>OY992531.1:249496490-250712740 GCA_963921185.1 Dasysyrphus tricinctus | reverse complement strand
GTAGCTATTGTAAGTTCCATATTGTTTTTTTTTATGTATTGCATTTTTGTTGAAAATCATCTTATCGATACAAATATAGATAAATATTTTGTTTACACCTGATGATGTCCATAGACATGGACGAAACGTCGTGATTTCAAAAAAGAAATTGTTTTTATTTATTGACCTGAAGCCCACAAATAAACCAACAAATTTCATCAAAAAAGGTCACCTATTCTACAAAGTGTATTAAGAATAAATAAAATGTAAGACACCAAGGTGTCAGTATGAAAAGAACATCAGAAGAATAAAGATAATAATAAATAAAAAAGATTGTGGTGGTGTTTTTTTTTTAAGCCTCAAGTTGGAATTAAATATTTATTTCGTGCGCCAGGGTAAGAATTGAAAAAAAACTGTTTTTTTTCGAATCACTTTCATATGAAAGAATAAGCACATTATTTCAAGATATTTTAAACATAAACTGGGCTCAATTCCTAGTTGGACACAGCTATTTTTATTTTTTTTTTAATTTTGGATCATGTTCTGACCTAAACTGTGACTGTGAAGTCCTATTTGAAGGAGACAAAAATAGCCAGTACCAGTTTCAGCGTCCCCAAATTATTAAGGGCTTCAAATTTATTTATTTTGTATTAAGAATTGTTGTGAGAAAATTATTTGTGTCGCGAAAATTCAACAAATGGATCACTGTGTGGTGGTTTAAAGGACAAATTTAACCGTTAATAACACTCTGCGAAAAAAAATGAAAACAAAGTTTTACAGCCTATGGGAGCATTCTGCTTGGAGCAAAGAATGGATATGGATTGTTTTTACAAAAAAAAAAGTTTAGTTTTGACGGACTCGATATACAGCGGATGAATCAGTATAAATTATCGGCCATGGGCTGGTTTTCTTACTTCAAGACTTGTTAAACATTATTTAATTTTTTGAAAATTGCCTCCTTTTTCATAACCAATAAAAAAATTGTCAAAACATAACGGTTCTCACCCAAAATGTGAAACTAGATATTATATTTTGTTTTCGGTTTTTTGGATTCAATTTTAAAGGTAATTTTTTTAAAAATGGTTGATATAAATAAGACGTAAATAAAAATATAAATTTTTTTTGTAATATGTATATGATCAAGCATAAATTTATTACCCTGTTCTTTTAAAAAAATAATTTGAAGCTTTCGGTAAGCTTTGTGATGCACTTCAGGGGAAAAACATGTAACAAAAATTGCATTTCAACAGCTCCAACCCCGCTTAAGTATGTAATGAATAAAAAAAAACGTCTACCTGCTACCAGATCGACTCTGTACCGCTATCTAGGTCCCAAGCATTTTGTTTCCAACACTAAGGGAAAGAAACAGCTTTACCAGATTTCCAGGTATTTATTTTTCAACACGATTGATCAGGTTAACTGTTTTACCTGATACCTGATTTTAATATCGTGTTAAATCATCGTATGTTGCAGATAAAATCTGTATGATGGTGGCATCCTGTAAATTTTGCCCGCGAATATATTAAATTTAACATGACTCAATGCTCAATGTCCTGAAAATTTAACATCAAAATCTGGTTAATGCAACATGAAGATCTATATTTAACTAGTTTCAATGTTGAATCAACCCTGTGTCTGTGTCATGAATTTATACGCCTAAGAGCCGTCTTTACGCAGCTTATCGTTCTACTCGCTTAGCATTATTCTGAAAGTACATATGTAATTTTATTATATATTTATTTCACACACGGAGATAGCACTCATCCACTGGGCCAGTTCCAATTCGCTACAAAAAAATCTGGGGCCAAATATCAATAAGTTAAAAATCATTGGATGTCTTGTGTATGTGTGTTTTAACACTAGTGTCGTCATGCTTTAATGAACTGGAAGAGTGCTACTTTAAAAGGAGGCCAGGTCAAATTAAAAAAATTTTTTTTTTGAATGGTCTCTGTGTGTGCGTTTCAACACTGGTCTCACGTTGAAACGAACAGGCAGAGTGCTTTTTAACATGAGGCCAGGTAAAATACAACCGGTAAAAATTATAAAAAAAAATACCCGTTTAAACGTTTATTCAACCTTATATGTGGTTAAACAGAAATTTATTACAAACAGTGTTAAAAAAACAAGAACTCGGTTAAAAATAACATTATGTTCTTGTTAAAATTTTTAATTTACAAGAATAGAGTGTTAAAATAACGGTCATCTTAAGTGGCTGGATCAATTATCTTTAAACTTGGTACATAGCTTTTTTTTGGGCCATTCTCGCCACATATTTTTTAGAAGCAAAAATAGCGGTACATGCCATACATTTTTTCTAGCAAGTTTACATAAATATATTTTCCTCAAAAACAGCTCCACAACTTTTCTTTAAAAAAATTCAGTAAATATCTTTTAGCAAAGGCTACCTTTGAGTGGGAAACCATTTTTAAAAAAATGTTTATTAATGGTATACCTTTCAAAGAACCATATTTTTAGTTTCTTTCAATAGGAATGACTGATTTCAGTAATTTTTACTTGCGATATAGGTACTATAGGGCAAGTTTTGGATTCGTAACAATAAAACATGACATTACGATGATAGAGAACACGAAAAAAGTGGGTGGCACAATTCTGTCTGTCTGTCTGTCTGTCCGTACCTCAGCCTACAGCCTAAACCACTGAAGCGATTTTCTTCAAATTTTGAACTTAAGGTTTTTTTGTAACTCTCCAGAGGGGAAATTGAATTTTTTTTTTAGCTCAAAAAATAACGGTACTTGCCATACAACCGTTAAGGAAAAGCTTATTTATCTCAAAAACGGCTCCAACGATTTTGATTTAAAAAAATCAGTGTATTATTGTAGATATGATATACTTTTAAGTAAGAAAAAAAATCACCAAAAACATTTATTAACGGTACCTGTCATATAACGGTTTTTTTTATTTTTGATTTTCTCATTAACCGCTCATCCGATTTCAATGAATTTTTTTTGCACAAAAGCTTTGTTAGAATATAAATATTACTGCATACCAAAATTTTTGAAAAAATAAATTTTGGATTTTTAAAAAAAGATTCAAAATTTTTTTTTGAAAATTCAATATTTCTAAAACGGATTATTGAATTGTTTTGAAATTTCAGTTTTAAATGTATATTAATATATACTCAAAATTGGCATACCAAATTTTTTTTTGAAAAATGTTACAAAAATTTTATATATAAAAATTAATTTTTAAGAAAACGGCTCCAACGATTTTAAATTTTTTTTTTGCATATATTAATATTTTTTTAAGTAATCAAATGGCATACTTTTTTGGCGCTCTAAGTTATTTATCAGGCTGTTTAAACAATTAAAAGAACGATTTAAATGCTTTTTTATACTTTTTCTGTAATTACTTGAATATTTTTTAAAGTTCTTAAGTTCCACACAACTTGAACATAAGAGCAAGTACGTGCGATCCAGTCGTGCATTCTATTTTATGTTAGGAAGCTTCTCAAAATTTAAAAAAATTATTTTATGGATTTTTAAAAGATGTTTCAATTCTTTTTTAATCAAATATTTCGAAAATAGCTTAATAGATTTTTTTTTTGAAACTCGATACTTAAGAGCTTTGTAACCTCTTAAATATTTTAACAAAAGTTAAAAAATCATTAAGAAAAATAATTTTTTCTCAAAAATATCTCCTACAATTTGAGAAAACATTTTTATTATGCTAAAATTAGTGTAATCTACTACCAAAAATTATAAAAATTTACATTTATGGCAACTATTAGTAAGTACCTCTCATAGAATGCTTTTTTTTATTTTAATTTTTTCGGCTGATCAGATTTTGATAAATTTGTTTTACATACAAATTTCAAATGTGTAATTTCAAATAATATTACATATCAAAATTTTCAAAAAAGCTTCAAATTATTTTTTGTAAATTCAATATATTAAAAATGGGCTATCAATTTTGTAACTTTCAAATTATTTTCGGAACTTACCGCGTTTAAATTAAGAAATTTATATTAACTTCTTCTTAAATTTTGTCGTTAAAAAACTGTTCAGAGTTTGATATATATAAAATAATTTTTTTAAACTGCTGCATCACTGTTAGACGCCTTGTGTTATGGTGTGAAGAGCTTTCCCCTATTATTATTTTAAAGGGCATTTCCAAAGGTGACAAATCAGGGTTGCCAGTTTGGGGATTTTCCCCCCAGATTTAGGGTTTTTTTCATCGTTGGGGGGAAATCTGGGGTGATGAAATGTCTGGGGGGAAACCTGGGGATTTTATTTTTAAAGTTACAAACTTAAAAATTGTATGACTGCTCTATTTTCATTTTAAAAATAGTGTGGTATAGAAATTGAAACAGCTGATATTAAGATTTTTGTTATTCTGGAAATATTTGAGTCCGTTGGTGCAAAAGTAGTGTAACCCATATTTTGGAAAAATTGATAATTTTGTCTCGTAAATCCACATTTAAGCATCAAAATTTATCCAAGCAAAATTCTAAATTCTTAAAAATCTAAGCTTTCCAAAAATTTGAGTTATCCTTATTGAATATCACATTAAAGACTATTATCGATTAAAAATTGAAAATTTGCTAAACCACTTTTCCACTCACGGCCTCATTTGTATTTGAGATATTCTTTACATTCTGGATCGCAGAATCTTACGCTGAAAAATTTCGCTAAAGTGAAAACGACTGCAAAAACGAAGATGACGAGCGTAGATATTAGGGGTATTCATGCAACTGCGTAAAACACTAGATAAGTTTACGATTTGGTTAATTTTATCTTTTGGTTAATGAACTGTCAAATTTTGTATGGGAAATGGTTTACACAATTTGGTTAATTTTATCCAAGGATTTAGCTGCGGAAAATTAACCAAATATTTGGTTAAACTTATCCAAACGTCATTGTGACTTTTAGAGATTGAATTAGGCGTGTTTGTGACTTTAAGAATCAGACATGTTTAGAAACATGATATAAATGATAATATCTCGGAGAACTAAAAAAGTTCTGAATGTGTTCTGTTATTATTGCATTGCAATTAGTTGGTGATAAAAGTTGTGAATTAAAACGTAGTTTACACAAAAAAAAATAATTAGAAGGTCCACATTTACTCAACGATTGAAGGCTCTGCCCAACCAACGCGAAATTATAGCGAAGCATTCACAAAGACAGTTTTTTGTTGTTTTTTAGTATTGAGATCATTCACTTTAATTTCGTGTTGGTTTGGGATAGCCTTTAGGAAAGCTACTTTTCGTAAATTATTAAGGTAGAACTATAAATTCCCACCCAAACCAATGCGAATCTTTCGTTGACGACGACGAATGTGTTATTTTCATTTACAGCAACGTGTTGTTATTAATGTTTTTGTTGTGGTCAACGAATGATTCGCATGGTTTGGAAGATTCTGAATAGTCGGAAGCTGTTAGAAACAGATGTCATTAGCCAATGCAAAGTATCTTTCTAAACTCTCAAAATCAGAACTAAGCCATAATTCACTTTTTCTCTTTTTTTCGTTCCTACCTCAACAAATTTCTGTTTCACTTTCGTGAAGTGTACTCGGGGGCGCTCTATTCACTTCCGAAAGCAAAAGTTAACGAAAATGAAGAAAAGTACATTATGGGCGTGACATATGATTTGTTTGTATTCGCTGATTTTCGTCTGACCACTGCCGTGAGCTTGCGACTAATATATTTTCATGCATATTAAGGTAGAACTATAATAATTGTTGATAGTTTACTGAAGTGGTCGGTTGAAAATGAGCGAATACATGAAAACCATACTCATCTCACGGGAATAAAACTGACATTTGTTGAAGTTGGAACGAGAAAAAGAGAGGGATGATTCATTTTACTTAAGTGGAATATTTTTCACTTCTTCTTTTGACTGTTTGGAAAGCAACTTTTCGTGGGTTTTAATCCAAGTTTTTTGTCACTTGAGTTGAGTTGAAATGGTATTGAGATTCCAGCAAATAGAATGGCATTGATGTATTTATTCCAATGCAAAACAAATATAATTGAATTAACAGGACTACTTACTACACGTATCTATTGAAACAAATATATATTTGTACAGGTAGACACACATGCAAATAAACAGACCATAATGCATTATCTGTAAAACCAACTCCTCGACCCAAGCCGAACGCGCCCAAATATTTGACGTTTAACGAACAGCTGATTCAATTACACAGCATTTAACCAAATTAATAAAAAGGTCGTTCATGCAAACTTTTTCGTAAACTTATCATTTTACACAATTTGTAAACTTACGACGTTGCATGAATACCCTTATTATTCTTGATTTTTTAAATAAAATATTTTTATGTAGCTAGATGTATTTGGAAGTTGGAAAAAAATCTAGGGGTTTTTTTTGTCAAAATGTGACAATTTTTTTTCATCTAGCAACACTGTGACAAATATTCATTTACTTTTATTGTATTTACTTAAAGGACCGCGATTGTTTTTATTCAAAAAATTGAAACGAATGCCCGACGTGACGTGAAAACTATTGTTGGATGTGTACCTTGAATTTTCCGATAAGGTAACACCTCCATCTAGGGTTGGTATAGAAAGTGGATTCAGTCTTTGGAGCTTTTACCAATGCCTCTTTATTCACCGGACTTAAGCTATCGATCTGGCTGTCTCAAAAAGTTTATGAGGCTGGTACAGTGTGAAGATACTTTTGCCTTCATTGAAGCTATTATACCTCCCACAAATTCATCTGTCTGTCTGTCTGTAACTAGACTTGACCTTAAAACTAAATCACTAAATTTTTTTAATCAATTTCATGTTTTTGGGTATTTCTATTCAAGAAACGGTAATTCATCTCAAAAAAGGATCTTACCTTTTAATTTAATATTTTTTTTACTAAAAACTCTTTTTAACAGTATCTTCCATATAATGATTTTTTGATTTTAAACTTTGTCATTAACTAGTCTTTCGATTTCAATCATTTTTTCCGAAAGGCCCTTAAAAATTTAAATAATTTTGGATTTTGGTACCAAAATTTAGAAAAAAAATTTAAAAAATAAATATTTTGGATTTGAGAAAAAACTTTACTTTTTTATTTTTTTGATTTTAAAGAGCCTTCCGCAGAAGAATTGGATTGAAATTGGTAGAGCCGTTAATAATAACGTTGAAATTCAGGAAACCACTTTTTTAAAGCTGGTTTTGGAAATTTGTCGATTTAAAAAAAGATGTTTGGTTATCTCCGAAGTTGTCCTTCTCACCATCCCTCTGATATAGGAGAATTGAACTTGTTACATCCAAAGAGTCCATTACCATACCGAAAAAGTCTCATGCTCATGACATTATAGATGCTCTTTATTTCCAACAACGATCCCGACATCTCTTATGAATACATTTTTTTAATTTAATTACATTTCTTTTTTGTTCTTTTATCGAAGACAACAAAGAAAATATCCATTAGTATCCCCACTATCACCCTCCCCATTTTCATTTTTCCCACCCAAGCACTTCCTTTTTACTTGGTAATTCATTCAAATTTTCACATGTCAAAAATATTACGAAGAACGAACTCATACACACGCTCTCAATTCAAATATTCTCTCAATGAAATTATAATAGCAAAATAGCGAAGGATTTCCGATATCTTTTTTTTTTATTTTTTAAATATGCACACTCAGGCTTATAACAGAAAACAGGCGGGTGGGTTGGTTTTCTTCATCATACAACCAGTCACTCTCTTAACAGGATATCCGGCGAACGTTTGTGCGTTTATAATTCATAATATGTGTGTCTGTCTCATGGCGCTTTGCTGTCTGAAGGACTCAGCAAGTGAAAATATGACTTTGAAGAATCATTTTGAAGATAGAATACAGGAGTTCGTTAGTGTGTGTGTATGCCTTTGTATGTATGAATGGATTGCTTTTATCTTTTTCCCCTCACAAAGAAACCATAAATCATTGGGAAAAAAAAAAAAAAAAAACATTTAAGAAATCCTTGCTGATGCTTTACTGACATATTCCTGTTGACAGCCATTATAATCTCTTTCACTAGGTTAATAGTAGGGAAATGGTTTTGAATGCCTTTTTTTCGCTGAGATTTTTGAATTCATACGAAAGAAGCCACGGCTGACGTGGGTAAGTCAGAGTAGGAATGTATAAGATTTACATGAATTGTGAAAACATTTAGATTCAAAAGAGCTTTTAATATTTTTTCTCGAAGTTAATAATCAATTCTTAGATCGAATCAATTGTATCGTAGCTGAATGAAAAAAAATATAAAGAAGTAGGCACTGAACAGAAAAATATTTGGATAATATTTGTAGATATTATCCTTAAATTTAAACTCCTTAACTCCTTATTTTTTATAGAGAGAGGTTATTTAGATGATAAAACACTAAAGAATAAACAATGAACTGAGATACACAGAAGAGAAGACCCCACTTGGGCGCCATTTCATAATAAATTTCTGCTGGATGTTTCTTACTAACTTGTAGTTCCAATTTTGTGATCCTATCTTATGTCAAAATTGGTTGAAAAGTTCACAAATAAAACACAAGTATACCAAACCGTAACATGGGAAATATAATTTCATGCAATTTAACGAAAAAGGTACTTAATTGTGTTTTCTTGAAATAAATTTCCCAGAATTCAATGTTACAACAAGAAGCCATTTACCATATAAGACGAAAATCCCAAGTTACAAGCCCAAAATGTGTAATACATTTTTAATGGCTCTATTAAATCATGCAAAAGCTATACCTGCTGCTCTTTTGTAACGAGAGTGAATAAAAAGCTAAAGTGAGTTATTTATGAATTGCAAAAATAAAAAGAACCCTTTAAAAATTGTTACCTTGTTCACATCTATGTAAAATAATTAGTTTTTATTCACTTCGCTTGACTACCTTACCTAGTGCTTTTGTTTTTATTGTTGGGTTCTGCAATGTGATAATTTGATCACGTGTTGAAATACGATGTGTGCTCCCATAATTTTGCACTACAACAATGCTAAACAGATTGTTTTCCCTGAGAAAGCTATTATAGTCTTTTGGGGGAATTTTATCCCATAAAAGTAAGAGTGTATAATGTGTAATTTGATCCAAAAGGTATATAAATATTTAATGATATGTACGATTAACATGCAGGAGCTCACATATAAGAACTTGTACTTTGTGCACATAACATTTTTTATAATTTGAGAAGAGGTGATTAAAGTTAACATGACAACTTGTGACAGTAGGGTTAATTATGACTTTTGACTTGCTTGATTAAAGACGTATAAAGGAAGCTTTTGTAGGATGGTAACTGTTGTAAGTTGGGAAGAAATAATGGATGTGCCAAAGTGAGCATGTCATCAGTACTTCACTAACTATTTTTGAGGAAAGACACAGAAATCTCATCGCTATTAAAACTTATATACTCGCATAACGACAGCATTATTGTAGATTATGGTTCTTATCTACTCATGAGCACTTTGCCATCTCTAAAGGAAAAAATATGATTTACTATCTTACTATGACATCTCATAAAGTCGACGTAAATTTACTGTGTTTTCCAAGAAATCAAAAAGAGCACACAAAGGGTTGGTACTCCTGTGAGCGACACAAGTCTAAGCTGAAGCGGTGGTGGATGCAATATGAAAATGTTTAGTTAAAAAAAAACACATTTCTCGCGGTGAGATAGGTTTAATTAGTTGGCCAACTCCCTGGCCATATTTGAAGAATCTCCAAATAAGGACGCTCGATTTTTAAATGTTTAATTAAGAAAGATTCCTGTGAAGTATCCACTGACGGGGCCACAGTTAAAATACCTTGCTGCAGACCGTGAAGGATGGAGACATTTGTTGACGCCCTATGCCCCAACCGGAGTTACAGGACATCATATTGATCATCCACTGATTTCCCATTTTTTTTTTAAGAAAACTAAATTATGGCACTAATAGTCCAGTCAGGAAGCAGAATCCCGTGCACTTCTTGGGGAGGGGGGGAGGCTGTCTTTTTCATGATTTGAATTAGTTTCTTACACACTAAGGATGATATTTAGTTTGGGAGTTATTTTAGTAGTCCTGTATGTCGCTTGGACGCCATTTAGAGAAATGGCCACCAATCAGTAGTCCGGTCAGAAAAACGAAATCCCTATGTTTTTGTTTTATATGTAATTAATTTTTGACATGCTAAGGATGAAATTTAGGGTGGAAGTAATTCCTGTCGCTTGGACACCATTTTCAAGAATGGCGCCCAATGTGGGCTAAATTGCAAAATGAAAAATAACTCATAAGTTACTTAGAAAATATCCATGGCCAGAATAACGGTTAATGCCTCAATTAGTAGGTGTTTAGTGAACAAATCTTCGGATAAAATGTTAGTGCTGCCACTTTTCGAGAACATACTTTTTTATAGGTCTAAGGGTGGGACCTCCACTTCTTAGGTTATTTTAAATATTTTGAACATGAAAAAGTTGCAGAAACGCCTCCAGACGCCAAATGCGGGTTAGGAAAATAACGGTTGATATCACAAAGTATAAGTGTTGGGTAGATATCAGTGTTGCCACTTTCCAGGAACATGCAGTTTATATATATTATGAATATTATGAATATGAACAAATTGCAGAAACGCCTCCAGATGCCAAACGCGTGTTGGGAAAATAAGTCGCAATTTTATTAATTTTTATTTTATTAATTATTAAAAATTACCTAAAAAGTAGATGTCCTACTTTTTGACATAAAAAGTATGTTCCCGAAAAGTGACAGCACTGACATTTTACCCAAAGGTGCATCTACTCAGTACCTATCTTTTAAAACATTAACCATTATTTTTACCATTGAAGTTTTCTTAAGTTATTAAGGAATTATTTTATATTTTACTATTTGGCCTAGTTTGGGCGCTATTTTTTAATAGTGACAGGAATGGCTCTTTTGGACTGTCATGCCAAAGATTGGGTTCGATTTCCAACTACTGCCACCTATAAACAGAAATGTTTTTTCCGAGGTACTGCCTCTTACGAGGAACTGACAAATCCTCCAAGATTATACTTTTCATGAATAAGTACTTCTCATCTCTAGACGTTCGGACTCGGCAAAAAATTGTAGGTCCCCTCCATTCCTGCTAAAATCGCACAGAGGAATGGTTGAGAGTTTTTAGTCACTAGGCCCTTTTTTTCCACGAGCTGTTTCGCCACTAAATTTATTTGTTTATTTTGGCAGGAATGACTCCCAAGCTAAATTTAATCCCTTTTTGGTTATTTTCTACACTTCTTTTGCTTTATAAAACTTTATCCGAGTTGTAAAGGTTGCATTTAATTTTTAGTTAAAATTTTACGGCTTAATGTTGAAATTACCAACTTAAGATAACAACACAGCTACGGTCGTCTGGTGTGAACCAGTCACCTTCGTTCCAAGAATCCAATTTTGAACGGCAATTTAGTTGATATTTCAATTCAACTTGGGAGCGTCACCTGTTTCACTGTCTTTCGCTACTGCATCGTCCGCTAGGTTTAGACCCAAAGATTTCCCAGGCCTTTCTCTTTTGGGTAAGATGGTGTCTCGGAACAGTCCAAAAAGTTTGACCCAAGATCATGCAAAGAACTTTTCCACCAAAAAGCTTTAAATGTTCTGATCCAGTTTGAATATGTTAGGCTAGGTAAGGTTGGGTTAGGAGGGGTGCGCAGTGTGCACATCACAGAGGCTGTTAGGTTAGGTTAGGTTAAGTTAGGTGGTGCGGCATGTAGGCCACAATTATCTCACTTGGATCTCAGTGGATCCATTGTGCTCCCCAGGATATGGGCAATGTGGATATAAAAAGGGCAAGAGGAGGCAGATAGTGGGAGTGTTTGGTATGGGGTGCCTCCCTGAACCACCTTGAACTCTGAATGAATTTCAGCATATTTTTTAGTAGCAGAAATGAGACATCGACCAGTTCATCAAAAAAGTATTCTCCGAGGGCTGCTTTTCTAGTTCTGGCTAGGCTAGGACATTTACAAAGAAAGTGAGCTTAGCCCTCCTCCACTTCTTCGTCTTGACACACTCTGCATAGGTCGGAAGAGCTGATGCCCATTCTGTGCATGTGGGCTCCTATTGATTTGTGATGCGATAGGATTACAACCATAGAGAGACAGTAGAGGTCTGCTTAGCTGCAGTAAATTATCTGTTGTGTATACAGGGCCTATTGGTCCATTGTGATCCCTTTATACACAAATAAAGCAGAGCTCCTAAGCTAACGATTCAAATAGACTGGTTCATTTGCGAACCAGCCTGTGCTTTCTATGAATTTTCTCATGTTTGCCATTGAGACCTGCGCTATAGATCGTCAAGTTCTCCAACAAACCTGTTTCCAAAGTAACGGAGGTGACTTATTTGGAGGTTTGGACAATCGCAGAGCAGATGTTTAATGGTTTTTATTTCTTCTTCGTCCTGACAGTTCCTACAGAAATCGGGTTCGAATACACCCAGTCTGGTGGCCATTGTACCAATGGCACCATGCCCCGTTCGTACACAAAAATCTAATATTCTGTTTACTCAGTGATGGAAAATACTGAGTTTCCTTTTCGTTAATTCTAGGCCATAAACATTTAGAGATTACGCAGTCATTCCTGCATGGTAATCCAGGATTTATAGATTTGCTCTTTCGTTATAAGGTCTATTTTCATGTTAATCATGCCAATCGGGATGTCTAGTCCCATACATAATTGGCTACTACTGTTCCTATTTGATATTGACTCCTTTTTAACCAGCTCATCAGCTATGGGAGCGCTACGATATCTCGAAAACCAAAATCTCGAATAACGAAATCTCGCATTTTTATAAAAATCTCGAATAACGAAATCTCGCAAATTAAAAATCTTGTTTTTCATAATCTCGCAATTACAAAATCTTGCTTTTTACAATCTCGCATTTACATATCGAACCGAAAAATCTCGCAAATTTCAACCAAAATCTCGCTATTTAAAATCTCGCAAATCAAAATCTCGCAAATTCAAATTTCACAGCAACGAATCGCACACGGCTTTTAGAAAAATATGTTTTTTTGAGAATATACCTACCCAAGAGCACTTTACTATTAATAACCTCTATAATCATTTTGGTTTTATTTTACGTGTTTATAATGGAACTAAAAGTGTTTTCTGGTTCAAGGCTAAATACGATTAAAGCAATTTGCACGCATGACACTTTACAACTAGTTTTACCATCTCTATCTTCTCTCTCTTTCTAGTTCTTTTGACTACAATAATATTGAAAAATCAACAGTTCTAATTAATAAATAACAGTGTGGTCTAAAAGTACTTAGACACTAGATTATATATTTTGCATTAGGAAGGATATCTCGCAAAATTAAATTGAATTGCAACAAATACAATTTTTCAATCAAAATCTTGCAAATTAAAATCTCGCGCGAGATTTTGATTAAAAAAATGTATTTGTTGCAATGCAATTCAATTTTGCGAGATTTTGATATGCGAGATTTTAGTTTGCGGGATTTCGTTGTTGCGAGATTATGAAAAGCGGGATTTTGTAATTGCGGGATTATGAAAAGCGAGATTTTGTAATTGCGAGATTTCATTATGCGAGATTTTGATTTGCGGGACTTCGTAACCAACCCATCTGCTATAGGTATCATTCCGTTCTATATTGTTATTTCCAGGAACCCAGCAGAGTGTGAATATGTTAATGACTCTGCAACAGAAAGCAAGACTGAAATGATCAGTGTATAAAGCCTTATAAAGTATCACTTTGGTTGCTCGACAGAAGGCTTTGCCCCAAAAAAAATAGTGATTCGGCAAGAGTTATTCTTTGTTTAATTTCAAGGTTCATATATCGCTGTCTGGGAGAAGATAGGGTAGTCTTGGTAGAAAAAGTCCCTTGCTTCCTCAAACTTATAACGTCTACCTAGTCTTACCCTAATTGACAGTTAAATCCAAACTCAAGTCTAAGTACTAAAGCACCACTCACATCATGCCGTGTTTTTTCGACTATGTTAATAGCGTTGCCGTGATTGCAAGTTATTAAACATACATTTGAAAGACGAAGATTGAAAGATTCTGCCTCTAGAATTGGCGAGAAAGAATTGATCAAAATATTCTTTGAAGAACGATGTTAGAAAATTCACATGACAGTTCATCACCTTGCCTAAAACTTCCTGTTTACAACGCATTGGTGAAGTTTTTGCTGACCTTGATGGGACTGATTGCATTCATAATGATTGTAATCCGGCAGTGATTCTAAAACTAAATGTTTCTCTTTATTGACTTTATAGATTCTGGAATGGACAGACTGGAAATTGATGAAAAGGTGGAGTGAGATTTTAATCTCAAAAGGATTTCTTGGCTAGCAATCACACTGATATTATTGACAAATGTTTTCAGGAATTCCAATGGAACTGCAGAAAAGTAACGTAGCTATAGAGCAATTCAGTAGTTCTCCTTTCTTGATGATCATGCAAGCAACGCTACCTTCCAATTCATCGGGCATCCTTCCTTCCAATAAAATTCAGCAGATGGACTGGTGTATACTCCTAGGTCCTAGCAAATTTATCAGCTGCTGCTTTTAGGAACTAGTTTTGAAAAAGCCAATTCCTAGCTAAGGGCTAAGGTTGCTTGATTAAGGTGCAGGGAATTAACTTCACGGGAACTACCTTCACATGGGAATTAATTTCACCACTAGTGGGAATTAATTTCACTTTTTTGAAGTGAAATTATTTCCCACTGAAAGTGAGTAATAATTTCACTTTTTTGTGGGAATTAATTTCACTTTAATGTGCTTTTCTTTAAATCCAGATTCTCTAAATGCAAAAGAAACTTTGCATACACCCAGCCTTGCACCTACCCCAAATACTATAATGCTCAAGCAGGGCGACTGCAGGCGGGCAGCATACCCCCAAACATACCTCACTGTTTATTCGCCGCAATGCTTTGCCTTACATAAATACAGTGCTAGCAGCAAGCATTACGGCGAATAAACAGTGAGGTATGTATGAATGTATGCAACCCCCCTGCTTGGGTACATTATAAGATTTGGGGTAGGTGCGAGGCTGGGTGTATGCAAGTTTATTTTGCAAAACAGTTTTACATATTTGTAATTTTTATCATATCATAGGTGGGAAATAACTTCACACAATTTTCGGATGAAAATATTTCCCACCTTCAGTGGGAAATTACTTCACAAAAAAAGGTGAAATTAATTCCCACTAGTGGTGAAGTAAATTCCCATGTGAAGATAGTTACCGTGAAGTTAATTCCCTGCACCTTCATTAATGAGGCCCTTTTTCACTCTGGGTCTTTGTTTGGTGTCACTGCAAATGTGGTATTCATCAGTTTTTTGAAGTACATATTCAGCTATGGCGGGTGTGTCAACTTCACCCAAAAATTGGGGTATCTAGAATTTTACCAATCTTTTAAAATTATATATAGTTCTACTCTTCTCATCACTCAGTTCAATTGAATTTGCTTAATGTGTCAGCACTGCATAATATAACTCTGTTTTCCTCTTTGAATCTTCATTGAAACAAGAAGAGCTTTGTTACCTTAGTAATCGTAGAAACTAACATCATTTTTGTTATAATGCATCCATTCCCAGTCATTAAAAACCAAGTACACAGGTTGCCTTTCCTTTTCGAATGTCCTTTATTAGGGTGGCCTAGCAGCCACACTCTCCAATCCCAATAGGTTTTCCTATGGATTTTCTTCAATAAATAAATTTAAAAAAAAAACATACATTTTAAAAAATTATTTCTGTTCATATAACAGAATTCTTATTGCTTAGGGAAATAGAAAAATAATTACAAAGAAAATTAGAACAAACAAAGAAATACAAAGAAACAACAAAAATCGCAAATTTAGAACTAGCTGCTAATTCGATCACTCAATGAGGTGCTCCATAGCCTGTATTTGGAGTGGGTGGCAGCGCTGGTGGTGGTTGTGGTGCTCCATATTCACCAGATGGAGGTGGAGCTATACTATTTGGATATGGACCAGTTTCTTCCTTCTACAAATAATTACAAATTTTCTCATTTAAGAAAAAATACTTTAGCTACTCGTTAACTTTTACCTGAGTCTTATAACGAATGAAGTAGACTTCTGGTTTACTAGGCTGAGTTGGTGCTGGCGTTGGGATCACAAGGTCAGGTTGCTCATCGGGCTTCTTCACCAACACATACACCAGTGTCTTTTCTTCGTTCTGTTGGATCTGTGGAATGACTGGAGCCCTTGGGGCAGGTGGTGATGGAGCCTTGATAAAAACGATCTTGTAATGTTTTTGCGGTGGTGGAACCACAATTGGTTTTCTGCAAAAAAATACAAAGCCAAAAGACAATAGAAGTAATTATATCGGGCATATAGCAAAGTCGGAAGCAAGTAATAAATCTCTGGGCTGATACTTCTTGTACACGAAGTATAGACTACGAGAGTGTAGTACAAATATTTATTACCACGGCAAAACAAAACCCTATAATTATGGCACTTAGATAATTTTAGTCACACTTCGGTGATTCGTGTCGCTTCTTCTTCAGTGTTTTTTTTTTTGTACTTTGGTTTAGCTTGACTTTGTTTGACTTTCGTGAAGTGAACGAAATGAGACCGCCTGAAGAGATTAGTGGTTTAGATACTTTTACTTTCTAAGGCACGAGGCGGTAATATATTTTGCGGGTTGTTATACATGCATACATAATACATGCGATAATAATATATATAACTTCCTGATAAATGTAGGTACATAGGTATAGCCTATAGGTACGATTCGACACTTTAGATTGGATATGTTTGTTTTTATGTTTTAACTATAATTTCTTTTTGTTTTCAACTTATTAAAGCCGCATCAAATTTGAATATATAAGTTTCAGTGCTGAAACTGTATATAAACTCTCTTCCGTATAGAAAGGTGAATGCGAACCCATTTGACAGCATGATGGTATATAAAATGCCACAGCAAGCAATTAGTTCAATGGCAGGTACAAATTGTTGGACATTTATAAAATGCAATTTAAAGAATCTGTTCAAAGACACAAAGTGAAGGGTCGTTAGGATGTGACTTTTCTTTTGAAAGGCTTCGAAAGTGATGCTTAGCTTGTGGTGATTGTGATGATGATGGCCATGACTGATTTTTTAGTGACCTCGTTGATTTGTTTCTTGATGTTGACGATCAAAGTTACATGATTGTGTTAAGTTGTAAATAATGTCAATTTTCTCGTGTACTTCTTTTCAGTTGGGTCAATAAGTTGGAGTGTGAATAAAGAAAGTAATGATCAGTGGCTTGGTGTTGTATTCAATTAATTGTAAAAATTAACTAAACTTTTATTTTTCACGTTGTTTGGTGTTTGGATATTTTTTGAAAAGGTTTTTGAAAGAATTCCATTTAGTAATAAAAATGATGCATTTTTTGCTAACAATTGTAGTGTCATGCAAAAAAGATAAATGGAAATGATTAAGGGAGGCAGTATTCATTTGTACCTATTCCGAAATAATTTTTGTCTTATCTCTATAAAATTTATTTGCCATAATGATAGTTTTCTAAAACTCTTTATGTCCTTGGATTTTTATTCAAAAAGTGTTCGTATTGTAATACTAGGTTTTTTTAAATTTCCATACAGAAACAGTGTTCCCGGTTAAGGTTAAAAATAGTTTATTGGGGAAATAAGGAAATAAGTGGGAAATTATTCATAGAAATATATGGGAAAATATGTACTTCCATGCAGGAATTTTTTTTATGGGGGAGAGAGTATCAACCTTAACATTTTCTTTACATTGTTGTGTCAATTTGTGATGGTGAAATAAAATAACTGGTATTTTGTTTCCGAAATACAAAATTTTGCTTGCACAACGTTGGGAAATATTTCAAACTTACTTCCAAAGTGGATTCTGTATTACAGAAAAAGAACGAATTTTGAATTTAAATTTTGGTCGAAATAATGGAAGAAAGTAGTGATATTGGTTTGCTGATTGATAACCAGAGCACTTAACAAAAAATATTGCAGGTTATTTCCCGAAGAGTGCTTTTAAGCCCTTAACCCAAGAACCTCAATGCAAAGCTAAGTTTTTACCAACTGAACAGTGCATCAGTCTTAATATGTATCTGAGCCTGAGGCGTATTTTGGATATTAAAAAGCCAATACATCCTGAAGGTGTGGCTGTTGGGTGGTTTTTTCCTTTTTTTTCTAAGATGACTATGGCCCAAACGCTTTAGTCAATGAAGAATTGGAGAGCTCTAGCAAAGCATTAAAGCTTTTAGTAGAAGCCAAAAATTGAAGAATAATGGTTCCAGAGTGATTAGGCTATCAATAATTGTTAATTGTTTTATTGAACACTAAGTTCAAGTGGTAAAATCAGTCGTGGCTTGGCGACCATGGAGCTGCGATTTGACGCTGTTGGATTTTGTAGTTAAAGTCTCATTATTATAAATATAAATGTTTTGTAGATAATTTACAGATTAATAGAGTAATAGGGGCTGAAACCATGGAAGCTGCGTATTGAAAAATTAATTGATGGCCTACTGCCCAGCCACTTGATAAGTCATTTGAATTGACAAGAATATTCCATATTAATCTCTTTTCAATAAAGCAATAACTTGCATTGGAACATAATGAGCAGTGCAAAATTAGTTTTTTTTTTTCACTTTTGTCAATAGTCATTCCCAGGGATAGGATTATGTTAACTTTGTCTTTTATTTTTGTGCTATCGTATTGCCTTATACAAATACGTTTTATGTCATCCTGATTCCAAAAATATACATTTTATTCTGCCTTTTTTACCCGTTAGTGTTTTTCTTTGGTCGTTTTTGCTTTTTTGCCTATTTTACCTTTATTTTCTTCATCGTTTTTTAGGATAAAATATAAAAATAATAAAAGTAATTTTTAGTATATGTGTACGTACTTTTTTGTATTAACTAAAGTGTGCTTTCTTCCAAAGATTAACTTAAATGCTCAATGTTACTATTTGTCAGCAATTTTTGCCCTATATTCCTGATCCACAATTCAAAAATTGGGTTTGTTTTTAGGCACAAGGCAGTGCTCACCAGAGAGTAACACATTTTCCCTTCCTGAAAAATTCTGTCCAAGAAATTTCTTTTGACAGAAGTTATTTGGTCTGTCAAATTCCAGGTTTAACTTAGGTCAGATACCTATGTACATAAACAAAAATTCTTGCCAAAAGTTGCTACCAAATCGTTCCACACTTTTTCCGCTATTTCTCTCTGATAGAATTTCAGCGAAATTTAAAAAACCGTTAATTTTTGCGCTGTCTATGGAACAAAGCTATTATTTTCATCAAGGAATACAAGTTTGGCTGGCAAGTGTTTTCAATTTTAAAGAATATCAACGAAAATTTGGTAAATGCTTTTGGTTTTAAATGTAAGTAAGGTACTTAAAACTTTTGAGCCAATAAATGCTGTACAAATGACAACGTCAATATTATCCCAGCTTCCCACCAGCGTTGAAGTGAATGGATTCTATAGCATCCACTCATTTCTGAGCTTTTAGAAAACAATCGCACAAAGCTGTTAACTATGAAATTTAAGAAGCTGTTCATAGTTGAATGCCTCTAAGAAGGTTAAGTTACATGTATATTAGGGGTGTCGGAATTTTGTTTTATTTTTTATATTCAAAATGGGTATTGTGGATCTTCTAAAGGGGTTAGAAAGAAGAAATTTTTGTTTATATTCTCTATATTTAATAAATGCCCTTCTTTGTCTTCTTAAAGATTTTATTTAGCCTTTTTTTTTAATTTTTAAGGTCAACAAAATCCTTTCCCTGGGGCCTATTTCAGCGCTACTACAACAGAGCTACATCAGCTACATCAACTAAATCGTACATCTAAATCCTACACCTACATCATTTAAATTTGTCTGATTCAAACATACAACTGGAGTTATGAAATAAAAGACAAAAAAGTTTAACAAATAATAATTGTAACTGATGTAATTGTAAGATGAAGTTGTAAAATGTAGTTGATGTAATTGATGAAGTAGCGCAGAAATAGGCCCCTGGTCATTACATGTTCTGTTTTCATCTGGTCCGTTTTTTAAACGCTTTCAATTTTGACAACCTGTGGAGAAGGTATATTACCTTTCTCCTACTACTACCATCTACTGTAGTTAAGACCCATTTCACACACACACAGCAGCATGTTTGTCGGCACCCAGTTACCCGTTTACTCAAAAAAAAAAATGAGAATTCTTGCACGCATACAAAATAGCTGGCAATGTAAGCTGGTATTTTATGTATTCTGAGTTGCCATTTCCTCAATTCTTATCGATCTTTCTTAATACCCAGAACATCAAATCTAAAAGCCGGCATACTAATGGGAAAAAGCAATTTGTTTTTCGTTACCACTTTGGATTTGAGAACCGGTTCCTCTGCTTGGAAAGGCCGGTTATAGCATAACAGTGAGTAAAGCCGGCAAAATTTCCGCAGCTGAGCAGCCGGGTCTGGTTTCGGTCGGCACGTGTAAAAGTTCCTATTTAACAACCCGTTTTGCGGCCTTGTGTGAAATGGATCTTAAGAGTCAAGAAACTTTATTCCTATAATAGTATAGGTAACTGACTAACAGACAATTTAAAAATCGTCTATCTTAACATCTATCTTAACATTCATAATAAATAATTTTAAAAATTAAAATAACAGCAAGACATATATGCATCACCCCTATTACAATTGTCAATTATCAAATTTGTAGTTGGATAAGTCTTAAAGTACGGTAGTTTTTAACTCATGGCATTAATTGATCAACAATTCTTATTTTCAATTTACTTGTAGGTCGCATCTCTCTGTATCATTTTCAATTGCCAAAACTTTTATCAGCTTGGAATCGAATTTCAAAAATTTTCAATTATCAATTTGATAATTGACAATCGTTACAGTTGTGGTAAGTTTTGTTTAAGATACTGATTAATTTATCAGTTTAGAAAAATAAAACCTTCGTCAAAAAGCGAACAAACGAGTCCAAGTTTGTTTTCCTTAGATAATATTTGATAACAAGTCAAGCCCTACGTCCATTGTACCATTACCCCCTTCAATTAAGCAGGATAGTTAGTTTTTGTTGAACTCTATTATTGTTGTTATTTCATATCCAAGGTTTACTTGTACTGAATTGTATCGCTACATACAAATATTTAAATTTTCTAAATACTCACTATTAGATTGATATCAATGACTCCGAATGCATTTTGTATAAATATCTATTTAGATTTTTATCATAAATTCACTTTCAAAAAAAAAAAAACAATGTAACCAACCATAAGATACATAAGATATTATCAATATTTTTCATGCAATAACAGTATCTCATTTAGATTTTATATTATTGATGAGTATTTATGAAGCAACAGTTTGCATCTGCTAAATTCTTGTTTTGAGAACAAGGTTGTTTCCTTTCGCTATAAAATAATATCTGAATAATACTCACTGACCATTTAATGCACGCACAATTCGTTAAGTCATCCATAATGCTAATGGACCATCTTGTTAATAAAAGATTAAGCTTAAATATAGTGACTTCAATGAAGGTATATACAACTTTTGAAAGTCAAATGTAAATGTAAATATTTAGTCAAATGCGCATACGATTCGCAAAATCAGAATTGTTAAGGTATTATTCATTAATTTATGTGATTAAAATTTTTAATGGCTATTTATTATGAAATAGGAAAGTCTATGCTTAGGTGTAATTGAAATTTAAAGAATGATAGGTAGAAGATTAATGTAGAAAAATGTTAAATTTTGAAATAAACAGTGGGAAATTTAATATTTGTTAAGAAGACTAAGAATAGAGAGATTATGGCTATTTTGATTTGGATTTTTAATAAAATTGTTATTTTCTTCTTACTTACCGCTATGCGGAGTAAATGACAGTTCCACAGTGCTTTCACTTATCAGCTAATAGCTCAATTAATTTTGTTACATGTCAATAAAATGACGATTATTTCTATACCCTATTTGTTACTGTGGGTGCTATAAAAGTATTTTCTTCGATTGCTAATCATCAACTACTATTTCGAATATCAATTTTTAACTAATATCGTATCCAACATAAAATCACTGTTAATTCAAAAATTGATGAACAGTTACACAATATAAAACATTATCCACGGTTGTTTCCCCAATACTCGTCTAATCGTCGGTAATTTTATATAAAAAAAAGAAACAAAAGATAGGTACTTTCACCAATAAAAAAGTTTTCCATTAAAACGACCTTGAAAATCATCGGTTTGGTTTCCTTTAAATTAAAGAATCAAAGAAAGCATATTAATAGTAAAATATGTAAAATATATATCTTTAAGGAATTTAACGCTTATTTTGATATACCGAACATAACTATACAAAAGATGTAAGTAGGAATAGGATTATGCTAACTATGCCATTTTATTTCGAAAAGGCATCATCGATTTTTTTGAAACTTGAAATTTTAGACTTTTTTAGTTCTCTCTAAAATATTTTTGGAAAAATTTTTACATTTATGAAAAAATAACGGTACCTTCCATACAAAAGTTAAAAAACCGCAAAGGAAAATATTTTGTTTGCTTAAAAACGACTCCTACGATTTTTATTAAACTTTTTTTCATATACTAAAATTATTAGGATCTACTATCAAAAATTATAAAATTTTACACTTAGCAACTATGTATTAATAGTACCTGTCATAGAACGTATTTTTTATTTTGAATTTTCTCGTTATCGGCGTAACGGAATTTTGTAAATTTTTGAATATACAAATTTCAGATAAGATTAAATAATATTGCATATCAAAATTAAAAGAAAAAAACGTTTTTGGATTTTTAAGAAAAGTTTCAAATTTTTTTTTTTGAAAATTCGATATCTCAGAAACGACTTGACATTTTTATTCAAATTTTGTTTTAATATGCACATAAATATATATGTACTTTAGATTTGCATACCAAAATTTGTTCTTAAAAATGTTTTAAGAATTTTATATGTATATAAAAAATATTTTTTAAAAAAACCGCTCCAACGATTTTAAATTGTTTTTTCACCACAAACTGTCAAAAGAGTTGTTTTAGCCAATTGAAATGTCGTATTTCATGCTGCTCTACATTTTTCTCATAATTTCCATGTTTTTATATACAATTTTCTAAAGCCCACAGTGTCTAGAACATAAGAGCAAGTACGTGCGACCTAGTCGTGCATTTTATTTTGTGCGTAATCGTATAAAAATATCGACTTTATACAAACATTTTTCATGTCCTCCTGATCCCAAAATGATGTATTTTATTTTGCCTTTTTACCCGTTTGTGCCTTTTTTTTGCCTTTTTTACATATTTCTTTTTTCGCCTTTTTATCAAAGTTTATTGTTTGTTAAGATAAAAAATATTAAAATGGAAAAAAGGTAGTTCTAGCCTGTGTACATACTTTTTAAATAAACTAAAATTAGCTTTTTTCCATGATCAATACGGCCACTGTAACTATTTTTCACATATTTTTACCCAATTCCTGTTCTAAACTTCAATAATTGGGTTTGTTTCACAGAGAGAGTAAAACATTTCCTCTTCCCGACAGATCCTGTCAAGTAATTGCTTTGGGTGGAAATTCTTTGGTCTGTAAAATGCCAGGTTGACGTATAGGTCAGATGTATGAAGGTGTTCATACCAGCTTCACGTGAGGCGACTCATTTTGACGTTTATCTTTTTTTATCTCATGCCTATTTATTGGAAGGAAAGAGATGGCAAGGTGAGGGAGAAATTTTCAAAAAATTTAAAAACTTCAGCCTCACTTGGCCCTCTCTTTCTTTCTAAGAGATGAGAGTGAGATACAAATAAGAGACGTCAAAATGAGTCCACCTCACGTGAAGCTGGTATGAACACCATCTATGATAGATAGGTACAAGCAAATTTAAAAATGCATCAAAATTTGACAGACTGCCAAAAAAGAATATCAATTGGGCAAGTGCTTTCAATTTTAAAGAATATCAACGAACATTTCGTAACAGCGAAGGGCCGACTGCAAATGAAGTGCTATAGAGTTCACTGGCTGTATTCAATGCAAATACGGGGGGCCTTAAATCTGCTAGAAAAATAAATGCTGTAATGAATGGCAACGCTAACATCAGCTCTTAACTTCCCGAAAATTTTGAAGTGAATGGATGTACCTACATATGTATGTAGAATTTTAAATTGGTTCCACTCATTTCTGCTCAAGTAGAGAGGCTTTAATGTTCTCTATATTTAATAAATGCCTCTTTTTGCCTTTTCAAGGATTTTATTTTGTCTTTTTTAAGTTTTCTAGGTCAACAAAATCTTTTCTCCGGGTATAAGTTTCAAATAATGTTCTCAAGAAAAAAGTAGCAAACAAAAATCCAAAATATTTTTCTTGGAGTATAACTTAAATAGTTTAAAATAAATTGCCCATAACTTCTGCAATACATACAAATTAAAAATAGTATAGCATTCCACATTTTTGTACTACAGCTGAAACCAATTGATACAACCAAAGTAAAGGTAGAACTATAATAGTTGGAAGGGCACTGAAGCAAATGTCAAAAACCAACGAAAAGTAGCTTTCCGTTCCGACAGAACGGGAACACACCCATTTTGTAACTATCGTCTATCTCTTTTTGGCATTCCTATTTCAACAAATGTCAGTTTTACTTAAGTGAAGTGCGCTCGGGAGGAAAACGGGCAATTTCACTGGAGCATTTTTCATATAGCTGTCAATGAATTTACATTGAGCTCAGCCGATTTGCTTGGTAAAGAACATTTGAGTGTGATTTCCTAAACGAAAAATTCTAATACATATATTTATTTTGACTCGTCAAGAACGGAGAACTGCAAAACAATTTTCGTATTTTTTTTTTTTTTAAACTTTCTCAAAAACATTTTTTCATATTCGTCCGTTAATACATAGATAATGTAACTGCATCAAACAAACTAATACTTTTTAAGGAAATGCTGTATGGGAAGAAAATATCATCTTCCTTCAAAAGTCAAAAGTTTCGTCATAAGAAGTTGGATATAAAAATGAAAAGTCAAATAAAATTTAGAGCCAGAATCGCAACTTTTCACCTTTACTGGCTGATAAATATTGATTTTTCGAAATAATATTTAAGCTTTTAAAAATAATTACTAAAAATGTCATCTCCTCCATTTTTTCCAACAACCTATTTTAGACAGAAGTTGAACACGAAATTCAATTAAAAAGAATTAGCACTCAATTTTTACCAATAAATTGCAAATGAACTAAAAATTTTTAATATTAAAATTATTTCTCGCAAAATTTTTAATTTTTAGCAATGCTTGATTAACCTTGGCATCTCTATTACTATTTTGTTTTTCATTTAATACAAAAATTCAAAGCATGGAATTACTATATCAATTAATTTTGTTTAGTAAATTCTCTAAATACACATCATCATGTTGCATAATATAAGTAGGTATTCGTTGCAAACAAAACCATAATCGTGTAAATTAGCACTGCAGACCTACATACTTCACTCAATTAAGGAAGTGATTCGAAATTTGCACTTGCACCATCATTGAAATGTTTCAATAATTAATTTATTTACACCATGCACTTGCACATCACCATCATCATCTGACTTGTTGGGGTGATGATGGTTTGTGGTTATAGCCAACTGAGTTTGAAAATACTTTCACGCTCATTTGATTCCTCACACCACCGATAACTTGAGATAGCCTGTAGTAAGTACGATGAGTAGCTACTAAACCTAAATTATATGCAAACAAATAAAAACAATTTGCATTGCACTCTACAACAACTCTATTACTAAACCGCGATTTTCTTGCAATTACCAAAGCTTTTCACACGACTAACTTTAACAATTTTCCTTCTTAGCACACTGGGTAGGTCGTTAAATTTCTTTTTAACACACTTTCAGTTTCTTCATCGTTACAAAATTGCTTTTGTTAGGAACAAATTATCGGAAGCACTCGAGTTGGAAGCCGTATCCAACTACTATAGACTCCATCATCCACTGACATAAACACGAAATTTAGATCAGAAATCATGAACTCACCTTGACTCTGGATATTCAGGCTCTGGAGGTGGCACATGTACGTAAACGTGCTTGTGAATCACAGGCTGTTGTGGTGGAGGTCCATACTGTGGAGCAGGACCATTGCTGTAGCTAGGACCTGATGGAGGTGGTGCTGCATAGCTACTCGATCCACCAAATTGATTTGCAGATGGCGGTTCGGGTAATCCATGTACCATTCCAACAACCATGACTCCGAAGAGGACCTGCTGGATATGGATGAATGATGGATGGGTATAAGTTTTTTTTTTTTTTTTTTGAAAAATATAATCCTTAAAAACCGTTATAATTCAAAAACACTGTATATCACGTACCACTGAGTATCGTTTCATTTTGCAAAATAAGTTTTAAGTGCTGTTGTTTCACCGGAGCGTGCTGGT
Organism: Dasysyrphus tricinctus; assembly: GCA_963921185.1. Taxonomy (NCBI): domain Eukaryota; kingdom Metazoa; phylum Arthropoda; class Insecta; order Diptera; family Syrphidae; genus Dasysyrphus; species Dasysyrphus tricinctus. Next base: position 250,686,464 of record OY992531.1, on the reverse strand, counting down.
AATTCACTGTTGAGCGCGGAACGTCTTTCTGTACGGTTGAACACTTTGGCAGTTTCTTTTATAGCCAGTACCTACGTTGCGTGGTGGCGGCGGTAGGAGCAGGCGGATCACAATGCTCCCATAGACCAATGCACATCGGGTACCATCAACCATCTACCATCTACCATCATCACCAACATCATCGTCTTCGTCAAGTTTACCACGGTTGTAACAAGAGCAACCGAATCACCTTCAACTATATGCCTACACTACCGTTATGGCCATCATCATCATCATCTTTAATCTTATAGAATGGATGGATGTACGCAAAGCATACGTCATTGTTTTTATTTTACAGGTGCTGTACGGTACGTAAGGCATCTGCAGCTTCACAGGCAGCAGTGCCATCTTGTTTTGATGATACAGTTTCGCTTTTAATGCGGGGGACCCGTTTTTCGTCCCTCTGTGGTCTGACCAGGGGCTTCTTGAGGGGCTTCTGATGTGTTTTTTTTTTTGGTTGGACATCTTTTTGGCCTCTCGAGATGTAACATTGATTATTGGACCCTGATATAACTGGGCCGATGAGAGTGAGATGGATGGATGTGGATGGATATGGGATTATGCTGTAATGATCTTGTTATTGTTGACGCAGTGGCGCTGACGTTGGTATGTATGTATGTATGTATCTACTGCAATAGGAGGACTTTTTTTTTGTTTTCTTCTGAATATGATTATTGGTAAAAGTAAATGTAGCTACCAAATGTCTTTTGGGTTTTTTTTTTCATTTGTTTTTTTTTTTCTTCTGACTTATTCATGTGTGAGAAATTCACGAACAGGAAACTATAGCATCAGAGCCAACTTCATTTCGTGTATAGCGAGTGAGATACACTTGAATATGAATTGCAGATTGAGATGGATTTATGAAAGTCTTTTTTTTCTGTTCCTATATACGATGAAGATGATGATGATGATGATCGAACAAATTATTCTTATGATTGAGTCTAATTGACACGTGAGACGACTTTAATTTCGTGATCAAAATTTTGGTTCTGGTAAATAATGTGATATTTGATGATGATGGTGATGTATTACTTAATAGAGAAAGGAAGTGTGAACTTTTGCGAGTTTAGTGTTTTTTGAGAGAAGTGATGATTTTTTCTTTTGTTGAAGATATGAGTTTATTTAACATTTTTGTTTAGATCGTGATAGGAACTATTGGTTCAATAAATGATTACGATTACGATCCTCCTGAGGGAAGATACAAATAGTGAAGCTTCATATTTATAAAAAATGGCAAAGAAATAAAGCTGGGGAGTATATGAGTAGCTTGAAGGCTTTTTCAATTTTTTATGAGAAAACTCACCAAATTTTCTGAATTCATCGAAATCGATTGTTCATATAAATAAAATCGTTTCAGAGGCTTTAAGAAGGTAATCTTGCTAAGGGAACTTCCGTCATCAAAACATCGTCTTGGTGGGACTTGATTTCCAAAGCTCATTAACAATATGAAGGGCTAAATCTAGGTCTAAAGGGAGTGGTTTAAGGAAATTGTTATGCTACGTAGAAATGACAGTTAATTGATTCTTTATTTGTTAATAGGTTCCAGAAGCTGTAAATTATTCGCCAGAGCTTAACCTTTTCCAACAAACTTTACCATTGATGCTCGGGGAACTTCTACCGACAAGACTAAAGACCCGAATAAAATTAGCCACAGTTTAATTTGTGCTGAAAGTATATAGTCGGTCGGTCGAAAAGGAAGAAACTGTACCTGGCTTTCCGAAGAAACTGAATTGTAGCTACTCCAGCAGCAGGGAAAATAGAGCTAAAGTCTGGGTATCGCATGAAGATAAGAGAAGTTCACCTCAGCGTGTGACTTGATAAGCGTAACTATATCACCGCACTGGGCAACAGAAGCAGAAGAGGCCCTAAGCTGGTGTACCAAATGGACCATCTACAAAATTACCAAAGAGCTTACAGGTGTCCAAAGTTCATAGCAACAACTGGTTAAGGGCGTAGATGGATCACTGCTAGTTTCTGATGACGACCAGCTCACAATAAAATAGGAGCATTTTTCTGCGTTTTTAAACCCCGTTTTTCCAGTGAAGTAAACCCAGCATCCAATGACCCGTCCGAAGTAACAAGTTCTCGAATACGCACTTTTTCCCCCAGTAGAGAAGAAGTCTGAATCAGAGCACTGAAAAGCAATAAAGCGGTTGAACTTGACAGTACTCCCGCAGTGTTCTTACGAGCAGCGCAAGCAACGTCGACTAAGCTCCTGCAACCATTCATTGAGAGAGTTTGGGAAACAGAGAGTTTTCCTGAGAAGTGGAAAAAAGGAATGATAGTCAAGCTCCCAAAGAAAAGAGACCTTAAGCAGTGCAAAAACTGGAGAGGAATTTCCGTGTTGTAGCTAGGATAATAGCAAAACTCGTCTGGGAGCAAATTACAGACCACCTCGAAGATAGGCTTTACTGCGAGCAACCAGTATTCCGCACTGAATCTTCCATATCACGCCATGTCTCATCCAACAGTGCGTTAAATATCGATCACCACTTCACCTACTGTTCATCAACAGCGAAAAGGCGTTTGACAGTGCCAATAGAGAATTTATCTGACTTGCTTTGCACAGGAGGGGCATCCCAAATAAATTGATTGCTATTATTAAGGCTTCTTATTCTGCATAAAGGAAGGTAGTCAGGGAAGTTTGAAATTTTAAGTGGGGTTATACAGGGTTGTATACTATCATCAATACTTTTCCTGTTGGTGATAAGTGATGTACTGCTGCAGCTTTGTCGACTCTAAATGGAGGAATTCAGTGGAATCATGGATATCCATCAAATGAAACGTGAAGACAGAAGCTGAAATCGTAAGGCTCAAGATTAATACGAAAATAACAAAAAGGATCAGCCCTGGAAATTCCTCATCTACCCATCAGACAGCCAGTATAGAGATGGTAGAGAGTTTTTAATATCTTGGGATATTGTCTCTACTGGTGGTAGGACCAAACTAGATACAATCAGCCAAATGGTGAAAGCAAAGACTGCGTTCGGAATGCTGTTCAAAATATTGAGAAATAACTCTATAGGCCTAATGACAAAGCTATGACTGTTCCGCTTCAATGTTGAATCCTTGTTTCTATGAGTGCAGCACACCAGCACTTGGAAAGTAACAACCCGTTGTCACACGAAAGCTACAAACGTTCGTGAATAGATTTTTCTGAAACATTTTAAGGATTGTCTGGCCTTACCGTATCTTCATATTGAACTTTAAGCAAGTACAGGTCAGGAAACCATTGACTCTATAATAAGAAAATGTAAGTGGCAGTAGAGTGCAGTGCAAAATGGCATAATGGTTAGTGCGTTGAACTGTCATAGTCTGGTTCGATTCCCAGCCGCTGCCACCTTAAAACAGAAATGTTTTTCCTGAAGTACTGCCTCTTGCAAGGAACTGACAAATCCTTCAAGAGTATCAGTTGTCGTAAATTAGTGATCTCTTCTAGCCGTTTGGACTCGGCAAAAAATTGTAGGTATTTTCCATCCCCGCCAACAACACGCCCACAGGAATGGTTGAGAGTTGTAAGTAAGTATGCCCTGTTCTCCACGAGCTGTTGCGCCACGCAATTTATTTATTAAGTGACAGTGAATTGGATATACGCTCCGAAAAGTCAAGTGATGCTATAAAACCTTCTCACGTGGCGAGGCAAATGAGTAGGCTGACCTAGAAATACTTGGCGAAGAACGTTTGAAAATGAATCAGCCGAACTGGGGAAGAGTTGGAGAGAGCTGAGGTAATACATCTTTTGAAATCATACACGATGGTGCGTAAGAGTTGTAGAGGCAATATGTCCCGCAATGGGAACCTCACGGACGTAACATCAGGTCCAAAGACCTAAGTTAGTAAGAACGGTTCAGTTCAATTAACAACTTACCGATAATTTCACTACGTTGGGCGCCATTTTCGGAAGGTTTATTTTTCTAATTAGTTTCAATTGATTTTGTTTTCATTTTATTTTTATACATGGCAGTCCGCAACATATTTAATTCAAAAAACTTAAATTTAAAAAAGTTAGTACACTTAGGCTAGGAACGCAAGTAATTATATTGAGTTGCGACCGTTTTTTTTTTTGCCGCGGTGACAGAAAATCGCAAGTGTGTTTCCAGCCTTATTCTTTCATTTGGAAGCAACGCATTGATGCGTTACCTAGGACTTGAACAAAACTAAGAGAGTGCACTAGATGAATAGCGAAGAAAGAAATCAAAGCTGCTAAATTGAAATCAGCTGTTGGCAAGAGCTTTATCTCAAATGAAAAGTATTTACTTTGCGAATGTTTATGACTGTATTAATGGTAAATATGAGATTTTTAATTTCGTTGCTTTTTATTAATTTGAATGACATTCCCCTATGCGCCCTGGGGCAAGAAACATTGAACAAACCTGTAATTCTAGGCTGATGCTTATGCTCACTTTAAACTGAAACCAAGATTGGAGGCTGTGGTATAATTTTGGCAAGGATGCTGCATCCAACTTCACGAACGTTTTATGAATAAAGCAATAGAGAAGTAATAAGTAAAAGGATACTGAAAAATCGTCATTGCTTGAAGATCCAGAAGAAAAATTTTGATCTACATAGAGTGGCGTCAATAATGTATGAAATCAAAGTCATCTAAACTGTCGTCAACAACAGTCGTAGGTCATACATGCATTACAGCGATTAGTGGTTCTGTAAGTAGGGACGGAATCCATGCAGCAATAAAAGCCAAAAGAAGTTTGTGCAGTAATCGGAGGCCACAGTACACATATTAAAGGTAATATATTGCGCATGTTTTCAAAAATCGGTTGTCAGATACTGAACAAAAAAAACAAATTAATTCTCAAAGACCTTGTCAAATTGACAATGGGTACATTCAATGCTTCAATTTCAGTACTGAATCTTCAGATTTCTGAATTCTGGCCAATCAGAGGTTTGGAAAATTGAGAAAACTGAAAATCTAAATGTAAAATTTGGAAAGTGTTGAACATGTCACAGTACACACTTAATGAACTGACAGGGGTCTCTGAGATTTTGACATATGCGCGAACTTGAACGAAAATGAAAACTCGGAATATATTACCTTTAATATGTGTACTGTGATCGGAGGCTTCTCTTACATGTTTGCGATGAAAATAACAAATGGCACTTTAAGGCTTCTAAAGACAAAAAAACACAAAAGTAGAAATCATACAAAAACAAAGAGAAGACAATTCTAAATCTAACAGTTACTCTCTTCAAAGAAATTTCAAAGCCAGTGCCGAATTGATTCAACAAATAATCTTCAAAAACCATCTGATGAGGTAAGAAGTTGTAGTATGGTTGGCAAGTATGACTGCCACAATGCACTCAGTTTTTCGGTAAATATCGGACAAAATTAACGTCACGATAAGATTCTATTGCAAGATTTTGCCAGATTTTGTCTACCACGTCTCTAATATCCTCTTCGTCTACCCACCACTAGCATCAAGTGCAGAGGACCAAAGGACGCCACTGATTTTTGCGTTTCACTAGTTGGTATACAAGAAAACCCTTGGCTCAGCAGACTAGAACAGCTGATGAGACAACCGGGAGCTCGTAAGCTTAAACCATTTGGGGTATGTTTGTAAAAATTACTAAGGATATTTTAATTAATATCTTTTTGAATTATAATTATTCAAGTATTTGTTTTCTTTGATACTACTTTGATGAGAAAACTGTTCATAACTTAAGTTTATTCAATCCAATTTTAACAAAATATCTTTATTTTACTTACCAACAATTAAACGCTTATTTTGATGTATCATACATAGCTTTGTGAAAGGTATTAGATTCGTACAACGTTCTCAAGAAAATAGTTGGAAAAAATATCTAAAATTGATTTTCTTGGAAAATGACGGAAATAGTTTCAAAAATGGGACATAACTCCGGGATGTCAAATAAATTATAATAAAATAAAGAAAAAACTGAAATAAAAAATACTAACAAGTTTAATTGTTTCAAAAGTTAGATATTCTAAACAAACATCATTAGTGACTATCCTTTGACTGACTCGCTTGTTTTTCATAGTTAGCGCGTCAATAAAGGTACTCTTTGTTACATTTTTGTAAAATTACATTGCCACTAAGACTGAATTTAATAAAAACTTGAAGCAGGGCTGTAGTATTCAAAAAGTTAAAAGTCTAAATTTGAAATAAAATAAATATTCTTTTTAACAATAATTTCATTCCAAACAAAACACACCACATTTCATCTCGCATAATGTATGTTTTAACTACGCACTAATCTTGTTGCCTAAAACAATACAAATTCATCATATAAATTTCATTGAATATTTTGCTTCCAAAAACATTCCAACATCTTTTCTATAATGGTCCATCTGAAATTTATAAACCAAAACAATAACATTCAAAATGGTGATGTTATTTTTAGACCATATGATGGGGTGCTCCAAGAAAAACCAACAAAATATTTTCGTTTATGGGTTAATAAATTCAATCTTCCATTAGCATAATACAATACAGCAACTGAGCAACTTTTTAAGAGCATTCAACGATGAAATTCCTGATGTCACATTGACTTCTAAAGAATTCCATAGAATTGATACTTAGGGGTGATAAACGGTGAACTACTTTTGGGCAATTTTATATACGTACCAATATATATTGAGAATTTATTGTTTCATTTTATATATTTACATATACAAGTAAAATAGGAACAAGTTTATCAATATTATTATCAATTTCACATTTTTTTTTGTTCATTTTTTTTTTGTAGCTTTTGTTAGCAAAACATCAATATAATATAATTGAACCAGCACAGAGAGAACTTAATGAATACAATGGACATTACAGCTATACATCATCGATTTATTTTATTTTTTATTTAAAAATACCGGCCGAACTTTGATCTTCCAGATCCGCTCAAGATTTTGTCATCACTTAGATCCAGGGAAGAACCACTCTGTTTGCCCCAAGACCTGAGAGGGCTGCCAATCTGTTGTTGCAAACGGTCGGCTGAACCGTCTTGGCGTTCTTCGTTGCTTGATTCAAGAATCTGAAAAGACAAATTTAAAATAATTTATGAAAAAGAAGGTACAAAGCTATTGCCATTATATTAAATTGGTTCAAAAATTTGTCAACTTGATGAAGGAAAAAAAATAATCTGCCTATTAAAACGATGTTGGCTCATTTAAGATACAAAAAAGGTGTTGAATCATTTTTCTTGGTGCAATTACAGTCTAAATGGGACTACCTTGACAAAGTCGCACAAAATAAGCTATAAAATACAATTGCGGTAATTTTGTGCTGCTCTTACCAAACATTTTTATAACTTTTACAGGTACCTATACCTACCTCCTCATGTTTCATGGGACAAAAACTTTATAGCTGGGAATTATGGATATTTACTTAAAATTACTTGCGGAACAAGCTGTTTGTTTTTTGGTGATGGTGATGCACGCAATTTTGTTTCAATTTCTCTCTCAATTTTCGTTTTATAACTTTTGCTTTAAATCACAATGCGAAACCGAATCGAGATCGAAATAATTACCTGTAGCGAATGGACCAAAAAATGAAGTGATGGAACAGAAAACCCTTTCGTTTTTTATTTTTATTGGACCTAATAACACAAAAATTGAATAACAAGCAATCAGCTGGGGTATTATGAAATAAGAAGAAGAAAGCTTAATGGTGGTTGTGGTGGTGGTGGTGTTGGTGGTATCGTGCTACTTGGTTAATTCTTAGGTAATTTTAAATAATGAGTATTTTTATAGTTTGCCATCATAGATGGGGGAGTTTCAAGTTAATAATACCATCAATTAAGTCTTACAATGTAGGTAGGTATTGGCTACCGGAATTGTATAAAAGTATGACGAATACAAAGTGTTGAGAAAAAAAGGTGCTCAAAATTACTCAAAGCATTAAATGAGTTATTATAAGGAGCAATGGCGAACTTATTAGCGAAATTTCGACTTGATACAAAATATTTAATTTTTAACTTTGAAAGATCTTCTTTGTTCTTGTCAAGAAGTCGATTTAGGATTTGGTTGTATGGGGTCTGATGGTGGATACAATTATACATAAACATTTTAAATAATATTGAATAAATGTTCAATTTTTGTCTCCCGAGACTTCTCGATCTCCGGTTCTTTGTTGAATGTTTATTGAGAAATAATATAGACTGGTGTAACGCTCGTATTACTCTCCAATAGCATCATGGATCACCATCAACAAAGGTGGACACAGAAGCTGAAATCGCAGAGCTTAAATACAAACAGGATCAGCCCCTTTAACTCCCTAATCTACCCAAACAGATATTTCTGGACAACTAGTAGAGATGGTAGAGAGTTTTAAACACTTTGGTAGTATTGTCTCTACTGATAGTGAAACCGACCTCGATATATTTGTCAAATCGGGAAACTAAATACTGCGTTCGGAGTGCTGTTTAAAATATGGAAAAGCAACTTCTATAAGCCTAAAGATCAAGCTACGACTGTTTCACTCCAATGTTGAATCTGTGCTTTATTATGTGTAAAGAACTTTGGAAAGTAGCATTCGGCTATCACAAGAGAGCTGTATGCGCTTGTGAATAGATATCTGCATGACATTTTGCGGATTTTCTGGCCTAACCGTGTCTCAAATTATATGAATTTATCCGATAACAACTGAGGAAACCGTTGACTCTATCATATGGACGCGTAAGTGGCAGTTGAATGGACATACTCTTCGAAAAGGCCACGACGGAATTGCGGGTCAAGTGATGCAATGGACCCCTCTCACGCAGCAAATCAGACGAGTGGGGCCACCTAGAAGTACTTGGTAAAGATCGGTCGAAGAGGAATCAGCACAACTGGAGAAGAGTTGTTGGAAAGAGCTGAGAACTGAATTAGATACATCTTCAGAAACCGTATACGATGGTGCTTAGGAGTAGTAGAGGCCATTTGCCCTGCAAGAACCCCACGGGCGTAATAAGTTCGAGGACCTAGGTAAGTAGAAGGGAAGAAGCAAGATTTGGGATTAGGCTTAACTAAGCAAAGAAATACACTTCCAGTGTCTATTTGGTAGTTAATTTGTCTTTGGAGGCAGTCCATGGCCAAAAGTCTTGAGTTTGCCCAATCAAGTACCTTGTAGCGTGATATGCCACACCACTACCAAGAATTAACAATCAGTGGAAACATTGTCAGGAGGCCATCAGATTTCGTTTCTGATGGGCTAGGCATCACATGGCGGACCATCATATTAAAACTCTCCAGCTCAAGAAGAGGCTAGTGTTGCTTAAACATCGATAGTCTATCGATAGTATCGATAGTAAAAAACTATCGCGTACATCGATAGTTTTGAAAAACTATCGATAGTTTCAAAAATTCCAAATTGTGTAATGAAAGGCTTGTGACCATAAAAATTTAAAGCAAAAACGTATGATATTTTAAGGCTGTCTATTGTCCATCATTATTTTTTATATTGAAATCCTGACATTTATGTCGTTTTCGATTGAATTTTCTGACTGTTCTACTCCTTTTTGAGTCCAATGTGCTTGATTACACTTGAAGAACGAAAGTGTTCAGATGTGAAGAAAATTATTCTGCAGATTCTGTTCTCCTCTGTGTTTTTTGTATTTTATTATGAAAGATACGATTTGATTGGTTGGATTGGATAGAAAAAGCAACACAAAAGAGAACGTCAATTTTCTACACCGAATATTTTCAAATATTTTAAAATATTTCATCCCCCTCCCTCTTCTGCAAGTAACCCCGCTCGCCATCACAAATCGCAGAAAATGCTTGAGTTTCTTCACGTGTGATCAGGGACAATAGAATATGAAAACATCGTATTGTCAAATTTACACACACACTACACCATATTATAAAATATTTTCTTCAAGCATTCATCACTTTTGACAAGTAGTGCGATGAAAAACTGTATGTACGCGTGTGTTCCAAGTCTACTCTTTCTTCAAATCGGGAATAGATAAATACTCTGAAAACAGTACTCCGAACAACCAATCGGCTTTTGGAGTAGATGGAGTGAAAATGGAGTAGAAAAGGCTTACTCCGAACGTCCAATCGAAAACGACATAAGACTATGGCAAAAAAACATTAAGCAAAAATACAGTAGACGCTTTATTTGTGAAACTCGAAATAGTGAACTATCCAGAATAATGAACACACCAAATTTTACATAAAAATGTATTTTGTAAACAAATTTCTCGCAAACATTAAACATTGAATATCACTGAGGAGTTGTTTTCACTTTTTTGTTTAAACCTCGTTGACAGCTTTGGTAAACGCTAAAATAAATTTAAAATTCACACCGAAAAAAATGTGCACTTTTGATCGAATTCATCTTAAGAAAGCCCTTTAAAGCTCCCGCTCGAAAAGAGAACAATCTCGAAAGAGTGAACAGCCTTGGTTTTTATTACTTCACTATATCGAGCGTCTACTGTAATTTTGAATGAGCTAAAACTAAATAATTACTATCATTTAAATTCAATTTTTAAAAAGAAATTTTGAGACCTTTTTATAGCATTTTTTTTTTTCAAAAACATAACTCATTTTATAATTCAATGGATTTTGCAATAGAAGACTTTAGCCGTTTTCCTTTGGAGGTGGCGAAGTACTTGAGTAGATGAAAACCCTAATCTAGTACTACCAACTGCACATGCTCTCATGCGCCAGTAGATACATTTTACATGGGAAAGCAGTTTGATGTGTTCCATTGAAAAAAGCTGGCAAAGTACTTGCAAGTACTTCGCCACCTCCAAAGGAAAACGCCTTTTTTAAGGCATATTAAAAATGTGTGTAGGTAATTCATTTGGTAAAACTATCGATAGTATCGATACTATCGATAGTTTTTTGTAAAAATATCGATACTATCGGAAATGGAAACTATCGACGTTTAAGCAACACTAGAAGAGGCATACGAAGTGGGACTACTCAGATTAGAAGGAACAGAACCACAGTACACATATTGAAGGTAATATCATTAGCGTTTTCATTTTTGTTCAGTTCTGCGCATCCATCAAAGTCAGTGAAAAATGGCGACTCTACGTGTTAAACATCAAAATTTGTTGTGTGTTATGTGTTCATTTGTTACTTATTTAAATACAAATACAATTATTTCAAGCTTTTTAGTGTTTATTAACATTTTTTTAGTGTTATTTAAATCATTCTTTTGTGTTTGTTTTCTTCGTTGTTGTTGTAATACAGTGGAAGAGGTCACGAAAGGCTGCCATCTTGAATTTCTTTGACAGTTCTCATTTCGGACCACATGCGCAAGATAATACCTTAGATATGTGTGCTGTGGAACAGAACAACTCGCTTCGTCGAAAGCTCTGCAAGAGAAGTACTGGCCTCTCCTCAAAAATAAAAAGCATGACGCATGTGCAGCGAGGAAATCAAGAAATGTCATAGCAGGAATACAATTCATAAGTTTTATGAACATTTAAAAATAACCACTCAAGAAGTTATAGAACTGCAATCAATGATGAGGGTATAACCATTTCGGCGATTTTTAAAATTTCGATGTGCAAAAACTTTTAAAATTCTCACTCCACATTTTGTTCACCATGTGGTAAAGCCTTGACGCGGTAGTACCTCTTGGCATGATGGTTAGTGCGTAGGACTGTCATGCCAAAGGTGTGGGTTCTATTCCCAGCCGTGCCACCTAATAGGTCCCCTCCATTCCTGTCAACAAACACGCACACAGGAATGGTTGAGAGTTGTAAGTCACTAGGCCCTGGTTCTCCATGAGCTGTTGCGCCACCCAATTTATTTATTTATTTTTTAAAGCCTTGACGCGGCAGTGGGGCTTACTGAGACTACTTTGATCAAATCTTGAGCTTTACGATCGCGGAATTGACTTCCATGGTCGAAGTGGAGTAGGCTGTTTCTACTAAATATCCTGCAACGAAAGAGTGATTCCACCAAGGCACTCCAATGATTGAATGGCAGTCAATGAATTCTCGAGATGGAATCAAGGATGGCGTCTACAAATCCAATATGGGTGAACTACTTGGTGAACACCTTATATAGGTTACTCCATCTGTTTGAAGGTCAGGCATTTAAGGAGCGCGTTTATCCGGAGTTATTTTAGAGTCTGGTCCTCCAAGGTTGGGGTTGTGCGTAAGACTCAGGCAAGAAGTCTTGGGCTTTAAAAGTCTATATGAGTGCCTGGTCACAATCCAAATCAAAGTCAAATTCAAGAACATCACACTGATCTGCATTCACTCCACAGAAAAGAGAGATAAATCAACCAAAGAAGCATTCAACGATCTCCTGGAGAACACGTACGATATGTGCTCGAAGTATGCTGCCAAGATTATTCTAGGCATCTTTTGACTACAGTTGGAGGACACAGCCTGCACAACGAATCTTCTGAAAACGGGCACAGTATGGTGGACCGTGGACTTCAAAATGACGGGCGAAATGTCATCATAGCTTGTACTACTTTCCCACATCTTGATATACACAAAAAGACTTGGTGGTCTTGTGATCGAAAAACCGTAAACCAAATTGATCACATGGCTATGGATGCCAGACATGCTTCAAGTATTTTGGATGTCCGAGCATTCCGAGGGGCAAACACAGGCACGGACCACTACTTGGTAGCATCTCATGTACGTATCCCTGTCCTGTTGTATGGGGCAGAAGCATGGATTCTGAAAGAATTGGATACAAATTTGCTTGCATACTTTGAGTAGAAAGTTCATTGAGTGATTCTTTGTCCTGTGTGTATCGAAGGAGGCTGGAGAAGAAAACTTAACAATCGGCTCTACGGGATATACAGTGACGTCGTAGACCTGGTCAAATAGCTGAAAATTCAGCAGCTGAAATGGCTAGGACACGTGGAGCATATGGACAGCAACGCACCAGCCCGATGCATCTTTGAATCCAACCCTGATGTTGGACGAAGCAGAGAGGAACACCCCCAACAGGTGGAGCACACAAGTAGAAAACGACCTCAACCAACTTGCTTTTCGTAACTGAAAGTGGATAGCTAAGCTAGGGACAGAGCTGTCTGAAGAGGCTTGTTGGTTGAGACCGTAGTCCATGCTGGGCTGTGAGTGCCATCAAAAGTAAGAAGTAAGTATATTTGCCCATTTCCTTAGCCGATATTTAAAGCAAATTTTAAGTTCCCAAGTAGAGCTGGAATGATGATAGAACATAAAGATATGTACAGTAAGGTTAATCAACCAAAAATATAAAGCAAAGCAGTGTTTTGAATCTAAAAACGTAAAAACTGCAGAAAACATGTAAGCAGATAGCCTAAGTAGAACAAGTAAAAACAGAGTGGTCTTTCTGATTTTACAATTCAGAACTATTAAGAATCATCTCTTTATCAAGCTTTGGAATTCAGTCCGAGATTTTTATAATATTGATTTCTAAATACATTCGAAGTTGATCTGTGACAAGTGACATGCTTTTTTGTCATAGGCTGAAGTTTGCTTCTCGAGTCCAGTATTTGTATTTAAGATTTAATTTTCACCATTCACTGGTATTTGTTTACAATTTTCTTGTTTACTTGCAATAAGCGTGATTTAAAATTCCAAAATTCATATAACCTTTGTATAATTTTACATTAAGCTCACTAATAAAGTGACTAGTGAGCTACTAAATCACAGTTTTAGAAAGCAGACATCATAAAATAAAAACCATAAGCTTAGGCTTCCACCGAGTACCCTGGACAGATAAGTAAGTTCTTTTCCTTAAAGTATGAATTGTAAAACCACTTCTGATACCATGTAGTTTATTAGATTTTTTTTCCATGCATCTGTATTATTTGAATTCATTTTAAGCATTTAAGCACATTGACAAAATAAAAAATGATGAGATAAACATTGGTGCCGACTGAAACTCACAATACAGTTTGTTTAAACGTATTAAAGTTAATCTTCTCACATTTGTTGTATCCGTAGATCCTGTTAATGGGAAACCCTCTGCAAAAAGTGCCATTTTTTCTGTTTTGAGTTTACTCTAAGTTTAATTAGAGTAAGTTAACCCTTAATTTCCCCCGAAAAAATAATTATTTCTATTTAAACAATACATATACCTAAACTTGAAATAATATTTCCTTTTAAGGTCCAGTTTTTTGTGGAAGATCAACCTAGTATCCAGAGTTGAACCTGAGTTAACTCCAAAAACTTATTTTCCACGCAATTTGAAAAAGGAGAAATGAGTAAGATGGTGATATTCAACGTGTTGAACACTGATTTCAATAGATTTTTTACAACTTAGAGATAGTTAATGCTCAACTGAGCTAACTCAGGGATACATTATTTTTAGGAATAGCTTAGTCTGATTAAACAAAGAGTTGACTAAAATTTAAAATATGTGGCCTTATTTTTATTTAATCCTAATGTTATTCTGAAACCATCAAAGCTTTTATAAATTAATTGCACAACATTGATTCCAAGTGGAACAAAACAACCAGAGATTATCTCTTAATTCCCCATTGCCATAGCACCACTAAAACAAATATTTTGAAACATTGGCAAAAATATTTAACTAGACCCCGGAGGCTATTTTTACCATTGCCACTGAAGTGGATAGTGTGAATAAGATTTTAAGCACACTTGAGTGGCACATAAGACCAACTTTCAAAACAAAGTCACAGGTAGTCACCTACCTATTTGCCTACATGCATATTATATTGATGATGGACTTATATAGGATTCATTTCACCAAATGACCCTGAAAAACTTTGGTAAGTATATACCCTTTCCATGCAGTGCAGCGGAAAGAATCAAGATTGGAAAAAATTCCAAAAATCGAACACCATGTCCGTCCAAATCTGTGAAAGGCACACAATTATTTTTGTCCATTCCTTTTAACAACACCTTAGTTATGTTTACATAAGCAATTTTAACACCCGCTTGTTTGTTATGTTTTGCTGGTTTATTTAAGGTAATAACTTCGATGTGGTTGCCCACAGGTCACACATCACAAAACATTGGTCCTTAGTTAAGCGCTACTACTTCTCACCTTGGAAACAAAATAAAAACCAAAAAAAAAACTTTATAGGAAATGCTCTACACTCCCATCCCAAGTTAAACAAGATTCAGATACAAAGAAATTAAATAATAAAAAAAAAATAAAAACAACCTTTCACTATTGTTGTTTTAAAAAAAAAAGGTAAAAGAAGAAAACAAGAGTAGACATCAGCAGAAAAAGAAACAACTACTTAGTGCATCAAGTACTCTCTGGCGGGGGCATCATCATCACAGTCATCATCAGCATCTCATCTGTCTTTTAGAGTTTAAGTAACCGAATATGATGAATGTTAAAGTTGGTGGCCAACACCAACACCATCACCAACAAACTTCTTCTTCTTGTTCATCATCATCTTCCTCCATCTCCAGCTGCAATATAGTGAAAAATGATGGCCAGCCATATCAAGTCCACTTTAATGCACAATTGCATTTAATTTTTTTCTTATTTTACTTTATCTTACTCTTCATCTTCATCTGAACGAAGATGATATAATTTTTAAGATATACACCTATAGCTATAGCTATCTACCTTAAAACACTGTGAAGAAGTTAGCTTTTATTTTGCTTTGGCTCCAATCCAGGTCAGTGTAATTGTATACGTGGCTAATGCCCGGTAAACAATCTTAAAACTTTTGACAGGAAGGAATTGGTTCGTTATTGAAAGTCTTGTGTTTTTATCGTTTCGCAAGAAACTTTTAATATAAAATTAATTAAGATAGTGCGCGGCGGGCTATATACATACAGTGGACATAAATTGATTTAGCAAACAACTTTTTGAAAGTTTAATGGTTTTTATAGAATGTCCGCATTATATAAATATAAAATGCACATTAAAATCAGAATTTTATACGTCTTTGGATGGAGTTTATGGAAGCATTTAGTGAAATTGTTCATTTTAAAAGTTTTAATACCATGCACTTATTTTTGATTAAATATAGGGAGAGTTTTAAGCATCCCTTGGTGGGAAAGAATTACTTTCAATGCATTGGCATTGACAACCATGGCAGACTCATGTTAAGATGAGTAAAGCCTTTTTCTCAGAGACACAAACTCTTCAGGGAACTTAGAAAATTAAGCCTTTTTTAAAGCAGATGACTTTTAAAGTCCGGAAAACCATAGGTACTGATATGACAAATAAGTGTGAGTATGAATTGTCAACCTGTCTTCAAGAAATGTCTCATAAATAGATTATGTCAAAAACTTGGAAAAGCTTTCTCAAAAACATTACTGGAGAAAATGAATTCAAGTTTTAATTTTAGATATGATTTAATAATAAATTAATTAAATTATACTTGACAGTGAGACATGATGCAATCATAAATTTATTTTATATTAAGAAATTATTTTAAAAGGAGTCCACAAAGATTTGTTTGGAAAGTTGGATTTCAGTAGAATTATTTTCAAAGTTGGAAAAATTACATAAGTTTTCAATAATTTAGTTAACCAAAAGATTTCTCATTCTGCAAGGAATTTTAGTGACAATTGAATAAGCAAAGTGACATCATGTAATTATCTCTTGAATTCTTTTGAATTCTTTGAATTTATTACATTTTTTTTGTTGGCCCTACATAATACTAAATCGTACAACGCACGTTCGTATTTTGGAGGGCAAAACACAAAAGAATGCAATGAATTCAAAGAATTCAAAAGAATTCAAAAGACTTCAAAAGAATGCAAAAATTCAAAGAATGCTAAAGACTTCAAAAGAATTCAAGACTTCAAAAGAATTCAAGACTTCAAAAGAATGCACAAAATTTAAAGGATGCAAATGAATTCAAAAGACTTCGAAAGAATGCAAAAAGAATTCAAAGAATGCATGAAGTCTCCAAATATTGCAATCAGTTGATGGTGACAAAAGATTCGAAACAAAAAAGATTGCAATCTTCTTAACGAAAAAAGAATGGCGACTGCATTTTTTGAAGTCGCATTCTCAAAAAAGAATGTAAAAAATGCAATCGTTTGATTAAAGTCCTTAAGACTGCATTCGCGAATGATTGCAATCTTTTACAACTCTGAAAGAATAGAAACCAGTGAGCTTATGTTGACAATGTTCTGCTGTCATACACGGAATAGAATATGACGTTGAAATTAATTTTTCAGCAACTATAATTAGTCTGTCAAAAACTGGCTTCCGGGTTATAAGATAGATTTTATGTCAGAGCCTGCTCAGTCAACTGACTTTAATCTTCTTGAAAATCTATGGGAAAATTTTGAGAAAAAGATTGTCAAAATGTATATTTATCAAATACGTGACTTTTTTTGTGGCGCAATACACGCTGCATGATAACAAACCCCACTGGAGCGCTGGCTGTCAGAACATGTTAGTTCAATGCGACGCAGATGAGCAGAATTAATAAGAAACTGATGTGTTTTTCAGTTAATAATTGAACAAAACAGATTATGATTTACTAACTGACCCGGCAAACGTTGTGCTGTCATATAAATAACAAATAAATCGAACGTAAGCATAAATCGAAAATGCCTTTGTCGATGCAAACATTTAAATACAGAATTAATAAATAAATACAATAAATAAATTGGGTGGCGCAACAGCTCGTGGAGAACCAGGGCCTAGTGACTTATAACTCACGACCATTCCTGTGTGCGTGTTGTTTGCAGGAATGGAGGGGGACCTACAGTTTTTTTGCCGAGTCCGAACGGCTAAATGAGAAGCACTTTTTTATGACAAGTATACTCTTGGAGGATTTGTCGGTTCCTCGCAAGAGGCAGTACCTCAGATTAAACATTTCTGTTTTAGGTGGCACGGCTGGGAATCAAACCCACGCTTTCAGCATGACAGTCCTACGCACTAACCATCACGCCACGAGGTACTCGAACAAAATTGAGAAATATATCAACTTATCGATATTTTTTTCCTATAATTAGCACATTTCAATTTCAATCGATATTTCAACCGGTTGAAATTTTAACAAGTTGTCATTTTATTTGTCATTCATTCTAACGTAACTTAAAAAACAATGCTCTGCTTGAAATGCCAATCCAAATCCATTTCAGTTGATCAATATACATAATTGTTTCAATCAAAAATTTTAGTTTCCTACGAAAGTTCGCAGCTTGGCGGCTTTTTCAGCATGGTCGTGCCTTTTACGGAACGTGGCATGCCATTCATGGTACGGCGCAGCGCTTGCGGCGTTTGCCCCTCTGAAAAAACTTACAGTGCACCAAACTGACAATTTCTGCTCATATAAATTTCTTGCACAAAAATTGACAACAAAAAAATTGGGAAGAAGACATTTTTCTTGAGCGTTTTTTTCCGCCCAAAGCTTCACAAATTTTGCCTACGCAAACAGAATTTGACAAAATTGGGGAGAATTTAGCATGTGAATTTGTGTGATTATGCGAACAGAATTATTATATTTTCTTCACTTTGTTTTAGAGACAAAAATAAAGGTACCTGCATAGGATTATTCCAGCAATTTTACAAAATCTTGGTTTCCTAAAAAAACTACTTATACACAACTTTTCTTTAAAAAAAAAAATCACTCAACTATATTCAGAGAAGGCTGACATTGACATAATAGGACGAACAAAGCGTGATGTCATTGGTGCTTTTGTGAGCATTGAGAAGGAAGCCAAGAAGATGGGTTTAACGGTGAATGAAAGCAAAACGAAGTATATGCTGTCAACAAGAAAGGACACCCAACACCGACGTCTAGGACAGAACGTCACTATAGACAGCTATGATTTTGAGGTGGTCAGAGACTTTGTCTACCTAGGATCCGCTATAAACTCAGCGAACGATACCAGTGCTGAGATCAAACGAAGAATTACTCTTGCCAATCGCTGTTTCTTCGGGCTAAGAAGGCAATTGAGAAGCAAAGCCCTCTCTCGAGCAACTAAACTGCCCCTGTATAAGACGCTTATCATCCCGGTCCTGATGTATGGTGCAGAGGCATGGACACTGCTAACGGTGGATGAGAAAGCGTTAGGCTGTTTCAAGAGGAAAATTCTCTGGGTGATTTTTGGTCCCGTCTGCATAGATGGGGAATGGAGGAGAAGATACAACCACGAACTGTATGGGTTGTACAGCGACACCGACCTAGCCACAAAAGTGAAAAGCCAACGACTAAGATGGCTGGGTCACCTAGAGCGAATGGACACCAATGCTCCGACCCGGAAAGTCTTTGAATCCAACCCCGTGGGACAACGCAGTAGAGGTGGACAGCGTAAAAGGTGGCGCACGCAAGTGGAAGAGGACCTCAACCAACTTGGCGTGCGAAACTGGAGACAGCTAGCTAGAAACCGAGCCGGCTGGAAGAAGCTTGTTGGTTGAGGCCCTGGTCCACCCCGGACTGTAGCGCCACCTTAAGTAAGTAAGTATTCAGAGAAGGCTACCTTAGGGTGTAAAAACATTTTTCAAAAAATGTTTATCAATGGTACCTTCCAAAGAACCATTTGTTCGATTTTCTTGAAAACGGTGCTGTTGATTTTAATGATTTTTGTATGCAAAAGTTCCCAAAATATTCAAATAGAACTGTGCACAAAACGTTCCATAAAATTATTTTGCAGAAATTTTTTGAGAAAACTCAGTACATATTTTAAAAACGACGGTCAATATTTTTGAACCTTGATTAGATACTAAACCACTTTTTAATATTTTTTTAAATATTTAAAAAAAAATATTTGCTCTTATGCAAAATTAAAGTTTTTACTATACAAATGTTCAAAAACGGTTGAAGAAAATCCCATTTTGCTAAAAAACTGTATGCTAAAATAAAAAAAAAAAAATACACTAAATAAGTTGTTTTCTACCTACAAAAACTTAAGAAAAAGTGTATTTCTGGAGAGTTTTCGTTCTCATCACACTGTATATTGTTAAAATGTTTGAATTTCTTTTGCCATTTTCCATCCACTTTTCCACAATTTTGAGTAAAATACTGAGAAATCTCTATTAGCCCAGGAAAATTAGACTTTCACTTCGAAAAAATTGCGACAAAGCTGATTTTTGGTGGAGTGGCTTATAATGACGTCTTAAGCATTTCCTGAAAAGTACCCTAAATTTGGCCCGGGGCTAAGTTTTTTAGGGGGGGTGAAAGGGGTTGAAGTTCAGTTTTTTGAGAATTGCTCCTAAACTATCGGTTTCATTGAAAAAATGTGAAGGTAAAAATTAAAGCTGATGTTATTTTACACAAAAAATGTTAACATACTTTTTTTCGTAGAACCAATAGTTTCAGAGAAAAACGTTAGAGAACTTCATGAAGCAGTGAGTTAAGTCCAAAAAATTTATAAAATTTTTGCTTATCGCTGGGAAAATTTTGTTTTGTGATTTATGTTTAAGTACAACTCCTTATTGTAAAATCAAGTTTTTGGGGTGGTAGGGGAAAGGGAATGGCCGCCATCTTGAAAACAAGGTTGATTTTGTTTTTATTTAATAACTCGTTGAAATTGCGTTTTTCAAAAAAATTACCAAAAGACAGATTTTAGACGATTAAATTATCTAAAAAATGAGCCATTAAACAGCTCTGTATGTTTATTAATCTCAAAGTTACAGCGGATCAAAGGTCACCTATGTCTCATAGATGGTGGGGATTAAATGACGTTTTTAAAGGTTTTTCGCTTATTTATGAGTTTTTTTGATGATGTCTAGAAAATATTTTGCACTGCTCTTGATTGTCTGCAAAATGAGTCTTCTATTCTGACCAAAAAATTCACAAATAAGCGAAAAACCTTAAAAAAACGTCATTTCATCCCCACCATGTATGAGGCATAGGTGACCTTTGATCCGCTGTAACTTTGAGATTAATAAACATACAGAGCTGTTTAATGGTTCATTTTTTAGATAATTTAATCGTCTAAAATCTGTCTTATGGTAATTTTTTTGAAAAACGCAATTTCAACGAGTTATTAAACAAAAACAAAATCAACCTTGTTTTCAAGATGGCGGCCATTCCCTTTCCCCTACCACCCCAAAAACTTGATTTTACAATAAGGAGTTGTACTTAAACATAAATCACAAAACAAAATTTGCCCAGCGATAAGCAAAAATTTTATAAATTTTTTGGACTTAACTCACTGCTCCATGAAGTTCTCTAACGTTTTTATCTGAAACTATTGGTTCTACGAAAAAAAATATGTTAACATTTTTTGTGTAAAATAACATCAGCTTTAATTTTTACCTTCACATTTTTTCAATAAAACCGATAGTTTAGGAGCAATTCCCAAAAAACTGAACTTCAACCCCTTTCACCCCCCCTAAAAAATTTAGCCCCGGGCCAAATTTAGGGTACTTTTCAGGAAATGCTTCAGACGTCATAATAAGCCACTCCACCAAAAATCAGCTTTGTCGCAATTTTTTCGAAGTTTGGCCATTTTTTTGTCTAATTTTCCTGGGCTATATGTATTTTGTATGGGAAATTTCAAGTGCAGATTTTTTTTTTAATTACCTTCATCACTTTTAAGGGGGTCTCGGTGTCAACCCTCATAAAACAGAACTTGTTCTATTCTCCAGGAAATATAAAATTCCTCATGTAGATCCTCCTTCTATAAAAGGTATTCCATTAACTTTTACTGATCAAGCGAAATATTTGGGTCTTATTTTAGATAAAAAATTAAGCTGGAAACCTAATATACAAGAAAGAGTTAAAAAGGCCACAGTGGCACTCTTCTCATGCAAAAAAGCCGTTGGGAATAAATGGGGCCTTCAACCTCGCATTACTCATTGGCTATATACGTCGGTGATTAGACCGATTCTCACTTATGGTGTTGCAGTATGGTGGACTGCTCTAGATAAAGCGGTAAACTGCGACAAACTTAGCAAAATACAACGCTCGGCTTGTTTATGTATAAGTGGTGCGCTTCGTACGACACCCTCTGCCGCTCTAGACGTTCTGCTATATCTGACGCCCCTCGATATTTTTAGCAAACAGGTGGCTGCAAATACGGCCATTCGCCTACAAGCTTCCTCACAATGGACCAACAATAGCATTGGCCATTCCACCATTCTGAATTCATTCAGATTACCTAGTCACATTGACTACACCATCCCAAAACCACAATTCGGTTCAAACTTTCAAGTCACCATTCCTTCTAGAACCCTCTGGGAGGATATGGCGTTCTTGGATGATGAATCGGTCCATATCTACACAGACGGATCGAAAACTGATGAGGGGGTGGGTGGCGGTGTGTACTCAGAAAGACTAAAATTAAGTCTCTCATTCTGTCTTCCTAATCATTGTAGCGTGTTCCAGGCGGAACTTATGGCGATTAAAGAAGCCTTATCTTGGCTGAAAGAAAACGTGATATCAACTACAGATATCCGCATCTTCTCGGATAGTCAAGCTGCTATCAAATCCCTGGAATCAGTCTCGACTAACTCTATAACAGCCCTTGATTGCCGTTCATCTCTGCTGGAGATGGAACAACTCTACCTCTTCTACCTACCAAGGCAGATATAGGTATACCCATCGCTACTTGTAAACTTTTGCTGAGGCAAGATGCATAAGAGTGAACAAACCTTAGGTGGAACGATATCACCACTTGTTTGGCAACAAAACAAATCTGGCCAGTAATGGATTTAAAGCGATCTAAGTGTTTCGAACAAAAATAAAAAATAAGGGCCACTCTAATGTATTATTTATATCAATAATTAATCGATCTAAAACCAAATCAAATATTTAAACAAAATATTTTTCCAAATAGCTTTTTATGGCCTTTAGTCCTACAAATTGGCGTTTCGTTCGGCTTCCTCACTTGAACTCGTCAGTGACATGAATCAATAATTCAACAAGTCCAATCTTTAATGCTAAGTCTTCTACTTCGCTGATTTATTTCAGTAGTATAGAAATTGTATTTTAAAACCTTCTTGAAATATTTTTCTATTTGCAGTGATTTATCTATTTTATTATTTTTATAATAGTACGCATACGTCACAGTGTACCATTTTAATAAAAGTCAAATAGCTTTTTTTAGTGCGTGTAAAAAAGAGGGGTAGTTCAAATGACAGCTGTAGTTGACAATTATTATCAATTATAGAATAGAGCAGTTCCATCTAGATAATTAGGTAGTAGCTGTCAGACACAACTCTCTCCCGCACATTTTGTTTCTGAGCGGTGGAAATAATTTTGAACGATATCGATGTAGATTAATTGAATACACCATATTACATAAATAAAGTTTGGGTTAAGGACGATATAATTTCAAAAGTTGATGTCGATATAAATAACAAGTTTCTGGGCTTTAAAATCATTTTAAGCCTTTGTAATAAGATACATGTAATTTTAATAGTATCTATTTTAAATCTAAGGAATTCTAACTAATTTCATAAAATTTGTTTCTGGTTTGTTACACTTTCACATCTCATCCAATGAATCAATTATCATGAATTTTGATATAGTGATAAATGGGACCCTGGAGACTACTCTTCCTCGGTGAAAGTTTATAGGGGGTGGTCGAGTGAAGCTATGGGAAAAACCTTCTACTAAATAACTTGAATTCTAAATAACCTAGTTTATCAATGCATTTAGAAACTCACATATAACATTTTACAAAAATGCATTTTTCACTTTGCTTCATTAAGATGTTATTGTTGTAATTCATGGGATTCTCAATAAGTCTATTATTTTTCTTCTAAGTTATTTCCATTACTAGAGACATTTCACTGACAAGAATTGGAAAATATTTGGATGTGATGGATTTATAATATGGAAAAAGTTGAGCGTACCTGATGCGATGCATTTATTGAATTCAAATTTTGAAATTTGATTTAATAATTCTGGCCTTACACCAGGCGTTTTAGTTAGTTAGTACCTACTCTTTGTAGAGTTAATTTAACTTTCATGTTAATCCAATGGGACTCAACCTCCAGTATTCTTATTTCTTCTGGGGAGTTAGTTTGATGAAAGATATCTGATATTTATAATTCATACTTATTTAAACAGAACACTTTAAAAATTTGTTTCTGTCATCAATAATTTTGTAAGAAGGTTTCATAACTCAATTTCTATATACTGCTGTAATAAATCACCAAGTAGAAGACTTAGCATTATTTTAGTCCATGCAAAATGTTGATTTACTTTCTTCCAATACATAATACAGTTAATAGCTAAAAGCTTCAGCTACACTCTAAATCAAATCCCTAAATTTGAATATCTAGTGCTATACTCTTCGCTGCATAAGAATAAAGTACTTTAATGTGAAAGCTAGTCATGTTTCATATTAATTTATTTTTTTTATTATTTCTCATAAAGACTGCTTTTTAAAACCATCTTCGTCATTTTAAGCTTCTTTAAGTTGAAAAATTTGAATAAGTTAAACCTATTCTTTTTCAATATCTCTTATCTCATGGAAATTGAGAATTTTTATGATGCTACTATGCAAAGTATATAAAATCAACAATAAGCTCAATCTGTGACACATCACGTATATGCCTTTCTAAAAGGTCATTTTAAATCAGAGTTTAGCAGATAAAAGGAAAAAAAAAAACTTTTATCGTTCATTCCAATAAATTAGATACCAACAAATGCCGGTTATGCATCCCTCTGGAAGGATTCCATAAATAAAATCTTTAAAATTTTGACTACATTAACATAATTCTCAGAAAACGGTCACGTCTTTGCGACATTTGAATAAACTCTCAACTTTTCAACCTCCCTATTTTATATATCACTGACCTATAAAATGAAGAACCTCAATTTACTTACTTACATTTTTCTTTCTTTTTTTTGCAATGGCGCCTTTCCCTTTCCGTTAATAAAAAAAATAAAACCTTCTTATCTGACCCTTATGCAATTTAGGTATTCTCACCCTATGTAAAAGAATTTAAAGGACATCACACATACATTTTATTCAAATTAAATAAACTCACCTGTAGCATTAACTCCCTTAACTTGTCCAATTCATCGCCATGTGCCCTTGTTGGTAAATACCGACTTTCACATTGTACTGTCAAATAAAGGACAACAAAGAGAGCAACAAAACTGAATTTCATCATTGAGGAGGACATGTCTTTTGTTTGTGGTATTTGTTTTTTTGTTGTATGTGTTGTTGAGTATGTGATGGGTTTTTTTATGGACGTTAATTTGGCTTTGACGGATGTGAATTATGTGAAGATTCCTGGGTGTTTTTTTTTTGTCTAATGGGCTGGCAAACGTCTCTCTTTTGGGGCGGAATGTGAATTTATTGGATACTCTAAAAAAAAGACAAAGAAATAAATCAGTTAAGAGGATAATTTTATAGCTGCTATAGAATAAAGCTAATATTTTTGATGTTATCTTTTTTATATACAGACAAACATACATGAACAAACAGAAAAAATATTAATGCGAATTTGGTATTTTCTAAATCATGTTTTCTTTTCATAAGATTTTACTGACCAATGAAATATTAATGTTTTTTTTAAGGAATGTCATTTTATGGCGCAGAGTTTTATAACGACTTTTGAATGGTATATAATATGCCCTTAACTATGTGACAACAGAGAATACATAAAACTGTTGTCGCATTTATTTTGTATTAATTTTGTCCACAATTTATGGATATGAATAATGATAATGAAGATTTTGACGGATGTTAGTCCGAAAAAATCTTTGTGGCCTATAGAAGCAATAAATTCCACACAATTATTGATACTTCATTAAATGATGCTTGTAAAATTATAAACCCCGATTTGACTCAAATATAGTTGCATAGTTGTATATAATTTTAAAGAACATACACAGTTTATTAGTTATTTATTAAGAATAGCATTTAAACAAGAAATATGTATACGTATTACAAAAATAAGAAAAAGATCAAGAGAAAAAACCGAACCTTGTGGTACATCATAAAAGTTTTGTCTTGTGTATTTAGTTGAGTTTTGGTACGTAGAAAGAGAAAAAGTGGCTCTGGGCAGTTTTATCGGTAAAATAATCAGCACTGCAGTGTGTTGTCTTGACACGATTATTCACTTCAGCTGTGGATGTTATTTATATTATGTTGTAGGTTTTACTTCAGTGATCTATGAACACTGAATAAAAACGAACAGTTTTGAATATCAAGACTTCATTCTTAGTTTGTTCAAGAACAAACGCTGAAAATCAAGATTTGAATTTATGTCTTTTAACACAAAATTAATCTGAAGCTTATGCTATATAATTTTTTTAGTTTATATTAAAATAGGTAAGAATATTAAACCAATAAATATATTTCATAGATAAATTTTAAAGCGAAATAAATTTAATTTTAAAAGTAGGCGTACAACCTGAACAGCAAGAATTTTCGGTGAAAATCTAGAAGTAACGCAACATTAAAAGTCATTTAAATTTTTATGGCATATGGTCACTTTGAAGCTCGACGAATTAAGAAGTCTGCAAAATTCAGTTTTCAAATTTGATGTATTTTAAGCCCGGATTAAACTAAATGGATTTGTGGTCACTCACTTGATTGGTGCCATCAGCACCTGACAACCAACTAATGGGTATATAATCAAATTTTGTGATCTTCTGGTCTAAAGCATTAAAATCCTCTTCATGAAGCATACTTTTTTCCGTGCTTAAATTATTCGAATCTTTATTCTAGTCCAAGAATTGGTATAATTATATTCTGCAAATTGCGCGCAATTTATAAAAGAGTGTTCAGAATTATTAAAACATTTAAAAATATAAAAGGTGATATTTTTGGTAAAGGAGATTTAATTAAGAACAATAACATAAATCAGAAAAAATTCAACTTGAAAAAGTACTTTCAGGACAAAAGGTGACGTACTTTTTCCACGATTATTTACATATTTCTCTTTAATCAAGTTCTGAAAAAAAAATGGAAAATTTAAAATTTGACCTTTTGTTCCTAAGCTCCTCATATATTGACATTTTTCAAGTGTGAAATATAATTTAGCTTTGAATTTTTACCGACACACCAACTGATGCACAGTGATACGATGAGTAAATGTTTCCGGTCAAGGGATAATTTATTGTTTGCCTTTTCTTGATCGGAAAATTGATTTTTTTTTCAAAATGGCACTTGCTACACACTGTTTATAGAAAAGCTTTAGCTGTAATACTTTTTATAAAAAAAAATCATTAAATTACCAAATATTTTGTTAAAAAATGTTACAAAAACTGTATATATGTATGTGCCTACATTAATTAGTTTCTTTAAGAAACCCGCTTTGTTTTTTTTGTATCTAATCTGTAATATTTGACAGGCAAAATGTTGAAAAAATCATGCAAATTCATCAACTAGTTCAAAAATTATTTGACAATGTCCACTTTTCAGCTTTTTGTTCCACTGTGTGACGGAAAGTCAAAAGTATGATGTGAATCATGTTTACTTGCGTAAAAACAACGTTTAGACACGGAAAAGTGGACTGAGAAATTCTCTCTGTACAACTGCTATAAGCCACTGAAGCCATATTTTTAAAAATTTTAACTATTGATGATTCCCTTGACGTGAAAAAGATATTTTTTTAGCTCAAAATATAACCGTTAAGGAAAAAGCTTATTTAAATCTTAAATAACTTAATGTATTTTGTTTAATTTCTTTTATTTTATTCTGTTTTATTTTATTTTATTTTATTTTATTTTATTTTTTTATTTTATTTTACATTACATTTCATTACATTACATTGATTTGATTCCCCTAAGGGTAACAAGTCTCCCGCTTCCCTACTCTGCTCCCTTTCCTCCCCTCTCTATCACCTTATCTTTTCTAACTGCCTATAGTTCCTTTATCCACTCTTCCCCCTTCCCCGTTTCGTCCATTATTTCCCTCATCCTTTCCCCTATTGATTGTCCCTCATCTCCGCCAGATCTGCATCTTTCTAATACATGTTTCCATGTCTCTTGTTCACCCTCACATATTCTGCACATTCTCTCCTCTTCCCGTTTCCAGGACCATCTTTCTCTCATCTCATTCCCTAGCCTGACTTTGCAATTCTCCTTGTTCTTTCTGTCTTCCAAACCGCTTTTAATTATTGTGCAATCCCTTCTGTCATTACTTCTTTATACCACCTGTTGTAACTGGATTCTCTTATTCGTTTACTTCTTTCCTAATCTTGCTCTCTCCTGTCTCCTCTTTCTACTCCCTCGTATCCATTCACACTGTCTTCCTTTCCCTTTATTTTTCCATTTTATTTTATTTTATTTTATTTTATTTTATTTTATATTATTTTATTTTATTTTATTTTATTTTATTTTATTTTATTTTATTTTATTTTATTTTATTTTATTTTATTTTATTTTATTTTATTTTATTTTATTTTATTTTATTTTATTTTATTTTATTTCTTTTATTTTATTCTGTTTTATTTTATTTTATTTAATTTTTTTATTTTATTTTATTTTATTTTATTTTATTTTATCTTATTTTATTTTTATTTTATTTTATTTTATTTTATTTTATTTTATTTTATTTTATTTTATTTTATTTTATTTTATTTTATTTTATTTTATTTTATTTTATTTTATTTTATTTTATTTTATTTTATTTTATTTGAAATATTTTATTTTTTTCTGCATTTTATTTTTTTTAAGACATAACTTGGTTCCTTTCAAAAAAATATGAAATTTTGCCATTTCACTCTCTGGGCTTGCCTTTTCCGTTTTAGTACAAAAAATGCTACAAAATTGAAAAATCAAAATTTATAAAAAAATATATTGCCTTTTGGTCAGGAAATATACTTATGAAAGCGATTCCAATGCAGAGTTGTACCTATATTTTCAAAAGAAAATCCAAAAATTGAAACGTTTAAAAGTAAAATTTCCCTTTTAAATCTGATAAGAACTCAACAATTTCGAACATCGTAAATTGCTTTCCAACATTGAAGCCAATTATCCAAAAGCCTTAAACTTTCCCGGATAACTTTCTAAAAATTATTTATTTGTTCATCTTGCTTGTAAATGAATGCAATTTTTTGTGAATACAATATTTTTTAATTCAATTAAAAGATTGCATTCATTGAGTTTACTTTATGAGACTGCCATATCAAATTCTGAAATCATCATTGACATTTAAATGATTACAATCATATTTTCTTCCATTTATTTAACTGGAATCAATTATTGAATGCAATCTTTTGGGAATGCATGCATTCTTTGCATTTATTTTACATTCTTTGCATTCAATTGCGTTTTTTGAATCAATTTGCGTTCTTTGAATTTTGTTTCAATCTTTCGTATACTTTTTAATTCTTTGCATTGACTGCAATGAACATTTGCAGTTTATGCATTTATTTGCACTCTTTTGTATTCTTTTGAATTCTCTAACAATATTTTAAATCACTTTAAAATTTGTTCGTTTACCTAATTCGCTAATTGCCTAGCTGAGAGTTGTAAGTATGTATTAAGTTGAAGTCATGATATGAACTTGGGCAATATCAACAACTCTCAAATTTAACTTTGATTTAAATAAGAAATTAACGAATTAGAAAAAGGAAAAAATTCAATGTGAGTCAATGTGACTTTCAAGGGAATTAAAAAGAACTAAGAAAATACAAAAAAAAAGAATGCAAATAATAAATTGCAAAGAATGCAAAAAGAATCCAATGAATGCATAAACTCCCAAAAAGATTGCATTCAATTTATTTCTGTAAAATGAATGGAGGAAAATGATTGCAATCACTTCAATGTCAATCTTTTGATTGAAGTCATAAAAGATTGCATTCAATAAATATTATATTCTTTTACAAGCAAGATAAATCATTTTCAAGATTATTATCCTTGAAATTTTAAAGCTTTTGAGTCATTGGATGGTGAAAATTGTTGAATTTTTATCAGATTCAAAAATGATTTTTAATGATTGCATTCACATAAGATAGCATTCTTTTGTAGCTCTTCTTCTCTTTTTTTATTTCAAAAGCAAAATTAAATAAGTTTTTTTCTATTTAAAAGACTGGCCTGTAGTAATATTGTTTGAAGCCATATGATAAAAAAAAAAAACTGTATGAATTTTTATAATTTGATTATTCATCGATTTGAGGCCCGTTAACTATTTGCCTTTAACAAGGCTAAGAGAACATTTAAATTTGATTTGGCTCTACAAGTGGTAAATATGAACTGATTTTTCGCACCGTTGATTAATCAAGTAGTAAGTGTCACGGCCGTAATAGAAATTTGAAGCCCTTACCATTGCAAAAACAACAAAAAATATTGTTACAGTTACAAGTATTTTTTTGTTTATTGTGTGAATAATTTATAAAATTATGAATATTTTTATTTTCTTTTAATTTATTAATTTTATCAACTAATCCCTGATAAAGAAGAATTCAGATCGAAGTTTCCAAAAATATATGGTTAAATACAAACCAAACCAAACAATAGTAAAGATTCTACATAAAACATCCTGTAGTTAAAAAATAGACCGATATAACTAATATTCCAATTCGATATTGCTTTTTTGAATAACATTTCTATTAAATTCGAATTATTTTTTGAATTAATTATACCTACCATACAAATAAAAAATGTCAAAATACACATACATAGGTATCTTACAAGATGCTTTTAACAAAAATGTCCTTTGTTAGTAGATATATAGTGATGGATCTAAGCCGAAAGTTAAAAAAGCATTTATTACATAAAAAAGTTTCCTAAAGAAATGCCCTAATAACCTTGTCGGTCGGGCCACCAAGGCGCCAACCTAATAGTAGACACATTTTCACAACATTAAACTGTTATTAGATAATAATTTTTTTATGTTTCCATATGAAAATCATTGTGCTCCTCTACAAGAAACTTGGTTTGTCAAGTGCTTTTTTTCTTGAAATTCAATTTAAAGATATAAAGATATCTCAATTCATTGGCTTTTAAGATTATTCTCCTCTCTTATGTCACATAATGCACGCATTTCTCTTTCCATTAAACCAACTCATAAACTTGACTCCATTTGAAAAAATAAAAAAAAAACCTCAAGTGTTTCATAGTAGGTACAAGGAGGTACTTCAAAAATGTAATCTTCTTCTTTTTATTCCACATAATTGCACACACCTTACACGCATTAAGAAATTGAGGTTGTGCCTTTCCTTTTTTTTTCATATTTATGATCTGATAGACACCACAACAAATTATTAAATATTAAACAAGTAATAAAATAATACAAAAAAAAAACAATCTCTTGTGTCTTTGCATTAAATTAATCGAAATGCCAATTGAGATGCTACTTCATTTTAGTCAGATTTAATATTTTACTCTTTTTTTATGTTGAAACTCACTAAAGTAATGACCAACATACTAAAGCATGTAACAGTTTTTTTTTTAATTTTGTCTGCATTCCACTCGAATCAATTAATTAAACATTCACTCACTTGTTAGCCTTAGGATTAAGAGTCTTATTGGTTTTAACACTTACTCTTCTTCAATTCGTGTGATTTCTTGGCCAAGTTAATCCAAAATATAAATGATGATAATTATTTCTTTAGGTTTTTCGTCTCCCGGTAAGGTTGGTTGGTAGGTTTCTTAGAGGAGATTTTGGCACTGAAATTCGCACTACTGATCTAATTCGATATCCTGAGGCGCTTTGGTATTTATACACTTTCGTTCTATGGACGAGCGATGAAAGTGAAAATTCCATCGTGCTGAAATCTCAGTTCAGCATAAGCACAAAAGATAGAAAAGGAAGACCCTTTTTAAGGACATGCGCATGGATAAGCTCAAGGCGATATGGATGCTGTTCGGTTTTACTATATGTACGTTTTGTTATTGTTGCGCTCCATGTCCTTTTGGAGGTCCTTTTTGTGTGTTGTTTTTTTTTTGTTCTTCTCTTGTTTCTAGACTATCCGTCATTGACGAAAAAAATCTCCCTCTCCTTTTAAACAAAAATTTCAAGTGTGTGTAGGCGAAAGATAGTTGTTGTCCTCATGGTTGGCTGAATAATCAGGACATTTTGAACAGAATATAGTTTGTTCGTAGTTTTAGTTTCTATTTCTGCAGATAGTTTATCCTTTTTTAGATGAATCATTTATTTTATCAAAATGATGACATCACAAAGATCTTTTTCAACGCCAGAAATGACGTTATATCGTGACCTTTTTGGTCCTTTTTGGTAATAGTTGTTGGGCCAAAATAAAGATGAGTAGTTGACTTTTGTCTCATCCATTGACGGTGGTAATGGTTGTTTTTGTGAATGAAAGAACAGCGATTGTTCGGAACCATCAGGATTAGTAAAGTTGACCTCGAGAGTTGCTTGTTTTTTCTTTTTTTATTCGGATGGAATAGGAGATGTTATGTAACGTCATTTTTTGTTTTTCAAAGTACAGTCTAACTGGCGGATGGAATAAATAATAATTTATAGCAAAATGAGATAAGATGTAATATTTGTGAAATTATTTTTGAATGGGAATTCTTCGAGAAGAGAATCGATTTGAATTTAATGAAGTAAAACTAACGTCAAACAAGAGGAGTTTAACGCAAAAACTTGGAAAAATGTTATAATAAATTAATTAATTAAAATGACTGCAGAAGATCCGAATCGAATAGAAAGGTTTTGACAAGTTTTTGAAATCAAAAATCATCAACAAGACAAGGACTGTTAACTTATTTCTTTATTTTATCTGAACTCTAAAGAAAAAGAAATAGGTACAAAAAGGGATTCAAGTAATCAGTTGGGAAAGTAAATTTTTGTATCTTTATACAAAAAATATTTTCATTATCCTTGAATTTCAAGGAACTCATTCTTTCATTCATTTAGTTTTTCTTCATGTTATTTGTTGGAAAGTTTTCAAAGGAACTTTAAACTTTTAAAATATCTTTTGAATATTTTTTTGTTCATTTGTTCAGAAATAAGATTTTTTCAAGTAAAAAATGTTCTTTTTGGCTAACCTACCACGCAAAAAATAAAAACAACATTCAGTGTCTCTATTTCTTATCCAATGTTTTTGCTACTTTTATAGTTTTTAAACTTTATACAATCCTCGCTCTTATATCAATTTGGTCCTGTGCGACAATTTCTTTCAATGCAGTTGTATTTTTTTTTTATTACGGATAAATTAAAACAAATGTGCTCTTAGTTCACGCGATATGTATGCAGGATTAAAAGAAAACAGTAATAAATTTCTTTTTACTGTTTCCTATACAATAATGAAAGAAGTTTTTATTGCAACTTTAAAGATTCTATACAGAGGGGATAATCTCTTCTCTGTTGGGTATAGGATAAGGAAGTGTTGTGTATTTATAGAACGTTATAGTGCTAAGGTCAAACAAAAAGTTAGAATAAGGTTCAATTGAATATTTTTAAACCTTGGAAATGTCTTTAGAAGTTTATTACATTAGCATTTAGATTGAATACAATTGTCTGAGATTTCCTTAGATTATAAATGTTTGTTTTTCTAAACGAGGTAATTTCTATTATCAGTTATTCTTTCCATTTATGTTATTCTTTTTTTTCATTTTGGAAATCAAGTTAGCAAATTATTAACAAATATGTACCTAATTATACCTGTTACATAGTCCTATAACGATAATAGTTCTTAGGGCAATATTGCGACCAATGTTGCGGGCTGCGTCAAATTTTGGTGATTCCTTATCTGGAAAATTTAAATTTTTGTTTGTTCCAAAAATAACGGTACTTACAATACAACCATATTAAGAAAGAGTTTATTTATCCCAAAACCGGCTCTAATCATTTTCAAAACAAAAATTTGTTTATCAAAGACTGTTGTAAATGGTACCTGCCACAAGTACTTTTCTCAGTGACTGCTGTACTGATTTCAATAAATATTTTTATACAAAAGCTCCAATAATGTCTTGTAGTATTGCATAAACAAATTTAAAAAAAAGTAATTTTGGATATTTAAAAAAATATTTTTTTGTTTAAATGAGATAGTGAATTTTTTGAAACTAGGTTTTTAAATGCATTTTGATAAATGCTCATAATTGGCATAGCAAACATTTTTTTAGGATATTGCAAACATTTTATATAAAATAATTAATTTTTAAGCAAACCGCTATAACGGCTGCGCTACTCATATTTGTTTTTAAAGTTATAAAATTATTTTTGGAATTCTGTTTACAATAAAGGCCCATTTGTTGATACGAAACTTAAATAATTAAGTAGAATATTAGACGTCCCTTATCTTGGCGGACACTTTTTGGCGGAATCGAATAATTTTGATATCTGAATTTGTAGCTAATTAAATGCTAATTTGTTGCTCAAACCAAAAATTTGTAGCTCGAGTACTTTTCGAGTTATTCAATTTTCCGCTAAAATAAGTCTGAAGTTAGCGGTAAAAATTTAAAATAACACTAATTTTACTTTTTATTTGTAACCTGAATTTGCAGCTAATTAAATGCTAATTTGTTGCTCAAACCCCGATTTTGTAGCTCTAACGGTTTTTCAAATATTCAAAATTCCGCTAAAATAAGACTGAAGTTAGCGGACAAAAATTTGAAAATCATAATTGTGTTAATGCCCAAAATTGTAGCTTTTTGAATGCTAATTTGTTGCGCAAAAATTAATTTTGTATCTTTTATGCATAATTTTGTATTTACAGTTAAGGCTTAAAAAAGTGCATTTCCGGTTTCACTAACATAGGCTCGGAAAAAGGCCAGCGGAATCTTAAAAAAATAGATTTTCAATGTTTTTTTTTTGCAAAAATGTGTAGCATATCCTATGCTAATTTGTTGCTCTAACTAAAAATTTGTAGCTCTAACGGTTTTTTTGGTACTCAATTTCCCGCTAGCTAAAAAGTTAGCTAAAAATCAAGCCCTTAAAATCTAAAAAAATGACAAAATCCAAATTTTTTTTTTGCCAAAATTTGAAGACTCCTCTAACTAGATAAGTCACCAAACCGCGATTTTGTAGCTCGCTTGGTTTTCTTTGCATTCAATTTCCCGCTAAAATAAGACATTACCCCCTGTGTAACGGACAAAATTTAAAAAAAATAAATAATTAAAAATTTTTTTTTATGTCAGAATTTGTAGCTTTTTAAATTAAAATTTGTTGCGCAAAAATTAATTTTGTACCTTGAATAGTTCGTTTTTTATTTGAAATTCAAATTCAAAAATGAGCATTTCCGGTTTCACTAACATAGGCTCGGAAAAAGACCAGCGGAATTTAAAAAAAAATAGATTTTCAATGTTTTTTTTTTTGCAAAAATGTGTAGCATATCCTATGCTAATTTGTTGCTCTAACTAAAAATTTGTAGCTCTAACGGTTTTTTTGGTTCCCGCTGGAAATTGAGTACCAAAAAAACCGTTAGAGCTACAAATTTTTAGTTAGAGCAACAAATTAGCATAGGATATGCTACACATTTTTGCAAAAAAAAAAACATTGAAAATCTATTTTTTTAAGATTCCGCTGGCCTTTTTCCGAGCCTATGTTAGTGAAACCGGAAATGCACTTTTTTAAGCCTTAACTGTAAATAAAAAATTATGCATAAAAGATACAAAATTAATTTTTGCGCAACAAATTAGCATTCAAAAAGCTACAATTTTGGGCATTAACACAATTATGATTTTCAAATTTTTGTCCGCTAACTTCAGTCTTATTTTAGCGGAATTTTGAATATTTGAAAAACCGTTAGAGCTACAAAATCGGGGTTTGAGCAACAAATTAGCATTTAATTAGCTGCAAATTCAGGTTACAAATAAAAAGTAAAATTAGTGTTATTTTAAATTTTTACCGCTAACTTCAGACTTATTTTAGCGGAAAATTGAATAACTCGAAAAGTACTCGAGCTACAAATTTTTGGTTTGAGCAACAAATTAGCATTTAATTAGCTACAAATTCAGATATCAAAATTATTCGATTCCGCCAAAAAGTGTCCGCCAAGATAAGGGACGTGAATATTAGCACTTATGTGGCAGCTTACGCAGAGCAAAAAGTAGAAAATAAGCAGCAGTATTAATAAAAACCTATTATCCGCTCCCTAACACACGTGTTAACTGGTCAGTTTAATAACTTTTCTTATTAAAAAAAGATATTATATCTTTCCAGTATTTATCGTGAGCGGGTCAAAATTCTGATTTCAAAATTCTGCTTTTCAGAATTCTGCTTTTCAAAATTCTGTTTTTTGCACGAAAATTCTATTTTTCAAAATTCTGCTATTTTTCAGTTTTGTCTTTCGAAATTCTGCTTTTCCAAATTCTGTTTTTCAGAATTCTGTATTTATAAATTTTAAGTAATATAATACTGCAAATTTTGGTTTTTCTTAAAGACGGAAAAGAAAAAAGTGATTTTTCAACTTTATTGTTAGACAATTCAGTGCAACGTTTTCTTGCAATCTGGAAGAGATTTTGGTTTTTCTCGTCATTTATTTATGTTATTTGATTGCAACTCATATTTATATTTCACTTTATTTTATACTTAAACGGGTTAATGAAGCTGTAACTGTAAGTGAAAAAGTTGAGTTAGGCCTAGTTTACAGTTTTATTCAGGTGAAACACGAAACTATATTTGTTGTTTGTTAAAAGTTTCATGCTAGATAAAACCATTCCTGTCATGGAATTTCATGCAAAACGATTGGCCGGCAATTGTTTTTCGTGCGAAAAATATGGTTGGTTTACACTTTGAAAAAAAAAAAAATATATTCCTTACAGCATTTTTTGCATGCAAATGATTTTTGCATCCAAAAATAATTGTTTTCCATTTTTAGGCCTAAAGTTTATTAATTAAGTGAAAGTTAATGACTCAATGAGTGGCTGAGGCCAAGGCAAACATTTTTCGTCTAGAATATTATAAAAATTTTGCAGAGAATAAGTGCATAATTGTTTACAAAGTTTTTTTTTTTTTTTTTGCGAACGGAACTGTAAACTATGCTCATACCTACAATTATTGTCCCTGTTTTATGATGAGACAAGAATGAGAAAATTGCTTTACATCATTCTGCCAATAATAAAAAGAAGGTTTGAAAAACTGAATTTTAAAAATCAGAATTTTGAAAGCAAAATTTTGAAAGCAGAATTTTGAAAAGCAGATTTCTGAAAGCAGAATTTTGCAAAAAGAATTTTGGCCCAGCCAGAATTTCGACCCCAACCCGTATTTATCATTTCACCGAATTCACCACTTCATCAAATTATGGTGATTTTCTAATACATGTGTCACATACTGGTAGTAGTAAACGATTTTATCACATACGTGTGCGTGTATGTGTAAAGAAGTTATCCGTTCACTGTACGCGGGATTTTGCGAGTTAAAGTTATCCGACTGTTACACATTTATTAATAAAAAGATGTATAAATGCTAGCACGTTGTTATCTGCCGTTTATTAATATGGGGAAGCTATTTAAGTTGAACATAAATATAT
The DNA here is from genome assembly GCA_963921185.1 of Dasysyrphus tricinctus. Lineage (NCBI taxonomy): Eukaryota > Metazoa > Arthropoda > Insecta > Diptera > Syrphidae > Dasysyrphus > Dasysyrphus tricinctus. The sequence continues at coordinate 250,649,320 of OY992531.1, read as the reverse complement.
AAGAGAACGAGTTTAATGCTCCTTTAAATTTTTCTATATATGTAATTACTTCCATATTTTTTAAAGTTCTTAATATCCAATTCAACTTGAATTATTGGAGGAAGTATATATGCGAACCAGTCAGGCATTTAATTTTTAAATTAAAAGTTTTTAATTTTAGCCATGGATGAAGCTGAAAAACAAAACCTTAAAATAAATTAAAAATGAAATAACCAACCGTTTAAATTGAAAACTACACAAAGTATTCAGTTTAAAAAGAAGAATTCACATTAACCAAAAGCTTTCAACAGCAAATGCAACTTCTGCCTTTCTGTAAGCGAATACTATCGATAATGATTGTCAAATACAACTGACATTTGAACTGCCATAAAATACCGTTGAAATAAGAATAGCTAGGTACAAAAGTTGCTTTTTATCAAAATGATACACTGTGGCGTATGCGTAATACTAGTAAAACTAAAAAAAAGGCAAATCGCTAAAAACAAGACCCAAATTTTTTAATGATGAGATTTGTTTTCAAATTTATAAAAACATACTATGTTCATGTTCCTACACTTATACAAATCGCCCGTTTGTCATATAACTCAAAATTTGTTATATCGAATTAAATGCGGTTGAAAATTTCGTGTATGGAAAACGACAAAAAATAATGCGCTTTTTTAAATTCAAAAGAGGTATCGATGTATGTTTGATGAACATATGTGCGAAGGTACGTAATTTAAGAAGACAGACAAATATTATAATCACAATGCAATAATTAGTTCAAAATCATCAATTTTTAAGTTATGTTGGTACTATAACAAATGGTTTATATGTTTCTAAAATGACGATGACATGAATTGCTGAAAAAAATCGATAGGTACTTAAAAAAAACAATATCTGCATAAATGTTTAAATGTCACAAAATTTTGACAATTTTTTGAAAACAATGGCAGGTACCCAACTTTCCACTCAGAGTCTCAATTTAGAACACGTCATCTTTTCACCATTCACTCTGTTGCATGCATGTTGCAAAAAGATGTATTTAAGCTTGATAAACATTTCAAACAAAATACTAAACAAGGTTTAGGCACTGATAATACATTAGTAATATTTTATTGTTGATTTAAAATTGATATTTTGAAACTATGATTGAAGATGGAAAACTTTCAAAAATGTTTAACTTTTTTTTTTATTTAAAATTTCGAAATATTTTAATGAGGTACACGGAAAGAATTCTTGGATCATATCACGAAAAATGAGCTGCAAATTACGAAAAATGAATCGCGATTTATACCTTGGCTCGGGATTTCGTAATTTACGACTATTTGCTTGCAATTTGCAAAACTGAGCAAAATGAAGATATTTATACTCAAAAATCGTAAATCAACCCTCTTAAAGTATCAATCTATCGAAAGAAAACAAAAATTGCGAACAACAAATCGCAATTTGATCCAAATATTCCTCAATTGCAAAATTTGTAAATTTGCAAAAAAGATTTGTGATTACCACTTTTATTTCGTGATAATGCCATTGGGAAAGATCAATCCTGCTCTAGCCTTCATTTTGCAGGTATACACATTTAATTTATTTGAAATAAATACTTACGCTTGACTCTACTTGGATTTGAGCTCGCAACCCTCCAGTTGCAGAGCGAGCATGCAACCACCAGTCCAATTTGCATTAAGGATCGTTGGTGTCACACATTGATGATTAGATACCTGCCATGTTGTGGTGCTTTATTTCTTCGAGAAGTAAATTGCGACAAGAAAGTCGTGAGGAATTTTTTGTTGGCGATTTGCAACTATTCTCATGGAGTTGCGAATTACGACAAAAAAAAAAACGTAATTCAGTGATTTTGCAATGTTAATTACTAAATATTTATCGCAAATCAATATTTTTAAATGCTGTTTGTGAAATTATGCTTTTGGAGACAAAATTACCTCTAAACAGTTGTATTTTGCTATGAAAAGTACAAACTTGAATCATGGATCTTAATTGCAAACCACGAAGAAACAAATTTTGTAAATTTCTATGTTTTGACTGTTAAATTACCACTTTTTGTATTAATTTGGGACTAAAATGTCTTGATTTACGAATTAAACATGATTCGTAAATTGCAACTGCAAATTTTTCAATTGGTGATTTTTCAATTCTTTCCGTGATGAAATTATTATAATTACATATTTATTTTATTTATTATTTTATATTCATATATGTTTACTTTTATTGACAAAAATTGTATCAATAATTTTTAGTTTTGCTATTAGTCTGAAGATGAGAATAAATATTCTCGAAAACGTTTACTAATAAAAATTAGATTTGTGCGAGGATAAGAAGTTTTCATTTATAATTACCAATTATTAAACTACTTTGGAAAAGATTCTAAACATATCCAATAAAACGCACATCAAACTACAAACTTTGCTTTTAGGCAAAACTAATAGCACCTACCTTTCACACAAATATTAAAAAGAAAATCTCATTTTTCTCGAAGACGACTCCTACAATTCTTAATAAGTCATTTTTGTGTACTAAAATTAGAATGCTATTTTCGATTTTGAATTATTTCCTTAAAATAATTTAAATTAATATATTTTGCTTACAAAAACTATAAAAACATTACGTACCAAAATGTTCAAAAAGTTATTTTGTAAAAAAACATCAAAAATATTTTTTTTTTTAAATTCGATATTTCAAAATCGAGTTGATAATTTCTTTGGAAATAAAATTCATATCTGCATAAAATAAAAACTTAAAATTTGCATACCAACATTTTTCCTTAAATTTTTTTTGAAAATTTTAAAAATATTTTTTTAAGAAACTCCTACAACAATTTTCAAAATTGTATGTGCAACTCAGTCGTTCATTTTATTTAATTTCTTTTTTACCAAACCCCGTATGTTTTCTTGATTTTTTCAGCTATTTATCTTACAGATTCAGAGCTAAAGTTACAGTTTGGCTTTTGGGGTGGATTCAATAATAATGACAGCATCACTTTATCGTGACGTCACTAACATCACTTATGAAACTTGACACACAACAGCTTAAATAAGTACTAGGTCCAATCCAGATTTTTCCGAGACATTTTCAGATAGCCCCTCAGGGTGCTTTTTTGATTTCTCTCCTTACTTTTCTTTTTTAACTAAAAACGAGCAATACAAAAACATTGACAAATAAATATTTATTAAAGCTCATATAGTAAGAAAATATGTTGGTAGGGTTGTCCATTTGGGCAAGTGGAAACAATTACCGCCCCCCCTCCCTCCTCATTGTAACTAACAGATGCCTATTGTAACAAGCAAGCAAAATATTTCATGGCGTAAAACAAATCATCCCTGATTGGCTGCAATTTTGTTGACCTTAGAACACAGGCAGGTGAATTTTTTTATAAGTATTTCATCCAATTTAAATGTTTTCAAGGTCATACAAATGAAGAGAATTGCAAATATGGATTCAAAAATTGTACAAACATTATTTCTTTCTTTAAAAAAATTAAAATATTTAACTTTCAAAAAATCATTCCTGTTTCCGCCCGGGATCGAACCGGGGGCCTTCCGCGTGTTAGGCGGATGTGATAACCACTACACCACGGAAACACATGATTTTTAATTAACTAACAACCTAATCCACATAAATTTGATCGAATTAAATTGAATTGAAACTATTTATGTTTATTTTCATCAAACACCTGCTATAACAACAATGATATGGCAGGCTGCCAATGTTGACAACAAGAGATAACATCGAATTCAAGTTTTTAAGAGATTAATCTATAGCACACAGCTGAATAGCCTTTGGCACTATTTTTATCTCAAGAGTTATGATTTTGCTAAAAATACAAGTAGGTATATAGAATTGTTTGGGGAAAGTAAAAAAAAAAACATATAAAGAAAAATGTAGGTCTTAACATTCATGTATAAAAAAATATTTATTTGCTATGCACGCACTTTTAGTTGTATGACGAGTTGAGTTATTGTGCCATGATAACAAAATATAGGTATCTATAGGTATTTAATTCTAGTAAGTGATTTATTTAACATGTTAATTCAAATTAACGGGTTATGCTTTATGTACATGATTTATTGTTGAACATGAGTAGCGAATTAATATGTCTACTCCACTGACATTTAAAAATTTGAAAGTTGATGTCTAAAAATTCTAAAGATGCGAGTATACTAGGTAGCTCTTGACCAGGTCATATTGAGAATGTGACAGTATAAACAAGCAATATGTTCCGAACTCTAATTCATACTAAAAATACTTTGATGCAGAAATTTTTGTTACAACATTTCAAGCATCAGCATAATTTATTACAAATTTCAACCAGTTCTTCAGGGTTGTTGTTTCTGAATAGGAATTAATTTAGTGGCTATAAGAGAGGTATAAGTCATTATTTCTACAGAATGCTCTTATATTAGACCATCAGTGAGTGGTTTTGGATGGTTGGCTTAGTTCCCAATTGTGCAGAATTTAGCTTAAGAGCACAATTTAACATAAATGGAAGTATGCAGGTGTTTAAGAGGTAGTCTTAATAATTTCATCTGAATATCAAAATTAGATTAGAGCTTTCGATATAAAAATAGCTATAGAAGCCAGAAAAAAAAAAATATATCCTTTAAATTTTAACCTTTTATTCAAGTTATTAAGTCTCTTATAAGTGAAATACTCAATTTTAAGTAGATCACGATTATAAACAAGAATCGATTCTAAAAATGCCAAATGACTTTGGCGTGATGGTAATGTTTTAACTTTCTATTTTCAAAAGGTCGAATGCTGAGACGTGGGTAGGGACTGATGGCCTAGTCCCACAACTATTATGCTCTTCCTGTTTTCTGCATTTTGGCATATAACACAATCATCCATAACCCATTTATGTCTTGTTTATATTTCTACAGATAGAAAAAGAGAGAAAGAGAATATCTGCTAAAAAAGTTTTGCCCGTAGGTATCATAATCCATGACCGGCAATGTCAATGTCGGTCGGTTGGTTGGTTTGGTAGAAAGAATTGATTTTTGCTCCCATGACAACGATAATGACGATGTTGGCGCGGCAATGTCGCCAATACTATAATAATACCAACCAAGAACCAACCAACAAAACCCAAAGAAACCATCATCTTTGAGTAAAGGTTAGGTTAACCCACTTCTATGGGAAAGCATCAATATCTTAAGCGAGCGGGTGTTGTCTTCATTTCTGTTGTCGTCTGAGACTATGTCGTCGTCGGAATGGTGAATAATTTCCCAAGGATATTTTTAATGGATTTCTTTGGTTTCCTCGGTTTAAGGGTAATATACAGCAAAAAGATAGGCACTAAAATTACACACACACACATAGAGATGGCTACTCCATTTCAAATATCTTTCTCTTACAAATCAATTTGCTCAGCAAAAAAAAAAAAAAACACCCTTCATAAAATGATTGGAAAATCTGGAAAATCAATTGAAATCAAAAAAGAAAATACTCATCAATTTGCAAGGATTTTAATATTCTTATGCTAGGATTTTTCCAAACATAAAACCATCAAAATCAACAGATCTTTTGTCTTTTCCAAAAGCAAACACAAGGGATAAGTTATAATTCCTTTATACCTCAGCCTTGATGGAATTAATTATTTTTTTCTTTGTTTGGTTGAAAAAAATAAAATCTAATAAAAATGATTCAGGGACTCTCTCGCACCGCACTCGAATTCATACTTTCTGCATCATAAATCGATATTGAATCTGGGATGGCGCCAATTAAATCAGAACAGAGGAATAGAGCTATTGAAATTTTATTTGCTTTGCCAGGGGGAATTTTATTACCAATGACGGAGGATTAAAATGAAATAATTTAGCTCGCATTAAGATCGTAAAAAAGCGATTTTTAATTAAAAATTAATTCAGGTAATTCTCTAGCTACCGACCGACCACATCCACCTTGAATTGTGGTGGGTTTGTTGGTTAGGTTTTCCAATACGCATTACGCATATAAACATAGTTTTAGATACGAATCTGTAATTTATTTTTATTGGGATCAGGATATCAATTTTGCAACATTTTTATTTAAATATATTTTGATAAAAACAAAGTTAAAATACCATTCAAGTGCTGATTAGGGATAGATGCGGTCAAAATTTAAATAAAATTTTTTGTGCTGCAAAACAAGTACAGAAATAACTAGGTTGAAAGCACATAATGTATTAAATTCAATTTAAATTTTATTTATTCTTATTAATATGAGTTTTTATATGTAAAATTAACAAAAGTAATTAATAGTCTTAAAACTATTAACATTAATAAGCCAACATATAATGAGAATAATTAGCTAGTGACATCTTTAATATTAAAAATAGAGATGCAAATTCAAGTATTTATTAAACAGAAATGTTTTACATCTTATCTTTTTTAAGTGGGGTGTGCGGCTGTACAATTGAAAATGGATACAGTTAAAAAAGTTGCAATTTATTGTAAAATGTACAATCTTTATTTGCGATTGTATTTACTTAGGTACTATATGGCAAGTTATGCATCGTAAAAAAATCCAACTCGTGATTTTGATGATATCATCGTGTCCTGTAACCCCGGCTGGGGCATAGGGCGTCAACAAAACGTCTCCATCCTTCACGTTCTGCTGCAAGGTACTTTAGCTGCGGCCACGTCTTTCTCTGGGATTCTGCTTCCGCTAAGACAGTTGATTTCCATGTTGTTCTTGGTCTTCCAACCCGCCGTGCACCCTGAGGATTCCATTCAAAGGACTGCTTTGCAATTTCATCGTTTGGTTTCCTCAGTGTGTGACCAATCCAACGCCATTTACGCTTTCTTATGTCGACGTTCAGCCGCTCTTGACTTGTCCTGCGCCACAATTCCTCATTTGATATTATTTGTGGCCAGCGAATCTTTAGGATGTGGCGAAGACAGCGATTCACAAAAGCCTGCAATTTCTTCGAAATGATAGACGTGACTTTCCAGGTTTCACAAGCATATAACAGCACGGATTTGACATTGGATTCGAAGAATCTCAACTTAGTGCGTAAGGAGATTTGACTTGATTTCCAGATTGGGGACAGAGTACCAAAGGCAGCACGAGCTTTATTTATTCTACTTTTAACGTCCAGATCCGTACCACCGTTTGCAGAAACAATACTGCCAAGGTAGTTGAACTGTTCCACTACTTCAACTGGCGTCTCCTGTAGAATAATATGCTGCTGTGTGGAGCGGCCTGTGAGCATTATTTTTGTCTTTTTGCTGTTTATTCTTAGACCACTCGACTCTCCCTTCACTTGCAGCGTTTGGCACATCCCGTTCAGCCCACTGATGTTATTTGCCAGTAGACATATGTCATCGGCATAGTCTAAATGACTGAGCCTTTCGAACGGTCTCCACTGAATGCCCTGTCGCTCAGCTGTACCAACACTGGCCGTCAATACGTCGTCCATCGCCAGCAGGAAGAGAATTGGCGCTAAAACATCCCCTTGTCTCACACCCTGTTGCACTACGAAGGAGTCGGAAAGCTGCCCATTGTGCAAAACAAAACACCTTGCGTTGTTGTAGGACTCTTTTATAATGGCAACAATTTTTGGTGGAATTCCTCTACCAAGCAACGATCTCCATATAAATTCTCGGTTAACTCGATCAAAGGCTTTCTCAAAATCCATGAACATTAGGTAAAGCGGTGATTGAAATTCCATCGACTGCTCGAGGACGATACGCAGGGTGTTGATATGGTCGACACATGATCGACCACTGCGGAAGCCAGCTTGATGCCTCTTGAGCGTAGACTCGATTCTATCCTTTATTCGCTCGAGGATGATGGTTGCCATTAGTTTTGGGAAACGGACAAAACGGTGATACCACGCCAATTGTTGCAATTCTTTAAGTCACCTTTCAAGCCAACTTGACAATCACACCATCCTTCCAATCCCTGGGATAGATTTCGTTTTCCCAAATGCTTTGTATCAACGAATGTAAAATACTAGCCGCTGTTACGGGATCGGCCTTCAGGAATTTAGCTGGTATTCCGTCCAGTCCAGCTGCCTTGTTGTTTTTGAGGAGATTTATTGATGTAAGGATTTCCGATTCTGACGGGGGTTCGATGTCAATACCCCTATAGGACCTGCGCATCTCGTTTAGTTGGGGCACTTCAGTACTCTGCTCAACTGAATCCTCATTTAGCAGGGCACAAAAATGTTCCTTCCATCTACGAGGCTGATCCTCAATTGATACCAAAAGTGTGCCATCCACACCCATTACAGGATGATTCATGTTGCTTTTTTTCCCGATCACGTCTTTGGCTATTTGGTACAATTCCCGGACATCTCCTCTTCTAGCAGCGATTTCCGCATTATCTGCGAGTCCATCTAACCTCACCCTCTTGTCACGTCTCACACAGCGATAGACCATCTTATGTGACATGCGGTACTCTCTTCGCAAGTCAGCCTTTCGTTGAATATCTGCTTGGGCATTTATTTGAATTTTCAACGATTTGCGAAGTTCGATCTTATCCCAGGTGTCTTGGGATATCCAAAAGTCTCTACGTCTCGTTCGCTTGGGTACAGTTTCGGATCCAGCCTCCATAAAAACACTTTTAATTTCACCCCACATCTCATCAATAGTTGAATGCTGGATTCCGTTTAATGACGAGGCTCTGTCGTTAAGGGTGGTGACATAGTTTCGACATATGTTGGGGTCATTTAAAGCATTAGTAATGAATTTTGAGCTCCTTGCTGCATCCTGCGCTGGTTTTTGTACGGCAGCGGTTCGTAGTTTGAGACTCATCAGAACCCAATGGTGGTCGCTTCCCACATCGGCATTTCTTATACTCCGGACATCACACATAGACTTCCTCCATCACTGCTGAATCATGAAATGATCAATTTGGTTTTCGGTTTGACCATCCGGATGCACCCAGGTAATTTTGTTGCACGTCTTATGCTTAAATACAGTCCCACCTATAACAAGACGATTCGCGTTACAAAAGTCAACAAGCAAGTCACCATTTTCATTCCGTGACCCCAAGCCATTTTTTCCCATCACGCGTTCCAGTCCGTAATTGTCTGAACCGACTTGGGCATTGAGGTCTCCCATAACGACTATGATGTCGGCTCTCGGAACACCACTGTAAACCGAGTTAATATGAGTGTAGAACGCGGTTTTGTCTTCCTCGGTTGATGATATAGGGAAGACGAAAAAAGTTGGTCTTACAATTCTCTCTGTCTGTCTGTCCTGTCTGTCCTTTGAGCTACAGCCTAAATGGTGGAATCACTGGTGGTCATTCTCCCCACACGTCTTTTTTTTTTTTTTAGAACCCAAAATACCGGTACCTGCCTTAAATTTTTTTTAGCAATTTTACATAATACTATTTCTCTCAAAAATGGCTCCACAACTTTTCTTAAAAAAAAGATCAATAAATGACTTTCAGTTAAGGCTACCTATGGGTGGGAAATGATTTTCAAAAAATGTTTATTATTAGTACCATCTTCCCAAGAACAATTTTTTTTATTTTCAATTTTCTTTTAAACGGTATGACTGATTTCAATATTTTTTTTAAACAGAAGCTTCAAAAAAGAATAAATAGTACCTATTGTTTAACCAAATTTTTGAAAAAAAAAAAATTTTTAAAAATGTTTCAATTATTTTTTCTTTGAAAATCAAATATTTCGAAAACGACAGGATCGAGTTTTTAAACACTCTCTAATATATTTGAAGACAAAATTTTACGACCTTCCATACAAAAGTGAAAAAAACCGTTAAGGCATTTTTTTTTTCAAAAACCACTCCTACGATTTTGATTAAACTCTTTTCATATACTAAAATTAGTACCATCTACTACCAAAAATTATAAAATTTTACACTAAGCAACTTTTAATAGTACCAGTCAGAGAACATTTTTTTTAATATGAATTTTCTCATTTTCAGCTGAACAGATTTAGATATATTTTTTATATATAATTTTCAAATAAGTTCAAATAATACTGCATATCAAAATTTTCAAAAAAGAAATTTTTTAAATTAAAAAAAAAAGTTTCAAATAATTTTTTTGAAAATTCATTATCTAAAAACGGGTAGATAATTTTTTTTTAAATTTTATTCTTATAGGCATATGTATGTATATCCACATAAATAAATAGTAAAGATTTGCGTACCAAAATTTTTCCTTAAAAATGTTTTAAACATTTGATATACATATAAAAAACTATTTTTTTTAAAAACCGCTTCAATGATATAAAATTTTTTTTCCATACAATCATATTAAATCAAGAATTAAAATGGCGTTCTTTTTTTCTCCTCAAACTATCAAAAGAGTTGTTTTAGCTTATGTAAATATCGTATCGCAAGAGTATCGCAAGAGTGGTATTTTGTCCTGGGAATCCGCCAGAGTTTCGAAACCTAAAGTTTCGAAAGGCAAAGTTTCGAATACCCAAATTTTTCGAAAGGACAATGTTTCGAAAAGATAAAGTTACGAAAATCAAAATTTCGAAAAACGAAGTTTCGGAAGAGAAAGTATCGGAGGACAAAGTTTCGAAAAAAAATTCCGAAATCCGCGGAACTTCGTTGTTCCTTGAGCGATGTCAACGAAATTTACACAGGTGATAGCTGCTACAGAACTAAAAACCAAAAAAATATTAGCATTAAGGTGTTCCAAAAAAAAATGTCAACTTCTTTGTTCCCTGAGCGATTTCAACGAAATTGACAAGGTATAATAGCTGATACAGAATTAGAAAAGAAAAAAAATATTTTCAAAGTAGGGTGTTCCAAAAATATGTCAACATATTGCTACTTCGTTGTTCCTTGAGCGATTTCAATCAAATCGACACAAGTAACGGTTGATATAGAATTAAAAACAAAACAAAAATTGTAATAGGGTGCTCCAAAAAAAAATTTAACTTCACTGTTCCTTGAGCAATTTCGACGAAATTGACACAGGTGATAACTGATACCGAATTTAAAAGGAAAAAATAATTTTCAACAGGGTTTTTCAAGAAATTTCGCCTTCGTTGTATTCCACACAATATGTAAAATAGATTTGTAGATGGTGGGAAAAAGATTGTTTTCACATAAAAACGAACTATGAAATGTCAGAGTAATAGATGATTTTCATCTGAGAATTCGAACAATTTGAGAAGTGGGCTTCATTGTTGGGGCTAGAGGTGAATTTTACTAGAATTGTTTTCTAAATTTTTACTTGCTCATACAAACAAATACTGAAAATTTCACCCAAATCGTTGGAACCGTTTCTGAAAAAAACAATTTAAAATAAAAGTGGGGAAGGGTGGGCATGGGAGTTGGTGAATTCTACTACAGCAGCAACGGCAGCGCCACTTCCAAGCTGAATAAGGTAAATTGTATGATTGTGCATAAAGACAATTCTTGTTGTTATAACTCCTGTTCCTAATGGTCAGGGTGATATTAGCAAGATTTTTCAAGAAAAAAGGACGCAAGCAGAAGGATCTTCATCTCTGCAACACTAAAGTCTCTGGATTTTGACAGAGGCTCCCATAATTTCTCTTATTTATAGTATGTCACTAGTTGTGACACTACCTCCACTTCCAATTGGAAAGGGAACATCAGATCCTTGAAGCTTCAAGGAAATGGAGAGTTGTAAAATAGAGATGGTGTTATCAACATGCCAGGTGTTGCTCATGAAGCAAATCTTTTTTCTTTCATTATAAGATTACTCTATTAGTAATAAGTAGGACTCAAAAAGATATTGATTATGATTACACATTGCGAATTATTGCCAAGGAATCAATAGAAGTAAAAATTGATTTTAATAGTCTTCCACCAGCAGAACAACAATCATTCAGAGTCTATCACCCAGTAGAATTGAATGTCCCTGATTTCGAGTGCCTCGCTCAAGGAACAATGAAATTGACAATTTATTTTGGAACACCCTATTGCAAATATTTTTTTTGTTTTTAATTCTGTATCAACTGTTACCTGTGTCAATTTGATGGAAATCGGTCAAGGAACAACGAAGTAGCAATATGTTGACATATTTTTGGAACACCCTACTTTGAAAACATTTTTTTCTTTTCTAATTTTGCATCAGCTATCACCTGTGTCCATTTCGTTGAAATCGCTCAAGGAACAACGAATCTTTGTCCTTTTGAAAACTTGTGTTTTTCGAAACCTTATCCTTCGAAACTTTGTTACTATTTCTTGGTTGAGGCCGTAATCCATCCTGGGATGTGAGCACCAGCACCATCAAAAATAAAGAAAGTAAGTAATGAACATTATTATGAGAACTCACAAGATACTTATTTTATCGCTTCTCAGATCAAGAATCGAACCCGTCTGCGACTTACAAAAAATACCAAGAAGAAGATGGTAGAAAATACACGAAAAAAATTGCCATTTCTTTGGAAAACTACGTTTTATTTAATTTCCAATCAACATTTATGTAACTACTTAATATAAAACTGTGAAAAACGTCGATGAGTATAATTTTCGTTTTGTTTTCATTTTTATGATGGTAACTTACACAATCTTTAAGAATGATACAAATTGTTCCTTCAATTAGTTTTTAAAAACTTTGACCATTTGGTCTGGAAAACACAATTTCATAAATTAGATAAGATAAATCAGAATATTAAGGGTATGGGTACCTACATTATATTAAACATTTAGTACTTTTCTTCAATTTAAAAAATGTGAAATGTCAAAAAAATAGTCCCCACAAAGTCTTTAAATGGTCTTGTAGAATACTTATTCAAGTTGAAAAATCTGCCCTTGAAGTGTTTTAATTTCCCCTCCAAAAATAGTATCGACATTTTTGTTATTTTCTGATTTAACAATCTTAAATGCTTTCTACATTTTATTATTTAAATCCAGAAATTCAGCCTGATATGCATCTGCTTGAAATGTTTGAATTATTAATATCAACAATTTTGACCCTACCATATTTTTTGAGACCAACAGAACAGGTGCAAAACTTTATTAATACCTTAAAACTGTTTCAAAAAGTCTGAAGCATCTTCTTGAATAATTTTGATAAATCTTAAAAATAAAAAAAAAAATGCGTATAAAAATAAAATAATATGACAAATCTGACAAGAAAAAGAACTTAACCTGTCTAATAAAATTAAAATTTTATATATTTCACATTATAATAAAAATATTAATAAATAATAAAAATTAATAAATAATTTATTTCACGACAGCAATATTTTTTGATTTTACGATTGTCTTCATCATCAACATTGAATTTATGATGTTCCAGAAAAGCAATTAAATTTAATGTTCCAATAAAACACCACAACTCTTATCACATTGTAAGGCCACAATTAAAAAAAAAAGGGGAAATTAATAAATTTCGATAGGGTACATGGTGCATGCGGTGCATGTTGCTGCGGATGACTTTTCTATATGCGTATATGACTCTCATAGTGCATTAGCATTTGACAACACGCCACTGATGTTGTCGTATCGCGTCGTCGTCAAGATGAGTTACGATATTTGTCGGGTGGTCTGACTATTATGTTTGAATATGGTCTGATGTTGGGGGGGCTGGAGTTGGGGCTGACTCGAACACAATTCCATAAACACTTGTTCGTTGTTTTTTTCTTCTTTTTTGTCTGAGATAAATGAAGGTTCATGTGAAAATTATTATCTTCTGGAATAATCATTGTTTGGGGCATTAATCAAAACAGTAATAAGAATGACTTTTTAAATAAAAGTGCAATAAAATTGAATTGTTTCCGCCCGGGATCGAACCGGGGGCCTTCCGCGTGTTAGGCGGATGTGATAACCACTACACCACGGAAACACATGTTTATTATTTTGTTTTCCTAGCGCCTTCCACGAACAAGGCCGAATGAACTACATGGATGGCTTTCTTTAAAGGGAAAAATTAAATCTGTAGCAGAGAGTTGTGACTGGAGCGCAATAAACTGGGTCGAATTTGTAAGCTGTCAGTCTGTCATTGATTAAAAAAGTTTTATTTACATTTTTTTTATTGCGTAGAATGTCCTTAAAAATAAAATAAAACGAAAAAAGGTTTTCGATACAAATTAAGCAATTTTGCAGGCACTTATTGTTTTTCTTTCACTTTTAAGCGTAAAAAAGAAAAAACACTGGGTATTATTTTTTTTCTTTTTGTTTAACAAGCTTAGAGTGAAAATGGGGGTAAAGCAGACGTCTTAAATTTTAATTGTTGAAGAAAGAAATTTTAGTTTTACTTTCTTTCGCATTTTTTTTTTATTCGTCACTGGTAGTGACAGTAAAAAAGAAATTAATCGATTCTCCCCCCACTTTTCGACAAAAATTACCATATTCTTCATTGGATTTTTATTTGAAATAATAAAATACAAATTTATGAGAAGTTGTAAATAAATATAAGCAAGTACCAACATAATGTATGTAGCTACAAGAATAATAACAAAATAATGCTAACTCTATAAACTTTAATTCTTCTAGTCTTATTTTTATGTTGACATCACAGTAATAAAAATAAAATTAAGTGAAACGAAACATGATTGGAAGTTTGAGTATTTTTTGTCATTAACTACAAATATGTTTCTATTTGTCATTGGGAAAGTGATGTCCTTGAAAATGTATTAATTTATGAGAAATAGTATAAAAGAATATTTACGAATTTGGATTATTTATTACTTATAACATGAATGAAATATATTGTTTGTATGCCTTCTGGGTGAAAATGAGGTTATTTTAATATATTGGGTGTTTTTTGAACTCAAGCTTTTAAGACATGGTTCCCTCTTTTTAGGCGACAAAGTTACTGTCGCAGTCTATGAAGTTTTGACATAAGAATTTTCACTTATGTTAGACTAGACCAATGGAGCCACGATGGGAACATAGTATTTTTTTTATATAAATACCACGCCCTAAAGGGTTTTTGAGTACCCTTAAAATGGTCTACCACAGTGCGAGCGTTTGGAAAATAGGGAAGGATTCAAGAGGATATCTCTCTCCTCCAATGCACATTTGTTTGGTTTTGTATTTCTGAATATCAAAATGAAAAATGATTAAAAACATTGTTGCGTACCAGTGCTCCACTCTCGTAATTTTTTAACGTCTTGGTAGATACCTTATTTAAATGTTTTATATTATATTTAGTTTAATTTTGTTAACTTTATTTTATAATTATTATGTTGTTTCATATTATATTTTGTATTTTGTTTAATTTTGTTAATTTTTTGTATCTTTTTATGTGCTTGTGTTAGCTTGCTTTATCTACTAACCACTAACACATGCACTCATGATGAGCCTCTGTTTGTAGTATGCAGCTTGCTTTAAGCTCTCTACAACATGAATTCTGAAGTGTAAAAAAAAAAAAAAGAAAGGGAAACACAGAGCCAGGTAAAGCATTCCACATTCGGGTTACGTCCGAAATTGGACTAAGCTGATGTGCATTCCTAGAAGTACGAGTATTACGGTGGAACTGCTTAAGGGGAGGAATGCAACTGGCTATTTCACTAGAAGGGGAGAAAAATTTCTTGCATCGTCGAAGAAAACCTAAACATTTCGCAGCATTTTTGGCGACGTCGAATATGTGATCATTGCACAGAAGGTGGCTTGTGAGCGCATACCAGAACTGAAAGCTGTTCGGTTTTCCCGATGCAAGTGCCACTCATGGAAAGCGGCATAGGGGGTGGGTTTCGCTTTAACGACAAAAGACAGAATTAAGTTTTTTGAAGCATTAAATTCTATGCGGTTTTTTATTCCCCACTGGACAATGCTGATGAGATCAGAATTTAATGAGCTTATCATACGCTGCTATTCAAGTTCCACATTCGAAGAACAAGAAAGTGAATCTTAAAACGAATATAAAAAGCTGAGGGTACTGTCGTCTGCAAAAACAATTAAATGGATTAGAAATTTCAGAGTCTGAAATTCAGACAGAAGATCATTTATAAAAATAAGGAAGAGAGTCGGAGACAAAACACAACTTGTATTGAACGGTCTGAAAGGTAATTTCTAATCCAACGAAGAAGAGAGTCATCAATACCAAATGCACGCATTTTCGATAAGAGAGCTTGATGCCAAACTCTATCAAATGCTTTTGAAATATCAAGTGCAAGAACCTTACTTTCTCCAAAACGATGTAAAGATTTTTGCTTCACTGCTTGGTGAGATATACCATCAGATCACCAGTGGACCTATTGCTACGAAAGCCATGCTGCCGGTCATTAAGAAGCTTTCGTTCTTCGAGATATTTCTCAAGCTGATAATTTATCAGCGTTTCCATGACCTTGGAAAGAAGGGCCGTATGTAAGTGCAATTGAACGATAGTTAGAGGGAGAAGAAGATTAGCCTTTTTTAGGGACAGGCTGGACAAATGCTGTTTTCCATCCACTCGGAAAGAGATCTGTAAAGTAGGACAGATGGAAAAGTTTACGCAGTGGCTTTGCCAGCGTTGAAGAACAACTCTTCAGAACAATGGGAGGGATACTATCCGGACTAGCAGATTTGTGTATATCAAGTTCTTTTAAAACTCTTGCAACAGCAGGAGTCCAAAGAAGATTCGTCCCATGAAATAATTAGCGCTCTCAAGTACAGGAGGAGTTATTACACTCTCTGGCAACGTCGAATTAACGCAGCAAACTGTACTGCAAGCGAATTGGCTTTTTCAAATGAGATAACATAGGATTCATTGAATACGAGGTGGTATTTCTAATGTTTTTTACAATTGACCAAAAATTTGTACTACCTTTGGGACACTGTAGTATTTTTTGCCTTAATTTCTGGTCATGCAAAAATTTGGTTCGTTGAATATGGCCGAATTGAATTTTTGTTTGCATTTCTAAAAAAATAAACGGAGCTCACTAGTCTACTGCAAACTTCACTTTCTCAGCAAAGAAGCTGGCTAAATATGAGCCATTTTTTTTTAGTGGAATCAGTCCACTTTTGGTTCCACTTTTTTTTTATTTACAGCTGTCAAAAAGTTATGATGAAAAAAGTGCTAAGAAAAAAAATTTTGCAAATTTTTGAACTGTCGCCGTAAAAATTCATCGATGTTGAAAAATGTAACGGTTATCGATTTGTTACAACAAAATCTCGATACCACTTTTTTAGTTTTTATTTACTTTAGTTACAATGTTATAATGAAACAAAAGAAGGAAGTGCCAAAAAAAATATTATTGGACTGTCCCCAGCGCAGCGCCGTAAAAATGCATTGATTTTGAAAAGTGAAACGGCAATCCATTTATTGCAATAAAAGCTCCATATGTAATTTTTATTTATGTTTTATTTAACCTAGTAAAAAGGTTATATTGAAAAAAGCAGGAAGTGATAAAATGAAAACTTTGAAAATGTTTGGATTTTTTACGGGAAATTGATTTGGATAAAAATGGTATATTGAGATTTTAATGTGAAAAATCGATTGCCATTTAATTTTTCAAAATCGATACATTTTCAAGGCACTGGTGACAGCCCAAAAATGTTCAAAGTTTCTTTATTGGCTCTTCCTACTTTTTAATGGCTTATCGAGCTTTTGTTGTGGCACATCAATTTCCGTTTCATTTTTGTCATGAAAAATCAATTGTTGTTAAATTTCTTCAAATCGAACCATTTTACCCCACACGTGACTGTGTAATATATGATATTCAAATTGTGTGCTAAGTTCAGGGGCATACAAGTGGACTTATACCACTTTCAAAAACAACATCAACTCATAATTATTGAACACCCTAAATATGTCTTCTAATGGTCGTTTTGAATTTTGAAACCATCCAATCGATGTGCCCGAAACCGGTTTCATGAGATAGACAATAGTGCGAAGATGATTTTAAACCACTTAATCAATGCATTAGGCACATTCGGTTCATTCATGAAGTCGCTTTTGAACTTTCCCATTAAAAATTTCATTTTTTTTCCAAATAATAAACGCCAGTTTTACTTTTCGAGACTACTTTCACTACAAAACTCTGGATAGTTACTCTCGGTTATCTGTATACTCCTCTGTGAACTAATTTCATGACTGTATCCACTTGCGAGTTTTGCTCTCGAGAGCAGTTTGAGAATTAATCACAATCTTTTTACTCTCAAATGGATACGCACCTTTATAGCTGTTTTTGAGATAAATAAACTTTTTCTTAAAGGTTGTAGGGGAGGAACCTTTATTTTTGGAGCTGAAAACAAAATTTCAATTTTCCTTCTAGGGAATCAGGGGTAGCCATTTTTTTTTATCGTGAAGTTATAGCAACGCCATTTTCTATTTTTTTTTTTAAAGTGCTGTATTGTGCTCAACTTGTCCTGCCATGTGAGGATAATATGTTCTAAAAAAATAATTGCCATTTTGCAAATTCAGCGCAAGAAATTCCTTGAAATTTTGAACTTTCTTCAAAAAGAAAACTGCGCTCATACACTGAAGAGATACAAAAATAAATCGCATGATTGAAACTTTAGCAGCTGAAGTTGGCATAGCAATTTTTGTTTAAGAAAAAAGGAACAAAAATATGATCAGGCTGTGTTGCCATGTGCCGCCGCATAAATATTATAAAAAGGGTCGCGAATTTGAAAATTTAACGGATGTTCATTTGTTCAATTAACCATTTTCTTTATAAAAAAGTTGTGCTATTTTATACTAAACTGCCATGTGCCAAAGGGATAAAAAAAAATGTAATTTGTATGTACAAAAAGAAATTTATGAAACGTGAAGTTCGCACTACAACATTCGACTTCTTCAAAGCCAAAAAAAATGTGCTGCATTGATTAATCTTTGAAATTTCTTTTAACTTTCATTGCAATTACACGCAACTAGTAATTCCACCTAATTTCTCCATTACAATCACTTATAATTGATCTTTTGTAGTAATTGTAATTGTAATTGTAACTGTAGTTTAAAAAAAAATATTACTTGTTATACCTAATTGTAATTCACAACTATGTACATGTAATTGAAAAAATATGAATGGACTGTTGCAAGTACTTGAATGAAAGCAGTGAGCTAATTACATTTAAGGTAATTAATTTCTTGAGTTGTTATTCATTACATGTTTTGATTTTTTTTAAGTTAAGTATAATGAAATTAACAACAGCAATAAATTGATTACATTTTTGTGCAATGATTACTGAAAAATTATTTATTACTGCTTCCTTAATAATTACTTTTATTTTCAATTACATTAACCTAATTAAAATGCAAGTATTTGACACTTTTAAAATTCATGTAATTAATAACTGAGTTTCTTCAAATATAATTCAAAGTAAGTACATAGTTGGAAAAAGTGTTTGAAGATTTCAATTTCTAGTTTACATAATTGTTATTGAACTTTTCGTATCATTATTTATCAACTCTGTATTGTACTCAACTTCAATTCCTGCCAGCAACATCCACACCAGGAATGGTTAAGAGTTGTAAGTCACTAGAACCTGGTTCTCCACGAGCTATTGCGGCACCCAATTTATTTTATTGTACACAAAACTGCAAATTTTTCAGAAACAATTTTGGACAAAATAAAAATAGTTTAAGAAAAAATTTGAAAACGAAAAAAAATCTTGATTCCAATTATCACACGAATTGATGACAGTATCTGATCAAAATAACTTCCACTACAGCATCCCGCTGGGAAACTAAACATATTCCATTAGAAAGTGTTAATCTGAACCCCAGGTATCCCACCACATTATTAGCACCACAACTAATTTTCTCCCCACAAAAAAAAAAATAATAACGATCTTCTCGACTTCTTTACCCAAATTATCCAAACACACCTACACGTCGTCTTCCAAAACATTGTTTGGGCTTAAACATTCAACTTAACTCTTCTCTGAACCAAAACACACCAATCCCTTTTATACCAACATTTATGTAGTGTAAATAATGTGTTCGATTATGAACTTGGAACGATCCCATTAATAAAATTGATACGATTATCGCCGGATCTTACTACGGTTCGGTATGCACCAAGCACATAATCCCGAATATAATTTACAACCACATAAATATACTGTCCAGCTTCAGCAGGTTCTCCTGGTTTCAGCTTCGATTTTCTCTGCGCAAGGCTATCTCGTATAAGGAATCTCAATTCTTGGGCTTGACGATAAATTACTACGTCTCGACTAAATCGATCGTTAGATTTGGTCTCGTGTGGGATGCGCGTGATGCATATTCGAAAACACACTGCAGCCGTGACCTATGAGACCGTCATCGTCATCGGCAGCCCGATACCCAAGCGCAGTGTGTGCGCTTTCCATAATCAAAAAGTAATTTATCCGCACGGTTCCATAATTGGACCCGTCCTGCTTACAAACAAATAAAGTTGTTTTCGTGCATATCTAGCCAGTGTCAGGGATTTCATAAATAAAAAACCTTTGAATGTTTGATAATCCGACCTCATATCCAATTTCCGAGTTGCTTCTGGTCCTATGTAAGCCGATGTTTATAGCTCAGCATCATTAAAGTCTTTAAAGTGGAAAAAGTGGAAGGTTCCAAACCCTCTACTATAAACCATTTAAGCAAATAAATGAAGGAGATTCAAAAATAAATGATGGCTTCTGCCATCCCCTCGGAAAACCCTCTCAAAACAACGTGCTTCTCTGTCATCAAAGAGCATACGTTCCGAAGCAATTTGTACTCAATCGGCATGGTGCTCCTTAAATCAAATGAAATAGCCCCTCAAGAAACATATCCTGAGACATGTAATGGGACCAAGGATAAGGCAGCTTATTTGTTGCTGCAAGTCACTCGCCATTGCCATCTTTTCAATTCATTTTCTGTTGGAATGACAGCTCTCGACTCTCCATACCAGCCACTCGATTTGGCTACAGAGATAGGGTAAAGGAAGGAAGCTGGCATGGCTATTGCTGCCGTACAGCTCTCGTGATCTCATTAGGAATTCCGTTTGCGTTTTCGGGATAAAACATTGAAGCTATGGATGGTGAAGGAATCTATTTGTGGTTTTTCATATACACTGCCAAGTGTAGATACTAGCACAAGATACACTTACTCTTTGTTGGACATAACGCAGATATACACACGTTGCGTATAATATGTTATGTGAGAAATCTCAGTCATTGTGGTTCTTATCCTTGCGATACACTCACTCCTTTTTACTCTGCGTCTCTCTGTGATGCCATTCGAATATGCACCATTGGAATTTTATGCGAAACATTGCGAAATCGTATAGAAGGAGGTTAAACGCTTTACGATTATGGCTACGTACGAACGAAGGAAGGCTTAAAAATGTAAAAGAGACTTCTTGCGGTGCGATGGTGTTGTGGCACAGTCTTATGTATACACACTCCTTTCGTATACTGCAATTAATTGATTGCACATTAATTTACGGCAAGTCGAAATGTGGATCAGAAACGAATAAAAACGAATTGGCTCTACAGTTGAAATGTCAACGCAATTAACATTTCAATGAGGCCAGAAGATAAGGAGGCTAATGAATGTCTGTCCGAAGGATTTGCATACTCAAATCGAGCAGAAATTTATTTATTTTTGTTGATTATTTCTGGAGTAGGTAAATAATTGTCTGACGGTTATGGTGCTATACCAACAGATATCTGGTAGAATTTATAAGACCACGGGGAAAATAAGAATTGACTTAAACATTTTTGGTCTTAAAATAATTTCAGCACACAATCATCGCAGGTTTTGCTGTGGAAAGAGCCCTTTTGAGTTAAAGGAAAGTGATTTTAAGTGACTTATGGCCAATTTCATAAACAAACACTAAAATTACTTTTATCTAAACTCCTTCTAAATTTTATCAGACATTTAAAATTTTTCAGTTTCACCAATGTAGAAAAGGGATATTTTAGGGATATTTTAATTTGACTGAGTTTGCTCACATCCCTGGATTCAAAAAAGGAGATTGTTTCCCTCGCACATGTGAAGTCTATGAGAAAAAAGTGAAAAAGCATTATGGATGAAGGACAATTATTCTGACAGGAAAATATCAGCTGTTGTTGACTGGAATGGCTTAACAAAAAAGACTTTTAAAATTTATTGAGACAAAAATGAACTTTTAGTTTACAAGGGCATTTAAAATCTTCTTAAATATAAAAGCATTTGGTGAAACCAAAAAGCATGATTTAAAAGCTAAAAGGCTTTTTAAATAATTAAAAGCCTTTCGTGAAATCGGCCATTAATTTTTTATAATTTTTAATATCATTTGATTTGTTATAATTTTTGAAAAGTAATCAACCATCAGGCATGACAAAAGACGGTGCAGAACAGGCTGAATAAGAAGCTTCCAGGTGCGATAGTAGCACCATCTACCAAGATAACCAAGGAATTGATCGGAATTAAATCTTGAAAGCAACATCGCGTCAAGGATTTGGATAGTACCCTGCTGGTTATCGATGACGATCAGCTCAGAAGGTGGAAGGAATGAGTAATATGCAGCAACAAGTTCCCGTATTTACACCTGATCACCCAGTTTCGTCGAAATAATATCACAAATAAAATCCAAAAACAACAAGAAACCTGGAGATTTAGACGACTTTCTCGCTGAGCTATATCAATTAGCTTCACAAATATCTGCGAAAATACTACATCTCTTAACAACGCAGACATGGGAGGAAGAAAGTTTGCCCGTTGAATGAAAAAAAAGATCATCCTCAAACTATTAAAAAAGGGAAATCTTATCTTACGCTGAAACTATAAGGAAATCTATGAACTCCTTGCGGTGGCGATGGTGAAAATAATCTCGAATCAAAGAGCATCTGGATTCTACTCTCAACAAAGAGCAAGTGGAATTCCGTGCAGGTTCATTTGCATCAACACCTTAAGGATAATAATAGAACCATGCATGGAGTTCCGTTCCCGTCTTCATCTGCTTTTTATCGATTTTGAAAAGTCTTTCTACAGTTTGAATCGAGACTTTATTTGGTTTGCCTTAAGTAGGAGAGGTAAATCCGAGAAACTTGTAATGGGGATAAGGCTACCTACGGTGTACAACTTGTCAAATCTTTCATAACAGAAAGGTATCTGCGGTTTTCGAGTTCCAGAGTGGAGTTCGTTTACTATAACCATAGTTATTTCTGGTTGTTATTGGAGATCTCCTCCATCAGGCTCCAGCAGAATAATCGCGAGGAATCCGATGGACTATGCGTTTTCCTTTCTGCAACATCTCGACTACGCCGTTGTTAAAGATTGCAATCTTTGCGAATGCAGTCTATATAAATCCCTCACTGAATTCAACAAAAAGATTGCATTCTGAACATTCCTTTTTAAGAATAAAAGCGCACGTTAGTATTATGGAGGGAAAAACACATAAGAATGCAATAATGAATTCAAAAGAATTCAAAACACTTCAAAAGAATGCGAAAATTCAAAGAATGCCAAAGACTTCAAAAGAATTCAAGACTTCAAACGAATGCAAAATATTCAAAGGATGCAAAAGAATACAAAGAATGCATGAAGTCTCAAAAAATTGCAATCATTTGATGGTGAAAAAAGATTGGAAACAAAAAAGATTGCAATCTTTTTAACGAAAAAAAGAATGGTGACTGCATTTTTTGAAGTCTCATCCTCAAAAAATAATGTAAAGATAGTGTAATCTTTTAATTAAAGTCCTAAAGATTGCATTCGCGAAAAATTGCAATCTTTTAAGACTCTGCTACGAGGGCGATATTTGTTTGCTTTAACAACAATATCATGGATCTACATCAGATGGTTAGCAACCTGGAAAGTTATGCGAATAAAGTAGAGTTGAGGATCAACACCTGGGAAACGAAGACCCTTAACATTTCTGGGAACTGTGCTCAACTTTACGTTGAAGCGGTGTACTGTAACCTTATCTTCCTAGGATGCGTTGCCTCAAAGGACGGTGGTGGTATGAATGAAGATGTTAGTTAACGTATTGGCAACGCAAAAGCTGCTTTCTGTATGCTGTCAAGAAGTATGGAGGAGCAACGTCTATAGTACGAAGATCAAGCTGCAACTCTGTTCTGCTCGAACGTAGAGTCCGTATTACTATATGGGTGTTGTAGGTACATGGAAAGTGACCACCTGTATCACAAAAAAAGCTGCAAGCTCTTGCGAATAGATGCTTTCAAAACATCCTATGAATTGGTTTGGACGAACACCATCTTTAACCAACGACATCGTAATTCGTAGAATTGAGCACTCACGTTACGGTGAAGACAAAATTGCTTACTCAAAACGGCAGAAGACCTGGGGCCAGAAATAAAACTTGGTGCAGAACAGTCGAAAGAGAATCTCAAGAGCTGGGAACAAGTTGTGGAAAGCTCACCCACATTTCCAAAAACCAGGCCAAGATGGCGAATAGCAGTAGTTTAAGCCCCATGCCACACGAAGGGGCGAAAGGAACTCAGTGAAAGTAAGTCAGTAAGTAGGTTATTAGGTACGTTAGGCACGTATATATATCACGAAATAAATAAACGGACAGCTCAAATATTCTTTGAAAAATAGTATAAATAGTGTATTTCTATCCAAATATCACCCAACTACCTAAAAACTGTATAAATTTTCAGTTTCTTAGAGGTTTTTTTTTAATTCTTCGACATTGTAGCCGTCTTTCCACAGAATTTGGTAGTTGATGGCTTCAGAGGTGGGGTGAACTATATTTTGACAGAACAGAAAAAGTATATATTGCAATCCAAATGTTAATAAATTTTTCCAGAGCAATATGGAAACTGAAAATTTCTGATTCTAGAGGGTTTTTTAATTCGTCCACATCGTTGATGCCAATCTTCCAAAGAATTTGACAGTAGATGGCTCATAAGATCGGGGGCGAATTATATTTTGACGGAAAGTCTATTTCGCTCCAAATGTCAACGAATTGCTATAAAATCACTTTTTTGAGGAGTATTAAAAAAAATTGTGAAATGTTCTGCTTTCTTAGAGGTATTTTTAATTCATCGACATCGTAGCCACCCACCCTAAGTTGAATGGCTTGCAAACTACACTAGTCAACAATATTAAAGGAACAAATTTTTTTTCAATTTTTGTTAGCGTTTTTTGAAGAGCTGTATCTTTGTGACGAGTGGTCGTATTGAGTTGAAATAAAAAGCATTTTACAGCTTTATGTTTTTTGTTTCGAGATTTGTTTGCAAACAAATTTTTTCGAAGTACCGTTATTGCGTTATTGCAAAAAATGAGACGAGACAACTAAATTATTTTTTTTTATTTTTTTTGAAGGTCCTCATTTCTATGGATAATTTTTTTTGAGTCAATTAAATGTCATGATCAGATACCTTGTTTATTCAGCTTCAATTCAATTTTTTTGTTGTTGTCGTACGATTTTTTTTGACATGGTTTATCTGACTTTGAATGAAAAAAGATACTTTTAGCCTTGATTACCAATATCTCAGCAAGTAATGATGTAATAAAAATTTCAAAGACAGTTTTGGAAATTTGAAAAAGCGTTTTACAAGATTTTTTTTATGATTTTGTAGAAATTATTTTTTTTTTACCGTTCACCGTTAGTTTAAAAAAAGTACTAAAAACCGACGTTTTGTGGTCTTTTCGTAAATCTTTTTTTTTTTGCAAATATTGATTGCATGGCTTGCAATGGTATGCAAATTTATAGACTTTTAAATCATCAATATTCTTGTAAATTTTCAAATTGATTCATCGAACCGTTTTTCCTCACCAAAACTTCAAAGTCTTACAAGCCAGGTAAAGGAACAAATTGTGGTGTTCCTAAACAATGCGAAGTTGTCATCAAAATGACAAGAAAACCGCAATTCCAGTGGATTTTTTTCACAGTTTTGCATTAGTTAGATACTTTTTTGAATGACATTTAATTGACTCAAAAAAAATTATCCATAGAAATGAGGACCTTCAAAAAAAATAAAAAAAAATAATTTAGTTGTCTCGTCTCATTTTTTGCAATAACGCAATAACGGTACTTCGAAAAAATTTGTTTGCAAACAAATCTCGAAACAAAAACATAAAGCTGTAAAATGCTTTTTATTTCAACTCAATACGACCACTCGTCACAAAGATACAGCTCTTCAAAAAACGCTAACAAAAATTGAAAAAAAATTTGTTCCTTTAATATTGTTGACTAGTGTACATTTTGACGGAAACTGGATTTCGATCGAAATGTCACTGCTGTAAAATCACCTTTTACCGGAACAATAAAAAAAGCTAACCATCTTTTAGTGGTTTTTAAATGTACCCAAAGAATTTGAAAGTTAATGGATTGACAGGTTCGGGAGAATTCCAATTCGACGGATAGCGTATCTCGATCCAAATGTCAAAGAATTGCCCTAAAATCACTTTTTTTCTGGAGCAGTAAAAAAAAAGAATGACAAAGATCCGTATTTTGTGATTCATGGACGATATTTACGAATCCTGCACAGGGTTGTCAGATGTGGCGATTTGTCGCCAAACAGGCGATATGAAATTTGATTTGGCGACACGAAAATCGGTTTGGCGATGTACCTTAAAAAAGGCGATATTTTTAGGTTTTGGCGATTTTAATTTTTTTAATCAAAGTCGTAATATCTTCGGTCAAAAGGTAAAACTCACGGAGTACAGAAAATATATTAAAGTAAATGAGAATGCAATTAATTTTTTAATCCAAGAGGTCTCATTTTGCAAGGTATTTACTAACACATTGAAATATATGCCCAGGAACTTTATTTCAAAATTTGCGGAACGTGACTTCAGCTTCAAAAAATTCTTTTCAACCTAATTTCAAAAGTATATTTAAATAAATTGTGAGTAGTTTTACCTTTGAAACGAAGACGACATTGTTTCTTTTTTTCTGATTTTCACTTAACGTTGTGGCTCCATTGGCAATTTTTGAAACAATTGCAATTGGAATAGGAATGGCAATTATTTGCTTGGGTGGGCATTTTCATTGCCAGGCAATTTCAATTGAAAAATGTGTGTATAGAAATATTGGACTGCAAATGCAGTCAAATGCTGTTCAAATGCTGTTCAAATCCCCTGTTTTTAATAAAATTTAATTTTAATTCACTATATTTTGTCATGTGCGTTGTCATATTCTACGATTTAATTAATTAAATATTGCGAATGGAGCCGCTGGGTAAACCTCGCATCTTTTTTATTGGTCTGCTAAAATGTAGGCATCAAAATACTAAATCTAATCGCACTCAAAACTGAACATCGATTCTTTCCCATCACTCAAATAATTTTATAACATTTTTGTGATTTTTGAATTTGGTCATTTATAAAGTGGAAAATTTTAAATTCGGCGATTTTTTGGCGATTTATATTTTACCTTTGGCGATTCCGCTTTTTTAAACCTGACAACCCTGCCTGCAATATTATGTTCTTGAAAAAATATTTATTTAGATATTTGTCCTTAAATCACACTCGAAGCACTGAACAGATTTTAATGAAATTTGATAAATAGATCGAATACGTCCTCGAATAGGTTATAAGATATTATCTTACTTTTAATAACCCAGACACGTTAAGGTGTTTATTTAAAAGCAAAAAAAAAAACAATTCACCTTTTGGCACTTACATAAAATCCATAACAAATATCGATTTCCTTATTAATAAATTGTTTTATACGTTGATATAAAATCATGGAAAATTTTTACAACTGGTCATTTGACCTAAGCTTCAAGGTTTCTCATATAAAAGAACCCTTATGTGTACAAATAAAATTTTGTTATAATATATCTTTGGGTAACTTATATTTTTCTTTTGTTAAGAAAACAATGTCTTCTCTAGAAGAAAATATCTTGTTTATACAAAAAGATACTTCAAATCTTTTATATTTACTTCCACCGCCCAACGGTCAATTTATCTCCAGGTAACAAAAATATATACGCTCTATAAAAAAATCAATAAAACATTATTGTTTCAACTATCCTCTTGTAAAGGAAGGGTTTTGTTGTTAAATAAAAAAATAAAAACAACAAGGAAAATGAAAACATTTCCTATTACTCGTATATACGAGTATTATAGTACTCATCGTTGTTCCTAGGGCAATACAAATCCTGTGTCCATCCTACCAATAAAAAAAATCCAGCCTTCATTCGCTTGGGACATAAAATATCCGGCAACATTCGAATGTGCAATTTCATCAAAGTGATTGCCTATCGATTGGCATAAATTGGTCACAAGGGTGGAAGATGTCAGGATATATACAAAAAAAAAGTCGACGGTTAAAAAAGAAAAACAAACACCTTTAGGGGTATACTCGCACTAAAATGAATCTGCTGCTGTTTGAATGAACTAGTTCCCGAGGAGAAAAAACTGATAAGCCGAATATATAGGGCACCGGAAATTTGAGCCCTTTTTTTCCAACCATCATCGTCATCATTGAGAGAGGATGGTTTTATTTTTCTTTTTACGTGTTTTTTTTACTAAAACTGATGTCAGAAACGGTATTCATTGCATTCTAGATTGGATTTCTATGGCCACAAGGGAGAAAGGATATAAGCTGAATTGTCTTTAAGGAGTTTGTTTTGCTTACCTGATGCATGGAATGCAAGTCTCCCATAAATCATCACAATGGACCACCACATGGAATGTGACAAGGTATTAAAATAATCTCCATCGTAATTCCATTTAAAAAAAAAACACCTGAACTTATTTTAAAAATATTTCTCACAACCATCCGTAAAATGTTGGTTTTTCTTATTTTTATTGCACCACCATCCAGCTATGCAATGTCACTCACAAAAGAGTGTGTAAAAGTGAAGCCTTGAAGTGCTTTTATAATTCTTGCGCGGAGTCTTGTTTAACCCGTTCACCTAATTGCTAAAATTACTTTGAAATTCCTCTTTGCAAGCGCAGATCTGCCTACCTCATCATCTCTGGCGAACGTTGAACGACGACGATGACAAACTCCAACCACAATTTGTATGTTAATACCTCAAAGCCACATAATAATTTTTTCGCCCATTTACGCTAAATGACCTATAGCGGATTCGTGGATTCGCGCAATCTTGAAATAAAGATACTTTCCGTGTGCGCTTTGGCTAACTCATTATCTCAGATGGTTTGCCATCAGCCGTATATATGTATGTAAATGTTTACATATAGACTATACAAGTTGTTCGCACAATTTTAATTGAGATGCTAAATGGATAGCAGCACATAATATATGACTTAGCAGTGTGCATGGGGGTTCTTGTTCCAGTTGACGTGAAAAAGATTGTAAGTGATAATGTAGATAAGATGCATCGGCAATAAAATGAGGTTATTGTATTAAAGTTTATTGTTTACCATTTTTTGAGGCGAGCTATACCTAGCCGAAAACTCAAACTACCAACTATAGACTATAGACCAATATCTCACGTGTAAATAGAAAAAGTTAAACAAATTCTTTGATGTCCAAATTATAGCACACACTTAACTTAGCAATTTGATTCTTAAACCTGTGATTTTAACAACCATAATTTTGTGAAGAATTTGGTAATGAAAATCATTCGGATTAAAATATCATCAGAAAAGTATTCTTATACATTAGAGTTTCCGTGGTGTAGTGGTTATCACATCCGCCTAACACGCGGAAGGCCCCCGGTTCGATCCCGGGCGGAAACATTTATTTTTCATATTTTCAAGGAAACAAATTTCTTTAGCAGGCCGAAACACGAGTGTAACTTTTAACGGAAAAGTTAGAAATCAGGATGCTCAAAGAAATAAAAACGGTTTTTGCAATTATCAAAAGTTTTCGTGAGCATTCTGTATTTTTTGGAACAACATTTATAGTCTGGCAGACGACCGTATTGTTGTGGCGGCAAAACTTACCACAACAAGTTTCAGCTTACCTTCATATTGTGGCTCCAAAATACTCGTATACTTCATCCAACAAAAATAGGCAGTGTAGGCAAGATAGGATGTTTGCCTCACATTCTGCCTACAGTAAATTGCATAAATCTATCCTTCATTAAAGCTCTTACAGGGTTGTCGTAGTGTTTATTTTATATGAACACAAATATGAAAGAATAGTATGTAGGGTTACTGCCCTTTTTTTTAAATAGAAATTTTCATTTAATTGTTTTATTTAATTCCAGGTGTAAGGTGACTTACACCTACCACAAACACTTCCGTGTTACAGATGGTCCACAAGTTCATCTAAAGTGCGACAAATAATCCACACAATGATTTAAAACATGACGAGTACGACCCATGTTCACACCGCTTTAAACTTAGTATGGTGTAATGCCCAACCTTAAGTGTCTTAAACACAAAAGAAAAATCACTTTGTGACGTGCTTCTCTATCTCCTTAAATTCTGCGCTAAGGTCAACCGGCTTAGAGTAGTTAAAATTTCGCGAAAGTCATCAGATCCGGACTTAGTTGGAAAATGAAAACGATCCCATCTGACAAAATGTTTTCCTCTAGCTTTTTAGTCTGGGCTGTTCTGGGCTGGGGACTTTGTTCGTGATTTTTAAAAAATTTTCGTTTTTCCTCAGATCATTTGAATTTGACGGAGAAGAACTGAACTGCGTCGACTGAGCCACTGTTGGTGTTGATATTACCAACATGAAAGAGATCACACGCGAGTTAACTTCTCCCCCCTTATTCTTAAGATTCTCCTGAATCGTTGGAATTTCCATAATTTTAACATTTGGTTGGGGCTTAGTAACATTATTTATTTTAATTTTCAATTTACGATTTGATTTGTTAATGAAAAATATTACAATAAGAATAATTATAATTATTAAGAACATTGTAATATTACTGATTTGACTTATAGTTCTGTGATATGTTAATTCATTAATTTTTTGTAAATTTTCAATTTGTTGCATTTTTGAAATTTCTTCAAACTTTAATTTGTCAGTTACATTTAAATTTGTTTCTTCTTCATAATGAAATTTTTGAATAAATTCTAGTTGATAATTAAAAATAGTTACATTTAATATATTTATTGAACAATTATTAATATTTAACATGAAATTTCCAGTTAAAATTAATTTTCTATCATCGCAGTGATTATAAACATTTTCTTTTTCTAAATTTTTGCAGATCAAAGTATCGTCGTCAATTTTTATTACTTTAATTTCTTTATTGTAACGAAAAGTACATGAATCTTTTATTATACATGAATTACTTATATTTAAATCTTTCAAGTAAATGTTTCTGGGATTATACTCATATTGTACATTATTTATTTCTATAAATTGTAAATTTTCCATATCTATTTCTTTTTTTTATCATTTGGCATTGGTATAATCATTTTTAACAGAGTCAAAATATAGTCTTTTGGTAGTTTCAAAGCTATTATAAGTCTGTCTTGGTCGAGTTTCATAAGTCCTATTCTAGCGTTTTCAAGTTTATAAAAGTCTATCCCTAATGTCCTTATTTCTTCTCCTGTCAATATGCTTGGATGGAGATTACCTTGTTTAGCAGATGCTATGTTATCTAGAATGCTATCAATTTTGCTTTCTAATATTTGAAGTTTTAGTAGTTGGTCTGTAATAATTTGTTTTCTAATAATGTCTTTTTGGTTCGAAGCAATACTTTGGTAAGTATAGGATAAAACTTCTCTATCTGTTTCTATTGTTTTTTTAAATTTATTAATAGAGTCCATAAATTTTTCGTTAATTTGTATTTGATGGTTCAGGTTTTTTATGGCTGCATGATTATTAGTATCAATTGTGTTCATATGTCCGATAATATCTTGTCGGTCGTTGTCATCCATTGTCCCAAACAACCATTTCTGTCCTGTTCCTATAATATTTATAAGTCCTCTTTTTTGTCTTCTTAGTGGAACTATTGCTTGAAGTTTAGATTTTATATTAAAAATTTCATTACTTATTTCGGTATTGTTTTCTAATTGTAAAGCTTGTAGATTAACTTCTATCATTCCGATTGTTGAAAATAAATCCCTAGTATCTATTATGTGTAATATGGTCTGGCTATTATTAATTATTTCTACTGATCCTAAATTTAATGTAGTATATCCCTTATTGGTTTGTATCGGTGTTATTATGAGTGTTGCTTCCGCTATTTGCATTATTATCAGCCAGGAGATCACCTGATACAGCCAAAAGATTACCTGCGAATTGATTTGGTCTTTTAATATTTGTTGGGTCAACATTTTTTAAATTATGTTTTCTATAATATGTTTCATTTTTATGTCTTAAATGTTTATAGTTCCTTATGTAGCCTTCATTGCGTTTTTCATCATAATTTTCCCTAGAAATATTTCTCTTTTTTCTAATTTTTTCCTTTTTAGCTTCTATTTTTGTTCTTAAATTTAACTGATTTGTCTTTTCTGCTGAGTTTGGACTCATACCTAATGTTGAATGATACCTACTATTGTATATCTGAATAGCTTTATGAATTTTTCTATTGGTGGAAATGTCTGTATTTTTAATTGTTAGTAAAATTTCAAGTAATGTAGAGTGGAATCTCTCTATATCTGAGTTTCCAGTATGCGAATTTGGTTTTGTCATATGCATTTCAATTCCTTCCTTCCTAAAGTATTCTTTAATATTTTCTGAATTAAATTCATTGTCACAGATAATTTTTCTTGGTTTTCCGAATTTACTTAATTGTTCGTCTATGCATTCTTATTTACTTGTCCAATTTTTACTACTTAAATTGTATCCATAAGCTTTTCTCGTAAATTTGTCAATAAATGTCAGGTATGTTAGTTTATTGAAATGATAAACATCCATATGCAAAATTTCGTTTCCTTTAATTGGAGTTTCTGTTAGTCTGAACTTTGGTCTTATTGGCTTTCTGTCATATTTACCTTCTTGACAAGTCTGACAATTCCCTATTACTCTAGAAATTTCTTTTATAAGTTTTGGAAAATATATTTTGTTTTTTAATTTATGATATGTCTCAACTATACCTGAGTGATTACTCTCTTCTATGTGATATAAGGATATTTGTTTATGGGCCTCTTCAACCTTTTCTAAATCTCTTGCTCTCTGAGTGAGCTTGTAGAATTTTACTTCTTTGTCGTGTCCATACATTTCAATTAAAACTTTTTGTACTTTATTGTATTCAGCATCATCTACTTCTGAATAAACTCCTACTGTTCCTGATTTAATAGTTCTTTTAAATAAATCTTTCCAGTATTTGTCATTTTTCGTCATATCAACCTGAATTATTGTTTTAGTGTGCTGTTTTTTTATTATTTCATTTTGCACAGAATAAGTCAATATTAGCTGAGTTTGGTAAATGTTAACAATTCCCTCTTTGATTTGTATATGGTCTAAAAGTTGTTCATTCGATGAATGTACAGTTTCTGATGTTTCGTTTATTTCCTCTGGGATTCTACTTAAGAAATCTGCTATTTTATTTTCCTTCCCTTTTATATACTCAATGTCAAACTCAAATTCTTGCAACTTAAGAAGTCCTCTTTGGACTCTTTGACTAAACTCCTTTCCATTATATTTTTTATTTAAATATTTTACAGGCATATGGTCAGTGATTATTTTAAATTTCTGACCCCAAAGATATGGTCTAAAATATGTGGTAGCCCATACTATTGCTAAAAATTCCTTATCTGTTGTAGAATAATCTTTTTCATGGTCGTTTAATGTTCGGGAGGCATAACATACTGGCTGCCCTTCTTGAGTTAGAACAGCTCCTAACGCAAAATTACTTGCATCAGTGTATAGGGAAAATTGTTTGTTAAAATCTGGAAATTTGAGTATTGGATGTCTGATAAGATTTTCTTTTAATCGTTCAAATGCTTGAATGTATTCCGGGTCCTTACTATTTATTTTCATATCTTTTTTTAGATATTTAACCATCGGGTACGCTATTTTTGAGTAATCAGCAATAAATTTCCTATAATATCCAGTGCTACCTAAAAATCCTTGTAACTGCTTAATTGTTTGGGGCAGTGAATATTTCTGGATTACTTCTATTTTATTTGGGTTAGGTTTCATTCCCTCTGCAGTAAGGATATGACCTAAGTATTCTGTATTTTTCTTAAGAAAAGAGCATTTACTTAGTTGTATCTTAAGATTGTAGTCAGCTAATTTTTGAAAAATTTTGTCTAACGATGTTATGTGCTCTTCTAATGAGGTCGAAAAAATAAGTATATCATCAAGATAAACTATGCAAATTTTGCCTATGTACTCTCTGAGAACTTCATTCATTAGACGCTGAAATGTCGCTGGGGCGTTTTTCAGCCCAAAGGGCATTCTGGTATATTCATATAGACCGTTTGGTGTAACAAATGCAGTCTTATGTATATCATCAGGATGCACCTTTATTTGATGATATCCCTTGGCTAAATCAAGGGTTGAGAAGTACTGAGACCTTCCTAGCTTATCAAGAATACTTTCGATATTTGGTAATGGATATTTATCGTCTACAGTTATATCATTGAGAGCTCGATAATCGACACATACTCTATACTTAACTTTTCCTTCGCTATCGGGCTTTTTGGCGACCACTACGATTGGTGAAGCGTATCGACTGTTTGATTTTCGTATTATGCCCTGCCTTTCCATATCATTAACTTGGTTTCTTACCTCTTCTTCGTGTTTTTGAGGCAGACGGTACAGTCTAGCATTTATTTGTGTGTCTGTGGATAGTTTTATTTCATGAAATATACTTTCGCAATTAGTAAGCTGATCTCCATCTCTATATAAGAGATTTTTATATTTTTGAAGCAAATCTTGTATTTCTTGTTTCTCGAATACTTTCAAATCTTGTAAATTAACTTCAGTACTACCCTCTAACTCATAACATTCTATGAATGGTTCTACTTCAATGACCATTGGGAGTATAGTTTTGTTTTGTAGAAGTACTTCCTTTTTTATAAAGTTAATGCTTTCGACCATGTTTCCTAGTACATCCATTCCTAACAAGAGACTATATTTTTGTTCTCCTAATGGCTTTCCATATGCTCTAACGAAGACATTTTCTGGGTAGCCAAATTCTGTAGGTACTGGGACCTGATAAATTTTTAATGTTTCTATACTTTGGCTGTTTACGGTAGACAAGTTTAAAGTCAGCTCTTCGAGTACGTTATAGGAACTACAGTCTATCTTACTTGTATTTACTAAACTCATTGTAGACCCTGTATCTAGTAAGCATATGTGTTTCTGGTTTCTCAACGCAAAT
Source organism: Dasysyrphus tricinctus (assembly GCA_963921185.1). Taxonomy (NCBI): domain Eukaryota; kingdom Metazoa; phylum Arthropoda; class Insecta; order Diptera; family Syrphidae; genus Dasysyrphus; species Dasysyrphus tricinctus. Next base: position 250,614,452 of record OY992531.1, on the reverse strand, counting down.
ACTACCTGTGTTTTCCTACCAGAGAGGCTACATTCAGAAAAACCGGAGCTTCTATTGAATGTATTTCTTCTTGAACCACTTCGGAAGATCCTTGATCTATATTATTAATATCCATTGGTTCCACATTCTGTCTATTATGGGTCTGTCTGGAATTGTTATTGTTATAGTTATAGTTATTCCGTGTTCGGTTGCTATTTTGTATGGTATTATTGAGTTGGTTTTGGCTTGTCTGGCCAGAATTATTGTATGTATATCGTCTCTCTGTGTCGTTTGTTCTTGTAAAATTATAATCAGTACTTTGTTGTTGCTGATTTGTCTGTCTAGAGTTGTTATTAGTATTGTTTCGTAACTGTTGGTTGTTCTGTCGGTATGTCCTTTCTGCGGGCCTAAAATCATGGTTTCTTCTAGTATTATTTCCGTTAGTAAGGACGTTACCTACATCGAACCCTACATAAGAATACAATATACTCTTGACTTTAAGTAGATCATATTCATCCCTAATTTCTCTTGCTAAGTTGCCTGCAGCTAGTTCTCTTATTTTGTTAATTACTAGTGAATATAACATTGTTTTCAGACTATCTTTATTATTCTCATACATAATAATAGTATGAATATCTGTTAGTAAATATTCAATTTTGTTAATTAAATCTAATACCGAACTCACTCTAAGATTGTTGATCCGGCGGGTAACTTCCCCTTGGTCGATGCTTGGCCGGAATGACAGCTTCAGTATATTCTTCGCCTCTTCCCATGTGCTCATGTTGTTGGTAAGTAGCAGTTCCTTTGCCTTACCTATCACCTTACACTGTGAAATAGCAGTCCACATTGCAGCTCTTCTGTCTTCTGGAGTCAAGCTCATGTGATTATCGACAACGTTTATAAATTGAGTCAGCTCTTGCCTGTTGCCGGAAAATTCTTTAATATATGAAATTTCTTTCATAATCACTATGGCTCGACTATCAGCTTGCTGAGAATTCGCCTCTAATCTCAACAAAACTCGTGCCATTGTGTTTAAAAGATTTGTTTGGTCGGTTGCCATTTCGTTTGTATCCTCTATTTGCAAGTTCCTTCTGGAGTCGTGAAGAATTTGTCGCGAAATTTTTAAAAATGTATTTTAATAAAACTCGCACAAAAAAGCACTATTGATTTTTAGTTCGCACTGCACTTGTTTGTTCTTCTTCTTTTTTTTTTTTTTTTTTATTTTGTGTTTCTTTGTTGTGACTGATTTGTAGTCTACAACAGTAACTTAATATATTTTTTTTTTTTATAATTCCCGACAAATAGTTGTTGGTACTTTATTCGGGTGGAGGAGGGGTTGTGGACGGTAAACAAAACAATTTAAAAAAAATGTTTGTAACTGATTTGTAGTTACAATTTTTTTTTTTCCGCGTTTACTCGATTCCGTTCCGACTGCGCCAGTTAAAAAAAAGAGTTTTATTTTTAGTGTAGTTCGAACGACGACTTTATTTCTTCGAGGTATCTTAACGACTGTTAGTCTAGATATATCATTAAATTTTGTTCAATCAGATTTATTTCCCTTTGATTATTATTATGCTGATTGAGCAAAATTTAATGTATTATTTTACAATATGAAAATATACTTATATGCTTATTTTGCAATATTATTTTACAATATGAAAATATACTTATATGCTTATTTTGCATTTTACGAATTGATTTATTATTCATATTCGTATTACAAATAAAAGGTTGTTGTACTAATGGTGACGGAGGTCACCATACAAATATGTAACTCGCGTGGCTGGGTTCGACAATGGCATGCACCCCTGCAAAAAAGCAGGGTGTGAAAAGCGAAAAATTATTCTAGCCCAGGAAAATTAGACTTTCACTTCGAAAAAATTGCGATAGAGCTGAATTTTGGTGGAGTGGCTTATTATGACGTCTTAAGCATTTCCCGAAAAGTACCCTAAATTTGGCCCGGGGCTAAATTTTTTAGGGGAGCTGAAAGGGGTTGAAGTTCAGTTTTTTGGAATTGCTCCTAAACTATCGGTTTTATTGAAAAAAATGTGAAAGTTAAAATTAAAGCTCATGCTATTCTATACAAAAAATGTTAACATACTTTTTTCATAGAACCAATAGTTTCAGAGAAAAACGTTGAACTTCATGGTGCAGTGAGTTTAGTCCAAAAAATTTATAAAATGTTTGCTTATCGCTGGGAAAATTTTGTTTTGTAATTTATTTTTAAGTACAACTCCTTATTGTAAAATCAAGTTTTTGGGGTGGTAGGGGAAAGAGAATGGCCGCCATCTTTAAAGCAAGGTTGATTTTGGTTTTGTTTAATTACTTGTTGAAATTGCGTTTTTCAAAAAACTGAACAAGAGACCGATTTTAGACGATTAAATTATCTAAAAAATGACCCATTAAACAGCTCTGTAAGTTTATTAATCTCAAAGTTACAGCAGATAAAATGTCACCTATGCCTCATATATGGTAGGGATGAAATGACGTTTTTTAATGTTTTCGCTTATTTGTGAATTTTTTTGGTTCTACGAAAAAAAGTATGTTAAAATTTTTTGCGTAGAATAGCATAAGCTTTAAATTGTACCTTCACTTTTGTTCAATAAAATCGATAGTTTAGGAGCAATTCCCAAAAAACTGAACTTCAACCCCTTTCACCCCCCCCCCCCCCCCTAAAAAATTTAGCCCTGGGCCAAATTTAGGGTACTTTTCAGGAAATCCTTAAGACGTCATAATAAGCCACTCCACCAAAATTCAGCGTTGTCGCAATTTTTTCGAGGTTTGGCCATTTTCTTGTCTAATTTTCCTCGGCTATTCCCGATTTTCATTTTACCGAATTAAAAAAAAATAGGAGTACTGTTGAGAAATTCCCAGTTTAGGGAATTTAAAAGAAAATAGGGGAGCTATTTGTGGTGAGGAGGAAAGTGTTAATTAATAGCTTGAGGTGAAAAAAGAGAATTCCATCTCAATTTTTGGACCAAGAATATCATATTTTGAAATGCCGTCCCTTGGAAACCGTTATATCTACAGAACCGGCTTTGGACTCAAATTGAAGCAAATTTAGTAAGGTTGAAATCGTAGAGCAATGTTTTGTTCGGAAGTTAAGGCGTAATGGTTAAAATAGCCAATAAGTGAAAAAACCGCGAAAAATTCGCGGTTTTTTGGATTTTTACCAATGTTGCGTTCGGCGCTCGAGGTCGAAAAATCAGATTTAATACTAGGCCAACATCATAAACAGCTCAGCAAAAAATCAGAACTACCGGACCTGACGCAAGGTCTAATGTATATAGTTACTGGACTATTAAGCAAATAATGAGAAAATAAAAAATATAAAAAAACGTTCAATCAGAATAATCTATTAATAGTTGTTAAAACCTAGTTTACAGTTCCCATGCGAAAAAAAATCTATGCAAATATTTTCGCATGTCAATAATTTTTAAGTGAAATAGAAAACTATTTTTTCCATGATTTTTTTACAGTTTCATGCAAAAAAAAAACCCCTGTGCTTTCATGGAATGTCATGCAAAACAATTGACCGGTAATTGTCTTGCGTGCGAGAAAATAGTGTGGGTGAATAAAAAATAATATTTTGTAATGTACCTTTATTCACTTCACAGCAATATCTGCATGCAAATGGCTTTTTCATCCAAAACTAATAATTTTTTTTCTATTTTTAAACCATTATTTTATTAATTAAGTTATGAATTTCAATTTATTTATATTCAGATACTAAAAGAACAATATGGTGGCAAAAGTCAACATGAAAAAATAGAAAAACAAAAACTTTAAATTCCAAAAAGTTGCTCAGAAGTTGCCTAGTGGGTGATAGTAAGCAGCTTTAGTTTCTCGGTGTTACTGGCAACTTTGAGCAACTTAAAGTTGCTGGCAACTAAGCTGCCTAGAAGGTGCCAGGCCTAAAAGTTTCCTGATAGTAATTGTTGACTGTACGCAAGTGCAACTTTGCCAACTTGAAATATTTTTGGTACATCCACTGCATTCAAAAGCTAGATAATCTGTTTATGTGATAGGTAACCATTTCCTTAGAGATTTCTTCTTGTCTCCCTCAAAACAGTTTGAAAATTGGTGCGTTCGTGAAGGATCTAACCTCGACACAAGAGCAAAAGCAGACTGACCGACGCAACACAATGGACGGTGACGGTGACGGTGAATGACAAAATCACTTTTTCTTCATTGTTACTTGATTAAAACCTCAATTTTGTTTACCTGCATATTAAACCAATGCTTTGTCCTATAAGTAAAATAAAAAGTAAAAATCAAATCAAAGAATATCCTAATTTCAAAGCACAACTTCTCTGCATTAGATCAAAATATGTCTGCAAACATTTTGCTCAAACCAAACAATCCATTTGTACCTATATCTCATATTGAAGTTTATGACAAAAAAAAACTGGAAAAACAAGACACTCGCACTCGAATCTGTGTCGAGCTCTCTCGATTTAACCCAGTGCCTTATTATCTGGATCATTAAATTCAATGTTGATATCATGCAATCGATCTTCGGTCTCCTGCAACTTTAACCGAGATCCAACTCGCTTGCTTCGCATTTGATCTTATCTTACAGCTGGGACGTGTTTGTTGACCGCCTAAAGTACCGACAACCGACACGATGATGATGATGATAATGACGACGACGACGATCTGCCGCCATCGCATAACGAATTCATATTATTTAATGCGCAAAGCAATCATCTCAGCACAACACAGTTTGCCGGCCAAAAGTTTTCAAAAGGCGGTGGACTCATTTACGAGGCGTGATGTGTTTACTGTGTATATTTATCTTAAAGATACAAATCTTAATTGCTGTTATCTATCTTTTTATGGCGATAAAGTTTGATTTTTTTGTTAATGTTGTTTCCCTACTTAATCTATTTAGCTATAAATATAGGAGTGCAGGTGGACCATCAGATGAATTAAATTATTGATAAGACATTGAACAGAGCTATTAGAGTTGCTATAGAATATTCTATAAATCAATATCTATTTAAGTTTTGTTAGCCTCTTGATGGATTTTAATGGATCTGATATGTTGATTAATAGGTAATTTATTTAAACTCAAAGATAAGTTGGGAAAATTATTTTAATTTTATGCTTAGTATATGTAATTATGTATCTATTTGAATGTCATGAAAAGTCCGGCTCCTTTCATAAATAATTTCAATGCTCTTAGTCCCCCCAAGATAATAATAAAAAGTTTAAAAGAAAAATTGCCAAGTGTTTCCGTGGTGTAGTGGTTATCACATCCGCCTAACACGCGGAAGGCCCCCGGTTCGATCCCGGGCGGAAACAGATATTTTAAATATTTTCAAAATAAAAAAAGACAAACAAAATGCTACAGTTTTCTCATAATGGGCCAATAGATTTAAGTTTTGAAAATATGAGCACAAAAGAACACAGTTATTTTGTGAGCATTCCAAGTTTTGAAAATACGAGTAGGTATCTTTTGTATAATGATCCTTATGTTTCTAATTCAATGATACATTTATTTTGACAACCATAAAAACAACATTGAACAACCCGAAAATAGTTTATGTATCTATCGTTGCACGGATGCCAAAATTAATATTTTTTTTTATTTTTGTATTTCCTTATGGCACACTAGAAACAACCACGAATGTGAAAATATTTACTTAGTGCACGAGTACGCCCTTCACTTGCAAATACCTAAAGTGTGTTCAACATTTTTTTTTCAAGAGTGCATGGGACGGATAGATTAATTGATAGAACGACACACGACATGCGGCGCCACGTGCCTAAGTCCAATCCAATTCATTTTACAAATAATAATTCGCTTCAGTTCAATATTGAATTGATACATTTTTGTTAGTAAATTTATTGTAAGAAATGTTTATTTTAAAACTGTGGATGTTCGATGATTTCTTTTAATAACTTCAAAAGAATTTGATTTATTCCATCATAGAGGGTAGGTTCAGTGCCGGATTTAAGGCAGGGCAGCCGGGGCCTCCACAAAACAGGGGCCCTCACAATGGATGGAATTTCATTCCGACGAGTACATACCGCACAAAAAAAAACATATAATAACCAAATGCTTAAAAAAGGGTTACGGAGAGGTTGTGATTAATAATAATTTCCTTCAATTTACTCCTGCTCTTATCTATTATTTTTTGAGTGCATGTACCTAAATAACTGGACAAATTTTAATACTTAGCTTGAAGCTTCTCTACTTTTCTCATTTTCCATGTGCACTATTCTTAGCCCCATAGCCCTTTTTTGTGTTTCTGCTAATGTTTCCTATTGCTCGACTTTCAACTCAACAACTACTTATTTTCTTATTGGTTATGGGCTTTTTCAGGTGCAGCTTTTCTTAAGTCTTTTTCTTGAACTGATTATCAGAATCAAGAGCAAGCGGAATTTTGTGGTCTCGAAAATGACATTGATCTTTGGCCTGATAGCGGCCAGTATCGCGAAAAAGTTTCAACTTTCTTCGGAAATGTTCAAAGAATTTGTTAACACGCCACAATCGTCTACGAATATGAATTTCAAAGACTCATTCGAAATCAGTGATGAGTTTAGTATAACGAAAAAGTCACAGAACACAGAAGAGCTATCGAGGCAAAAGGCACACAAAATTCTCAGAATTATAGTTAGTACCCTACCTACTTACTATCAAACTCCCTGCTGAAGGCAGATTAGCCTTTTGACGTTACAGTGAAATAAGGTGCCAGTTATAGCTATCATTGAAATTTTTAATGATTGATTCTGAGACGATCGAAAGGCGAAATCAGTGATATTAAATTGATGCCAAAACAGAGCTCCTGTCTTAAATATTTTTTCTAGTCAAAGTGTCAAACAAACAGAACTCCTGTCTTAAATATTTTTTCTAGTCAAAAAAAATTTTCATTTTGGCTCTGCCTTCAATATAAAATGAGTGTTAGTATTTCAAGGATTGAACTCCCTTAGGTGCCAGTTATAGCTATCATTGAAACTCATCATTGAACATTTTAATGATTGATTTTGAGACGTTTAGGAAGTAAAATTATTTATTCTTTTGATGGAAAAATAAAGCTAAAGACCTAATTAATATTTTTAGCCAACAAAATTTTCAAATAGGCCCAACTTTCCCCATAAAAAGACTTTTCTTATTTCAATGATTGAACTACCTTACCAATGATCATTGAAAAATTAAAAGTCAATTTTTGTGGAAAGTTGGGCCTTTTTGAAATTTTTTTTTGACTAGAAATATTAATTAAGTGCTAAGCTTTGATCGTCCATCAAAATAATAAATGATTTTGCCTCCTAAACGTCTCAAAATCAATCATTAAAATTTTCAATGATGAGTTTCAATGATAGCTATAACTGGCGCCTTATACCAATGATCATTGAAATATTCATACTTTTTATGTGGAAGTATTTTAATTTTTTGTTTTGCTAGAAATATTAGTTTAGGCTTGAGCTTCAATCCTCTATCAAAGTAGAAAATTATCTTGTTCCTAAACACCTCAAAACGGGCCTAATTGGTTCACCGAGAAATGGAAATTTTCTGGAATTAAACTTTTGAAACACTCAACTGAAAAAAAAATTTATTTTATTTTGAAAACAATGAGGGCCAAGGGGCCTCCACATTGTTGTTGCCCCAGGGCCTCCAGACCTCTTAATCCGGCCCTGGGTAGGTTACAGTCAAACTAAAAGCTTTAAGATGTCGAAAAGACTGCCCTGTGGGATGTATTGTTCTTTCATTTATTTACAAAAGGAAGATTTATTTATGTGCAGCTTATAATTACATTTCGAAAAAACTATGAACTCTTGTTGAGATATCGAATTTTTTGAAAAATATTTTTAATTTTGTTAATTAAAAAAACAAGTTTTTGAAAATATTAATATGATAGGTTTTGTCCTACGTATTATTATTTCAACTTTTTGATTCTTTTTTTTATGAAAAATTCATCTTTTTTTTTCAAAATTAAACAAAAAACTTTCTATGAGAATTACTGTTAAAAACTGCATTGTACCTTTTCTTTTTTCCAATATCTTAGGAGCTGTTTTCGTAAAAGTGAAATTTGTTATATCGGTTTTTTAACATTAGTAAAGTAACTACTGTCACTCATTTTCCATTTTAATTTCTTTATCAAATATAATTTATGAACGAAAAAATTAAAATTTTTGGCGTGGTTTTTTAAAAAAATAATTGTACATATACCAAATTCTTAATTTATTTTTAGGGAAACATTATATAAATTTTTGTATAAGAATAGTCAACCCGTTCAAGAAAATTATTTGAAACTTTTTTTGAAATTCAAACATTTTTTTAATTTTTGGTATGCAATATTATTTTAACTTATTCCAAATTTGTGTATAAAAAAAAATAAATCAAAATCCGTTCACCTGAAAATGAGCAAATTCAAAATGAAAAAAAAAAACATTAAATGAGAGGTACCTACTATAGTGGGGCGGCTTAGCTATTCAATTGTGCACTTTGTGATAAAAGCAAATAATTTTAATCATTGTTGGCACATTATAAAAGAATGATTTTAAGATATTGGGCCACTTCGTATTTCCGCCCATTTAGGTGGGCGGGGCAATTTTGTTTTGAAAATTACTTGAAATGGAAAAAAAATTATAAAAAAATAACGACAACACTTACAATATTTTGCTATATCATTTTTGAAACCCAAAACGCCATTCTAAAATTCTGTTTTTAAATTAATTTTTTTGAGTAAATAGTTTTCGAAAAAATCATTTTCAAATTCAAAGTTTTGAAAAAAAAAATGTTGAAAAAAAAATGTATACTGATTGTTCCGGATTAATCATATATTTTTTCACTATCTAAATTTGCATTTCATTAATTCTTTTAAAGGAGAATGGGCAAATTTGTATGAAACATGGGCGTGAGCGGCCAAGAATGATTTTGTTATTTTTGGATGTGTTTTAGTCCTACAATCACCGTGCAGAAATTTTTTCATTGTGGTGTACTTCAAAACTGAAAAAAATGCATTTTTGTTCTATGACTTTAATAAAGTTTTACTAAGTTTCTGGCTTCTAACCAATTCAAAACTAGAAAAAGAAAGTGGAACAAGAAATCTAGACAGTCTCAAGAATATTTTGTATATAAAAATGGCCATATAACATCATTAATAAGAACATTTACCATAAAACTATAATATTACAATCCTCACAATATTAAAAAATCCTAAGTAAAATAATAAGTTTAAAAAAGTTACAAAGTTGTTGAAATACGTAGGTACTGGGTCTGTTTATACCCGTAATGCTTCCTTGGGATATTCTGAAACCCCGTTAAACACACTAATACAGTGTCGGTAGACGTTATGAAGTTAGAATAAAGCATTACACCCACTAAAAATATAATCACTATGCAATATTGCTCAATGCAATTGCATTATATAAACATTGAAATATCTTCTCTTCTAAATGAAATACAATGAAACGTCCATAGTGGAAGTTGTTCCTGAGTAGCATACCTTTCATTTGACACTAATTTCATTAATGGCCGCTAACGCCCAAAAATGCCCATTCTCCTTTGCTTCTCTTTAATCATTTAACTTAAATTCATCTAAACTGTTATACAATTTGAAATTAATTTGAATTACTCTATAAACGAATTACTTCCTCTCTGTACTTTGCAGAAATTTAATTGTCAAATCTTATGTACTGATTTCTATGCACACACCGGTACTTACTCTTATTACATAATAAATTGTTAACGGCAGTAACTAGCTGCATAATTCTGTTGTACTATCTCGTTCACTTGGAAAGAGATCATAGAGAAGGTAACATCTTTTGTTGAGCATTGTGTCGTGCATAGGCAATCAACTTTTTTCTTCAAAGTGTAAATTGGGGTGAAATAAAACTATTAAACATTAGAACTTTTTTTCGCATTTATTATCGAACACTGATTTTTTTTTTAACTTTGCATAGTTATATAAAAATTAAATTTTTATTTTTCACTGCTCCTATCAATTCTAGGTCGAATTTTGAAAACCAATTTCTTTTAAGCCCCTTAGTTTTTGAAAAAAAATTGAAAATTATAAAACCATTTTTTTTTCGAAGACAAATTTTTTTTGAGTATTTGTCTAATTCATAACGTAATTTTTGATCAAAAACACCCTGAATTTGTACCTATTGACAAAAACAACAATATAGACCAGTAACTGTCAAATCCCTTCCCTCGTCAAAAAAAAAAAATATATATAAGAGTAAGAAACCTCATATGACAATTCTTTTTATTTAATGACTTAACACAAATAAAAAATAAAAAGCAAAAATTCAATTAAAAGATACTTTGCTACAAATTGGGTTAAAACATGCTAAATTATAATACATAATCCACTAAAAATAATATATTGTAAGACCGGCTTATACTAGATATTTATAAATAATACATAATGTGCATTCATATTAACACTTGTGTACAAGTTTGCGAAACCTTATCGAAATTCTACCCTACCACAGGCATGTTTTTTAATCAATTATCTTCATATTAAACAATATCGTTGGGGTCGTATTCATCGGTGCCCTTTGGTCAATGAGCACAGCCGTGATAGGCGCAATAACAACATAGTGCTGTTCAGTGGTGTTTTCCCCGAAAAAAGTGTAACACGTTGAATTTCGAGACTTTCAACCAGACATAGCTTGTGTTAGGTTAGGTAAGGAGGGGCGTGCACAGAGGATGTTGCATACAAGGGGGCCTATTGGTCCATTGTGATCCCTTTAAAAAAACTATTGGTTCACACAGACTGGTTCGTTTGCGAACCAGCCTGTGCTTTCTATGAATTTTCCTGTTTGCCATTCAGACATGCGCTAGATAGTCCTGTTCTTCAACAACCCTGTTTCCAAAGTAACGGAGGCGATTTGTGTGGAGGTTTGAACAGTCGCAAAGTAGGTGTTTAATGGTTGGTAATGGTTGGAAATTGGGTGTGAAAACACTTAGTCTGGTGGCCATTGTGCCAATGGCACAGTGACCCGTTAGTACATCTATTAAGATTCTAATACTCTATTTACTCAGCGATAAAATATACTGAGTTTTCTTTTCATTAATTCTAGGCCTTAAACTTCTAGAGATAACGCACTTGTTCCTGGACATCCAGGAGTTATTGATTTGCCCTTTCGTTATTAGGTCTATTCTACTTTTAATCACGCCGATTACGACGTCTGGTCCCTTTTCTAATTGGCTACTACTATTTCTATTTGATACTGACCCTTTCCTTGCCAGTTCATCTTCTATTTCTTTCTTTATTGTTATGTCCAAGAACCCAGCAAAGTTTGACTTATTGTTACAAATATTATTCGGTATTCCTCGGCATTTTTCTACTGTCTTGGATCTTATAGTCTCACTGGCTATTGCTTTGATAGCAGCTTGGCTGTCCACGAAAAATGTGATCTCCGAAGAGCTCAGTATCCTTGTGTACCATTGGACATAATAGGGACTTTTTTAATTTGAAATAGTGGCTACATTTCTACAAGCCGTTTGAGGAAATTGCTCTTCTTGTATCTTTGACTACTTGTGTGGTTGCCCATGATTCATGAAAGCTGATCAAACTTAGGAACGCTGAAGGTTTAAAAGCCACGAAAGTGATATTTGGTCAGCGTTTCAGCGATGTTCATTAAAGAGGAAAGATTAAGTTCGTGCACGTGTAAGTTTGACCAAGACGACAAAAATCGACACTAATGTGCAAATAAACCCAAACCAACTGTTTCCCTGTCTCGCTTGCGTTTTGAGAAGTAATGGTAAGCCTTCTACTTACATGAGGTACGAATTAGTTGCAAATCCCCAAACTCTCTCTCATGGTACGGTTCTGCGAAAAGGTACAAGAACAACTCATCTCACTGTTTTAAAAAAGTTTTCAGCCTGTGGGCAAACTTATTTGCCACAGGCAAATTCAAGGTCGATGAAGGTTTTCATCTGCTGATCTGTTTTGTTCTTGGTTTCTGTTCTTTGACCAGAGGACCCCAATGAATACGACCCCAACGATATTGTTTAATATGAAGATAATTGATTAAAAAACATGCCTGTGGTAGGGTAGAATTTCGATAAGGTTTCGCAAACTTGTACACAAGTGTTAATATGAATGCACATTATGTATTATTTATAAATATCTAGTATAAGCCGGTCTTACAATATATTATTTTTAGTGGATTATGTATTATAATTTAGCATGTTTTAACCCAATTTGTAGCAAAGTATCTTTTAATTGAATTTTTGCTTTTTATTTTTTATTTGTGTTAAGTCATTAAATAAAAAGAATTGTCATATGAGGTTTCTTACTCTTATATATATTTTTTTTTTTTTGACGAGGGAAGGGATTTGACAGTTACTGGTCTATATTGTTGTTTTTGTCAATAGGTACAAATTCAGGGTGTTTTTGATCAAAAATTACGTTATGAATTAGACAAATACTCAAAAAAAATTTGTCTTCGAAAAAAAAATGGTTTTATAATTTTCAATTTTTTTTCAAAAACTAAGGGGCTTAAAAGAAATTGGTTTTCAAAATTCGACCTAGAATTGATAGGAGCAGTGAAAAATAAAAATTTAATTTTTATATAACTACGCAAAGTTTAAAAAAAAATCAGAATACATTTTTTTTTCAACATTTTTTTTTCAAAACTTTGAATTTGAAAATGATTTTTTCGAAAACTATTTACTCAAAAAACTTAATTTAAAAACAGAATTTTAGAATGGCGTTTTGGCTTTCAAAAATAATATAGCAAAATATTGTAAGTGTTGTCGTTATTTTTTTATGATTTTTTTCCATTTCAAGTAATTTTCAAAACAAAATTGCCCCGCCCACCTAAATGGGCGGAGATACGAAGTGGCCCAATATCTTAAAATCATTCTTTTATAATGTGCCAACAATGATTAAAATTATTTGCTTTTATCACAAAGTGCACAATCATGCTTCATATGGGCGCTATGCCGCCTCACTACTACAAATACTTGCTAAGTGTAAAATTTTATAATTTTTGGTTGTAGAATTTACTAATTTAAGCATGGGAAAAAAGTTTAATCAAAATCGTAGGAGTCAGTTTTGAGTAAAATATATTTTTCTTAACGATTTCTTAACTTTTGTATGGAATGTACATTATTTTCTCATAAAGGTAAAATTTTTTAATAAAATATTTTAGAAAGTGCTAAAAATCTCATAAGTATCGAGTTTCAAAAAAAATATCGAAATATTTATTTTATTTTCAAAAAAAAAAAAAATTTGAAACATTTTTTTAAAAACGCAAAAAATTGTTTTTTTTTATTTTTTTTATTTTTTGAAAGCTTCTGTATGAAAAATTATTGACATCAGTCATACCGTTTAAAAGAAATTCGAAAATAAAAAATGGTTCTTTGGGAGGTACCATTAATAACGATTTTTTAAAAAATGGTTTCCTATCGAAAGGTAGCATTTACTAAAAGAAATGTATGATATATTTTTAAAGAAAAGTTGTGGAGCTGTTTTTAAGAAAAATAAGATTTTTTAAAATTATCAAAAAATATTGTATGGCCAGGTACCAATACAAGTCTGATCAAAATTTCGTGTTGAACGAATGCATAACTCGCTAAAATAGTACCTTCCTATGTGTATATCTCAAGTAAAAATGAACAAAATCACTTGCCTATACTTTTTTCAAAAAAATCGAAAGTCAAAAGAAAAAAGAAAGATACTGCTTCATTTTTTGTTTTAAAGAAATTGAGCACAAGTTCAAAAATACACACCCCAAGTATGTTTAGGTACCTACCTATACAAAAAGTTTTCATTAGTTTTTGAAGTAAATACAGCATATTACTTCAAGATTTTTACAATTTTGACTTCCCTTCTAATTATATATCTTATATTTTTGGTTTCAATTCAAGCGGAAATATAGTTCACCCCATTGAGAAAATTAGGTTTTTCTAGAAAATAAACTCATTCAATTAATTTAGGTTTACGACATTATACTCTAAAATGCTGTTATAAAAATCAACACCACCCCTTGAGATGCATTTTTAGTTACATTTTGCCCTCAATACAGCTGCGCAACGGTATAAAGTATCATATAATTTGAAAAAAAAAAAATCCTTCTAAATTAGTTTCGATTGAACGATATTTATGCATGTGTAACTGTTTAATGTAAGTCTACAATTACCATAGATACATTTCCACTGTCTGCGTGAATTGCATCGAGGAAAAGATAGATAGATACTTCTTGAACACCAACCATTTGATAGGGAACCGCCTTTAATTGACGGCACAACTATGACTGCAGCAGCGGCGACGGTGGCGGCAGCATTGACACCGCAGAGCGGATGTATCTTTTCACACAACTTTAACAATTTGCCTTCAAACATGGATCGATGACATCTAAGCAGTCAAGTGAGACGTTTTTCCTCGTCTTGTGATGTAGTTTCCTCGAAGATTTTCACACTTGAAGATGCCTTCTAATGACGTGTTATACCTATACCTACCGCACCTTTAATGTGTGTCTACAGCCGGTTGTTTTTGAAATAAAAATCTGGTGTAAATTTGACATTTAAACATCACGATTCACGACCCATCACGGGTGGTCCTTTTTACTTTTTATCTCTTCCTTTCTCTGTCATTCTTTATACATTGTACCTATTTGAAAATTTGAATCAAACAACCATAACTCATAGATGGGATTTAAATAGAATTTCGAATGAAGTATGGTAAATAACTTTCAGGATTCACCCAAGGACTAGATATGCATGCAAAAATATCTACGAATAAAAACTTGTAAATTCACGGTCATAGAGTTTGTCGTTCTCATAAATTTTATTGATCCATAAATCGAATTGTATATGTGAAATCTTCTTCGTATCCAACTTCCATGCAACCACATGTGAGTATAAACTCTGTTTTTGAATTATTGCCAGGATTCAATATTCTAATGCATTTTCCATTAGATTTTGTCATACGAGTAGATAGATATAAACTCAAATGACATTCACATTCTTCCATATTCATTTCATTGTACAATGTTCGTGCAGAACTTTACAGAAAATCAATGCAACCTTCTGACCATTACAAGACATTCCTAATTTACATACTTTACATACATACAGCATATACATTTATAGAAATATTGGAATGTGTATAGAATATCCTGTTAATATTTTTTTTTTTTTTTTTATATCCCTTTTGGATTATCTTGAATAACCCATCTGTCTGGGGTTTTCTTCTGTGTGATGCCTATGGAGGATATGTTTGATGAAGTTCATAAAATTCCTTAATCGCTTATTCAATCTCTCTTTCCTTTAATGACCTTTATAACATACTCGACCATCTGTTGTTGAGTTACATGAATTAAGAGCCTTGTAATGAACAATGCATCGAACAGTATAAACTACAAGAAAGTGTATTCGACGACAGTTAAATGCAATTATAGTCTTCTGTAAACTGCATTTAAAACTTTTAATGTAGGTACAAAATTTAAGATTGAAAGACACTCCTAAAAAAACTGAAGATTTTCCAGAAATTAGTGTTTTAAAAAAAAATCCTTTCATTCAGGTTAAATTATAGATTTCTTATTGCATCAGCCAAAAATTCTTAACAACTAAATGAGAAGTCGAATTCCCTTTCCCTTTGTTATATAATTTGCATACGCTCTTGCAAACATAAATCACAGTACTATTTAACGATTTAGTATTTACTTAATTTAATACACAAAACACTCTCTCTTTCTGGTAATAAATAGCAAGTTTACTAGTTTAAAAACACATTACTTTTCTATTTTGAATTATTAATACAATGTTGTTTAAAGAAATTTCGCATTATTTAACTTTGACATCATTTAAATGTAAATAGTTTGCCCATTTGTCTGAAGGTTTTCCTAAAACAAATTTAATGGTTTCATATTGTCTTTGCGGTAATAAAAATAACTACTTTTCCAATGGCAAGCCTACACAATAAATTTTCCTAAATTATGTGTAATTTAATAATAAAAATAAAAATTTGTTGGTGATGTTGTTATTAAACTTGGTTTCGTATGAAATTCTTATGTAAAAGCTCAAAGATTTAGAAGTCCAAGTAGTTCAACTGTTTTTTTTTTTTTTATTGCTCAAGTAATTTATTTAAGATTGAATATGAAGAATATTTAAGAAGAAAATTCTTCCAGGTTGAGTGGAGCGACTGATAGATAGATAGATAGATAGATAAATTCTTTATTTTTTCCCAAAAAGTTTAACAATATTTCTTTCTTAAGAATAAGGACATGGCAATTTTGCCGTCTGCCTGATATGACATTTCTTAATTAAAATAATACACAAAGTAAAGTGTATGAATTACAAAATTATTGGTTGAATATAAAGAATTAAGAATCTTATATAAATTAAAAAAAAAAAAAAAAAATAAAGTTTGCGTAGCTAGACTTAATACTCCTGGCTTGATTTAACTAAATGAATATATAAATAAAGCATTATTAACATTTCAAGATGCTTAAAAATAAGTTTAAACAATTCTAATATGATTTGAAACTCAAAAAAGAAAATAACAATTTTAAAAATGATTTGAAACACAAAAAGTTTTCAATTTTAGCGTGATTTGAAACACAAGACAAGTACCCAATATTAACATGATTTTAAACACAAAAAGTTTGCAATTTTAGCGTGATTTGAAACACAAAATAAATTAATATAGTTTTAAACTACAGTAACTGGCTGAACCTTTGAGTTCACGTTAAGAAACTATTACGGAAATTTATAGCATGTGTACAGTAGTTGTATAGTGTAGGCCATCCTAGCGCTCCATTTAATATCTCGTAGAGTCTGTTTGGTGATAGATAGCTCTCATTGAAATATTACCGACGAATTTCTTGTAATATTGGACATATTGCAATGAAGTGATTTACATCTTCCGTTTCTCTTCTGTTACATAAGTCGCAGAGTTGTGTCAAATCAGCTCGATGAGGCATGAAATTTAGTTTCAACAATTCAACTCGTGCTCTAAAAATATAGCTTACAGCTTCAGGTGATAGTTCGTTATGGAAATAGTTTTCTTCCGATGGCAATCGGTGATTGAGGTTCCTGTAAGTACTTTTGGATGATGTTGAGGATGCCCTGGATAAATGCTGAGTATAGATTTGTTCGTCGATTTTAGCAGTCACATCTGCAAACATAAGCTGCCATACATCTACATTGGACTCCATTAGCGTCAAATTGGTTTCGTGGGTAAGCGCTAACTGATTCCATTCCTTGAAAGGGGATGCATTTGTTTGCAGTAGTCTCAGCATGAAAGATCTGTGAAGATTCCCTTCGTCTCTTTTCATTACTCTTACTATGTAATCGGAATTAGCTTTAAGGTTTTGAATGTAAATTGACGTTACACCAGATTCCACGTAGATAGCATAATTAGGTGTTGAGTTTGGTAATCTGAATATTCGTTTAAAGAAATGCCTTTGAATAGATTCAAATTCCTCAATGGGCAAATATCCAAAAACCTGAGTGCCGTAGCACAAACACGTGTTGACGGTTGCATGAAAAACTCGATATTTTGATACGAGATCAATTTTTTGGTTACCAAAAAACTTAGGCCACATTAAATTTAAAGCAAGCTTAGCCTCCTTACTTTTCATTTGAACATGTTTCGAAAAATTTAAATTATGCGTTAGCAAAACTTCAAGATATTTAAATTCTTGCACAACTTCAATACGCACATTATTAAGAGACCAGTTTTCTTCGGCAAGCCTCCTTCCTTGACGTGCCTCAAAAATCATTATTTTCGTTTTGTTTGTGTTGACATGCAGGGACCATTTTTCACAAAAAGTGTTCACTATTGATTTGCAGTTGCAGGGTGAGAGGATTGTCCGCCAGTAAGACTAAATCGTCTGCATAGAGCAAAACTTTAACTGTTATATCGGCGAAAATGATTCCTCCTGGAAGTAGCTCACAAATATCGTCAACAAACAAAGCGAATAATATTGGGCTTAAAATGCATCCTTGGGGCACTCCTGTCGTCGTTTCGAACCAATCGGAAAAATCTGATCCATCCCATACGGCGGCGCTAGTTGAAACAAGAAAATTGAAGTACATCATCAAGAATTTCAGGGAAACTCCAAGTGATGAAAGTTTGTATATCAAAGCCTGTCTGTTTACATTATCAAATGCTGCTTTGAAGTCTATAAAACAAGCGTATAGTTTCTTCTTTTTTTCAATAGACTTCCTGGCAATACTTGTCAGCGCGAAGATGTGATCCATCGTTGAGAAACCCGATCGGAAACCAGCTTGAAACATGCTAAGAATATTATTGTTCTCGATCCAGCTGATGAGCCTTTCATACAGAATTGAAGCCAAAATCTTTCTCAAACAGTTAAGAAAGGAAATCCCTCTGTAATTTTCGGCTAGGTTAGCATCTCCTTTCTTGAATATTGGAAAAATAATAGCTTTGTTGAAGTTGATTGGTACATACGATTCGTTATATAGATTGTTAAAGTACACCAATATATAATTTTTTAATTGCTCACAACTATTCTTGTAGAACTCGACTGGAATGCCGTCTACGCCAGGTGCTTTTTTATTTTTCAAAGTTGTTTCCAGTTCACACCTAGATATTGGGTCGTCCAGCTCATTGACAATAATATTAGGTAGGGCGTAAGAGAAAGTATGATGAGACTCATCAGCCGACAAAAGAGTTTTAAAATGAGCTGCTAGTGTCTCAGCTCCGAGTGTAGTCACCATACTTCTATTTCGTCCACCAAGCTCATGAACATTACTCCAAAATTCCTTAGAATTCTTACAATTAGTTAGTTTTTTTGCTATGTTGCTAATGTAGTCGAATTTTTTAGAGGCACATAGTTTTTTATATTCCTTGTTGACATGGAGATAAATATTTTTGAAGATCAAAGCGTTGGTCGATCTGAACAGTTTCAGATATACAAAGGAAAGTTTTCGTAATCTCCTACAGTCACTATCAAACCATTCGTTTCGTGGAGTAAACAAGTTAATATTATTGTTATTAAGCGCAAATGGCGCTGAGGCTTTGATAACTCTAGCAATATCCTCGTCACGCTGATGGAAAGTGCATGCAGTTGGTTGTGAAGGAAGAAGGCTGCAATGTCGATTTAAAAGTGATTTATAAAGTGACGCACTTTTCTCATTCCATTTAAGTCTCAAGAAATTATATGGGCTCCTCTGCGTTTCAATATTACTAAACTCCGCTTCCACAACAATGGGCAAGTGCGCTGAAAAATTAGCTATGTCCACTTTAAAATCAACAAAGGACTTAAGCCACTCTCCCGATATTGCTCCAATGTCAATTACAGACTGCCCTTGACCGCTTATAAACGTAAACTCTCCAGACGTGTCACTTCTAGATGCCCCGTTCAGTACAACAAGTCCAAAGTTTTCAATAAAATCAGTAAAATGTCTTCCTTGTCGGTTAAAGGTTTCATCTTTAGAGTTTCTAGCTTCATTCAGAGTATCCCGGGAATAGGAGCTATGAACAGAAGGATTTTGATAACATCCAATTCGTGCATTTAAATCACCAATGATCATTATATTTTCAAGGTCGCAGTTATTCACAAAGTCTATTAAACTATCAAAGTCATTCTGCCAGTTATTGCAGTTTAAGTATACAGGAATAATTAAATATTTTAAGTTATTATTCAAAATTTTAATGACGAGTTTGTTTTCTATAAAGCAAAGCTTGACAAAATTCAAAGTTTTATTACCCCACATAAAATTCCACCGCTAGCCCTGCCGTATAAATTAGATCTAGTTGCAGGTATACACATTATATTAAAATTTTTAAAGTACTTTAAAAAATTATTTTCATTTTGTTCTTCTACAAAAGTGTCTAATAGAATAATTATATCAAAATTATTAATATATTTAAAAAAATCTGATTGTAAAAGTTTACTTTTAAGGCCCGTTATATTATATGAGCAAATTTTTAAATTTAGAAAATAATTATTACTATGGCAGACGGCAAATTTTTCCTATTGTGTTTCCACCCGTGGTGTTTGTAAAAGCTGACGCATAGGTGGCGTTTGAATAGATTGAGAGAAAGATGGCTCGCTCGAAATCGAAGCAAACTTCACTCCCTCGCCGCAGTCAAAGAATTCAGACGATCTGTCTCCGAACATCTGCTTGATAAATGTCAATTCCGTTTCAGATTTAATGTTTAGGCCTCGTGAATATTTATAAGCAAATATGTGGCTATTTATTTGGATTTTATCGCCTTTCACCGTGATTTTAGCGTTTGGATTAATTTCCAAGAGTTTGCTTCTAAATTCTATAAGCGTTTGTCTTTTCTTCCGATACATAATCGACTGTTCGCGAAAAATGCTTATCCCGGAGTTTTTAAGTTGATGTGCTGTTGATATAATTTTGTCGGCAACCTCTGTCGACTGAAGTTCGATTATGACCGTTCCGCGCTGTGCATTGTTGTTGCGGATTTCTCGAGATCTTTTTATTTTTATATCTTCACCTTCGTTTAGCTTAAGAAGCCCCTTGCAAGTCTGTAAAGCGAATTGAGTTGCATTGGTTTCTGCGTTTAAAGGGAGTTGTACTACTATAGAACTTTCGTTAGTTTTTCGGGATATAAATTCTAATTGATTTTCCAGAAGCTCGCATCTTTCGGACATCATACTTAGTTTGTGATTAAGTTGAGTGTTTATAGCTTTCAGAGAGTTTATTTCACTATAAAGTCTCGCAAGATCGTCTCTTGTGGCAAGATCCTTTAGCTTTTCAGAAAGAATGCCATTAAGGATTGTTTTTAATTCTTCAGTTGATAGTTTCCCTACTTCCATCGTAAGTTCGTTTTGCAGTTACAAAGTGTTTTTTAGTGCTGGTATTTGGTTCGGGTGAAATCTCGGTTATATTCCGCTTGTTACGGTTGTTCTTCATAGGGAAGATTCCGTTGTGCAGCAAATGAATTCTACTCGAAAACTATATTTGTTTAAAAATCTCGTACCTTAGTTGGAACTGATGAAATTTATAACGCTGATATGAAGAGTATCAAAAAACAAGTTTATTTATGTGTTTAAATGATAAAAACAACTTTTAATTTTATATAAATTTAAAAAATAAGCAAGAGACTTTAATTTTGTAAACTTTCACTTTTGACAGTTGAAATGTCAATCAAAAGTGGAGCGACTGAATATGATTCAATAAAAAGTTCAAAATAAATTTTGGATGCAAGCTTATTTTAACTTTTAATTGAATTGTAAACGTTTAGATAATTTGTTTCAGGCCCGGCAGATAATATGGGTAGCATACCAGATTTTTCGAGTGGGTAAATCACGCACTCCAAATTTCGAGTCGGTAATTTATAGCTAAATGAATACTCATTTGTTGAACAAACCTCAAATTTGTACCTCGAATACTTTAGTTGCTATAAAAGTTTCCGTTAGTTTGTTGCGCAACACTTTATTTTTGTCAACTACAAATTCAGATCACAGTAAAAAAAAATATATTTCTTTTGTCTAAGATTTTAACTGTTAAATTCAGAGTTATTTTAGTGGACACTTTTATAATAAAAAAAGTTTTCGAGCTTCAAAATAGGGGCTTTTACAACACATCAGCAATTCATTAGCTTCAAAAAATTCAGAAATCAATATAATTCTTTAACTCTCCCACTCTGCTCTGATGGACATATTGTCCACCAAAACAAAAGACAAAGACGTGATGTTCAAGCTGTTCCGACACTGTTTTTTGCTTGACAAGTTACTTGAAACTTAACAACAGTGCTGCTATATGCATTTGAAATTTTCGATTTGAAAGTGAGACACAAGTTTCTTTCTTAGAAAAACAAAATTCTTACCTCACTTAAGCGATCTTTTATGTCTAAAGGCTGTGAGGGAAAATTAAGCCCAACTAAGATACTCGTTTTGGCACTCGATCTGTTTAAAAGATAATTGAAAATTGAATCTCCACTATTTTTAAAGTTATTGGAATGATTGATAATACCTTTGTTCATATGATACCGATATCATTATAAATTTAAATATAGATGACAAATACATAGAGGCTGATTAGCGATAGAAATAAGTTGTTGGAACTTTGAATGCAACCAAATGAGGCATTAAACAACTTGAGGGAAGTTGTTAGTTGTAACGTTTTTGCAAAAATACGAATGAAATAGAGGGATTGTTCCATAATTCGATCCCATACCCATCACTCGGGCTGAACATTATCTGCCGGGCCTGATTTATTTACATTGTTGATCCAAAGCTAAAACTCACTAATTGTAAGTGCAAGGAAAAATGTTGGAGAAAATTAAAATGGAATACGTTTTTTGAATCCAAAAAATTTTCAATTTTGCACGATTTAAGAGATTTAAAAGTTCCCGGGATTTTATTTGAAAATTTGCGAAATGTGACTTTTCAGCTTCAAAAAGTATTTCTCAATTTTATTTCCTTCTATAGTGTAATTTGTTAGTTAGATTTACCTTTGAGCCGACGCTTTAAAGTCAATATATTTTTGAAAACAATCAACATAAAGAAAACTTAGTGCTTTTTCTTCACAAATATTGACTATAAAATTTAATTTCTAAAAACTTTTGACGCAAACAACTTGATTGTCTGTTCAGCTAAATCTCAAACGGCTGGAACGATATTTTTTAAACCTAATGCATACCTAGTAGTTTCTTGTCATTCTCCCGACACATTTTTTTTTTTTAATTTTTTAGAACTAAAAATAACAGTTGTAGGTATTCATCATAGTTTTTTTTGCAATTTTACGAGTTCTCATTCTTCAAAAACGGCTACACATCTCTTCTTAAAAAAAAATCCATTAAATACTTTTAGTAAAGGCAACATTTGTGTAGGAAAACATTTTTAAAAAAATGGGCATTAATGGTACCTCCCAAAGAACTATTTATTTGATTATCAATTTTCTTGAAAACGAAAAATTTTGTTTAAGAAAAATCTAACTTAAAAATAACAGCACCTAATTTACAAATATTATAAAACCGTTAAAGAAAATCTCATTTTTCCCGAAAACAACTGCTACGATTCTGATAAAATTTTCTCTGTGTTTAATTTAGAACAGTAAGTAGGTACTGTATATTTATATTTTATAGAATTCCTATAATACTATAGAATAAACAAATTTACACCAAGAAACTATTAAAATATGTATCTCCCGTAAACAGTTATTTCCTTATTTTGAATATTTTTAAATATATTTTATAAATTTCATACAAAAAATACCAAACCGTATAAAAAATAAGACTGCATATCAAAATTTTCAAAAAATTATATTGTGAATTCAAAAAAATATTAAAACATTTTTTTGTTTTTAGTTGATAATTTAAATTTTTAAATTGGCATACCAAAGTTTTTCTTTAAAAGTTTTATATATAAATATTAATTTAAATAAAAAATCGCTTCAACGATTTTCAAAATTTTGTTTCATATTTATTCAAGAATTCAGATGGCTTTCCTTTTCTTCAGCTCTCTAAATTTTAATAAACTTTTTCTTTTAGAATGTCAAAAATCTAATCGGTATTTTTTTAGTAGACGTAGTCTGGCATTTTACTTTTTTTCTAACCCAACAATTATTGTATATCGTCAGCTTTCTGTCAAAACCTTGTAAGTCTACATTGAAAAATTGCTTAGGAAACATAGAAAGCAGATTAAAAATATAATAAAATGGATTTCCTAGATCCTAAAAAGTCTTAAAACTGGTTCATTTAGATAAAAGGAACCATTACCAGCATTAGCGTAGCTAGGGAGGGGGGCGAAGGGGGCGGTCGCCCCGGGCGCCAGGAGTTAGGGGCGGCAAATGGGAAAATCATCTTCATTGTTTATGGGATGTAAACCAATTACAGAAGTTTTTTTTATTGAAAATTTTATTAAATTTTTATTAGAAAACGCACAATTTTAATAGTTTCAAATTTGTAGGGGCGGCAAAATCTTCCTCGATCTTCATGAGAAGTTGGAAATAAACAAAAGTTTAATTTTTGTAAAATAAATAATTAAATCAATTTTTATTAAATTGAAATCAATAGGGGTGCAAAATCATCATCGTTGTTTATTGCAGAAGTTGGTAATAAACACAAAAGTTTATTTTTTTAAATTAACAATTCTTTCAAATTTTGAAACAAAATGGCTTTCGTAACGACCATTCTTTTTCGTAGCTTTACATTATGTGTTTGTTTATTCTCTCAATTAAGTTCAGAGGGTTGGACCTTTCTCAAAGAATGTGTCACGTTAGATTTAAAAAAAATAAACAAAAATGCTTTCGATTGAATATTTTCGCAGAATTTTTTTTTTCTTTCAAATTAAAACTATTATTTATACAAAACTGATAAATGAATAAAAATAAATACAACATAACAATAGTTTTTTCCAAACATAAAACCAGCAAACATAAAAAGCTCTAAACTATACATATGGCTGCATTCAACACAACACAACACAAGAATTTAAAAAAAAATGTGATTTTTGCGAAAGCTTGAAGATTAATTTTTGTTCGTAAAATGAAGTGCAGTATGTAGATTTTTCAGCAGATTTATTTTGATAAAAAATGAATTAGATCAACAATCTACTGCAATTTCAGTGAATACACAGACACTCAGTAGTGACTTAGCCGTTGCTTTAACCCTTTCATGGTTCATGATCATTAGATCTGAGAAATATGAACAGTATGCAATTTCTCAGTTTCACTGTCGAGTACTGATGAAACAATAGGCGTGTCTCACCAAGTAAAATTTCACCGAGCGCTTAATATCAAGTTGACGTAGGCGGAATGTTTTGGTGAAAGAAAGATACTCTGTTCAATCGTACTGAAATTTTGGAAACAAAATTTTAACTCTGCTTTAAATATTTAAATTTTAAAGCACAAAACTTTATTAAATGAATGAAAAATAATACAAAGATCAATTTATTTGTCTTTTTTATCAACACTCAACCTCTATTCTGTATTTTTGTATCGATTTCGTATTTGCACATCACCGAGAAATTGCAATTTGGCTGTAAAATGAACAGTTTTAGCTGAAAAAGAACATTGAGAAATAAACCCAAAAAATTTTCGTCTCAGTAATCTCTGGAAAAAATCTTAGTGCTCAGGTGAGATTTTTTGCCCCACTTTAAAAATATCTGAGCTCTCAGAGATTTTATTTGGTGAGACACGCTTAATGAACAATTATGAACTTTATAGACCGAGAGCCCACAGCAGATTTTGGGTGTGAACGATAGCAAAAAAAGAAGTATAGGCGTCGAAAGCTTCATTAAAGGCTATTAAAAAAATCAAAGTCTTGCAGTCCACAACTGGGGCCTTTGCGAGTAACAGTGCATCGAAAAAAAAATATGAATGCAACTTCGAGGATAATCGTGTTAGCCTAAATTGGTTTTCACTCCTCCCTAGATAAGCTCCTCCGATCACATATCACGGAATCTGAGACCATTTGAGTGTATAGTTGGGTCTACCAGACCGTTTAAAAAATTCAAAATTCAAAGTGAAAAACGGTTTTTTTAAACAGTCTGGCAGGGCGAATTTAACACTCAAATGATCTCAGATTCCGTGATATGGGATCCGCGGAGCTTATCTAGGGAGGGGTGAAAACCAATTTCGGCTAACACGATTATCCTCGAAGTTGCATTCATATTTTTTTTTCGATGCACTGTTACTCGCAAAGGCCCCAGTTGTGGACTGCAAGACTTGGATTTTTTTAATAGCCTTTAATGAAACTTTCGACGCCTATACTTCTTTTTTTGCTATCGTTCACACCCAAAATCTGCTGTGGGCTCTTAGTCTTTTATTATTTTTGAACGAAAGCAAACATTAAAAAGAAATTCAAGTCTCATGTGCCTATATTATATACAGTCGGTTTAAAGTTAAATCCCAGTAGGTCAGAAACAAAAAATTTTCATTCAGCAGATATTGCGGCAAAGTGGCTTGTATCAATATTTCGCAGAATGTAGTTCCTTGCAGTTATAAAAAAAATATTTTAGTCAAAATTTTGTCTGCAACTCTAAGACCGATTTTATTATTAAGTATTGTTACCTTTCGGACCGTTCAATACAAGTTGTATTGGATGGTTACAAGTCTGATATCCATAAAATAAATGCTGGTGTGCCCCAGGGCTCCGTTTTGTCTCCGACTCTCTTTCTTATTTTCATAAATGATCTCTTGTCTGAAACTTCCAATCCATTGAATTGTTTTGCAGACGACAGTACCCTCGACTTTTCATATTCGTTTCAAGATTCACTTCCTTGTTCTTCGGATGTGGAACTTGAACGGCAGCGTATGATAAGTTCATTAAATTCTGATCTCGACAGCATTGTCCAATGGGGAACAAAAAACCGTGTAGAATTAAATGCTTCGAAAACTCAATGCTGTCTTCTGTCGTTAAAGCGAAACCCACCCCCTATGCCACTATCCATGAGTGGCACTTGCATCGAGGAAACCGAACAACTTTCAGTCCTGGGTATGTGCATCACAGATCACCTTCTGTGGAATGATCACATATTCGACGTCGCCAAAAATGCTGCGAAATGTCTAGGTTTTCTTCGTAGATGCAAGAAATTTATCTCCCCTTCTGATCTGGCTGTAATCTATAAAGCCTTCATTCGTCCAAAGCTTGAGTACAACTCCCATATTTGGGCGAGTTCAAAATAGAGCTTTAAAATTGATGGGTGATAGAGCTATAACAGAAACATTTGAATCTCTCGAACACCGTCGCAATGTTTCGTGCCTTTCGTT
Organism: Dasysyrphus tricinctus; assembly: GCA_963921185.1. Taxonomy (NCBI): domain Eukaryota; kingdom Metazoa; phylum Arthropoda; class Insecta; order Diptera; family Syrphidae; genus Dasysyrphus; species Dasysyrphus tricinctus. Next base: position 250,587,850 of record OY992531.1, on the reverse strand, counting down.
ATTTTATCGATATTTTTACAAACAATGTTCTAGTGAAATAGCCAGTTGAATTCCTCCCCTTAAACAATTCCGCCGTAATACTCGTACTTCTAGGAATGCACATCAGTTTACCCTTGAGCCCAATTTCGGACGTACTGTAAAGTATAGAGATTCTTTTCTTAGTCGCACTACCCGAATGTGGAATGCTTTACCTGACTCTGTATTTCCCTCCCATTTTGATACTAGAACTACAAAACCAATGTGCATCGGCATCTCCTCTTGAATCTTTCCCTTTTTTCCTAACGCTCGCACTGTTTTTAATCATTTTAAGGGTAGTCACAACCCCTTTAGTGCGCGCTTATTATAAAAAAAAAAAAAAAATTGTTAGACCAAAGGGTCGGCAAATTATTGTTTTGCCCCGGGCGGCAAATATCCTAGCTACGCCACTGATTACCAGGCATTGAATTTGAGTTTTAAGCTTCGTAAACGATTGCGATTTTGTTTGTTTTACTTTTAACTCCTGCTTTTGTCCATTCGTTAAAACGTCATCTGTCTCAGTTTGCAGTTTGATTTACTGCTTGAACTCCACATTTCAAAAATTCTTTAAAGAAGCATCTCTTCAAAATGCAAAATATTTGATTGAAATTTTGAATTTTGTAACTTAAAACCCAAATCAAGCTAGTCAGGGTAAGACTACGCAGTTGAATGGGTAAGAGTGCGCAACTGTTTCATGCTTAATTTTTGATTGTATTTCAGAAGGAGATATTGACTCCATTCTTATTTAATAATTTCTCAGAATATCCAACAAATAGAAAGTGAAGATGCCAGTTTTCTGGTATCTGCTATGCCATCGTTTCAGTTGTTTTCATTATGTTTTTCAACTTTAGTATGACCTTTGAAATTAAAATTTCAGCACCCAAAAGCAGTTTAGCTTCAAAAACAAAAAGCAGCTGCCAAGATAAATTCTGCATACCTAGAAGCATATACCGATTCATACCAACAACAACACTGCTGTAGTACCATCTTATAATATCAATAGCCAGTTTATACAAGGTATACACAGGAGCAATCTCCACAACAGAACATAAAATGGGATATTCTAATTTCTTTGGCCACCTACCTTACCAACTACTGATAAATTTCCTAGTTTTGTTCTCCTTTATGTTTCTAAGTTTTGATTGTAAAAAATAAACTAATAAAAAATAAAAAATATACTTGTTTCCGCCCGGGATCGAACCGGGGGCCTTCCGCGTGTTAGGCGGATGTGATAACCACTACACCACGGAAACACATATCTAACGGTACTTTCAACAAAAGCTTGGTCAACAAATAAAATCAATTTCCACCATAAAATTAGATCAATGCTTTTATCCATTGAGTAAATTAATGCATGATTTTTTTACGTGCGTACATTCACTTATTGAATCAACAAACAGGCCTGACAACTCATAACGAGATCAGTTATTCAAATGAGTCTGCCCCTTGATCTTACACATTGTACTGCCGGCCATTATGTATGGTGTGTCTGTCACTAACAATAATCACGCGTCATCGATAAAATCATTTTATTTCTTTTTTGTTGATGAAAACCTGCAATTGATACTATTTTATTTTTTTTGTTGAAATTCAAACCTCGACATATTCATCTGGAAAAAGAATAACATACCTTCAACCGTAGCTCAAGAAGTGCCTCTCTCTCCGCAACTCCAACTTCTTCAACTGACCAAAATCTTAATCTCTTTGAAATTGCAAACAAAACATTCAACACGACAGCCAACATAATAATTTATTGCATAATCATTTCCCACTGGACATGGACAATGGCCAAACATATCCACCGAGTCTGCGTGTGTTGTCGGCTTTGTCGTCGGAGTTAGAGTTGTCGACGATGGACGACAAGATCACTGATCATGGTGCCCACTTAAAACTTGAACCCCCTGAGCCTCTGAAAATTCCCAAAGACATCTGAATCATATTTGGAGCAACTCAATGACAGCAACGACACGGCAAACGTCCAAACGGCCAAAGACCGACGACAACGGACAACTATGACAACGGTTTTGCATTCACATGAGAATAATTGTGAATACAATCCAATTAGTGTAATTCCCAGCGATTGTTAAATATCGATCAAGCGCAAGATCGACACACGAAAGCATTCGCTAGTCGCAACGATCAATCGTTTTCGGTTCGCAAAAGTAATTCGCAGGAGGGTTGTGGTAATCTCTTTTTTTCTTTCTTTTTTTTGAACTTAAGTAGGCTCAATTGCCCGGACTAACTGCACTTTGGGTTTAGATTTCAATATAAATTGAAACAACTTCTTGATCCTGTAGTTAAGAGAGGCACAATGATCGATTGAGCCTTTTGATCAGTCGCAAAGGAAATTAAGTTGATCGACTTCAATTAGAATGTATAATGTGGTCTTGCACTTTAAATAGCGGATCAATTCACGGTTCGGCTTGGTATCTAAAAAGACTTGTTGCCGGCGTCAGATAATTAAGCACAATTGATCCCGCCATCAGTGCACACTCACAGATGCTGACTATACTGATGGTGATCGTCAGTCCGGCCATTCACTTTCGATCTTAAGCGATGACCACAGTCAAGAAAAGTCTATGAAAAGTCTGGAGATCTATGAGGTGGTTCACGATATTATTGTTGTTGATGTTTTATGCCTCAATCGTGGTGAAGAACATACACATTTTTATTTGTGGTTTTCTTTATGTGTTCTTCGAAATAGCGTGACGGGAAATTTCAAACCAAAAGCTGTTGAAGGTATAAAGGTATCTCCAACTTATGCATTCTGTGTGCTCCAGAAAGCCATAACAAAATTATTTTCTTGACCGTTATATACAACACAACAAAATGTTTATGGACTCGATGAATAATGGTGATGATTTTTTTTTTCGGGAAGACGCATGACTACAGGTCCACGGAAGGGATTAAGCATTGTAGCACGTAACTTTGCGTGTTTGTTATAAAAATACATAATACGACATTTTGAAGAAGAAAACTCGAAGAATGGTGCTGGTTGAGGATAGAGAACCAGGACGTGAAGTTGTTAAAGAATAAAGAACATACATTTGGTTTTAAGGCTTTAGAAATATTTTACTAAAATATGCATTAAGGATGTACATTGTACAATATTCGACAGGTATTTCAATCTGCAGAAGTAATCAGAAACAGGATTCAGGAACAAGATTACCAAGAGATTAAATCAGTTTCATGATTGAAAGTTGTAAAAGGAGAGACTCGTGAAAGTAGGTTAGCCAAGTATTTGTAAGGATTAAGGTTTAAGGAATTTAAATTTTTTACGAAAATTCAACAGCTTAAAATATCGAGTTGCTTACAAAAGCTGCCTAGCTGAGCGAAGCCACTACGAGAGGTTTAATGTTTGATGCAGGGTAGTAGTTACTAAATACTCATGACTCATGAGCATAGCTATGAGCAAAAGTAAAAAAAAAATGGTCTCTTAGGGCCAGTTTTTCAGTGCAAGATCATCATAGTCTCGGGGTTAAACCGGAGTTAACTCCAAAAACGTGTTTTTCAGTCAATTGAAATCGAAAGTTATCTCCAAAGTTAAGTCGTCTTATTTGGTGAATTAACTCAGGCACCAAATTGAGGGTCTTTTTAGCTGTAGCGCCATCTCGATTTCGATATTAAAAGTTATTGCGAGTGCAATTCGCTGTGGCGCCATCTCTATGCCTATGCGTAAAAGGCGTAGAAGGGTAATATCCGTAGTGTCGCACATCGTTGGCCTCAGAATTTTGACAGCTGAAAGATAAAGTTACTCCTCAACTGAAAAACTGTTCCTGAGTTAATTCAGGGTTAATTTATTTTCAGGACTAGCTAACTCTGATTTAACTCAGAGTAAAGCCTGAACTGAAAAACTTGCCCTTAGAGTCAGAGCAAACGTAGAACAATATTAAATACTCTATTCACGAGTAGAAGCAGTTCTTAGCAGCGTGCATGCGCTGAGTTGTTAAAAATTCAATATGAAAACGAGATCATAACATGAGGCTGAATTACAGTTTCCCGAATTTCATTTACCCAAATTAGAACTCAGTAGAGGTAAGACCTCGAGGTATATTAGCTGCATTTATTATCTCTGGGTCTGGGTCGAGGTTATCTTTTAACATGTATTACAAAAACAACATGGGATCTAGGTTTCTATCGAGGTTAATTTCAATAACCCAGATAGAGGTGTTCACTCTGGCCGGCAGAGGGCTATTTACCATTGTGAATGGATGTCAGCGATTTGTCATATACAGCACTGCTTTTGCACTAACCCACATCGTTTTATTTTCACGAGGTGAACCATATGGGTTATGAGCGATAGTAAAACGCGGCTATTGAAGAGATGAAACTTAATTTTCAATGTTGGGTTTGTGGGGGCGACGATGATGACAACGGCAGATGGCATTGACCCGCTATTCGCTGAAGTCTGGCCTTGGTCGTCCAAACTTGGTTTTCCGTGTCGTGGTCATTGTGTTCATTCCACCGTGGTCTCGCCATGTCCGTTTGCACGAATATCAGTGTCGGGGTTTTTTTTCGCAATTTTCTCGCTTTGGTCTCGCCGTCTCAATGGTTTTTGGCATTTAGCATTCCTGCCAACAACACGCCTACAGGAAAGGTTGACAGTTGTAAGTCAATAGGCCCTGGTTCTCAATAGCCATTTAACGCTTAAAATCTTTTCAAGAGAGTGCTCGTCACCGAAGTGGCACAACGTAAAATAATTGTTTTATTTCTTAGGGCCGCCCTTACCCTAATGTGTTCGACCAAATGTGGTTTTCATTGTGGTGGCCATTGTGTTCATCTCGATGTGTTCTCATCGTACCTGTATCAAACTTTGATGGTTCTGGCACTTATTTTAGGCTCAATTTGAATGATGGGACAGGCTATGCTGTCTATGAATGAAGGCAACGGTACAGATTTTGGCTTATTTGCTTAGACCTGGGAGTTAAAGAAACCCCATACAATCGATCTCGGTAGCCAGTGTACGTCGACTGCACCTGAGATTATTTTCATTCCCTCAAATCATAGGTACAGAATGTCCCTACTGGCATTGGTTGTGTGGAATGTTGAGTAATCGGTTAGAACCACATATCATTCACATCCATATAATTTAATTTGGGCCAAAAGAAATTTGTTATCAATCATCGATCGGTATCGTAATTGCTCTGCGTTACCAACCATCGTAGTCTTCGAAGAAGTACGGACCAATTATACTGCCGACTCAAAATCCACACCCAACACTTCCTGTTAGTTCAATCATAGCCACTTAGTGGAGCTCGTGTGGATCGCCAAAGACCGAACCAGGAACCAGCAATTTTGCTTTTTGACATAAACGCACTCATCCAAAAAAAGGCTTCGTTGCTGAAATGATGAGTTTTTGCTGAAATTGGGATCCACTTCCTTCTGCTTCAGGGCCTAGTCAGCAAACATTTGGCGTGTTGCTAGACGCTTCTAATTGTCATTGTGATGGCTTGCCTTTTTTGTCTGAATAATGAAAGGAAGAACAGGAAAATTAGTAACATATTATTTTCACCAAGTTTCCCAAACTTGTTTTTTTTTCCATGATGGTATCTGACAGCAAATTGTGAAAATTTGCAAGGAATTTCACGTTAACAAACAAACCTATTGGACAACATGGCCGCCATAAATCTATCCGTCTCTTTTGGAAGAACTTTCATATACGAGTAGATAAGTACTTGATGTCGTTTGATTATGCTATGAATTATTACAATTGAAAATTCTATGACAGCTAGGGTCCCGTACCTATACCCTAAACCTAAACTGTCATTGACATCTGCTCAAAAGCCATAAAACTCGCTAGACTTCTACATCAATTCAACTGACTTTAACTCAAAACTCATTTTGTTTACATTGTTGCTCAGTTTTCCAACAAAAAAAAGTCAAATATCTCTTGAAACTTAAAACTTCTCTAAACTCTGATAAGTTTAAAATTAAATCCTCTTTAAATTTCAAATTTATACCATGTTGAGTTGAGCAGGTGCTTGACTCCTTGCTTTGATATAATACAGAAACAATTGTATGTATATCCGTCACCGTCGTATAGATATAAACCGGATACACTCCCAACAATATCGATTCCCTACAATGGAAAACCAATCCATAAAGTCTGTTTTCATGGGCTTTATTTGTTCATAGTCGATCGTAGGTACATAGTTGAATCATAAGTTTTGTCGTTTTGCAAACATTAAAGTTTATATAAAAATGTTCAACAGCAAATAAACATAGTCATAAAAACCATCACTCCATTCCATAACCACCATTCTTTTGAATCATCATTCCCACATATAGAGTTTTCGGGAGCATCGAATGGGATTTAAAAACTTTTGTATAAATCTATTGAAGGCGGAAATTTTGTCGATATTACTTTTCCTCATGAACTAGCAGAGTTGAAAAATGAAAAAAAAAAAAAAAAAGGTCTGTGGAAAGTTGTGTTGTCGTTGTCCCGGTAGGTAGGTAGTAGGTACCCTTTGTTAAATTATTCAGACAAACACAGACAGATTTATATATGCTTGCCAACATATCAGTCAGGATTCAGAAACAGAACAGGACTACAAGGAAGAACGATATCACAGAATGAAAATGAAAATACGAAAAAAAAAATCTCTTACATGTCCTCATTAAAAAGTAATATCCTTTATTTTTTGTGTGAAGGAGGTGTAGGTAGTAGTTAGGTTGTGCATAAGGTGACTCGACTACAATACCTTTCACTTCATATGAACCAAAAGCAAACAGGTTTTTCCGTTTCCGCTTTATAGTTATCGGATATGGATTCGTTCTTGTTGAGCACTGACTTAAACTTGAAATAGGGAAAGAGTTTAATCATAATGGTTTCTTGTAGCCAGAGCCAGTGTTGTTAAAAATTTCATATATTTTTAAGAAGAGTCATAAAATATGAAACAAAAAGCAATACTGTTTCTTATTTCTATGTAACTTCTCAATTGAAAGTCTTTAAATAATAATGCAGATAAATTGATGCTATGACATGGGAATACGGAATTTTTCCTTAGCCCTTCCCCTTCAACTCCTTTAGAAATTCTAATGTGATTAAACAACTCTTTCAGTTTATTCACACAATTTCAAATGTTTTCTGGTTACACAGAGAATTTAAAAGGCAACAGCTTGAATAAATAAAAATGCAAATTTCCAGGAATGTCACCATGGCATGTCAGGTCAGTACCCGAAGGCATTAAAACAAAATTAAAAATACAAAAATGAAACAAATCTGACCAAAATCAACAAAAAAAAAAACAAACATAACAAAAAGTTAAAGTTCATAAAAATTTAGGTTCAGATTCATTTTAACTTTTTCCTGAAGTTTGCTTGTTATTTAGGGGCGTTTTTATTTATATTGTGTATGGTTGTGGTTCTCTTTGTATAAAAGGGCTTTAAGGACAGTTGAAGTTGACAGAATTTGTCAAGTTGCATCTTAAATTATAAGTTTAGACTCAAATTAAATTAACTTAAAGGATTAAAAAAACTTTTCTGTTCTGTTTTGTTCTTATTTTTATTTTGTTTGCGTAGATCGAAGAACTTTTCATTTAAAATCCAATTTCAAAGCGTTCAATATTGTTTCAGTTGATTAAAAAAACACCCTGACTTCCCAATTTTCGTTAAACAATCTCACACTCATGTCAAAGTCGTACTTGTATAAAGGGAAAAAAGATTTTAATTTCAATCCTGATGAGATTTTTTTTTTGTCTTCCTTCTCTCATGGCGGGATATTTTTTGTGCGTATCATTCTGTAACCGACAACTTTGTATAGAACAAGGTTAACATTGATAGGCAAATGAAAACCATTTGGCCGCAGGATATTTGCTTTTAGCTCTTGTGCCAAAGCAAATATCCTTGGCTTGGATGTGCGAGATGGTGATGGGTTGAACAATTTTAGATGACGATACAAAAGAAAGATTAGCAAAGAACAACGATATAAGTTTATTTTACAACTTAGAAGCTCTAAATTGCTTTGTTTACTTTGGCAAGAGCAATTTCAAATATTATATAAAAACCCCTTTCTTTTGAGGAGTTTGGGGGGTATTTAATTGACATGCCTTTTTGTCGTTTTGAGAATGTCGATAGGTTGAGGTTAGATGACTAAATAGTCTGTCATTAGATTGTTTTTGTTTGTCTAAAAGCCTTGAAGGCAATAAGTCAAATTAAGAAATCTGTTTTGAGAAAGGGTTAAAGAAATAAATTAAAAGCGGCCTTTTTAAATCTAGCAGACAAAAAAAGATATTAAAAGCTTGGGGCTTCCATTTATGACTATAATATGGTGCAGGCGCTTTCATATGCATAAAGGGTGGTTAAATTGGAGTCAAATGTGTTGTTAAGTAGTATTTAGTGGCCGAAAACACATATTTTTACGGGCTCGTTGGCGTTCACATTGTTTTGACCTCTATAAAAAAGCAGTTCACCAAACAAGGGTGCAATTAAGTGACCTGCTAACTTCACTGTTAAGTCAGCAGGTCTAATCATGTATTTCAGGAAAGGAACTTGCTAGAAACCTGTAATGGGGCTAAAAATTTGCATCTTTTTTGTATTTCAAGAATAGGTTAGGCTCAAATTTTGAAGTCCTTACTTTAAAAAAAAAAATTCATTCTGACCTGCGAACTTAACTGCAAAGTCGCGTGACATATTGGAAAATGTGCGATGCAAAATGCAATTAAGAAAAAGCTCCTCGAACTTTTCCAAACATGCACAGGGTTTTGTCAAGGTGATGCCATATCATTTGTAATTTCTTAAATCTTGTTCTGTAGCAAATAGGGCACACAGGGTAGGTGTTAACACTGAAGGCACTTATTTCAACATCTGACCTGCTTTTAGGCTATATTGATGATATCGAAATTTCCCAAAAAGGCTGTTATAGAGTCGGCACTTGAAAAACAGACGAAACTTGCTGGTTTTCAAGTAACCCTCTGGACAAACCCAAATATATTTAGATGCTATCAACACAGAATGAAAGATCTGTCAAATGACTAGGACAAACCATCAAGGTTGTTATTACTGTGCTCTTTCGATAGGAAAATTTGTCGACAGATATTTGGTTCTGTGTGTGAGGAGGGAAAATGGAGGAGAAGATACAAGATACAACCGCGAACTCTATGAGCTGTTTCTAGATGTTTTTTATTTCTATCTTAAATTTTTTTTTGTACCTACTCCCAGAACTCAGGAACTACATCACCTATTCAACAAAGCCCGGGGACTCGGACCATGAAGCTGTTTAGCATCAAACTCCAACAATCCATCATCCTGACGACAGAACTAACTGAGCACATCCTCAACTACAGAAGACTGGATGAAAATTGATTCCAAAAAGACATTGAAGCCACGATAACGCTGCCAGCCCTCAACAGTTACTTGCAGAGCTCAGAAATTGACGCTGCAATCAACTGTCAGGAAACGGCTGTTTCTGGTGCAAAGACAGCCCACGACGTCAAAGGACAAATACCGGTACCTTGCGAAGTATATCCAGAATCTCTATATCCATCGATAACAGTTTAAGAAATGCCTTCAAAAGATCCACCAGCGTGAACTGAACACAATGAACAGGAACTACCACATAATATGAAGTGAATTTAAGTGTGTCAGCATTGTGTTGCGGAACTCTACCTTAACAATAACCAAATCTACTGCTTCTGCTATCAATCAAACCTGGACCTGGCACCTTCAAGAATATCAACGAACTGATTGGGAAAACATCACTACTGCCGGAATTCATTATAACCAACAATGAAGAAGTCAAACGACACAGGCTAAAGCTGAGGCATTTTCTGGGTATTTTGAAGAAAGCTTCATTATAAACCCTGCAAATCCAGTCTTCCTTGATGAAGTGAAAGACTCCATCCAACAATCTCTGGCACCTAACACGGACAGGGCCATATTCAGCAAGACCAATCCCGTGAGTGACCCAGTGGACAACCCAAACCGAAGCGCCCCAGAAAAAATAGCTTAAATAATCAGCAGCTACAGGCCATAGAAGTTGACCGGACCAGATGGAAAATCCAACTTCATCATAAAGAGGAAGCCAGAGATAGTTTTGATCTTTCTTACTGTCATCCTGAACAACAATGTAAACAACAACCCACAAAAATGGAAAACAGCAAAGATCGTGGCGATCCCGAAGAAAGGTGTCAGGAACATGATTTGACATTAAGGAAACTTAAGAAGTTTTTCAGTGACAACAACATGCAGTTTGGCTAAAGGGAGAAACACTAAACACTACACCCACTCCTGAAGTTCCACCATGACATCACCATTAGCCCTCAACAGTCATCATGTCACCTTGCGTCGGATGCTTTCGGAATGTCGAGAGAAAGCATTCCATAGCGTCTGGATGGACGCCGCTAATAAGAATTCTCTTTTCTTTCTTCCAGGAACTTCTGTGTGCAATATTGAGAAACTGCCTATCAACTATGAAGAACAAATAAGGCGAAGTCGCACAAGGTTCAAAACTTGGCCCTTCCTCCACAGCCTGATGATATCAGACCAACCCGTCCCAAATGGCTATGAAAACCTGATGACCTGTTTACGTGTGCAACTTCAATGCCACCACTAGTTGCAGTCAGGATAGTCGAGGCTCATATCAACAGGCTGTTTGATTTCTACAAGAAATGAGGAATCAAGATCAACACATAAAAATCGGAGCTTGTTTTTTTCAGGAGATCCCTTGATAGCAGAAGTCACCTTGCAGCCACTTACAGAAACTTAGTTCCGAAGCTTCCAGATGGATCCACCATTTCTGTCAAAACGTACGTTAAATAACTTGGAATCAACTCTAACGAGCTGCCAAGGTTCAACACACACATTAAAGAAGTGCGTGCCTACTCAGAAAAGCGAACTGGACATTCCCCCAACTACACACCTTGATGGGGAGAAGATCAGGACTAAGCCAACAGATAAAGATGTTTATGTACAAGCAACTCCGGCTTCCAGTTATCAGCTATCCTATTGCTTCCTAGTCTGGTTCACCATCTCCAAGTCAGAGATGAAGGAACGGTAAATCTTCAACAGGAAGATGCTTAGAATTTGCACCGGACTTCACTTTGATCGGCAGTGAGGAAAACATTACAGGGACGAGGATCTCGACAGAGAAGCAAGGATAATACCGCTGGGCAAATACCTACTAAATTCGGCATAGAAGCTAGTATGGATAACACCGTCAATTACACTAATCATCAGCTAATGAGAAAGATGGCCACCAAGCAACGGCATCCCGAGCGGAGGTACCTCAGGGTGATGATGTCAATATTTGCACGGACAATGGTAAAGCCCAAGCAATTGCGGAGTCTAGACGACTAGAAGAAGCGTGCTCGGGATCGTAGAGAATGGAAGGCTGCCGTGTCTCAGACTGTGACCCTTCATGGATTGGAAGCCGTTTAAGTAAGTAAATTTCTTTTTTTTATTCAATATCAAACTTGAACAATTTTCAGCAGACACCCTTTTAAAATGTCAAACTAGAAACCCAACCTTTAATTCAAAAAAATATTTAATACAGCCAACGCCTGTATGACATCAGTTTATTCCTTCAATAATTCATTGCCCTTTTGCACTGAATAATTCTAATTCTTTCAGCAAATATGTTAAAAGCAAAATGTATATACAAAAGAATTTACTCAAATAAACTCGAACCCTGTACCAACCTATACCCTCTATAATAATCTATTCTTTAAAATTCATTCAAATAAAAATTTGATTTTTATCTATTTGACTGACAACATATGCTGGTATTTTTAAACCCTCCTCTATATATTTGCACATTGTACCCATTAAAAACTTTTATACTTTTGAAATCATATATAGGTAGTCAAAAAAAAAGGCGAAGTCCTTACAATTCAAAGCTTTACACAAAAAGAAAAAATTGCACTCCACTCCCTTTGAGTTAAATTTGAATGTGCGTTTGTGTAAAAAATACTCCCTTTCATGTCACCCCAAGCATCGTAAACGAGCACAAGTGGTCTGAGAAAAATAGAATAAAAATAGAATATAGAAAAAGTTAAAAATTTATAGATAAATAGATGTTGTTAAAACTTGCTCAAATTTCTTATATTTTTTTTAATTCAGTTTCTTCAAAGTAGAACTGACAGGACTCATGGGGAATTGCTTTTGATAAAATCCCTTGTATATTGAGATTTTTAAGTAGAATTTTGTAACTCCAATACCCATATCGACTTTACATATTACCCTGATATAATAAAGTACAAACAAAGTACTGATGGCAGTGGCATCTATAGAGAACGTTTCAAAGTTACCATTTTAAGGGCAGACCTCCAAAACCTACTCTCATGTCCTTTACCACATTGAATGTTTCTAGCACTCGGGTTAATTAGAGTGTTTACATTATTGCACGGAACAAAACCTCCACCAACAACATCGTTGTTTGATTTGACCTGGACCTGCGGTGTATCTGTTTCAGGGCGAACGTTAATTTAAGTTAAATAAATTCAGAAATTTTCTCCACCACAACCGGACCACCGTTAATGGTCAACCATGAGGAAATCATTAATCAGTGAAGAAGTTAGAGAGCAACTTAAATGCGCACAAGAAAAGCCTTTAGAAGAGACATCATTGCATGGAATCGTAGAGGAAACCATTTTGGCCACCGGCATAGAAAGGCATTGTGTGGTGTTCTTCTGTTGGAGTTGGAGACCATACGATAGTGGTCGGATGATTTATTTGCGTCGATGATTGCAACAAATCGGATTTTATGCTTCTGCAACGTTCGTTGGTCTGTTAGTCACCGAAGTAAAGAAAGAGCTCTCAAAGAAAAAAAAAAGATACAGAGATACAAATATACAATCGATGATGATAGATACAACTAAATCAAGGACTGCTGCAAATGACTTTTGAATGAGCTGCTTGAAAGTGATGTCAATTCCATGGGCTAGAGTCAGAGCCAGACCCATCAGAGCCAGAAAAGTGAAGTGTGGCTGGCCACTTCTTCATTTTTTCTTGATGTGCTTGGTTTGATCTTTCATCACATAACTTGCCTGAAGATTGTATCCTTATTAATAGGCGTGTGCGAAGAGGGGTAAAGTTATGTTTATCTCGAATTGATGTGATTTTAATCGGATTTTATAATAAATTGCTGCGCTTGAAGGCTATAGGAAGACGACTTAAATGGAAATAATTGCATGTTTTTGACTTGAAATAAAATAACTGACCAAATGTATCTATAAGTACCTATAACAACAAGATACGTGCTATTTTTTTGTGGACCTAAAAGCTGATGGCCAGTAATTTCCTTGGTTTTTTTTTCGATTTTGAGATTCTTTTGTTTATTAAATACCACTGGATTTTTTGTACATGATTTTAAAAGAAGCATGCATCATTTTATACAAAATTTGCATTTTTTTGTTTAATATTTTTATCTCAAAATCAACATTAGCCTGATCAATTTTCGAGAAAAAGAAAATTTATTTATAGATTTTGAAAGAGTTCGTCCCTTTGGAATTAGAGTGGCTTATCTCAAAATTAGGAGATTTTGAGTTAAGTAGGTAAATGCAGAAAAAAATATATTTTTCTGTCAAACTGCCATCGTGATGATACATCTTAAACTAAAAACGATGGCTCTCAGAAATTGACCCAGATTATCTTTCTGAAAATAGCCCAGAATAAATTTTGGAAATTGCCCCGTAATTTAAGAAGGAAATAGAGCCAAAAAGTTTTAAATTTCAGCAGATCTCCTTGAAAAAAAGACCACAAAATGAAATGAAAATAAGGCCGGAAAAATTCCGGACTATTTTCCCAAAAATATATAGAAATAACGCCAGAAATAAAAAAAACGCTTTTCCGGTTCGATTTCCGATAACCAAAATGGAAATTAAGCCTGAAATAACAAGATTTTCTGGCTTTATTTCCAAGATCAAATATGGAAATGGAAAAAGTCCTGAATTTTTCTGGGGCTTTTTCCTTTTTGACTGGGGGCCATCGTAAATAAAATTTCCCACGGAATTTTTCCCATCGTCGAAAACTGGGAACGTGAATTGTGGTTGCAATTTCAAGTTGGTTGGAACTTAAGAACTTTTGAAAAGTAATTGTATACAAAATCAAAAAAAAAAAATAAAAAAGCATTTTATTCGTTTTGATTGAACAAAAGAAACTCATAAAATTGCTAAGGGTTCAAAACCAAGTATGCCATTTGATTACTTAATGAAAAAATACGAATATATGCAAACAAACATTTTAAATCGTTGAAGTGTTTTTTTTTTAAATGTTGCTAACTTTTAAAAAAAATTTTGGTAGGTATGTCAATTTTGAGTAGTTATTAATATTCATTTATAAACCAAGATTCAAAAAAAATCATTAACCCATTTTCGAAAAAAAAAATCATTAACCCATTTTCGAAATATTGAATTTTCAAAAAAAAAAAATATAGTTTAATTTTTTAAAAAATTCCTAAATTTACTTTTTTCAAAATTTTGATATGCAATATTGTTGAAATTTTATAGGAGCTTTTTTGTAAAAATTTTGATTGAAATCGGTTAAGCCGTTAATGACAAACTCGAAATTAGAAAAAAAAAAAAAAAAACGTTATATGCCAGGTAACGTTATTAACAGTTTTTGTTAAACTTTTTTACCAAACTGTACATCAGCTACAATAAGACACTGATTTTTTAATCAAAATCTTTGGAGCCGTTTTTGCTTTTTCTAAACGGTTTTATGGGAAGTACCGTTATTTTTTGAGCTGTCTGTTTGGCTACAGCCTAAACGGCTAGATCGATTTTTTTGAAGCTTGGTACAAAGGGGTATTTGGTGGTTTTTCGCACACGTTCTTACCTGTAATATAGGTACTAAATATAAGGCAAGTTTTGGATTCGTGCAAAAAAAAAATTTGAGATGACAATCAAACATGATATTACGATGATAGAGAAAACCAAAAAAGTTGGTGGTACAATCCTGCCTAAACGGGTTCATCGATTTTCTTTAAACTTGGTATATAGTGGTTTTTGGTGATTGTGGCCACACGATTTTTTCATTTTTTTTGTAGAACCAAAAATAACGGTTTCTGCCATACAATTTTTTTTTACAATTTAACATAATCGTATCTTTCTCAAAAACGGCTCGACAACTTTTCTTAAAAAAAATTAAGAAAATTTATTTTAGTAAAGGCTTTCTTTAGGTGGAAAACCATTTTTCAAAAATGGTTATTAATGGTACCTCCCAAAGAACCATTTTTGAATTTTTGATTTTCTTCAAAACCTATTTTTTGTATACAGAAACTTCCAAGAATTATATATAGTTTTGTGTACCAAAATTTTTGAAAAAATATTTTTTGGATTTTTAAAAAATCTTTTAAATTTTTTTTTGGAAAATCAAATACATATTTCGAAAACGACATGATCGATTTTTGAAAATCGATATTTAAGAGTTTTTTAGTACTCTCTAAAATATTTTTAGAAAAAAATCTACAATTATGAAAAAATAACGGTTCCTTCCATACAAAAGTTAAAAAACCGCAAAATAAAATATTGTTTTGCTTAAAAATGACTCCTATGATTTTGATTAAACTTTTTTCATATACTAAAATTAGTACGATCTACTACCAAAAAATATAGCAACTATCATAGAACGTATTTTTTATTTTGAATTTTCTTGTAATCGGCTAAACGGATTTAGATGAATTTTGTATATACACATTCCAGATAAGATTAAATAATATTATTGCATATCAAAATTTTCAAACCAAAAAGTTTTTGGATTTAAAAAAAAAAGTTTCAATTTTTTTTTTTTGAAAATTCGATATCTCAAAAATAGTTTGACAATTTTTTTTCAAATTTAGTTTTTGTATACACATAAACAGATACTTAAGATTTGCATACCAAAATTTGTTCTTAAAAATGTTTTAAGAATTTTATACAGGGTGTCCCGCACCTGAGTGGAAGTATTTTAGGAAGTGATTCTTGGGGATATTCTAAGAAAAAAATTATATGGGGGAAAGTTGTATCTCCCCTCCCTGAGGGAGGGGGGGCAGTTTCTGAAACATTGACTTTAAATGCCAAAAAAAAAACATTTAAAATCAACGAAAACACATCTATTAATTTGCTATAATTTTTTTTGAAAGCAAATACTTCCTTCTTGCATTTGATTTTTAAATCAAGTTGTTTAAGTGAATAGTTTTTGAAAAATTAAATTTCAAAGTCAAAATTTAAAAAAAAAAATTGATTTTTTTTTCTTAAGTCAATATTTTTCAAAATTTTACGTATTTAAGTACATTTTTTGTGTTCAATATTCAACGCCCTTATAATTTTTTAGTCTATTACCGAAAACCAAATGTAAAAATCTTTTTTAGTTTTTGAGAAATTAAGAAAAAACTAAAGGTACTTGTACCAAAAAAAAACCCAAAAAAAATAATTTATTCATGAATTATCCATAATTTAACCCTTTTTTCGGGCTTATTTGGTAAAAGTACCTCTTGTTTTTACTTAATTTCTCAAAAACTAAGAAAGATTTTTAAGTTTGGTTTTCGGTAATGGACTAAAAAATAATGAGGCAATTTTTTTAGCAATTTCACAAAATCTTATTTTTCTCAAAAAGGCTCTACAACTTTTCTTAAAAATGTCGATAAATTTCATTTAGTGAAGGCTTCCTTTGTATAGGCAACCATTTTTCAAAAAATAGTTATTAAAGGTATACCTCCCAATGACCATTTTTATATTTTTAATTTTCTTCAAAACGGTACGTATGATTTCAAAAAAGTTTATACACAGGAGCTATTCAAAAACATATAGTTTTTTTTACAAATGTTTTCAAAAAGCTGTTTTGAATTTTTAAGAAATATTCATTTTTTTTTTTATTAAATATTTTGAAAATTACATGGTCGATTTTCTTGCAACTTGATATTTTTGGTCTTTTGACTATTTAATGAATATTTTTAGAAGAAATTAAACATTTATGAAAAAATAGCGGTACCTCCCATACAAATGTAAAAAAATCGTTGAGGAAAATATTTTTTTTTCTTAAAAACGGCTCCTATACGATTTTTATAAAACTTTTTCTGTATGCTTAAATTAGTGCAATTTACTACCAAAAATTGTAAAAATTTGCACTCAGCAACACTACTTACAACTTCCCATAGAATATTTTTTTTTTAATTTTGTATTTTCTCATTATCGGTCTAGCGGATATAGATTGTTTTTTTTTTATATATAAATTTCAAAAAAGTTCAAATAACATTGCATATCAAAATTTTCAAACAATTTTTTTAATTTCTAAAAAAAGTTAAAATTTTTTTTTTGAAAATTCGATATCTCGAAAATGAGTTTACATTTTTTTTTTAATTTTATTTTTATATTAACATTAAAATACTTAAAAATTGCATACCAACATTTTTCTTTAAAAATGTTTTAAGAATTCGATATATATATCTACAAAATTATTTTTTTTAAAAACCGCTCCAATGATCTTAGATTATGTTTTCAAATGGCATTTTCTTCACCTAAAGGAGTTGTTTTGCTGATTCAATAACATCGTATTTCATGCTTTAAGAAATATTTCTCTTATAATTTCCATGTATTTATATACAATTTTTTTAAACAATATAAGAGCAAGTACGTGCAACCCTGTCGTGCATTTTATTTTTAATTGATGTTGCTTCGTATGATTTCTTGTTCCAACTGTCACTTCTTTTTTTTTGGCTTCTCGTGATTTTTTTCTAAGCTCTGTTGTCTGCCCAGTCATGTCGAATTCACTGTAGAGTTTCTGAAAACACTTCTCTTTGAAAGGTCCAAACAGTGTTGATTGATGGGTTTGACCCCCTGTTCGCTACAGTCTACACACTACAAAATACCTTCAATAGTTAAAAAAAAAAAAATTATTAAAAAGTTAGAGGCGTTTATGGAATTAATAAGTTTTTCCTTAGCGGTTGTATGGCAAGTTCCAACCGTTATTTTTGAAGCTAAGAAAACTTTCAGTTATTTTCGCTCTGAAAAAAATCTAAAAAATTAAAAATCTAAAGCTAAAAGTTTGAAGAAAATCGCATCATTGGCTTTGGCTGTAGATTGATTTCCAGGCAGGTAGACAGATAAACAGAAACACTGACAGACTGACAGATTCTGCAAGAGTGTAAAACTTGCCATTTAATACTTACAAAAATGGTCAAATGGAACGAGCATGGTAAGCATAATGGAACAATTTTTCGGAAAAATAATTAAATAATTTTTTGATTTTTTTTAAGCATTGGATATATTTGCAAGACGAACTTTTTACTATTCGCTCTTTCATCGTAATGTCATTTCATCAAAATCTCATGTTTAGGTATTTAAGAATGCATAGCTTGCCATATAGTGATAAAGTGTTCCTACACTTAATAATAATTATCTAGTTCCTTAAAAATAAGTTTCTCGACCCTTCTAAAGTTTATCCTCTTTTAAATTTCAATTAATCTATTTTTCTCTGTATTATAACACCAAATTTGCCATACTCTAGGTACATTGTGTATAAGAAAATATATAAACCAGGTTTGAGAAGTTCTTAAGAGTTTCCAGAATGATTCAATTTTTAGTAAAATTGACTTACTAAGACACTAATAACATAAAATGCTAGTAAAATTCCTTCAAACATTGGATAAGAGGGTTTTCTGGTTGACTTGTATGAATTTTAAACCATAGTAGGTACCTACCTTTAAAATTACTAAATTAATCGATTTCAATACAGAAGCAGTTGTACTCCAAAGATTTTAATCTAAAATTACCACAGACACACCTTAACGCTTATAATGTCAGTGTCAGCCATTAAAAACTTAATTTGATTCTAAAGCAATTAATACAAATCATTTTAATCCCTCGCTTTTATGTATACTCGAAGTACCAATATGTACTCTTTGAGCCTCCTACACACTCATTGAAAGCATTTTAAAGTGTGTATTTTGAAAACGACGTGCCAACGTGAGAATATTGTTAAGTCCATCCGGTGTGTGGCTGGGAGTAGAGGCGACAAATAGAAACCCGTGTATCCTTTAATGAAAGTAATAAATTAAAATTAATCCAACAGCTGGAGGAATGCATTTCTGGTCTACATAATCGTTCACCACATTGTGTGCAAGAGTTTGGTTCGTGTTTGGGTGTGTGTAGTTTGTACATCTGCGAGACTACGATGACATCAAGGACCCTGGAAGACAACTAAATACTAGTGTAGGTAGAGGACGCGTGACACTGATAACCGCTCCTCATCGAGCAAGGATTGTATACGCGATCTAATGGTCAGGCTATAAAATTTAATGACCGGTCATAACTTGTCTAGCGGCTTAAAGGGCATCGGACATTGTAAGCGTTCGTGGCTATAAAGGCGGACGACCGAGGACGTCCATCGTCATCGTCGACAACGATGATGATAGCAATAGCCAGCAAATTGGCAGTCAGCAATAACAACAATAACACTGCTGCTCCATCCAGAGTAGCTCCTTGTTGTTGGTAGCTGGCATAGCAGCAACAGCAGCAGCGTGTTCGTCGATACACCATCAAACAGATTAATCGATGATTTCGATAAAGTGGAAGATGATGATGCTGCGTCGCCGACGTTGGTCAGTCGAACGACCACGACGAGCGGTGTTTGAACGGTAGATGAGGCATCTTCCTTTCCCAATGATAAACAATTGTTTCCAAGGGGATACACGAGAGCCCGAGGAGGAAGGAACACTTTAGTAGTGGGCAAGAAATCCACAAAATGAATGCTCATCAATCCCATGTTGGTCGGATGATGTAAAATTTTGATGATTATCACCGAGGACAATCCGTTTATCTTGCTGATGCAGGACAAACAGGGTTTAAGGGGGATTGCAGAAACCTTTATAGAAAGGGCAGCACAAAGTGCGAAATAAGAAGCCGCTTTCAATTTTATGCAGTCTGGGGGTTAGGAATGGTTTGTGATGGTTCGATAAGAATGATGAAGTAGTGGATTGAGTTCTGGCGCCATATAGATGGGAATTTAGTTGGCTAAAGGTGTCTGGGCGGGAATCTTTTTTATCGATACGAAACAATGCAGTTTTAAAGAATTAGGGTTCCGAGTTATGGTGAGATTAAAGAAATACCACAATATAAAGACGTTGTTTTCGAATTAAATTTAATTCGAATAAAAGATGCCATTGACCGGAAATAAGTATTCAATTTTGGTGGCTACTAACAATGGATTTACAACTTTTGGAAATGGCCATGTTATGTCTTGTCTGATGGCTTTGAGGATACATATTTATAATGAGGCAGTTAAAACAGTCGCGACGAAAGATTAAGATACAAGCAACATGCAAACATAAGCAATAAATTGAAATGATTTTTGATAGGTATCTACGTCATAAAGGGATGAAAGCTTTGAGTCAAGAAACTCGTTAAATACTTTCTTTATTGTTTATTTTATTGATACACGTAAGCAAAGATACTACAAACATTCAAACATAAGAGTTCTGCACAAATTGCTGGCTCAATACTTTACCTAATAATAACAATGTCATATAAAATGCAAAAATAGTGTTTTAGTTTCAATTTAATTGTTTACCAAATGGCTGCTTCAGAGTCCGAGGAAACATTATACTTTTACACTGTCCTATTCTTAAATCTTGATCTGAAAAAATATAATGAGAACAAAAACATTTTAAAAGACCAAAACTTTCATCCCAATACAAAATTATACTTGAACCCATTAATTTCGAGTGTTTCCGTGGTGTAGTGGTTATCACATCCGCCTAACACGCGGAAGGCCCCCGGTTCGATCCCGGGCGGAAACAGTATATATTTTTTTTTTTTTTTTATAAATAGTATTCAAAGCTATGTAATTAAATAGCAAAGGAATCCAAAATATGGCTCCTCCAAACAAACTTCTTAATTTTGGTAATAAGGTTTAAGCCTTACATTATATTGCAGCGAGTACTCTATACAACTTTTGAGCATCCCCAACTATGGGTGATTAGGAGAAAACTAGGGATTTTAGTGCGATTTTTTTTTATTTTTTTTTTATATTTCGTTCCATTAATATTAATTCAATTAACTTAGAAACAAGTTTGATAATTCAAATGTTTTGTAATTAATTGTTTGTTCTTAAATAATAAAATGTAATACGAAATATATTTAGGTGCCAGTTATAGCTATCATTGAATCTCCTCGTTGAAAATGTTAATAATTGATTTAAAGACGTATAGAAAGGAAAATCATTTATTATTTTGATGGGCAAATAAAGCTTATTTAAAAAATTAATTATTCAGAATTATAGATATAAATATAAATATAAATATAAATATAAATATAAATATAAATATAAATATAAATATAAATATAAATATAAATATAAATATAAATATAAATATAAATATAAATATAAATATAAATATAAATATAAATATAAATATAAATATAAATATAAATATAAATATAAATATAAATATAAATATAAATATAAATATAAATATAAATATAAATATAAATATAAATATAAATATAAATATAAATATAAATATAAATATAAATATAAATATAAATATAAATATAAATATAAATATAAATATAAATATAAATATAAATATAAATATAAATATAAATATAAATATAAATATAAATATAAATATAAATATAAATATAAATATAAATATAAATATAAATATAAATATAAATATAAATATAAATATAAATATAAATATAAATATAAATATAAATATAAATATAAATATAAATATAAATATAAATATAAATATAAATATAAATATAAATATAAATATAAATATAAATATAAATATAAATATAAATATAAATATAAATATAAATATAAATATAAATATAAATATAAATATAAATATAAATATAAATATAAATATAAATATAAATATAAATATAAATATAAATATAAATATAAATATAAATATAAATATAAATATAAATATAAATATAAATATAAATATAAATATAAATATAAATATAAATATAAATATAAATATAAATATAAATATAAATATAAATATAAATATAAATATAAATATAAATATAAATATAAATATAAATATAAATATAAATATAAATATAAATATAAATATAAATATAAATATAAATATAAATATAAATATAAATATAAATATAAATATAAATATAAATATAAATATAAATATAAATATAAGAATAAATATAAATATAAATGATCTTGTTACCGTCACACTTAGATCTATGTTGATCCGTTGTGATACCCTAGGAAATTGAATTGTGTTCTGTTAGCAGTCAAGCCATTTAGAGGCGTTGATGAAGCTCAGAAGGCTTTTAGCCGAAGTTCTAGAAAGTTCCTCTTAGTCGTCATAGAAATGTTTTCTTAAGTGCTTCTTTCTTAAATAATAGAGTGCTGGGCAGTGGCAAAGGAAGTGTAAGGTATCCTAATGTGCTTTCTGGTCGCTGCATCCTCTGCAAAAGTCGTCAGTACCAAGCCTCGTTTTCTCTTTGTGGTATCTCAGTAGGTTGTGTCCGGTGATAATGCTGACAAGGGACCGGAGGTGTTTCTTGTTCACATGCATAATTTTGTCTGTCCTCTGCTTATTAAAATTTCGACAAAACTTTCTAGTTGTGCTGCATGTTTCAAGCAGATTCCATCTCTCATTGGTTTTTTCTAATATTTTGTTACCAATGTCCTGTTTGATGCAACAGGTTGGTACTTTGATATGTTGTTCGGCTTGACTTGAATCAAGCAACGAACCCATTCTCGATAGCTCATCAGCTATCTAGTTTCCTTGAACATCACGGTGACCAGGAACCCAGCAGAGTCTTATGTTATGCTGCATGCCAAGAACCCTAAGCTCTTCGCAACAGCAAGTTACAAGCTTCGAATGTATCTCGGTGGCAGAAATTGCTCTTATTGCTGCTTGCTTATCAATAAAGAGGGTGATATCAGCTCGTGGTATCACCATCATTGATATTTGCGTGGCTGCTTTTGTCAAAAAAAGAAATCGAGTTAGAGAGAAATATTTATTTTTTTGTTTAAATGTTTTTTTTGAATGTAAAACTTAATTAAATTTAAATAAGATGCTTCTGGGTAATTTCATCGTTTCGGGTGCTGCATTCGTACGCATAAAACTTTCGTTTTGGGAATATATAACAAGAAAATCATGACCATTTAAAGGTTATGAACGGTCTTTTAGCTTCTTCTTTCTTATGACAAACTCAAAGCTTTTCTATGGAATAAGCCTTCCTTCTTCTTGTAGAAAGTATTACCTCCAGAGGATGGTTTTTGTATGCAAAATTGAGGGGAATGAAAAAATAAAGTGAAAAAATTCGAGTTAGTGAGAAATTCGACCTAGAGGGACTTCGGCTTTGAGGGAGTCGACTGTATATATAAATAAAATTGTTATACAGTCTTAAAAAAACATTTATTTTACATGATTTTAAATGCTTTGAAAGTTTTGAAAATGTACCGTTATACTTTTTTACCCTAAATTGGTAGACAATCGTTCGCGAATCATAAAATACAGATCTTTATCATTCTTTATCGATCTTCTCACGAACCATATCATATATAATTCGCGAACGATAATATGTTCGATCTACAAAAATGAATATTTCTCTCATGAAAAAACTTTATTTTTTCCTGTATCTCGCGATCGTGAGAGATCGGAAAAATTCAATTCGGGTAGAATAAAGTTTTCTCACGATAAGGATCTGAAAAAATCTTATAACAAATAATTCTTCATCAAGTATTCCTATTCATTCACTACGGTTGTGAAGCTATTTAATTTTTGAAATAATTATTGTTGAAATGGTGAAAATAAAGACTTTTGAGTTAAATATTTTTCTGTGTTGAAGAAGCTGGTGAATCATCAAAGTATAGTTTGCCCCCATCTGTCAGGTCATTAGTTGCTAAATTCTATTGAAGGATGGTTACGACGTCGAAAGACTAAAAATCCTAAAAGGAATCAGAGGTTTTGTTGAAAATATTTTTTTTGTTTTTCAATTTTAATTCTGTTTCATTTATTACCTGCGTCAATTTCATTAAAATCAATCAAGGTACAATGAAGTTCTGAAGAATTCAAAACATTGTCCTTCGATACATTATATTGCGTAACTTGGCTTTTCGAAACTTTTTCGTAAAATCACATTTCTCTTTCTTTGTTGAACGGTTTTGGAATGGTTTTGAAATACCATTCAGGAAACTTCTTTATTAAGTAAAAGAAATAATTACTGGTCCCCATGATATTGTAGTGTTACCGTTTTGTTTTTGCGTTAGCTTTTGGTCACATCTTATGGATATCACCCAGTGTATCCTCCTGGTTCTTTTTGACCCAACTTTACCAAGTTATTTACTTTTATTTTTATTTTAAGATTTGATTCATTAATTGCTAATGAAGAAAAACAAAACAATAAATAAAAAAATACCAGTTATTTCGAGCAACTTCCAAAAAAAAATCAACAATATCGGAGCTGTACCTATTATTTAAATTCGAAGTCAAAAAATTGTTTCTGCTTTGTTGACTTGACTAAAATTTAGCCTAGTTGCTCCCACCTGTCAAAGAATACCCTCCTTAGTTTTCTATTAAAAAAGGATTAATTTCAATTCACTGTAAGTGGACGAGAAAAAGTTAGTTGGAAAAATATGTTCAACTTTATGCCCTGACATATACTGTCTCAGGTCAAAGCTCTGTGGCGGGTACTAAAAAGGAATCGAATCTTGCTTTTACTTTAACTGTTTGGGAAGCTCTTTTTAATGAAATTTCTATACCCATTCAATTCTTTTTACATTTCGCACATGTATTTCAAAAGTGTCACAACTCAAAATTCTTCGTTTTTCAATAGAGTCGAAAAACCATTTTACAACAATAGAAACAATAAATTTATGAAATAACCAATGCCTACAAAAGGAAATACACTATTAACCAAACATACATAACAACCAGCATCAATTCTGCATCTTAAACCATGAAAATTTACGTTTTTAGAGTTATGACACTTTTCGTGTTTTTTTCATAAAAAAAATAATGTATTATTTTAAGTTCAGCCACTTTAGTCAAACAATTTTTAGTTGTGACAGTTTTGTTGTATGTGTTTCTTAATAATTACATCACGTTTTTTCATGATTTTGATATTTTTTTTTAGAAAAGTTATTAGGATTATGGGGATTATCTTAAACCAAAATATAGAATAATGATCAATATTATGTAGTTTACTCGCCACGCCTTTCTTCGAGCCTTTCTTCTCTTAAAGTTTAGGCAAATTAACCTTATAAGGGCTTACACGAAAAGAAACATTCATTCAGGCTGTTTTCATTTATTGTTAAAAAAATAATTATTATTATTTGGAAAAAGGTAGATAGTTAAAATAAATATTACAAAAAAAGTAGTAACTCCAACTGTAAGATATTTTTTGGTAGCTAATTACACCATTAATCTTTAGCGACTCCTCGAATTGATTATAAAATTCCTACCGAAAAATAGCACTGGTTAACAAAAGTAAAACTGAAGAACAAAACTTCGTTTTCTTAAGGTTTTTGGTACGATGAGTCTCAATCTGGATTCGAGGTCAGCGTACCAAAATTATAGTTTTTCTTAACACGTACAATTTATTCATCTAAAGTGTCATAATTCGAAAAAACATGAAAAAATGTATGAGAAAAGGCTTATTTTTGAATTAAAGTGTTTGTAAGATATCTGCCATGACAAGATTAAGGTTTTATATAAAATTGGAAGCATTTGGTATTTAATTGAGCTTAAAAAACTTAAATCTTTATTGAAACAACAAAACTGTATTAACTCTAAATTTCAACTTTTCATGTTTCTAAAGTGTAGTAACTAAAAATAATACAAAGGAATTAAATTACCTCAATCAATTTAAACGTCACAACTCAAAATGAAACAGATATTTTTCCACAGAAGAGACAGCAAAAATGTATCAACTCAAAATACAACACTTAATTTTTTTACAAATGTAACCACTAAAACGACACAATTCAAATTAAAACACTTTTGATATTTATTGCACAACTGTTTACAACAAGAATCGCGTCACAACTAAAAATATGTCATTTTTGTCAAAGCACGTTTCATTTCAACTATAACATCTAAAACGACATTTTACCTTTTGAAAAAAAAAACTATTGAACTTATATCAATGGCAACTAGATAGAAAGGTCCCGGAAAATTTCAAATATTTTTTTGGGTCCAAAGCTCAAAAAATGTGTTTTTTGAGTTGTGACACTTTTGAAATACATGTGCGATTTGTTTTCTAATTACATCAAAATGTTGTTATAATATTATAAAATGTTAAAAATGCGGAGCTACTTGAACTGCATAAAACCCAATTGTGAATTTGTTTTACCCAAATCAAACTATAAGATAAATTTTAGTCTAAAAGAATTTTATTCCTATTCTACAGATTGCTTTGCTGCAAAAAAAAAAACGCTAACACTCAGAATATTTCATCTTAAAGTTTTTGCTAAGGAACAAATACCAGTATATAGTCCAACAGAATTCGGTTTCTTATCTAAGCCAGGAACAAGCAAACTTAGATCCCATTCTCGATAAATTCATTTGAAAGATATCTCCTTTGCCAGTTTCGGTTTAAGTTTTGGATAAAAACCACAAAACTAAAGTCTTTCAAATCCGTTAACCAAAGATTGTGTTCTCCTTAATGCCAAAAGCAATTTCGTGATACTGATGCTACATGCTACATCCGGCTGGGCTGACATATCCTCTTGTGCAATTCAAACACTTAACTGAATACAATATACGAAAGTCCCACACTTCCATTCGAATGCAATAGTTTTTCTTTTCTTTTTTATTAATTTGTTTTATATATCCTCACTCAACAACCAGCATCACATCCTATAATGTTGCAGTTTCCGCATGAGCATAAGAGAGAATGCTGGTGGTAAGAATATAGTGGGTGGCATGCATCATTCGCTGTTTATAGTTATAACGACTAAAAGGACTCTCATTTATTCTGAAGTAATCTCAACTGACTGGCGGTGGTCTTGTTTCTTATACCGCATCCAAGACAATGCACATTAGCAACAATGATAAACTTAAATAAAAAAATAAATACGATGACAGTTTTCGAATTTGTGGATTGTATTTCAAAAAAAAAATTATAAAAAAAACAAACAAACGAAAAAATCCTTGAAGGAGGGAAAGATATGGTGGACATGGACACTGCTTCTAAAACAATATCTCATCTATGATTGTTTTTGTATTTGCACACAGGAACAACGTAAGGTGAATACATTTGCGAGTTCAGGGATGCACATGGAGTGAAGTACTTCCATGCGAGATAAGGTCATTAACATTTTACTAGGTTTTTCAATCCAACGGATGAATCCGCATCTACGTCATGCGACACAAGAGATTGGTTGGTGGACGAGAAAAACATTATAATGAAAAAAAATGAAAAACACCTGGAATTCTGAATTTTTTCTTTCTCAAAGGATTTAAACTGACTTTGTGTGCAAGCGCATATCGTTATGCCATTTGTCGTCTCTGTATTCATCATCATCATCATATACGCCAGTGGGTGAAATAGTCTGCTGCAAGTTTATTATTTTTTTTTTTTTTGTGTTCTGTATACTTGGCATCTTCTCATACATAAATGTATCAGGAGAAGTACATCTTACCAACTCAACCCATCCTTACAACTCCTACATAAAACAGAAGTAGAAAAGTGGAATAAAAATAGATGCAAAGTTGAAGAGGTGCCAAGCTCTAGCAAGTGTTGGAGCAGGAGGTGAAGTGTTTTCCTACTGAATATAGTGTGTTGTCGCCAGTGACAAAAGACACGGTTATTGTTTTTTTTTTTTTTTTGTCCTGATGACGATATTCTGGCCACTTTTGTTATTAACCTCTTCCCCATCTAAGCATTTTAGATGGTGTTGTATAGCATTACAGCTCTAGGATGTCAATAGCAAGGATATACGCATTTGAGGGATAAAAATAGAAAAGCTGAGTGATTTCTATGATAATGTTTGTGTCTGCTTATGATAATAATGTACGTAATAAAGGATAGGTGATTTTCATAATTATTAGATTCATATGGAGGCGATATGCTCCATAGAAATGTAATGGAAAGGAGGTATTTATTTCAAGAGAAAAGTAAATGGGATATTGACTGAATAGTACAAAAGAAATCCCTTTTTGTCGTTAGTAAAAAAAATATTTCTATGAGGTTTTTAGCACAAAAAGCCTCTTAGCTGGAAAAGGAAATGAAGGAAGGTAAAATTATAAAAAGGACACATCAAATATCGATTGTTACGGTCACAATAGGTGAAAACTCATCGAAAATTAAAGTTAAATTAGTTCATCTATACATAGTTTGCGTCAATGATGTGGTCAAAATTAGGCATTTAAGCTGATGCGGTGCTGATTTTTGTACACATATGTGCCTACATACTTCGAACCCTAACTAATTTCATAAAGAAGCTATATCGTTATGAAAGAAATTTTCTTTTTAAGCCCGATCGGTGATTTTCATGCCTGTAACATCTTAAATCGTCGATGCAATGGAGTGTTTCAGTGGTGTTTTCTCTAAAACAATTGAAAATCACGTCAAACTCTGAGATTCTCGGCAACCCAAAAAAAGGGACTAAAAATATTTTGCTTAATTGACAGAGTGCTGTGTTTTCACAACCCGTTTGAGAACTTCCTCTTCTTGTGAATTTGACAACACTATGGTTGCCGATAAAATCGTGATTGGAAGCCGTGAAAGCGATCGTTGGTCAGCGTTTAAAGGGGAAAGATAAAGTTTTCCCACTGGCAAGTGTGGCTAAAACCAACAACAAAAAAAGGATACCATTGTAGAAATTCACCTTTAATCGTCTCGTTTGCATACTGAGAAGTAAAAAGGAGCTTCAACTTACTTGAGGTACGAGTTAGCCGCAAGACCCCCAGGTCTTTTTGATGGTTCCTATACGCCTCTGCGAAAAGCAACAAAGCCAATTTGATCACTGTTTAAGAATAGTTTTCTTCCTGTGAGGAATCTTTGTTCCCGGTCAACGGACGTTTAAAGTTTTTTGTGACCTTTATTCCAAATGTGTTTCGCCCAGTTAAAACAATTGGGCTCATCAGTTAGGTGTGGTTGTACCCTTCAGTCGATGGTTACCGACGCATATTTAATTAACAGCACAACATCACCGTAACTTTTTTTTTCTATTAAAGTTTAGTTAAATTCAAACGCCTAGAAAGAGATGATGGTAAAGCCCATGGTCTGGCTGGTAGAAGCTACTTACTACCGCATTTGTCAGCAGTATTTTAAGTTTATTCAAACCCACTTTGGCATAAAGACCTCCGTGGTGTTCGATGGATATGGCAGGGAGATCAGCAAGGATGCTGAACATGCTAGAAGGACTGAACAAATTATACAAGGAGTAACGTCTTCAACTGTGCAAATCTGATGCCTGATGATGGTTTTGGGCAGTTTCTCCTATCCGTTCTTTTCTTTCACGGTGTCAGTGGTTGTGACACCACATCTGCCCCCAATCGAAAAGAGAAAAACCAGATCACTAGAAATGCTTCAAGAAAATGCAAAAATGCATCCTATTTCCATATTGACAAGGACAAGCCTGGAAAGGGAACGGTATACCCGCAAAGTTGTAGGGCTATAGGGACGCTTAATCCCAGTTACTTGCACGGGTAAATCTTCCCCAGAAAATATTCTTAAGATAATAGCCTGGGAGCCGACCGTAAGATTACCTATTTCATGGCGGCCAAGTAATAAGAGGATACCAACCGACAGCTTGAGTCCAAGCATTTTCAAAACTACTGGTCGGACAAGCTTTATCTGGTCGCAATGGTTAGAAATGCACTTTTTTTTAATTTTAGCAACTTCTATAAATGGGGTGGGTATAGGTAAGGCTGTCCTCTACATGATGCCAAACGGTCTGACAAACTTTTTTTGGATGCGTTGCCACGAGTCCTACCACTTTTGTAAAATTATGGATTTTGTGCATCCTTGGATGAAAATAAGAAAAAAAAGTGGTTTAGACCACTTTCTTAGCTATTTGATATGATTTTACTCAGTAAAATGTAAAACGCAATGTTCACTCGTCAACTCATTTCCTCCAATTTGACAATCAAAACGATTAATTTGACACTAAATTGATCTCTCTACGACAGTTAGTTTACAAAATACAGCCAAAACCCGAAAATTCCAAGATGGTGGCTGTTTTTTTTTTCAAAATACTGGCCATACCCACCTCGGAAGTTTAGGAACTTTCAGATATAATAGTGGGTATTGTTCTGAAGAATATCCAACAAAATTAAGTTTTTGAACAATTTTGCCGGGGTCAATGTCTAACTGAACTAGACTATGGCCAATGCCCCATAGTATGAGTAGTATGGGAATGCTAGAAAATCTCGCAAATTAATATTCCTAGTTTTCATAATCTCGCAATAACCAAACCTCGCTAATAATAATCTCGCATTTCCATCTCGCAACTTGAAATCTGGCAACTTAAAATCTCGCATATCAAAACTACGCAAACCAAAATTTTGCTAATTCAAATCTCACAGTAACATCACTCTCAGTTGACATTCGATTTATATTTCAAAACATAGGAAGGCTCACAAACTTTAATTGCATCCCGCGCGAGATATGAATTTGCAAGATTTTCATTTAAAATTTATCTGTTGCAATGCAATAAGATTTTGCGAGATTTTAATTTGCGAGTTTTTATTTTGTCAGATTTTGTAATTGCGATATTATTAAAAGCGTGATGTAGTAACTGCGAGATAGTGAAAAGCAAGATTTTCAAATTGCAAGATTTAGATTTTGCGACATCTCGAATGCGAAATTTTAATTTGTAGGATTTTGTACCGAACTGAATTATTTTCTATCGAAATCAATGGGAAAATTTGTATAGAAAGATTAAGACAAGAAAAGGTAATACAAAAATCAAAACAAAAAAAATGAAAATCAAAATTTTCTAAATTGCGCATAATTTTTTTTTTTTTTTGAGAGAAGATAGGCTAAGGACAGCCTTAAACAAAATAAAGAAGAGGCTCAAGCACTTAATATGAAATGTTCAAAAAGTTGTTTCTATATAAAACTTTCCGGATATACCCATACCTATTCAAACTTTTCTATTTCTTATAATTTTACGCAGGTTTTTGCTCCAAAACCTATT
Organism: Dasysyrphus tricinctus; assembly: GCA_963921185.1. Lineage (NCBI taxonomy): Eukaryota > Metazoa > Arthropoda > Insecta > Diptera > Syrphidae > Dasysyrphus > Dasysyrphus tricinctus. The sequence continues at coordinate 250,556,782 of OY992531.1, read as the reverse complement.
ATTTGGTACTAAATACATGGCAAGTTTCACATTCTTTTACCTAGTGCCAAGTCTTATAAGTAATCTACCCAGTCGTTCAGTCTTTAGACCTGCATAAATAAGTAAGGCAGATGGATTTCTATGGCAACTACCCAAAACAAAAATTCCAAGTTTTTCGTCTAAAAAATCACATAAAAATACTCTATACCCAATTTTAAGGAAATTAGTCCACCTGTTTAGGCTCTAGCTCGATGTATGGGAAACACAAAAACGCATAAACGCACAAACGCACAGGCACACAGACGCAAAGCAGTTGCGTAGCTACCATAGGTGTCCCACGGGACGGGCGTTGTGGTATCACCCGAATATTTTTCACTGCTCTGAAAAAAAGTTATCTTAGGTCAATTGGGTAAATTTGGACCGAAATACACTTTTTTATCTAATAGCGTCTCCGGAATTCTCCCACACAGAATTCCAGCTGAAAGAGTTGCACCCACCGCTCCACAAGTAGAGTGTTCATGTTTATGATGATTTAAACAGAAAAAATATCTTCAATAATCTTGATCCACTGAGACTACCTACTTTAACGTTTGACTGATCACTTATTATTGCCCATTAGCCCAGATCTGTCGAGTGAACTGCGCATACCTATTAACAATAATAGCTTTGGACATAAAGCAGTCAATTAGTGTGGTCCTGATAGTTAGATTTCACACTTCACCCATGCCATCATCCAGCATCTATGTTATAAAGAATAATTCCTTCTTTTAGATAGGTTCACCTCCGTCTTATTGAATGCGGTGTGCGTGTGATGGTGATGGAATAATAGCCTGGCTGCTCTACTTTGATAGATGATAGTTCTATATAGATAGTTGAATTCACCTGTTAAGTGTCCCGCTAGCTCCTAATCCAGAAAGTATAACCAGACAGAACCAGTTGTCGATGGTCGTTTCTTTTGTTGTTCACCTGGAATAGGCATTCAGTGCCAGGAAAAACGACAGTGATTACCATTAAAAATAGTTAAACGAAACTCATCGCTGATGGTTCCGTTTTCCTTACCGCACATCTCTCAATTGACTTTATAGTTATAGCGCCACAAAGATAAAACGTGACAACCTGCTGTGCTCCACAACCCATCTTCGAAGTGTGATGATGATGAAGATGATTATACTTTGTTTTTATTTTCTTTTGTTGCTTGCTCCTGCTGTGTCCTGGACACATTCTTATTGTTATTATTAGGAATGGGTAAAGTTGGATGAGAATTATAGCCACGTTCTAAGAGTTGGCTTCAATGAGTTTATTTCTTTTTTCTTGGAATAAACATTGATTTTTGTTATACCTACTCTGTAAATTTTCTTAAATTTAATGCAAAAATGCGAAACATTAAGATTTCAAAAACAAATGTCCAACTCTTTCATGTTTTGTTGGAATAAACATCAGAAATAACTGATTGTGTCAATGATAAAGCCAAATGAGTTTTAAGTCAATTCATTGAACCAATTTTTTACTTATTTAAAAATGTTAACGACCTGCGTTTTAATTGAGTCGAAAACACATTTATTTAATGTTGTAAATCTTTTCCCTATACACTTACTTTAAAAAGCAAACTGAAGTAATTGAACCCACTAAGGGCCAACAACATACTCCGACATTCTTCTCTCGCTCTCAAGAGTGTCAAGCCCCTCTCGACAAAGTAGTGGGTGAAATAAAAATTAATTATAAAAATAAATAACTGCATGCAGCAAACATACATCGTGGGAGATGAAAGGATTTTATTTTGTATTTTTTTTTGTATATCCCACTTAAAAACTGCATGTAAACAACTCGAGATAGATATGTCTGAATTCCCGGATGTTTATGGAGGTGGAGTAGAGGTGTCCTGATAAAATAAAAGGACATTAACTCTGTTTAAAGATAAAAACAAATATAACTTGTATTCCGCAGAGTGCCATCAGTGACATTTTCAGGATAAAACCTGCAATTAGTGTTAATTGCGTTTAGCAAACCGGGCAAGATGACATATTTCTCGCATGAAAAATCCTTTCAAATTTAACTTCTCAAAAAAAGGACATCATTTTCGTTATTTAGGATTTATTTTTCTTTAAATTAAAATCGCAGTTTTTGTGTAAATTATAAACTTTTTCAGTACAAACTCCTTATTTCATTCATAAATGTTTTCTATGATTTATGAAAATTGTATAATCTTCCTATTTGTACATCCTTAAGCAGGATTTTTCAATTACGATTAAGTGGAATGGGTTGAAAATTCATCCACCCCTTGCAATGACTCAAATGAAAATTTATACTACATCAGAAGATATGCTTTGAAATTGAAAACCGCTGATGCACCATTCATTGGAGAAGAAAATTAACAATAGTCCTGACACGTGGCCGAGATCCTTTATTCAATTTTCCTATGAATTTTTGAAAATGAAGAATTGAAACAAAAAACATCCTTCAAAGTGCTAAAGAAAACCCAGAATCCAAATATATTGAGAGTGGTCGTCATAATGGCATGGTGTGGATTTGGTTAAACCAGTCAAAGCTTGGGTGGCATGACGTCTGATTGATGGGTTAGGCCATGCTGTGAGGCACGTTTTTAACTTTTTATTGTTGTGTTATTTTTACTTTGGAAAAATCTTTTCCATTTACAAATTTGATGATATAGTACCATAATGGTAAAAGGCGGCTGGGCGGCAGCGACCGGCGGCGGCTATGTGCTATTTCATAATAGACAAATGGACGCCTGACGTTATGGATAATAAAAATGGGATGAGATGCGAAGTGAAAATATCCTTTGGTCATGGCCATCAGTGATGAAAACAACCACCATAGCCATAGAGGACACGACATAATCAATCAACCTAATTGGTTGGAAATGCGTTCTTTTTATTTTTTGACTTTGGAATTTTCAAATATTAAAGAAGATTATGAAAAGAGTGTCAAGGTTGCTAATTGAATAAAAGTTCGTTCGAAGACTGAAGGATAATAGGTGAATAATATGGTGATAACATACTTTAAGAGCTTAAGAGGAGACAGGCTTTTAAATATATTGAAAAATAAGACCAACAAAAAAAAACAACTTCACATTCATCAGTGGCGTAGCAAGCACTTTGGGGCCCTGTATCAAATATTCTTTAGGGGCATATTAGGTATGTTCAATTTGATGTTTGATTTTGTACAGTAAAAAGGACAAAAACTATTTTTATAAATATGTATCTCTAAAGCCGTTAATTTTTTCAAAAGATTTAAATCTTAGCTCATGAAATTATATTTAAGAAAGAATGTGTTGAAATGATATCAATAATAATTTTGTAACGTTTGTGCACATTTTTTCCAAAATCGGTTGTAATAATCCTCTTTGTGTAAGATTCTATGAGCTTGAATTTAGGTCAGCTAGATTTTTGAAAAAAAATAAGAGTTTTCTAGATATGTATTTCCAAAAAATATTTGTTTGTCACTTTACGGTCAAAATCAAAAGTCAAATTTTGAAACGCTATAACTTTTAGGTTTCATTAATAGCTCATTATTTAGATATTGAGACCGCCTGAAAGTTTCTGGTTCCTCAATTATTCGTTGTTAAGTTAAATTCGAATGAGTTATAAGAAAACAAATTCACAGCTCACAACCGTTTTTGAAAAAAATGACCTTCTCCTTACCTCTTCCACCCAAAAGTTTTATTTTATAATAAGGAGATGAGCCCGAGTACAAATAAAACAAAAAATATTGTCCATCGAAGTTAAAGAAAACGGAACTCTCCATCGAAATTCAGTTTTATAAGAATTATTTCCTGATTTTACCATTTTTTCGTCTGATTCTCCTGGGGTACTGGTACGTGGCCTCATAAGAAAAAAGTGGTTGCACGTTGCAGTTGTGGTTCCATTAGTTGGTAGGACTTAGATAGAGATAACTACACAGGAATGAAAAGTATCGGAAAGAAACATGTAAACAAAATTGGTAATAGGTAAATTTTGAATAATATGTAAATTAGGTTTGGTCGTTGAGCCCTGAAGTCACCCCAAGGCTTTTCTTAAACCCTGAGGCATTTCTTAAACCCTGAATTCGGTGTTTTTTGACACCTAGGGTCGCAATGAAATAGATCTAGGTTTCTTGCTGGCGGGAGTTGAGGTAAAAAATAAATTGTTAAAGTGGCAGGAGCCCCAAGCATTTTTTTTGTGGACTCACGATCTGTAGGAAGTTCTCATTTTTTTAAGAGAAATTCAAGGAATACACTATTTACTTTGATAATAACACTTTGATAATAATAGAAAATGGAAGCTGTGGTTTGTTTCTATTCATTTTTAAGAAAATGTTGATTCTTGCTTATTTCACAATTGAGGACCCTTTGGTATTTTTTGAAAATTGAAAAACACAGTTTTTTTTGCAATTCTTGTGGCTGTCAAGAAAACCCGGGTCAACTCTAGGTAAACTTCAACGAGCGAAGCTATAGGGTCCGCCAAATAACCTTTTTTTTTTGAAAATGCTATAAAAAAAAACTACTGAATATTTTCTCAAATTTCTTTTTATTTGAAAGTAAAATCTTTCCGGTTAATAATGGAAAATAATTTCATTCAAATGGCTGCTTCGCTAAGTGGGTCTGCGATCGACTTAGAGAAGATGCCGATTTTGCCAAAAAAATTATCTTTTCAGATGAAGCTCATTTTGATCTTGGTGGGTACGTAAACAAGCAAAATTATCGCATTTGGGGCACAGAAAACCCGCACGCCATTGAAAAGCCGATACACCCAAAACGAGTCTCTGTTTGATGCGGATTTTGGTCCACAGGCATAATTGGGCCATTTTTCTTCGAGTGGCCGTTACAGTCAATGGCGATCGTTATCGGACCATTTTGAACGAATTTTTGTTCACAAAAATTGAAGAAGAGGATATTGGAAACATTTGGTTTCAACAGGACGGCGCACTATGGGCCCAAATGATGGTTGGCGTCTCAAAATGTTTTTTTCAAAACTATTTTTAAGATTAATTTCTTGGCAGAAACGAATTAAGGAATACTTAAAGTACAGATTCCAATAAAAAAATTATGTTTCCATCCAGTCTTTCTAGTATTTAACCCTTTCTAAAGTGCCCCCTAGAAAAAAACACTGTTTGCGTGACATAGTGAAGCTACTTTTGAAACCACTTTCTTTAAATTATTGATAATGATAAGATATAAAGTGTTATATGTTTTTGGAAAGCTTATTATTACTACTATTCGAGTTTGCAAAAATATGTTTTGGAAAATATATATTTTAGATAAATTTTTTTTTTCAAAAACACATGTTTTTTTAGCTTTTGCCAAATTTCGATTGGAGTTTTAAGTACTTCCACCGTCATCCACCGTTTAGTTCTAGGGCGCAAATTATTCCTTAGTTCATAAGCTAAAACATATAAAAAATCTGTATGCTTTTAATTGCTTTTCTTTGATTAAGAACCATAAACCTATTATAAGAAGTAGAACAAAAAATCACAGATTTTACATGATTTTGCAATATCTTTTTTCGCATGAAATCTTAAACGTTTAAAATTGGTTCCCAACCATTGTAGACTTTAAATCGATTCCAAGAACATACTAAGAAATTATTTTTAAAGTCTACTCTCATTTTAAAATTAACAAAAAAAGGGTTTGAAAGTCCTAAATTTTCCACCAGTTTGGATCGACCATCTTGCATCTTTTTTATTACAGCAGCGCACTCATATTATACTTTGATATCATAGGTTTGCATAATGCTTGTGTGACATTTATATGTTTATACAAAACTGGTATCAGTTATTTAAGAGCGAGTGAGGGGTGAGTAGGTCAGTTATATGGTTTTAGTGATGTATGAAGATCTATATATCTCAGGAACAACTAATTCTTAGAGATTGAAATTTATTGCCACGTCTGGACTTGATTAGTTAAGTAAATGCTTCAAATTTGAAGTATCTGACTTTATTGGTACTGGAGTAAGAGGGGGTCAATAATTGCTTAAGTTGGATTTGTAAATAAGATGTAGAGCAAGAACTTTATTTGCCATTACCATATTTATTACAAATTTAAAGAAAAAAAGCTTCAATTTCAAATAACATGACGCATACAACGGTGTTATGTGTTTATTCCGTAATTTGTGTGTATGCAAATGTTTGGGGAGAGTACGATAACTCAGGCGCCAAGAAATAATAATGGTTTTTTGTAGAACAGTTCAATACAAGCATTTTTTACTATAGGAGGGGGAGTCTATCTCACCCCGTTTGGTCGGGAGGTGCAATTTCATAAAAACAGTACCAAAAATGTAAAAAAAATATTAAAAAATAACGGTAATACTTATAACAAAGTATTATACCTTCTTTTAAAGCCAATACTTTGTTCTATCAGCCAGTTTTTGAATCAAGTGAAATCTATGCATGGTTTTTAAAAAAATTAATTTTAGGTGCCAGTTATAGCTATCATTGAAACTCATCATTGAAAATTTTAATGATTGATTTTGAGACGTTTAGGAAGTAAAATCATTTATTCTTTTGATGGAAAAATAAAGCTAAAGATCTAATTAATATTTTTAGCCAAAAACAATTTTCAAATAGGCCCAACTTTCCACATAAAAAGACTTTTCTTATTTCAATGACTGAACTACCTTACCAATGATCATTGAAAAATTAAAAGTCAATTTTTGTGGAAAGTTGGGCCTTTTTGAAATTTTTTTTTGACTAGTAATATTAATTTAGTCCTAAGCTTTGATCGTCCATCAAAATAATAAATGATTTTGCCTCCTAAACGTCTCAAAATCAATCATTAAAATTTTCAATGATGAGTTTCAATGATAGCTATAACTGGCGCCTTAAACTCAAAATTTGCGAGAAAAAAGCTTAAAAAAAGGTTTAAAGTGTAATTTCTCAAAACTGTAAAGTTATATATAATTTTTTTTCTGAAATTCGTTGCTCTAATTAATTCTTAATCAAAAACTGAAAACAAGATGATTCTATGTCTTCTAGTTTTTGAGAAAATTGAAAATTACTAAAACTACTACCGTACAAAACTCGAATGGTTGCTCGTTTTTTTTTATGATCTAAATGGGTATGCATACGTTGAACATTACAACTGCTTTGTATATGTTTCCTTCATCCAGATTCTTTAAATGCAAAAGAAACTTTGCATACACCCAACCTCGCACCTACCCCAAATCCTATAATGTGCCCAAGCAGTGGGGTTGCATACCACAGTGTTTATACGCCAGCCGTAATACGTAAGCAAGCAAAAAACAAACATCCCATACAAAAGTAGTTATAGTAATTACCGATTTTTTCAAAAACTAGAAGACATAGAATCATCTAGTTTTCAGTTTTTGATTAAGAATTAATTAGAACAACGAATTTCAGAAAAAAAATGATATATAATTTTAAAGTTTTGAGAAATTACACTTTCAACCTTTTTTTATGCTTTTTTCTCGCAAATTTTAAGTTTAAAATTAATTTTTTCAAAAACCATGCATAGATTTCACTTGATTCAAAAACTGGCTGATAGAAAAGAGTATTGGCTTTAAAAAAAGGTATAATACTTTGTTATAAGTATTACCGTTATTTTTTAATATTTTTTTTTACATTTTTGTACTGTTTTTATGAAATTGCCCCTCCCGCCCAAACGGGGTGAGATAGACCCCCCCTCCAATAGTAAAAAATGCTTGTATTGAACTGTTCTACAAAAAACCGTTATTATTTCTTGGCGCCTGAGTTATCGTACTCGTGCCAATTGTTTGAATAATTTTTAAATACAAAAAGCATACATTTAACCTTTAGAAACTTACATTATTTTGTTGGCTGTATATTCAAGAAGATATGTGCAAAATTTCAGTGTATTATCTCACAAGACAAAAAAGTTACAGATTTTTGAGACGCAAAACGTCACTTGGGCCCATAGTGCGGCGCTACGTGCCACACAGCTGAAGCTACACTCCATGTAGTAGTAGCATTTTCAAAAAAAAAAGTTATTTGGCGGATCCTTTATTAAAATTGTGTAACGAATGCATCTCAATGAAAAATTTCTTACACACGTCAAGTACTCTGAATCTCGAGGCCCCTATTTCTCGGGGGCCCCGTATCATTGATACGGCTGATACCGTGGTAGCTACGCTACTGACATTCATTAGTTTAAAAACAAGGGAAACAAACCTACGCACTCTGGTGATACTTGTCCTGATATGATGCAATTAACCATTTCTTTTAGCCTCTATAACCTTACATATTTTGGAGTCTTAAATGTTATTATTAATTCATTGCTTGATAGTTTTATTACTAAGCAACATTGCAGACTTTGGATTGGACGCCACTTATTCATATAAGTATGCAATGTGGAAGTGAAAGAGATATCAACTTCTCAGTTTATTCCAGGCAGCTCCTGAAATCACCATTGTGTTTGTAAAAATGCCTTTGGGTCGGATTGTAGAAGAGTACTTTTCGATGCACATTACAAGGCAAAGGTAGTGAAAAAGAACCACTTTTTAGAAATTTTGAAAAAAACAAAAAAAAAAAAGTTAAAAACTACTAATTTGACGCTAAAATATAAGTTTAGGATAACTTTTATTTATTTCTTATGATTTTGAACCTACGATGAACCCAAAAATTATAAAAAATCAATTAAGGAATGGAAGTGCTTGAAAATTACGATTGAAATTGATTTTGTATGGGAATATATGAAATGAAATAACATACAAAACCTTAAATAAGATAATTTGAATTATTAAAAAATACTTTAAAAACTCAAAATAACAACATTTTTCGCCTTTTTCAAGGTAATTGGAAAACACCAGCTTTTAAAGCGAAATCGAACGATTGAGGAAATAATAATAAGTTTTTACAAATATTAACTAATTACGTCGATTAAGGACCCTCTAAAGAAAACTTCCTCATTCTTAAATAATTTTTGAAAAAAACTGGAATAGAAGATATTTGAAACTATAATCCTCATTTAAGGCTTACGACAACAACATAAACTTTGTTGTCCATAGCTTCGAAATAAACAATTTTGACAATCCCATTATTTTATAATAATCAGTTTGACCCATACTACCGTTTATTCGATTTTCTTATTCAACCCGATTACAGAATCCGATGAATGAGCTGCGGAGGGAATCAGTCTAAATATTGGCATTTTTACTATGAGCGAAATGTCAAATTTGAATCCGATTCCCTCCGCAGCTCATTCATTGGATTCTGTCTACGGGGTGATTTACTATCCTCAACTTGTATGGATCAATCTTTTTAAACATCTCAAAAATTATTTAACTATCAAAATTTCGTAAAAAAAATATCTATGCATTCAATTTTTTATTATCTATCCCCTAGTTCTTCGTTATTCCACTATTTAATAATTAAAAATCAACGTTAGATTTATTTCAACAAAACAAATCAATTTATTCACCACGAACACGAATTCGCCGCAAAAAACGTCAGTCTTAGCTAAAACATCAACCAATGGTGAGAAATGCAAGAAAAAATTGTAGAAAATGTTGCATATGGTGAGGTTAAATGAAAGACATTAAATCGAGGTGTATTAAGCACCAGGAAATTTTGAATATTAACGGATAAACGACTATTAGATAGGAAAAAATACATAGCTAGGATGAGCGTGGGGTTGATTATTGTCTGATAAAACCAACTGAAACGAAAGTTTTTAAACAACAACGTAAACTAAAAACTAACTTATCTTCAATTTTAGACTAGATATGGATTTGCGTAGAGAAAAATTGTGAAAATTTAATTTTATGCAGATTTTGTCGTAACTATACAATTCTTTGCAATATTGTTAATATTTTTTGACTTTATTAAATTACACTAGTCAAAAAAATTAAAGGAACAAGATTTTTTTCAATTCTTTTTTAGTATTTTTTAAAGAGCTGTATCTTTGTGTTGAGTGGTCGTGTTGAGTAGAAACACAAAGCATTCTATAGCGTTGTGTTTCTTGTTTTGAGATTTGCTTGCAAATAATTTTTCTTATTGTACCGTTATTGCTATATTGAAAGAAATGACACGAGACAAAACTTAATTTTTTGTTTGTATTTTTTGATGGTCGTCATTTGTGTGGATAGTTTTTTTTTTTGTTTCAATTAAATGCAATTGTCTTGTTTATTTCACCCTTAATTCAATTTTGTGTTGTTGATGTACATTTGTGTTTTAAATGGTTTATCTGACTTTTGATGAAAAAAGATACTTTTGGCTTTGATCACCAATATCTCAGAAAATAATGACGTGAAAAAATTCAAGAACAGTTTTGGAAATTCGAATAAGTATTCTCCAAGATTTTTTAAAATTTTGGAGAAATTGATTTTTTTACCATTCATCGTTATTTTTAAAAATTTAATAAGAAACAACTTATTGTGCGGTCTTTCGGTAAATCATTTGTTTCTTTGCTGATTTTGATAACATCACTTCCAATAGTATGCAGATTTGTAAGCTTTAATAGCGTCAATATTCCTGTAAATTTTTAAATTGATTCAACAAACCGTTTTTTCCTCGTCAAATTTTAAAAGTCTTACAAACCAATTAAAGGAAAAAATGGTAATGGCTTTTCCTTTAGTTTCCTAAAGCACTACTGACAAACCGCTGAAATCATTCACAATGGTAAATAGCCCTCTGCTGTTCAGAGTGAAAACCTGTAGGGTCAAGGGGGGTAATTGTGAATGGGGGTAATTGTAAAAAGCTTCTTGTTTTGAGAAACCTTTCGACTGAGGGAATAGGCACCGGTTTTTTTTAGGATACCTATTATTTTCTCGTTTTGCTGACAGGTAGCAAACATCATCTTTCAACGGGTTAGTCGAAATTTTTGCGTTGAAGGGAGGCGTTAAAATTTTTTGAGATATTCAAATTATTTGAATTCTTAAAGATATTGTTAAAAAAATATAACATGTCAAAGTAAGTGCAAATTTCTTTATAAACATTTTAATATGATTTGTGAATGCATATAGTATTTTCGTTCCTTAACAATGAAATACAAAAGTTATTGGCTGTTTACAATTTCCGCATTTTTTTCCTCACATGGGCAATTGTAAACGTTAAAATGGGGTGAAAGTAAACACTTTGGGGTAGTTTTAAATGTCATTTCTAATAACTTGATAGTTCCCCTAATAGTATAATTTAAATTATAAAACATGCCACGTGTTTTTTCTTAAAGAATAATAATTTTTTTAAATCTGCGCCTATAATTTATAAAGCAGTTTTAAAAATAATTTGTTTGTTTTGAATAAATCAAAAATGGTGTAAATTGTTCAATCTCTTCTCGTCAACAAATGGTACCGTATTATTTTTTAAAAATTAAATTTTAGACATTTGTTTCATTTAATTCTATTTCTTTGGCCCTTGTAGACACTTATGTTCGTGTTTCCAATTGCCCCATTTTTTAATTCTTCTCTTAAATATAAGGGGTAAATGTAAATATCGATTTTTATAAAAACTATGAAACCTACAAATTTGAAACGTTAGTTTTTCAATAGCTTATAAGCCACATTTATTTTCCCAGGTAGTCATTTTGTGTATACCCCATAGTTTAGCTAGAAGACACATTATAAATTATTAAAAAAATGAAAATGCAAAATCGTTCACAATTACCCCCTTTGACCCTATCTGGGTTATTGAAATTAACCGCGATAGAAACTAGACTTTTTTCATATTGTTTTGCATTACTTTGATACGATACTTTTTTGACTTGAAATGGTATAAAAAGTACATTTTTCAACAAAAAAAAAAATCAATATATTCAAACAAAAAAACTTATTTTTTTTATTATTTTTTTGGAAAAATGTACTTTTTATTTAATTTCAAGTCAAAAAAAAGTATCCCGCCTAGAATAACTGCCCACCCATCACATTTTGCCAGAAGACTCAACCCCATGCGCATATTTGTTTTGTCCGTGGGTGGAAGGCTCTATGAGTTCCGAAAAATGCGCGCTCCACTTCCCGATTGAAACTAAATTGAAATTAATCTAGCAATTTTTTTTTTTACGAATAAAAGTAAAAGAACTAAGAGCCCAAAGCAGATTTTTCAAGGGTAATCGTGTATCGTGTTAGCCGAAATTGGTTTCTGAATTGAATCAGAGATTATTTGAGTGTACAATTCGCTTAAAAAACCCGTTTTTCACTTTGAACTTTGAATTTTTCAAACGGTCTGGCAAGGCGGGCCGTATTCAATTAGCCCCACATTCCGTGATAAGTGATCTGAGCAGCTTAGGGAGGAGTGAAAACCAATATTGGCGACAAGATTGCCCTCGAGGTTGCACTCATATTTATTTTTCGATGCACTGAATGAAAATTGTGGGGTAGTTTTGAGTGGATTTTCGGAAACAGTAAAAATATCGAATAGATCTTGTTCTCTCGTTTTATTTAAAACCACCTACAAACAACAAGTCACAACAGAGCACACACTTTGCCCTTTTCAACTTAGTCGTGATGCTGAAGATGTAATGACAACATTCCGAAATGCATTCTCCTCCTTTAACTCCTTTTAACCCGTTTTTGTTATATTTTGTGTTGTACAATTTGTGAATAGTGTTAAAAGTAAAAAAATTTGTGAAATCATTTAAGGTGTTCGATTCAATTATTATTTTATAACATTAGATTTCACGTCGCTCAAGAAAACAATCTTATTTAGTAAAATTACGTCAATTTTCAACTAGCGCTTGAGTCCAAATGGGTTGTCGCAGAAAAAACCATTAACCAGATATTTATTGGCAATTATTTATACTTTCAATTGTATTTTGATGTAATTCACGAATAACCGATAGTTTTCGAGTAAAAAACTCCCAAAAAATGCATTTTTCCATCAATTTTTGCATTTTTTCATGTTGCGTCACAAAATTTCAGTCGCAAAATCTCAGATTCCGATTCAGCGCCCCGAGAACATAAAAAAGGGTGTAAATCAAAACTCCCCCACAATTTTCTGGCTAAGAGCTCCTTGGAGCAAGAATTGACTGCACTACTTTACATACTTGTAAATAGAAGGTACAGCACTGGACCTAAAACACTTTTGTGGTACTCCTGCCACTATTTCTTGGAAATTAAAATATTCATTTCCATATCTTACACGAAAAGTCTGTTTTCAAGATACTTGTTTTGAATGATAAAGTCCTTCAGGCAGGACTTCTCTCAATTTGAGTTTGAGATCTTTGTGCCGCACCTTGTTGCAATTGCATCACATCCAAAAAGATCGTCGAAAAAATTTTCTTTTCTTCAAGAGCTCTCTCAATAACGTCGCTAACAATATGAAAAATGTTTGCTTGTCCAGTTTTGACAAAAGTTTTCCATTTCAAAATTTAGCTTTATTATTAAAAAAAACTTAATTTTTGTAGGTATTTTTTTTTTAATATTTCGTTACAAAACTTTGAAATCATTTTTCATAATATGAGGCTGAAAAGGTATATCTTTTAATGTTTTTTCTTGTTGCTATAAATATCTTAAGCTGTTTTTGGGGATTTTGTTCAATAAGTTTGGGGTGCTTTTTACATTTTAAAAATGAGGCTGGTTTTAACGATGGAAAAAAGCCCAGAAATACATCTGCCACAAGCATAAACTGAAGTAAAAACCAAAACAAAATAGGAATAGCTTACGAAAAAATATTCTATTCTAAATACATTTTTGTTTATTTTTCACAATATTCGACAATGTATAAACGATTATGATTTTTCTTAATTATTATCTTAAGAGATACAATGGAAAAGATTTTTTTATTCTAGATTTGAAATAAAAAAGTAAAAAAGAAAACTGAATAAAAAAAAAATACATTTGACACATTTTTATCACTTAATCTTAACTAGTAAATTTAATTCTCTTTATTATTTACATTTTTATACTTTTCGAAATAGTTTTTCTGACTGTTTGATTTCGTTTAATTCTGCAATATATCTTTTTGATTATACTTTTTTTCTTCCTTTTCATATCTATAAACTTAAAAGCAAACTTAGAAATTTAACAAGTAGCTTAACACTTTTTTAAACTTACTATCAATAAATGATTCAAGAAATTGTGCCCTAGTTTTTGTTGATGTTTTTGTCAATAAACATTTACCTAACCTAAAAACTAATTTATTTCTTTAAAAATAAAATGATGTCGATACTATTAGGGATTACATCTGCATACACAACACGAAGGGAACAAAAACCAATCCATGAAAATTCCCTTACAATCATTATCGGGATCATAGGCTAGTAAACGATGCCATTTGTATTTCTGCTCACAGCCACAGTCTTTTTCACATCTATTTGTTCGGGCTTTTCTGTAAAAAAAAATTTAAGATATAAAACTTTTTCTCATAACTTTAGTCCCCAAATTATTCACTTGCCATTAGATTTAAAACCGCCATTAAAAATGTGAAATTCATGAAATTTCATAAAAATTTATTGATTTCACAATTTTATTGGCAATTTTTAATTCAATAGAGAGTTAATTAGTTGGGTTGATGAAGTGCATGATTAAAAACTGGAGCTTTATTTTATATTAATTTTTTTTTTACTTACGAGCAAATTTCTTGATGGATTGCCTGTTCAAAATGTTGCGTGTTAACAATCGCACGGATTTTTCCCGCAGAATTTGAGGCCCAGTATGGCGTAACGATCTCTATCTTTGATTCACAAGCATCCAATCTGAAATATTGGGTTTTTTTTTAAATGTATGTCTTACGTAAAATAAGTTAAAATACTCACCTCCCAGTTGAGGAACCTCCCTGACCGCCATTGTTATTATTACTATTGAATGGTGGCTTAGGACTTCGATTTGATGACTGACGCTTATCACGAAGCTTTCCAAAGTACGTATCACCCCGATCGGGATCATGATCACTGTCTATATCTTCCGGTACGGCAGGGAATGCTCCAGGTGGTATGAACATATCCGGTTCATCAATGAAACGTCTCCGTCGTTTTGTCTGCTGTTTAGGTCCACCCGAATCCATATTCATTTCAAAATCTCCATACATCCGTCGCATTAAAGCCTTATTATCGTCAATAAATCGTTCGATTTTGTCACTGAAAGGATATTGTATAAAAAAAAACGTCATTTCATTAGTATGAGTTCATTCCAACTTGCTATATTGCATGATAGTTTAATCATCTATTCGAGGTGAATAAACTTTAGGACTTCCATTATGACCACTTTGTTATTGATTGACAAAAAAAAATTGAAATAAAAATATGAATGGGTACTTATCATCAACAAAATCAATCTGAAGAGGCAGACCTCTTGACTAATAATAATATAATGGGAGGGGAATTGACTCTTGTTCGTATAAATAAAACCATGATGAGCATCGTTGGTTACTTAATGAATTACTAACTTAATTGAAGAAAAACTCCACCGATAATATTAATCTGACGTAAATTCTAAATATCTTGTACGGGGAATCATTCTTGTGTATTTTTTTTTTTTATGAATGACTACGGGCTATTGTTGAAATATTTACGATTGATTGGTTAAGAATTATGAGTGACTAATAATATCGGGATTCTCTTCGATTTTATCTTTGATTGTAATAATAATGAAATCACTGATTTATTTTTATAGGAAATACTCATTTTTTTTTTAAATTACAAACAGTTTACATTACCAAGACGATGCTTTGTTATACGAGGCCAATATTGAGATTGAGACGTTACTGAGATGAAACTTTAAAAAAACTCTTATTGTGATGTCTGTTTCCATGAAGTGGTATTACAAAAAGGCAAAATGCACATGGACTGCCTAGAAAATTCTGGTCGCAACATGATTTTCGCGGCCCTATTTGAAGCACAATGTATACCAACCTTGACTTGTCCCTCATGGGCTTAAGGACTACAGTAAATTGGTGACAAAATACTTAAAGAAATTGTTCTGAAAATAAAATGGGTTCCCACTTCTAAAATTGGTCAAGTTTGAGGATAGGGACAAAAAATTCTATAAGCCAGGCCTATGATAGAAGGTAGGTATTCCAGACAAAACAATAATGGTACCTACATAATGTATGCAGGCTTGTAAATTTTTAAGGCTTGAACGTGATGAAACTTAACTTTATGCGTTTTGGAATCGTGAAACTGGTGATATAGGCACTTTATAAATCAGTACAAAAAATAGAAATCAATTTTTTAATCAGAACTGACAAAAAAGCAGCGTTTTTTTTGGCCTTGAAAAGTAACCATTTTAATGTGTGTAATATGACCACTATTGCTCACTGATGTATACTTTTTTCACAACTTTATCGTGTAATAATATTTATGGACTTCGAAAAAGTCCATTTTAAAAAATGGGTTTCCAAAAGAAGCTGGTATACTTTTTTCATGGGAAGTGAGTATTGTACTGGGAACAAAATATCAGAAATGGATATTAAAGACAAGGGTTTACGAAAAGAGGGCAGAGAGGGGAACTTGTCCCCCTTATAATAAAATTATATTTCATACAGCAAGGAATTTTTCTTCTTTTGAATGCATCTCAAAGCTAGATTTTTGAACCAAAACTATTTTTTAATTAGTTTCCTCCCCCAGATAAAAATCGTACATACGCCCTTGATTATTGGCAAGTGCTATAAAACCTTTTATTTTCATTTTTAACAATCTGGGTAATAGCCGGACTTATTTCATGTAAAAATTTCATTCTGAAAGTCGATTAAAAATCAAATAATTATGAACCTATTTCAAGGCATTCAAGAAGATAGTGCCTGGATTTTGAAAAAGAAAATATTTATAAACTGCTTCACATTGCAAAACAAGATTCCAAATAATGCTTAGTTCTCTTCCTAACTGCTAAATCATATTTCAATTTTCTAAAATATTTTAAAATTAGCAAATTTCAAGCATTGGGAACTTTCCTTTTTTAATGAAACATCACTTTAAGTTTCCAGGAAATCATTTTTTAAGGGCGCGTGAAATAAATCTCCAGCTTCCAAACTTTTCGAGTTACATTTGAAAGTGATTTAAACGTCCTAGGACAGTATTAAACGTATTCATCTTGCCTAGGCACTCACAGAATTGTAAAGAGGAGGGGGGGCTTATCGTGGACTCCGACAGAAAAAAAAAAAACAATTAATCCTTAGTAAGAAATTAAAAATATATTAGTAGCGTGTTGTTTTCCAGAGAGCTAGGGAGTCAAATGAACCATTTTGCCCCCCCCCCCCCCCCCTTACGGCAACTGTGTGTTCGTATTCACATCTACTTTCCTCTTTGTCAGTTAGATTTGTATTTCACTTTTTTTTCATTCGCACCCGATAAAAAACAGTAATCCTTTCTAGGTGGGTTCCTATTTTAGGAATATATATTTAGAATCGTTCGTGAATCATAAAATACATAAATCATTCTTACCGATCTTCTCTAGAACCGTAAAATCAGTATCGAAGTACACTTTTTCCGTTAAAATGAAGTTCGTCCCATCTATCAAGCCATCAACTACTGGCAAATTTTTTGGATGGATGGCTCCGATGACAAATCAAAAATTTTCACAGTTTCTTACTGCACCGGAGAAAGGCGATTTTAGGGCAGTTGGGTGACATTTGGAACGAAATTCACTTTATTCACTATTTTAAAACCACGAACGAACCGTTCAAATAAGAAGGAAAAATAGTTCTTCATTCTTCAATAGCTCCCGCATGATAAATTCGGGAACGAAGAAGATTTGATACGTTCATGAAAATGAATTTTATTTTAGAGGAACCAAAAAAAAAGATTCTCGATCGAATGAAAAATAAAATTCCTTTTTGAATATTTCACGAAAGAACGAATCCTATCTTTCTTCGAACCTTTGGCCTTTTTTTCCTTTTGTTAGTCAATCCACATCCTGAATCAACTTACGATCAAAGGGCACGGTAGTGCCCAGCCAAGTTCGCGGCACTACACCCTTTTTACAGGAACAAACTCAGGCGATTTTCAACCGCCCTCTAACTTCAGTACCAATAAAGTCCGAAGCTTCAAATTTGCAGTATTTGCTGAGCTGATCAAACACAGGTGGTTCACCAAATTTCATCTCTTAAGCATTAGTAATTCCTGAGATATAGGACTTCAAAAATCGCAAAAACCGTAACTGACTGACTCACTGACTCATTGACTCACTGACAGATCATAAAAATTATGGAGCACTTCCCGACATCGTAGAGACTTGAAATTTCGCACAACGGTAGGCTTTGTGGTGCATACAAAGGAAAAAATCGAAAATCTGCAATGTTCTATTCAGGGGGCGTGATATAAGCCCACTTCTTAAAAATTATTATAAATTTATGGAACACTTCCGATTGTTATAAAACGATGAAAGTTGGTAGGTCAGTAGGGCTTCAAGTACTTAGAAAGAAAAAAATTGAAAAATTGGAATTTTCAATTCAAGGGGCGTGGCATCCACCCACATTCTTGAAAATTCTTATCAATTATATGGAGCACTTCTGATAGTTGAGGCATGATGAAAATTGGTAGGTCAGTAGGGCTTGACGCACTTAAAAAGAACAAAATTGAAAAATTAGAATTTACCATTCAGGGGGCGTGGCATCCACCCACATTCTTAAAAATTCTTATAAGCTATATTGAGCACTTTCGGTTGTTGTGGAACGATAAAAATTCGTAGATTGGTTGAAATTAGAAAGAAAAAATTGAAAATTGGGAATTTTCCGTTCCGGGGGCGTGGCATCCACCCACTTTTTTTTTAATTCTTATAAATTATATGGAGCACTTTCGATTATTGTAGAAAGATGAAAATTGGTAGGTCGGTAGGACTTGAAGTAGTTAGAAAGAAAAAAATTGAAAAATTGGAATTTTCAATTCGGGGGGCGTGGCATCCACTCACTTTCTCAGAGTTGCTATTATTTTTATGAAGCATTTTTGGTTATCGTAGAATAATTAATATTTGTAGAGTGGTAAGGCTTGATTTACACGTGGCGAAATAAAATCTTTGCAAAAAGGAGTGAAATCACAACAAAAACATAAATGTTAAAAAAAGAGCCAAGTTCTTATATGTACAGGAAACCTCTGCGTAAGAAGTCAGCCAAGAAAGTAATGAGATCTAAAATATATGCCAAGTCTTATGTTCATTAAGTTTAATATCAAATATCTGAATAAGAATAGTGTCGAAACAGCTCCTAATTATCACAGAAATTGGTATGAAATGATGAATGACTAAAATTTGGTGGATTTACTTGGCAAGTTTTCTCTTAGTTACTTACTTAGTCACAAATTTAAAATGTGTGAAAACTTGACCAGTAAACCCACCAAATTTTAATCTTCATCATTTAATACCAATTTCTGTCATAATATGGAGCTGTTTCGACATTATTCTAATTCAGATATTTGATATTAAACTTCATGAACATACAACTTGGCATATATTTTAGATCTCATTACTTTTTTGGCTGACTTCTTACGCAGAGGTTTCCTGTACATATAAGAACTTGGCTCTTTTTTTAACATTTATGTTTTTGTTGTGATTAAACTCACCTAATTTGCTGAGTTAAGTTAAGGGTCAAAGTGAGAGCCTTTTTCGCTGTGGCGGCATCTATTTTGATAGAGAAAGTTATTGTCTTTGGAAAGTGCAGTATCCGTTGTCATCTCGTTCTCGATTTTAATAGTAAAATGCGTAAAAGGCGTGATATTCATAGTGTCGAACATCGATTTCAATAGATGTCCTACAACTCAACTGAAAAACTGTTTCTGAAATAGTTCGTTTTTTTTATTTCCAGGATTAGCTAAACTCGGATTTAACTCAGATTAAGCTGCCCCTAATATGTACATATTGTACATACATATATTTCTGAATGACCAAAAGCAGATAAGTTAAATTTTGCTGTAAAATCAGATATTCAGCAAGCTGCTGTTGACATTTATCAAGCGTCAGTTTAGTATCCTTTAGTTTTAAGGAAAGCTTGAGATTTATATACTATCATCTATTTTTTCACAAGGGCTTATAAATAGCAACACAAAACCAATCCGGATCGCTTTTGGATACAAGTTTGACCGTGGCCATTCATACTTACATTGGATAGCTATTTCCTGCTGTTGGACAAAATAATTGATGATATCGTTTAATACATGGCACTCCTTTGATTACATCACCTCTTACGTCTAATCCCAGAGCAACTGAAAGCGCTGTCCACCAGATCTGAAATTAGAAATAATAAAATAGGTCAATCGTTTTTTCTTATAATTTTAGTGATCTTAGATTTTTAATATTTTTGAATAACGCCTAATTTTTAATAATTTATCATTATTTTATAGTGCTTCTCATCTAGGATCAAGCCATTCGGACTCGGCAAAAAATTGTGGGTCGCCTCCATCCCTGTCAACAACACGCAATCAGGAATGGTTGAGAGTTGTAAGTCACTAGGCTCTGGTTCTCCACGAGCTGTTGCGCTACCAAATTTATTTACTTATTCATCATTATTTGAAATTTTATTTTAAATGTTTTTAAAAATGTTCGTAACTACTTTTATTTTTAACAGAATGATTTGTTACAATTTTGCTATTAATGAAAAAAAAATATTATTTTGCTTGTGCTTGTGTTGTGCAAAATTATAAAGGTTGGTTTCGCCACTACCCAAAGAATTTATATTGTTATCTAATTTATAAAGTCAGTTCACATATGTACATACATATGTAATTTCTCAACAAAAAAAATTGTTAAGAAACTGAGACTTTTGAAGAAACCGTCATCATAAAATATAAGACTTAAAAAGAGGATTGGTTTTAATAATTTTTATACCAGCCTTAAATCATAGTCTTGGACTATATTTTTTTATTAATCCATAAAAGAGCTAAAATAATAATTCATGAGAATAAAATCTTGAATACTGCTTCAAAAAAGAATGGTGTAATAGATGTTAAATGTCGAAACTGCCGTGAGGTCGTAAATTATTTTGATTTCTTTCATTATGTTTGGTCTAAATTTTCAACTCATCTCCATCAGATTGTGTCTAATTTAAAGTTCCCCTAATTGGCATTTCCATATAAACACGCCAAACACATTTTGCACCTATTATTTCGAAAGTTGTCAGGTATTTACACTCCAATCCAAAAAAACCTTGATTGAAAGATAAACCATTACTTTGCATCTGCAAATGAACCGTTTCTATGTTTCCACCACGGGCAAACAAAAACAAAAATGAACTTTTTTGTGACTTAACCTTAATACTTGTGTGGTGAACTTCAAGAGCATATCTAATCTGCATTAGAAAGGAAATAGCTGCAGCTGCATTAATGCATTATGTGCACCATAAGCAGACATTGTAATTTTGTTTGCAGTGCATACAAAAAAAAATACTTTTCGAGTGCATAGTCAACGCGATATGAACAAAGATATTTTGGCCAACAATTTTGTACCAGTCAAAAGTAATTATCCACAGTTTACCCAGATGGCAGTTAATTTATTTGACAAAATATAAACATTTTGAGTCACGATATTCAGTAGCTGCCTAAGCCTGCAAGTAAAACTTAATATGAAAGCTAACTTTTAGTGCAACATCCAAAGCATTAATGTGAAGAGTGTTTGACTAGAGTGCGAATCTTTGTGATGGCGAAAAAAAAACACGATGATTGTCAATCTTGAAGATGTTTTTCTTATTTTTAAATAGCAATGCGTGACAATCGTTATAAGATTTCGTAAGAGGACTAGAAAACGAGAAAATGATGAAAATATAATTCAGTTTTGATAAAGATGCCAGCACGTGTAGATAGTTATATTATGTTCCACAAGCTTGAAGTAATTGTGGAATTTTCAACTATAGGTACACGTAGGTGTAATAAATCTTGGAAATACCTCACTCAATCTTCTATAGAGTATGTAAACGTACATATTTTATTACGTTTATGGCTGTATCGTAACTAAATATGTTAATCGTGGTGAGAAATGCTGTAGATTTAGAACAATAAAACTGATGTCTATTGAAGACGCTACTTTGCAAGATAGTAATAGAGTCGGGGAAGAACTTTTTTGAAAATTTAATTTACAAACAAAACTCATCGCAAAGTTAAATTAATAAAATTTCAGAAAAAAATTTGTACCGAAAACAAAGTAATCTTCGTCGTTTAAAGAAAAATGCCAATTTTGACTTTTTAAAATTTTAATTAGGGTCATGGGGGCATACATTCACAGACATTGTTATAGACAAAACTGGAATTTATCTTATTGAAACTTCATCAGGTTAACTCCAGCTTAAACTACTTATAACACAGCTTAACAATATCTATGAATAGGTACGTGCCATAATGTTTACATGTGCCTCCGCAGGCACATTTGAAGGATTATATTAAAGAAATGCTATTTAATCAATATTTAACTAAAATTCAAAAAAATTATCCTCCAGACTAGAATATGAGCAGACTATAAACTCAAGGTCGTAGAACTTTTTTCCCATTTTTTTTTTTTTAATATCAGAACTTTTTATTAAAAATATAATTTCATTTTTATATTCTCAACACAACGGTTTGAGAAATAAATGGAAATCAAAGTCGAAAAAAAGAACAGAAGCCAAATATAATTCAACACATACCATTTAAAGCATAAAAGTCTGATTTATCGCGTTGCCTAGCGCTAGTAGGCATATAAAATTTGCTAAAGACTGGTAGCTATACACATAACCAGAGCAAATTAAAATCCAACCACAACCCACACTGATTCTTAATTTATTATTTGTTTTGTATAAGCAAACTGAAAAGATTAGACAATAGACAATATTGATGCTGATTTCAATTCGAACTAACATTCAACTAGCATACTAGAATTTTGTAGGTAAGTAGTTCAATGAACTCATAGGTCAAGACTTGAAACATAGAGATGAGCTTTGTGTGTTATAACTTAAAGCATTATCAACATTTGGGAATCTTGGCAGCTGTTTCTATGAAGAATTTAAAATGTAATTAATTAGTTTATTACTTTCTACTGTGATAATTGATAATACAAAAAATGTATATATTTGAAAAAAAAAGAGAATTGCATCGGCCGGGAATCGAACCCGGGCCGCCCGCGTGGCAGGCGAGCATTCTACCACTGAACCACCGATGCTTCTTAAAATATGAATGGCAAAGATATGTTTTAAAATATTGGCTTAAAGATACCGGTTTTTGGATAAGAGTAGTGAAAATCGACAAAACAAATTGCAATGTACCTATCTCTCTCTTGACTTCCGACAAAATACAAAATATTTCGCCCCCTTTTTTTAAGGCACTGATGGGTTAGATATTACCCTATGATAGAGAATTTACAAAAATTAGATCAGAGCGTTTATCGAAAAATTGCTCAATTATTTTATGAGCAACAATGGGACAGAAAAAAGAATGTCACAATGTGCCATAATTTTTATAGTTGGTGTTAAATATTATTTTGTTGTGATTGAAGTTTGAAGAAGAAATAATCAATTTGGAGCCAGATAGTTTGCCAATAACAAATGAAAACACTTTTGTGTTGGGCAAGTGAACACAGCTGGGAAGATGGTTGTTCAGATGTTTTAAGTTGATACTATGGAGTGACTTACAAGTGCACAGTGCTCTATCTGCAATACATTAATCAAATAATAACTGGATTGTTCTTAAATTTGGAAAACAGAATTTATGGGTTTAATTACTCACTAGAGATGATATTTTAATTATTTTTGTTTTAGCTCATCTAACGGATAGCTGATAGCTCCCATTATAAAAGAAGCGCTTGGAATGATAGTTATTCATCACTGAATTTTCCAGAGGTCATGTCGAAAAACTTGATAGGTACTTTATTCTTGTTTTCGCTTAGTTTTTGGATTTTAAACGGTTATTAAAAATTAAAAAATTCTTTTTTTTTTTCAAACACTTTTAAATTTAAATCTAAAATAGTTTGTTGTGCGTATAATGGTTTTCTTGCAATTTATTTCCAATACGATTAAAAGTTTGAGTTATTTTTTTTTACTTTCATATCGATATGTACATATGTACATATATTCAAAATGTTTTTTCATCGATAAATTCATACATTTTATTTTTTTTAACAAATGAGATGACTTACATTTTGTTGGGGCAAAACAATTTCTGGGTTAGGTTAGTCTAATCCCGTACAGTGACCATAAAGATTGCCATATTATAGAAACGTCACGTTGGAAAGCAAAAATTAATGATTATTTATTTAATTTTAACGCAGATAGTTTCATAAGTCTTTAAAAAAGTTATACAATGATGTCCGCTAAAGAAAATTTTTACATTTCAAATAACACATACTTTTTATTTAATATACCTATATTAATGTACCTACCCAAAAGATGAAATTAAAAAAAAAAAAAAAAAAAAAAATCAAATCAATATGATATGAAATTTTCAATTTTTTTCAAAAACTACAATATCAATTTTGATTTAACTTTTAAGGTATCTGCAACTTTTTAACTGATTGTAAGGAAACGGCTGGCTGTTCAGATTTTTTTAAATCTGTATGACGGCCATTCCAAAGTAACGAAGAGGACAATCGGACGCTTGAAGTAAGGTTTTTCTTGTTAATAAATTAATATTTTTATATGAAACTCAGTGGTTTTTGAGAATTCATCACAAAGTACACGACACATAAATTTCACCAAAAAATTATGAAATTTACTAAGTTAATACAAAAAAAATAGATGGTTACGGAGAAGACACGTACGGTTTAGAGATTTCCGACCTTTGCCTTGAAGTTTAAAATTCTGCGCCGTCCAATAAGATATGAAGTTGATTTTTTTTTAACACTTTCATAAGACCAACATTTATCAAAACCCATCCTTGGTTTAATGCCAAGTTTCATTTTACTATCAGAAAAAAATATGAAAGATGGTAACGGAGAAGACAACTAATGATGGTAACGAAGAAGACACGTACGATTAAAGATTTCTTTTTTGTTCATATATATTTTAATTCGTATTTTTAAATTATTCTCATCAATGATAAAAGTGATTCAGGCAATTGAAACAATGTGTATAAAATTCGGTTAACGTTACCAAGTTTAAAGTTTTTCAATCAACGTTTACACTCTTACCGGCACGTACCAAGTTTAAAGTTTTTCAATCAACGTTTACACTTTTACCGGCACTTTGAGTAGAAGACTGTGAAAACACCATGTATTTTATATGAAAAACTTCAAGTGCTCGCTAGCACGTGTAAACGTCAACCGATTTCAATGAAATTTAACACATATGTTTTTTTAGTCGCCTTGGTCCATTTTAAGCAGACGAAATTCAGATTAAAAAAAAAAGTGCCTTTGAGTTGTTGAAATTGGGATAAGAAAGTGCAATTTTGTCTTCTCTCTTACCCTGTTTTAGACCGTTAGACATGATTTAAAAATCTATAAAATCCACTATAATCATTTTTTAAGTCTTGCTTTGTATGCGAAATTATTTTACAAACACTAATATAGTTCACCATTTATACCAACTTTTGTCATTTTTCGGTAACGGAGAAGACATGAAATGTTCAGTCATTTAGAGGCGTATTAATATTTTTACAGCACTCCTATCAAGAAAATAGTTCCAAATTTAAATAGTGTATTGAAAACACTTATAGAAACCTAACTGCACATCGCCATTTGCATCACAATTTATAGAGAACTGATAGCGGCAAAAATGCTGAAAAATGCCCACGGAAGATAATGTATGAGCTTTTTTGATCACTTGCCTATTTTACAACAACAAGTAGAATTTTATATTTACTATTTTTTTCGTTAAATCTAATATATACTCAAAATATTTCCATATTTTAATATATTTTTTACCTTAATTTGAAATTGAGTTGCTTAGTTTCGAAATTTTTGGAATGGCCGATGAAGAAAATAAAGCGACAGTAAAGAGTTTTATTTGTTAAAATGGTAACAATGTTTCATAATTCTCGTTAATATATTAACCGATAGGCGATATTGAACCAATTTTACAAACAACTTCTTACTTGAAAGGCTATTGAATTAAGATTAGGTACATCTCAGTTCTCAAAAAAAAAAATAGTAATTTTGTGATATATTTCACACTTTTCATTGTAGTTAAGAAAAAGTGATTATAACTGCATGATAGGACACCTCTTATTACCTTGAATAATAAGAAAAAGTAGATTCAAGCTAGTATTTTATATGAGTAAATTAGGTTGGTCCTTAAAATGGTCATTGTTTTATATTAAATGACACACCCCCTCTTATTTCTTCCGAATAAATGAAAAAAAATCCTCAAAAAGTTGCATCTGATTACTCTACCGTTAAACCGACCTTCAAAACGAATGGGGTGATAATTAATAGAAGGGTGATTCCATAGAAATCGACCCTTTACGAAAAATCACAAAATATGACTTAGAATTAAAAAAACGACCGTTGGACGGTTTTAAAAGATTGCATGTTTCCTTTTAAAAGTGAAATTATCAATAATTTTTTTTATCGCCGCTTATTTCGAAGCTCGAACCACTTTGCAGAATTGGTCTCCAAAAGTCACTTTTTGTTATCAGAAGCTCAAAACCCTATTTTCAATAATTAATTGTTTCACAATTTGAACACCGGTGGTTATTTGCCCTTATCAAAACCCTAAGCACGTTTTCGTGTCATTTAATTATTCAATAGTAAATACAATTTTTGTTTTTAGGCAGTTGATTCATAAAGTGGTTAGTGTCACGCCCGTAACAAAAAAAAAGATATGTTTCATTACTAGAAGAAAAAAATTTGGTTCAACGTGATAATTTGGGGAAAAAAGGAGAATACCATGATCTAATGTCAGCCAAATTTCAAGACGTTGAAATTAATACTGACCCCGTATTTAAAATTTTAAGTCTATGTCACACCCGTAACAGGTTGGCATTTCAAATCATAATCTTTCTGTTTTTCAACTCAATTTTAGTTTTGTTGCTTTTAGATATGAAATTCATGACGTAAGGATATAATTCTAAGAAAATCTACTTTATATATAATTTTAATCGGCTTTAAGTGAAAGTTTTCCCTATTTTAAAAGAAAATGGAAAAAATCTCATTGAAGTGAGAAATCTATTCACTTTTCAGTGAGAAAAACTTAATTTTTCTAGAAGAAGTGTTTCTGACATTATGTGAGAAATGATTATACATTGATGACAACAATTTCCCGTTCAAATGTAGTATATTATATTGTTTTTAGGCATACAAATCATACTCGGTCACATCCGTAACGATGACCTGTCACACCCGTAACGTTTTCAAATAGAAATTTTGTATAGTTTTTCGTAGTTTTGGTTCTCATTTCTTAACTGAAAATGAAGATCAACTATCTGGGTTAATATTTGCAAAAGAATTATACAAACTTTTCATGCAATATTTTACGCCTCATGAAAATTAGACATCTTAATCGCAAATCACCAGTTTTCTAAGGTCACACCCGTAACGCAACCAAATTGCATCCTATAACTCAACCACTAATTTTTCATACTTTAATATAAAATTTTTTTAAAAGGGCTTCAGGTGTCCTACAGAATAGTAAAGTTATTATTTATAAATTGGGAATAGTATGTGAGTAATTAATAAAATATGGAGTCTCACTGTCACACCCGTAACGATGGAAACACCCAGAAACATTTAAATGTTGGTACAAATGTGGGCAGTTATATGATGTAAAAATAGCATAGGTATTAGAAAAAGCATCAAAAACGTTATTTCCTTTTAAGGAAAACTCGATTTTTTTCCATTTTCGGCTATTGGTTTAAAATTGAGTTTAAACTCAGGTTGAATAACTTTTAAACTGAATTTTAGATGCAGTTATATAAGATTTCATTTGTACCAAACTCTAAATTTTTCTATCAATTATTACCAAAGTTAAAAAAATCAAAGTTTGATTGTACATTTTGCATGTATTATAAATCATATAAAACTTTATTCGTTTTGAGGGCTGGGTATTAAAACAATGATCATTTAAAGGACCACCCCTATGTACTCACATATTTCCTTGCAATGATCTAAAAGATTTTCCCCAACATTTACTTATGCAGGGGAAGGGTGTGCGAACAGTGAGACAGTGCGACCAGTGAGACAATGCATATAGTGTTTTCCTAAAGTTCTTTTCTCAGTGAGACAGTTTGACTTTGCTCATTGTTATACCAATTTGAGCTATACCAATTTGAAAAAAGTGTCTCAATGTTCGCCCTCTTCCCCTACATAGGTACTTCATATGAAGCTGCAGACTTACACTCATTGCTAAAGTATGCTCTAAAGATAAAGTGAAATCTAACTAGGACAACCTACATCTTAATATTATTTAACACTGAAAACAAGAAAGAAAAAATAAGACACTTTATTAAAAAAATAAGTGCCCTTCTTCAAGCAACCACCAACGCAAAAGCCAAAAAAAAAAAACATAAAATCTTTAATATACTATTTTATTGTGCAAGCAACGAAATGTCTTGACAAGATTTATCGCCCAAGCTTCAATAATCACGTCAAGTACACTGTAGGTATAATGATGACGCCCAACGCAAGAAATTTTTTAATGACAATCATACATAATGTATAAACTTGAAATTATTTTAACCATAAAAAAAGACACATTAAAATTTAAAATAAAACTAAATAGTGACACATTTGGCTAGACTATAAAATTTTGCAATTACGTGAATTGAATCTAAAATATCAACCCATGAAAATTGTGCAATATGTCCTCACTATATATACACGATGGATGACGGATGCCATACCAAACGATTTGATAATAAAAATTGGAAACAAAATGGGTGTATTTTGCTCAAAAACTGATCTAAGGAAATTTTTAATTATAACTACCAACAAATATTGTTTATGAACAATAACACTCCAACCTCAACTAAAACTTTATTGAGTCAATCAATTTTTCATGCATAATCTATAAGATTAAAGCCCAGTTAGTGCTTACTCAAACAAATTAGTAACTTTGTATTCGATCATTATTTATTAATTTATGTATAAACAGTTGAGAAAAATGTGATGAAGTATATTATTTATTATGGATGCATTTTTATAAAGGCAAATGCATGTCTTGAAATGTAAATAATAAAAATATTTGCATATTTATAAAGCTAAATAGAATTTTAAAGTGTTTATTAATTTAAATCATGGATATTATTCTGCTGCTTTTATTATGTTTCTAATTTATTAAGATGGAATTTAATAATATAATCTTTGAGCGTAGTTCAAAATATTAAAAAACACTTAAGCTTAATATTTGAAAAGAAATGAGTCAATATGTATGCAGAACTGCATCTTGATTACATCTGTATTCTTTTTGCGGTAGCTATAAGACCCCAATTTCACTGTGGGAAGTATAAACTCCAGTTTTGGTTTAAACTTCGGTTCAACTGTCCAAACTGAACTCATTTTAAAATCTAAACGAAATTGTGAAACTGGACGTAAGTAAGCTTTTTATTTGCAGTTGTCTATCCCAAGCAAACTCAATGAATGAGATTACAAAAGAAAGTGATACTGAATTGTGATGACCTGAGTAAGACCTGTACCACCTGCTGGCACACAGCAAACTAACTTAGGCGGCGAATTTGCCGGAAGATGGGGTATAAGCTCCGAAACGCGTCGCAATAAATTAAAAATTAAGTTGTGAAAATAGTTTTTTAAATTACAAATAAAATAAAATTAAATAAAATAAAATAAAATAAAATAAAATAAAATAAAATAAAATAAAATAAAATAAAATAAAATAAGATAAAATAAAATAAAATAAAATAAAATAAAATAAAATAAAACAAAATAATACACGTTTTTTTTAAAGTTTTAAACTTAATTTATTTATAATCATCGATAAATCAAACACAACTTGGAGACTAAAAACCAAAAATGTAACTTAGACGCATTGAAATACAAAGTTAATAAACCAAAATTTAGAGCAACTAAGCCCCTGTAATTTTAAAATTATACAACTTACGTAGCTTACAAAAATCTTTTGTTTCATGGCACGCGCTCACGGCTCAACAAAAGATCTTAATTTATTGTTTCAGTAGTAACAAGAAATCTAATTTAGCTAAACTTTTGCTATAATACTGTGTTTCTTTAAATCAATCCAACGACAAAACTACAACTAATTCGAACCAACAAAATCCCTTTAAAAAAATTAAAAAAAAACAGATTCAAACTGAAAATACCAAAATTCTTATTCATCTTTATGAATATTTAAATATTTGCACAACGAGTCTTAGAACTCGTTGCCATGTTGTCATCATTAAATATCATCAAGCCGTCTTATAGTCTATACCCTTCCTTAGAAGAAAAAAAAAAAAACTTCACAAAATCATGGGTCAATAAATATAATTTTTTAGACAGGTTCCTGCGCTGCATAAATTTTCAGTCATTTCATTTTATTGGAGAGTGAAGTTGAAAAATAGTAATCAACTGCCCGATTTGAACGCAAACATCATTTCCGACTTATGAATGAAACGGACATTGAGCTTCCGCCAGAAATGTAAGAACTTGTTTTCAATTAAACCCAGGTTTTACGAACAAGTTTATTGAAATTTTAATTCTTAACATATTTTATTATGCAATTCTTAAAATTATAAAGAATATAATATTTAAATAATTTTAATATTAAGGGATGTAACACGTCACACTTTGACGTCAAACTAAGTGGAATCAGAGCAACCCGCATGCCAGAAAGAACAACTCATAAACAGGGTTTTTGTCAATTTTTTTTAGAGAAAAGGTCAATAGTCGTGTCGGCAAACAACCTTCACTATATTATTTTTATTGTTTTTTTTTTTTTTTTTTGTGTTTAGAAAAAAAGTTTATAAAGTGATTCATGCATGCTTACAACTTCTGACAATTATTGCCACTGTCTAAGCTATCGATGGCTTTGTTAATTAAATTTGTTGACATATCTTATTTTATGTTTAGAACTAAAAATCATCAACGAATAATTATTATCTTCTATTGAATTTAAGCTTGAAAAAAACCGGTGTTTAACAATTAAAAATGTTTGACGAAAACCAACAAGAAAGAGATGGAAATCGATAAATCGAATCAAATGCTACTTATGACATTTTTGGCGCGAGAAACCTGCAAATTCAATCCGGTTGAACTTGTCTCTAAGAATGACAGACAAAAAATAGCAATGAAATTCTTCATCTTGTGGCATTTATTGTGTAATTTGAATTTTGTATTATTTTCATAAATTGTATAAATAATTACATTTACAATATACATTGGGTTCATTTTATTAAGTTACCAGGTAGGTATTTTAGATTTTGGAATGTCTTAGAAACAAGATTGCACTTTATTTTTCTCACTTTTAGTAGACTACCTATATAATGCCCACACCTTTAAATAGGTACACCTAATCCATTTGAATCACATTTCAAATAAATCAAATTCATGGTCAGCCAGATAGTGAGCTAGCCGGCGCGGCATTATTGCAATGAAAAAAAAACACTCCTATTGCACTTAATATCCAAGTCACTGCTACTATCTTCATAATTACGGTAAAACAAAAAACTCCGTCTACCGCCGGCTGCATTTAATTGAACATGCATAATATAATCCACTGCATATAGACACACTCTGACCAATAAAACCATTGAAATACGATTGAACAATGTGCCACGAGAGCACATCACGTTATCGAATTAATTACCTCTCGGACTGCAACTCAACGTCACCATATTATTCGTGTGACAAGCGGACCGCAAGACCTAACGAGAGTTAACAATTTATGACCGCCATTTGGCACGTCTTACTCTGTTTATGTTTCATAGAATATAATTATTATTATTGTTTCTTATTTCCAACCATAAATGAAAGACAGTCTCGACCAAGAAAATAATGTTGGCCCAACAATTCAATCATATTTTAAGGTTTTTTGTTTAAGACAAAAAATGTTAATCTATTGAGCTGTGGAAGTCGCACTCTATAACCGAGTGATGGATATCGAAGACATATGCGGGTTGTTAACATATTGACTGACCTTTAACGACTTCATAAGATTAATCTTAAAGTGATAAATAAGATTTCATAGAAAAATGTGAGAAATGAACTGAAATCGTGGGAATTAAGAGCTCATAATGTAAAGCACATCGAAAGGCGAAACAATTTTGAGTTGTCAGTAAAAAAAAAAAAGATCACTCATACGCCAGGGTGAACTTGGCAAATTGTATTTGAATTATTGTGATAAAATTGCTTATTTTGTGTTCAAACAGGTTAATAAGTAACTACATAAGTATTTTATAAGAAATCTAAAAACATAGATTATATTTCTCTAGTTGACAGTATGTCCTTTAGATAAGGGTTCAAACGAAATGTATATATTATTTCTTAAAATTAGCCGGAAACTCATTTTTTTAAGACAAATATTAAATAAGTGTCTTTTTATAATTCAGAGTTACATGAAAAAATTAATACTAAGCAACATAAAACGCGCCAAAATACAATACAATACATTGTAATACGACAAAGTTAACAATTACTTAGAAGTACAGCTGTTTTCAAATTATAACTTCAATTTTATAATAATTTAGGTAATACACCGCTTAATTGTAGGTGATTTCAGTACTGTTTCATACATTTTCAAAATTGAGATAGTATCGACCATTAATTTTAGTTTCTCAGGAACCACTTGAATAATTTAAATGAGCATTTATTTATTTGTAGATACTTAGGCTGGGTCTCGTCACGAGATTAGAAAGGTCTTGCGGAGTCTCTAGACACAAACTTCAAGTTTGATTTTTTTACTTTACCATGTAGATGTAATTTTATTGTTAATTCTACAAACAAAAATATTCAATGGGCTCTGAAGTGAAAATTTCATTACTCCACAGACATATGAAGGGTCCAGGGGAAAAACGGCTTAAGTCCACTTTAATTGATTCCGAGAAAAACGTAGTTGTAAATATATTACTAAAATAATGGATAATTTAAAGAAAAATAAATAAAACCAACAATTTTTTTTGTTAAGCACGAAGTACTCAAGTAAGCAAACATATATTGATTTTAACATCTTGAATTTTTTGCATGATAAGCTGACATGAGTCAAAAGGACCTTCGATGTTTTAACCAAAATTTTGAATTTTTTGATTTGAAATTTTCTTCTGAAAGAACCGGACATAATAATTGGAAAAGGTTTTTTGCTTTTTATTCAGACACCTCTAGATTTTCAAAATAGAGTTTAAAAATAAAATAATTTTCACAAGCGTGACATTGGACCGTTTTTGCAATTCAATTTGTTAGACAGGACCTCGACCGGATGTAGTTAGAATATCTAATTTTTTTTGTTTTAATTATTTACCTTACGTGTCGCTAGGTCTATTCACAAGTTTTTCTTTTTTAATATCGCTTTGTTTAGTTTTTGGAGCAAAAAAGATACTTTAAAAAAAAAGTTTTTTTTAAAAGTGTACTATTTTGCGAGTTTTCAAAATCCTATGTGAAGAGAGCTATACTACATCAGATAGTACCAAGGCCGTAGCCAGGGGGGGATCACAGGGGTTTGGTTACCCCCCCAATTTTTGAGAAAGGCATTTGTAAATCATACTTTCCATTTTAGTATGAACTTTTTGTGTGGTGAGTGCTTCGATATCCCGCAAACCAAAATCTCGAATAACGAAATCTCGCATTTTTTAAAAAACCTCGAATAACGAAATCTCGCGAATTAAAAATCTTATTTTTCATAATCTCGCAATCACAAAATCTCGCTTTTTACAATCTCGCATTTACATCTTGAACCTAAAAATCTCGCAAATTTCAACCAAAATCTCGCAATTTAAAATCTCGCAAATCAAAATCTCGCAACTTCAAATTTCACAGCAACGAATCGCACACGGCTTTTAGAAAAGTTTGGATTGGATTGCGGAGATTTCGAATGCGATATTTTGATTTGCGAGATTTCGTAGCCAACCCATTTGTGTGATGGTTATTAATTAATTTAATTTGATTTTATGCCGTGTACCAATTGCGTTAAAATTCTGGTTAAATTTGGTCCCAGTTGAATTTTATCCGTTTTTATAGGGGTGAATAAAATTTAAGGTTTTTGCTGTGTCAATTGAATTAAATGGGACTTTATTAAAACAAACATATCCCATTAGTTTTGTTGTTGTATTTTTTTTTTTGTAATGACAGTTCGCTGAACAAATAATTCAGTTTGCAAAATAAATGATCATCTGAAAAAGTATTTTCAATAAATTTTATTGATTCTTTTGCATTTTGAAGGATTTATCACAGGTAATTCAAACAAACGGGGAAGAGAATTTCGAATTTTTAAAAGGAGAACCTTTGAAGTGCCGCAAACATTTACCTACTCTTGAAAATTTATACTTTGAAAAGAACCATGAGACCCTATACAAATGAAAATATTGAATATTTCTTTGTTTTGATTTCTTGAGTTTATTATTCTAACAAACACTGAGGCAGTTATCATATGGGAGGAATCTATTTGTCATAGGAGTGAGCTTTGCGCAAATAATAAAATGTTTGACGATAAAGCATAGTTTACAGTCCCCATGCAAAAGAAAAATCAAATTATTCAAAACAATTTTGCACCTATTCTGTGCTTAGGTAATTTTTTATAATATTTTAGGCACAAAATGTTTGCCTTTGCCTAAGCTACCCATTGAGTCATTAATTAACCTCTATTAATAAATTATAGGCTTGGAAATGGAAAAAAAATAAGTTTTGGATGCAAATACAATTAGCATGCAAATAATGCTGTGAGGTGAATATATTTTTTTTCGGGAGCGTAAACATTTTATATTCATCACTTTATTTCACGCGAAACAATTTCCTAATTGTTTTGCAGTTCTATGACGCCAATGGTTCCTTGTAGCATGCAGCCGTTAACCAATCAAACAAAAGAGTAATTTTGTACTTCACCTCAATCATTTTTGGCATGCGAAAACATTTGCATAGATTTTCGCACAGGAACTGCAAGCTAGGCTTTGTATTTTGCTTTACTATTTAAAAAAAAACGATTACAGCACAGACATTTTTTTCACCACCAAGCGTTATCTTTTCTTTACTCAAAAGAACCGTTTACTTAGCTTAAATGGTGAAATATTTTTTCGAAAAAGTATATCCCCCCCCCCCCCCGACATAATTGTCTGGCTACGGCCTTGGATAGTACCCATACAAATCTATAAGATGTCATCATTAGTTTATTTTTTTCAAAAAGTGGACTTGAGCCGTTTTTCTCCTGGACCCTTCATATATTTTTATCACCACATTTTTTTTTTAATTAGAATAATTAATACTCAATTTAAAGTAGGAACAGTCTACCTTTTGATGGGAAGCCCCATTATAAATGGGTTGGGTATGGAATCTCGAATGCAAAAATCCCGAATACTGAATGTCAAAATCTCGAATGGTCAAAATCTCAAATGGCTAAATTCCTGAATAGCTTTGTACTGTAGTTTTTGGTGTTAAAAATCAGACACGTGATTCGAGGCAGTCGAGATTCTAGCCCTCAAAGGGAACTTTTTGTAATATTTATATTTTTGTTTTCTTGCTAATTTATTGATACTTGTTGACTTTGACATTCAAAATGGTTTGAGGAAGTTGTTTTTCTAAATTATATATTTTGTGATTTTCGTACATTCTAGATTTTGGTACCTTTGAAATTTTTGCCCTCAAGATTTTATTTGTTTATTTTTTAATTTCTTTTATTCGAGATGTTCATCGTTTGAGATAATGTCATGATGAATAGAAATAATGCAAAATAGAAAATTTTGGTTTCTTTGAAAGTATTGAAATAGTACTTAAAAAAGTATTGAAATTCGAGACTCAATCCTAAATGTTTTCGGGATTTTTTGTCATTCGGAATTTTGTTTTTATTCGGGATTTTGGCTTTCAGGATTTTGTCCATTCGGGACTTCGGCATTCGGGATTTTGAGTATTCGGGCTTTTTGTATTCGGGATTTTTAATTTTCGCCATTCAAGATTTTTGCATTCGAGATTTTGTACCCTTCCCTTACACACACTAACAGTGGATATAAATATGGAAAACAAAACGCTTAAACAAATAAAATGCACGACTGGGTCGAATGTAGATACTTGCTCTCATAGTTCAAGTTGCTTGGAATTTTAGAAAATTTATATTTTAAAAATATGTTTGCATGAAACTCGTTCGTGAATATAAACATACAAAAAAAAAATCAAATGCATATATTTAGAGCGGTTTTCTTTAAAATTAATTTTTAGTATAAATTGTTTCGAACATAAAAAAATATTGAGATTTTATTTAAAAATATTTAAAAAAAATCATCAACCCGTTTTTGAAATATGTAAAACATAAAAAAATATTGAGATTTTATTTAAAAATATTTAAAAAAAATCATCAACCCGTTTTTGAAATATGTACTGAATTTTCAAAAAAAAATAAATTAAGGGTTTTTAAAAAAATTCCAAAAATTGTTTTTTTTTTTTTATTTTGATATGCAATATTATAACCATTTTAAAGAAACTTCTGCATCAAATTTTGATTGGACATTGAAATCAGCAGAGCTGTTAATGAGAAAGTCAGTTCTTTCTGTATTTCTTGTATCAAAATCGTGTGAGCCGTTTCTACGATAAAAAAAAGCATTTCCCTAAGATTGTATTGCAAGTACCGTTATTTTTGGAGCTTCAAAAAAATCAATTTACACTCTAAAGAGAACATAATCAATACTTGGCACCTAATTCCGCAAGCGTGAATAATTTTCCGTGTACTCATTCTAGCTGCTTAATTGGGAAATTTGATGTGTACACTGTTATTGTGTACACACAGAAAAAAAATCCACTCTTGTGGAATTGGTCCCCTGATTGCAAAGACTAGGTTGGTATCTTGTCTTTTTTTTAATTTTGGAGATAGCAACGTTCATGCATGTCTACTTAGACTGTGGGAAAAATTTGAAATGTAAATTTCTTATGATTGGTCTCAAAATTTGTATTTAATATTTTAATTTTTAAAATTATTTGTTTTTACATGGAAGACCTTTGATTTTTTTGAGACTTGATAAATTTCAAGTTTTGTGTTTATAAATTTTTCAAATTTTTCTAAAAAAAAAAAATATTTTTTTGGAAGATACGATACCTATTTCAAAATCGTATTGAAATTTTTTTATTTAGAAGATCTTTGATCTTTTTTCGGACTTGATTAATTTCAATTTTTATTTTTATTAATTTTTCAAAACGTTCAAAAAAAAAAAAACAAATATTTTTTGGAAAATTCGATACCTATTTCAAAATCTTGCTGATTTTTTTTGTATTTAGTTTTTATCTTCATCGTGCAGAATATTTTGAGGAATGATTCCAAGGATCATTAAAAATTAAATGCACGACTGGATCGCACGTACTTGCTCTATGTTCAAGTTGAACTTGAACTTTAAAAAATATTCAAGTAATAACAGAAAAAATATAAAAAAGCATTTAAATCGTTCTTTTAATTGTATAAACAGCTTGATAAATAATTTATAGTTGAAAAAAAAGAATGACATTTGATTACTTGAAAAATAAGAATGTATGCAAACAAAAAAAAAATTAATCGTTGGAGCCGTTTACTTAAAAAACTAATTTGGTATATATAAAATTTTTGTAACATTTTTCAAAATAAAATTTTGGTATGCCAATTTTGAGTATATATTAATATACATTTAAACCTGAAATTTCAAAATAATTCATCAACCCATTTTTGAAATATTGATTTTTCAAAATAAAAAATTGAATCTTTTCTTAAAAACCCAACATTCATTTCTTACAAAATTTTGGTAAGCAGTATTATTTATATTTTAACAAAGCTTTTGTGAAAAAATTTTATGGAAATCGAAATTAGAATTTCGAAAATAAAAAAAAACGTTAATAAATGTTTTTGATAGTTTTTTTCCTACTAGAAAATACACCATATCTACAATAACACACACATTTTTTTTTATCAAAATCGTTGGAGCCGTTTTTGAGAAAAACTAGCTTTTCTTTAACGGCTGTATGGCAAGTACCGTTATTTTTAGAGCTAAAAAAATATCAATTTTCCCTCTAGAGAGTTACAAAAAAACCTTAAGTTACAAATTTGAAGAAAAACGCACTATTGGTTAAGGCTGTACAAACAGACAGACATACTGACTTTTTTCATGTTCTCTATCATCATAAAGTTGTTATGTTTGATTGTTATCTTAAAATTTTTGTATCCACAAATCCAAAACTTACCCTATAGCACCTACATATGTATATCGCAAGTAAAAATTATCTCTAAACTCTACTTTTTGAAAAATTGATTTCTGAGCGGGTTTTTTAGGCTAATAAAAAACCCACGAAAGAACTCAATATTTTCCTTCTGAACAAATTCATCAAATGATATTCACGAACAACAACCAATTCAATCTTGAATCTAACAATTCAATTTCATTGAAAAATAATGTACTCAACACACGTATTTTTAAAAAATTGTGCAATGAAATGGATGAGGAAAATGAAACTTTGCTTTATCATGCTGAAGTTTGTTGGTTATCAAAAGGCAATATAATGGCACGTATGTTTGCAGTTGAAATAAGAAGCTAAAATATTTTTGCAGGAGATAAGACGACAGAACTATTGAATGCATTCTCTGCTCCAAAAGATGAATTGCAACTGTCATACCTTGTGCCCTTGTGCATATTTTTGCACATTTGAATCAACCAAACTTGCAATCACAAGGATTCGGCAATAAAAAATTGAAGGATTTGTTAAATATTTTCATTTTTGAAGAAAATTATGTGTATTCATTCGAAAATTTGTCGAAAAGGTTGAAAGAGAAAACTAAACGAAAATGTTTTCCAATATTTTACACTATACTGAAGAAAACATTGCATCAAACGTCCAACAGCCCATTATTGGTGATATTAATGCACACAAAGTCGAATTCATAACACTACTTACATAATTCAAACAAGCAAACTCTAAAAGTAATCGTCATGATTTGAAACTCTTTTATTCTGAAATATCCAATGAAATTCAAGAAAAGCTTATCAAAGTTCAAATGCAATGCAAAGAATATTTGAGTCCAGAATCAGCCTCGAAGAATTTCGGTGCAAGAAGAAATATCCAAAATGATTAAATGAAATAAATGCAATTAACGCAATAAAATTTCCACATCATATCTTTGTGAACAAGTTTTTTCGAACATACTGCTGATTAAAAACAAGCAACGAAATCGATTGAACTGCGAAAATGATATACGACTCTCATTGAGCTCAATTGAACCAAGAATTCAAGGTCTTCTAAAATCAATACATGCTCAAAAATCGTGATCAAAATAAAGCTCATAGTTATAGAAAAAAAACCATAGCTCAATTTCTTTTACTAGGAAATATTTGGGGGTCCGTCGCCATTTTGAGTTCCCCTTATGGGGCGTCTAATAATTTTTTATATATTTTTTTTGAAACAGGTTTTATATGTTTTTATGAAACAGGTTATTAATGTGTATGGTTTTTGAGGAATTAAATTTCAAAGTCAACGTTTTAAAATAAAATTGTTATTTTTGTTGTCTAGCTAATTTGTTTAAAAATTTTGCCCTCTTAAGTGCCAAAGTTTTTTTTTAATTTTCAATGCTCTTATCAATTCTTAGTCAGTGAAACCAAATGTAAAATTCATCTTTAGTTTTTGAGAAATTAAAAAAAATTAAAGGTACCTACTTTTTTTATCGCTTGTTTACTCAAAATTAAATTTCCTATCTAAATGGATGGTTTAAGAAATTGCCAAACAAAATTTAAGCAAGTAAAGTTAACAAAAACCAATCAAGACAAAATCAAAAAAATTCTATTTATTTTTAAATAAATTATAACTTTTTTTGACATAATATAGGCTCAAGGTATCCTAAAATGAAATAAAGTAGAGACTCAAGGCTTAAAAAACGTTCAAAATTTACCATTTCCTATAATTTTTCGAAGTTTTTTCCTTAAATCCTCTTTTTTAGTATTATGTATGTATTTTTATTTTAAGTAAATTTTTCAGACATTTTTTCCAACACGTGATTTGACATGGATCAATAAAAAGAATGACATTCAAAAATTTAAGTTCCAAACTCAATAATTTCAACTATCTACATCTGATTTCAATAAAGGTTTCGATTATTTATTAAAAAAAATTTATTTAAATTATGTAAAAGAAATTGTTGATATGTCAATTTTAAGTATAATATTTGCTTAGCAGTATTATAAAGTTAATTAGGAGGTGTTTATAATACAATTTCTTTACGCTACTAAAATAAATCAGCCAAGTAGTTGAAAACTCAGCCCTACTTAATTATGAACTTTTTGAATAATCATTGATACAAAATAGCTTTAATTGGCATTTAGTCCACACATATTGTTCGATTGCCGGAACAAAATGCCAATTTTTGTGGACTAAAGACCATTAAAATCTATTTTGAATGGAAATTTTATAGCATAGATAAGATAATCGTTACCAAATGAACTTGTATTCATTTATTTAGCAAGAGCACTATGTTTGTATATGTATAACTGAGAGTCATATTAAAATGTAAAATCTTTATTCATATTAAATGTGTTGGCCAATCTTCATATGTGTTTTTTTTTTTCTTTTGTCATCAACGAAAAAAAAAGTCAGACGCCATAAAGTGATTGACAACCAGCCCTCTCTCAACCCATTCGAAGGAAATGAATAAATCTTGCTGTTATAAACCTTTTTTTGCCAATTCTCAGCACGTTTCCTTAATTCGTCTTATTGCAAATTATCTTCATTGAATATATAAAATCCTCTCATATAAATTCAGCGGAAATGTACCCTTTATAAATGTCGTATCACTAACGAAACAAAAAAAAAAACTATTTAAATGAGTGCAATCGATTTCATAGAGTTGCATCAATCTAAGTCATTATCCAAGGGTAACAACGTGGGGTGCTGTTGCTCTTTATTTTTCAAGACAGTCGTACAAAGCAATCAACAAAAAAAAACATAAAAAACAGCAGGGTTGACATTCAAGCTTAATTTTAAAATGTTACCCAACATGACTTCTTACAAATTGTCATGATGGTGTCATACAAGGCAAAGCAAACAAACAATAAACAATGTTGTCTAAGTGAAGTCATATTCTTGTTCGCTGTCACTAGATTGTTTGTTTTTTTTTGCTCAGGATTTGCGTAAAGGTTGACAATATCTTTGTAGAAATGGTTAATGGTAATTGTTTTGGGCAATGACATTTAGTTAAAGAAAATTGTTTTGAACTTTTTTGTCTATAATTTTTGGAAACAACTTTTCTTAATGTTTATTTTTTTCTCTGAGTTCAAAGCTTGTATTTTATTTCCAAAGACTCTGGCATAAAAATGTAATAATAATATCAAAACATGATCATGTAAAGGGTATTCAAGCCTAATAGAAACAATGCATAGAAAAATTACATAACTTTGTTGCGAAATAGCATTAATACTTCCAAGTTCATATTATATAGAATTTGGTCTACCAAGCAGTTTTATACCATCAACATTTTGGAGATCTAAAAATTAAATAAAAGCATTTTACTATTTTGAATTGTTTTTTTTTTTTCATTTGGTCTTCAAATTAATTATCATGCTAATCAAAAAGACAAAAATGGTATATATACATACATAAGTAATATTAGTTAAGTTAAATTTTGTTTGTGAGTTGTGGGAGCTTGTTTTTATACTATGCCTGATAACAAACGAAGAGGGCTTTTAACATTTTTTTTATGATAATAGCTCTTTGTTACCATGAACGTTTTGTGAAATTTCTTAATACTAAAAGTTTTAACTTGATAGATTTTAATTGATTTTTAATTTTACATCTCCTTGCAAATAAGCCTTGACCTAATGAATTCTATTTTAATTTGTTTTCATTATAAAAAACTATGTAGAAGAATATTTAAAAGTTATCTGAATACCTACACAGAGATGGGTGAAATAGCCTATTGTCAGAACTTAAAAACACAATGCTAATGATAATGAAAAAAGTTATAAAAAACGATTTTTCCTAATTATATTGTCATCATGAATTAATTACTCCAAAAATAAAAAGTTATAATAATTTGACTTTATTTAGGATTAAAAGTGTTTTCAAGCTTCTCATATGGATTAAAAAATTTCTTCACCTTCAATTTAATATTCATTCATTCATTGATCACTCCCTTAATTATTGTATCTGCCCTGAATATTATTAAAGTATGCTAACAAAACTGTCAAAGTGAACTTAAAGAAGCAAAGTGTTTGACAACATTCGCAACATATCAGTAGAAACAAGCAGAGTCAACCTATCCTCTCATTACGTCGATCAAATTACAAAAATTCCACCGACCGACACGACGACGACGTTGACAGGTTGTAGATTAACAAGCCTTAGAAATACCTATCACATACTTCGAATAACTATGATAACCTAACAATATAGAGACTTGATAATAATATTAATATAAATAAAAACACTCACCGGAATTTGAACAAAACTTCCATTGTTAACAGTAGGATAGGAAAATAATGGCACTACCGGTACGGTACCGTTCTTTAAAAATATTGGCCCTTGAATGGGTGTTACTGTTGGCATTGATTTATCTCCATCTGAAAAAATAATACAAGAAGTTATCGAAAATGAAAATAAGTTATAAGCATTCAATGTTATATGTATTTCAAACTAGTTCAACTTTTATTTTTTACACAACGTGAGCTTTCCAAAAAAGTGAAAGTTTAACATGATTTTTTTTTTAACTACAATCAAAAATAAATAACT
This sequence comes from Dasysyrphus tricinctus, assembly GCA_963921185.1. Classification (NCBI taxonomy): domain Eukaryota; kingdom Metazoa; phylum Arthropoda; class Insecta; order Diptera; family Syrphidae; genus Dasysyrphus; species Dasysyrphus tricinctus. The sequence continues at coordinate 250,514,276 of OY992531.1, read as the reverse complement.
CCTCCTTTAATATGTCTTTAATCCATTTTAATGAGTTCGTGCAATGCATGATTATGCAAAATGCACTCACTTTCACCCTTTCGTTAAGACTTAACACATAATTCGACGACGTGCACCAGATATACAAAGCCCTACATAAATTGCACATCATTTTTAATTTAGTGATTATTTGTACTTGTTGCACGTGCATCAATTGCATCATGCTCAGATTCAGACCAGATATGTGCTTTGCACCCAAAAAAAGGACTCAATTTTGGTTTTTCTACACAATTTGCTGCTTATAGTCTGGGAGATAATGATAACATTGTGAAATTTCACTGTGGCTGCACCGATATTTGGCATAAAATTAATTGGTTTTGTTTATTTAGCTTCAATTTGCTATTTTGTTGGCCTTGATTCGACGATAATTCCATCGCTGAGATATCAGGTTTGAATGATCATTTTGATCATCGATATCTCAACAACCAATGCTCGCAAGGAAAATTTTAGAAATATTTTGAAAACTTGAATAAATTCCCTACAATTTTTTTTTTCAATTTGTTTTCTGTTATTTACATGAATTTGAAACAGCAAGAAAAAATGACTTTTGGTATTTTTTTTTAAATCGGCAACTTAATTAAAAATATTATTGTCTTATACCTCTAATATTGAGTGTGTATTTAACAGTTCAATATACCCACAAAACCTTACAAAGCTTCAATTAAATCCAGCCAGCTGTTATTTTTCTTCATACGATTAATTTTTTAAAGAAATTAAAAGATCATGTTTTCTGCCCTTAAGCTCATAGTCTTTAAAAAAATGTAAGAGAAAGGAAATTCACGGAATGCAGCAACGGAATCACATTAGACGTATTTTCTTAAATTATCTGAAGTAATTCTTCTCAAAAAAAAAACAAAATTTAATTCCAACACAATTTTCAAATTTTTTTATTTTATTTTTATTTCTTTTTTTTTAATAAATTTAAGAGCTGTTTGATCATGCCCCGATAGTCTTTCGAATCCCAAAAATATGTATCTTTGATTTCAAGAAGATTGGAGAATATTTAGAGGTTAAGTATTTTCGTCACTTTTGTAAAATTAGGCAATTATATGTGACCCGGTCTATGAAAAGGTGGCTTATGACTTAAAAACAAAATTTTGATAAGATAAACAATGCATTTCGTCAGTTTCTCGGTAGTTGTTCTCCTTCCTTCCCATTGCCCAGTGTCTCTCATTGTTCAAGGCCACCAAGTGAAATGCAGTGTTGCTTTTGCTCCAAATTATATGTTAGTTAATTGCTTCACGTTGCTACTTTCAGATTTTCGTATCGGTAATACTGAAGTGAGCTTCAGAATGTTATCAACTATCATCACTATCTTTCTCTACATTTTTAGTACATTTCTAAGCAAGTTAGGACTTTCTGGTTTTCACCATATGAAAGAGCGTCGAAAAATAATTTTTTGAGTCATAAGCCACCTTTTCATAGGCCGGGTCACATATGCTTTTGGATTTTGAATTCAAATCCGTCATCTGTTGTGGTTATCAGCTCGGGTTTCAAGAAATTCCTGTTAGAAAATGACAAAAAATGGGTTTTTTGCTATTTTTGAGACCATCTAGATATAATTTTTTTCTTAACAAAATTTGCTAAACTTTCTGAAAGCATTAGTCTTCTCCTCCAAACATCAGTTTAAATTTTTTCAATACCTCACTTACTTGCAGAGAAATTCTAAGCAAGATATTAGTCTTCACTCGATATTAGGTAGTTTTCTAACGGATATTTCTTGAAAACCCGAGCTGTGATAGCCAAAAACGGATGAAGGAATTGAATTCGGCATTCCAAAGCATACTAAGAAACAATTATCATTGCCCGTACTATAAAATTTACCGTTATTTGCGAGCCTATTTAACTGTGTCAAAATACTTTTCTCCCTACGTTTTTGAAATACAATTTTTATTTTCAAAACTATAATTATGAATCTAACTTTTGTATGTTTTTCTGGAATCTCTGGAGATTTTTCTATTAATAAAAAGAAAGATATTAAGAAAAATGCGAAATTTTTTTTGTCAAAATACTCCGGCTTTTATATTTCTTATGTTGTATTTCTACGTAACACTAATCAGAGATTTTATAAGATTTACCTCAAGTCTCCTTCAAATTTCGAAGATTAATCATGCAAATTTATTTCGTAAATCTTGAAAATAAGAAATTAATCTTGTTAAATCTTCCAATTACAAATAGTTTTACAAATCGATCTAACCTATTTTTATATGGCGCTGAAGGATTCACTCATGGCTGAATTCAATTATTCATTGTAAGCCTAGTACATACTTGTGAATCATGTCGTGAATCCATGAATTTGCATTTTTCTTCATCCGTGAACGTGCTCGTGAAGCTGTGTGTTTTCGTTCACGAGCAATTCCCGTGCAAAATGTACGGGAACTCTTGGTAAACACTTGAAAGTTCGATTACTAAACAAAAATGCCTCGTTAGGCGTTTTTCTTTTTTAGCTCTGAGCAGAGCATGGAGTAGAGCTGGAGCTATCGGAGTTAGCTCTGATCAGAGTATGATCAGAGCTCTCCGATATAATTTTGAAACACATCTGAGCTCTGAACTGTCATACGATTGCGATGGGTTCAACTCACCAAAATTAAGTACCTAATGACTTAATTTTCATCAGACAGCTGGCCAATCAAAAACTCGAAAAATTTCCAAATTGTGAACTGAAATTGATGGTGTCGAACGTGGCCACTTGAAATGAGTGAAAAAAAAAATAGTGAAGTTGGCTGCGCTCAGCTAAAAAAGAAACACAGATCTTTTTTTGACAGCTCAGTGCTATGCTAGGAGCTTAAAAAGAAAAACGCCTATTGGAGGCATTGTGGTTTTAAACGTCGAACGTTCATAATGCATTTGCAAGTCTGTAACAGTGAGCAATGTCAAAAAATCACTTTCACCACTGGTGATTGTTTACTTCACGAGACTTAAAGCCTAGTACATACTTGTGAATCAGTTCGTGAATCCATACAAAATTTGGATTTTTATTCACCCGTGAACGTGCTCATGAAGCTGTGTGGAGAGCAAGACAGTTCGCTTACAAGTCATTTGAGGCATTGTGGTTTTAAACGTCAAACGTTCACAACATATTTGCTGGTCTGTACCAGTGATAAATGTGAAAAAATCACTTTCTCCACCGTTCGGACAGCTGAGTCGCGATTGTTCACTTCACGAGGAAGTATGATCTAGGCTTTAAGCCTAGTACGCTGCTGATGCGAAACGAAAAATCCCAAACAAAAATGACACTAGAAGATTATAAGAAAATCATGAACGAAAGATGTACATACTCTTAGTTTGATAATTGATAATTGTTGCATATTTTTTGGAGAAGTCTACACTCTTTTTTCCACTAAGTTAATTACCAAGTCCATTTATTGTGTGCGTGTTTATTTTTGTTGTGTTTTCATTACAGCGTGGCTGCCAGTGTTTTTTTTTTATTTGTATTTGTTTTGATTTTTTGAATTGGTGTAACTGTCAATGAACATTATTTAGCTGCCTTTTCGTGAGAATTTCATTGTCTTGTTGGGGACCGACTAAAAATTTCGTTTCGCATCGGCAGCATACTAGGCATTAGACACAAACCAATATTGAATCTCCCTTCCACTTCCTAAGAAAAAATGAAACACCACTTGCATTTTGAAAGGTGCTGTCAAACTAAATCTTTTTTAAATCCTTGTGTGCAGTGGAAACACCAAATAGATTTATTTAATCTGAACTGAAGTAAGCCTTTGGTGGAAACATAGTATTAGGCATTTTACAAAATCTTATTTTCTCAACAATGTCTCCACAACTTTTTTAAAAAATCAATAAATAATTTCTTTTGGTGAATGCTACCTTTGGGTGAAAAACTATTTTATGGTTATTAATGGTAGGTACCTCCCAAAGAATCATTTCTTTGATTTTCTAAAAAAAAAAACGATGTGACTACTTTTAACTCTTTTTTTGTATGCAAAAGCTTTCAAAAAGTTTAAGTTTAAGTTTTTAATTCTATAAAATAATAGGTAATTAAACTATTTAGATTAACAAATTACAAAAAGCATGGGTTGTTCATACAAGACTTATTTAAAAGCACACAACCCTGTGATATGAATATTTACACATTATGAATAATTATGTATATTTGTTTCTCAGAAATTTTGAATACGCACAAAACAGAAGTCCATTCATTTCTTGTACCAGCACACAAATCCCAACTCCCAACATAACAATCTGGACTATCAAGCAACACTGACACTAAATTTTTTTATCAGATTGCCTTCATTGTGCACCGCAAAATAAAATAACAGTTTCAATGAAATATCTTAACAAATCAATCATAAACAATAAAAAATAAAATAAAGAAAATAAATATTTTTATTTACATAAATAATTCACAAAGTGGCACTACTATTACTCGAATGTTGGCGCAAATTTGCACCACAAAGAGATTCTCTGAATTGAGTAGTAAGTGTCTTGCTTTGCCTACACGTCTAGATGATATTGTTGTTGTTGATTATGATGATAATGATGATGACTTTTGTGTCGGCTTCTGTCAGCCTACATTGTGTCGACACGACATAGACTACTACATTATCTTACTTTAATATTATGTTGGTTGTTGCCGGTATTGTTCAACACCGATGTACATATATGCATTTTAATAAACTTTTAATGTAATCCTGACAATATTGTCGGTGTAAACGCCACAAGCTGTCTTCAAAATGCCAAGAGGAAGTTTTACTTTGTATGCAGCCATCAGTGAAGTTATTCATCATTAACATTGCACAAGTCAAAGAGGCGGACAGCCGAGTCGTGCTTAATTGCATCAAAATTGTTAAAAAGATTTAGTGAGATTGAATGGATTATTTTGAAGTTATGTACATGCAATGTAGGATGTATAGGGAAAAAGATACTAGGATGGTATAGGTATACCTACTTTAGAAAAAAGTTAGTAACAAACTATTTTGCAACATTAATGTATTTTAGACAAAAATATTAATTCTTGAGAGTCAAGGCAGAAATTGCTTTATGACTTTCAAAAATCATAAGATAAGTAGACCAAGGAGTTTCACCTATACCACATAATGTCCATGAAGAGCTAGCTCTATATAACGAAACGTTGGGGACAGCTGATAATGTCTTTATCGACTGCACACCCTAGTAGTTGGAAAGATTTATAGAAAGTCTTAGAAAACTTGGTTTTGTTGGCGTAAAGTGATATAGTTACAATTGTTTGAAGTCATTTCAATAATGCCAATAGTAAGAATTAAAAGAAGTGGACCTAAGCGGCTACCTTGGAGGACACCAGAAGTATCTAAGCATCATCTAATGGAGGCAAATCTTGAATAAATATTGTACCTATTTTTCAGGTTAGAGAATTCCATCTTAACATAAATGGGTTTATTTATTTATGCATTTATTAGGTGAAGTTGTGACAGTTGAGAAAGTATTGGTCAAGAAAAAATTGGGTCGACTTCTCTGTGTTTCAATTTTTTTTTCCAAGGCACTGCCTCTTGCGAAGAACTGAGAAATTGTAGGTACCCTCTATTCCTGCTAAAAACACGCACGTAGGAATGGTTGAGGGTTGTAAGTCACAAGGCCCTGGTTCTCAACGAACTGTCATGCCACCAAATGTATTTAATTTTTGTAGAGGACATAAAATCATCTGCCACTATCAATTTTTTAAATTTGTTTAGAGAACTTAAAATCATCTGCCCTGGCTAATCCCTGAAAGTCCTTGTTATATTATAAGTATGTTATAGTATAGTAGCTTACGTAAGATGTTCACTAAGATTGTCATAATTGGAACTGATGGAGACTTTATTGCTGATTCTAAATCAACAATCTTTTCCTAAGTGTAGAAATTTCCTTCATGAGCTGTTGAGCCATGAGAAAAAAATTTTAGTTAGCAAGTTCGAGAAAACTAAACTTAAAATGAAGAAATGGAATTTGAAGCAGATGAAACAAAAGGGTGAATACCCTTTCAAAAGCAGTTCAATAAATGTCTACAAATAGAGAAACAGCTCCAAGTAAAATAATTTAACATTTAAAAGTTAACTCTTATAATCGATATAACTGCCGCTGCTGCCGATCCGGTTGAATATTAAATTTCAACAAAAATATTCAAATAAAAATTCCTCTAGTCTAACAGCAGACTCCAAAAATATCCAATATCCGCATAGTTTAGCATATTTTAACTTAGATCTCAGCCACAAATAGTTGTTTCAGAATAAATTAACCCACTTCTTCCATGTATTGTTTTAATTGCAAATAGTCTTCCTTCGCTTTGAACAATTAATTATTCGTTGTCAAAATACGTTCTTTTTCTACTTCCGCAAAACAAAACAAAAAAAAACATTCACTTCCGATAAATCCAAAAATATGTCCGAAAATCGAACCCATTATTTTTTTTTTGTTTCTTTGCAAACATAATTGTGCTTTTAGCATTTTAAATCCACAGTAAATATAACCCAGAAAGCAATAATTAAATTTTGGAAAAAAATAAACTTTTCTTCGTATTTGAAGAAGGAGGTGCGTCTCACTCAATTGTTTAAGTGAGTTTTGTTTTTGTTGTTGTTTTTGTTTTTAATTGATTTAGCAAGAAAACCTGCCTGCGGCCGGTGGCGCGTGATCATGCATAGCTGTATAGTTCATAGACACCTCATCATCGAATCACGCATCATAACTCTAGGTATATAGCCAGTTTAGAAATATGAATCATTTTCAAGGCCGGTTTGATGGTGATTCTGATGATGATCATCAAAAGCCTCTTTGGTTTTTGAACATTGAAATAGAAGAAGAAGCCAATAAACATCACTGAATGAAGAAAATAAACGTCCAAAATGGTACCAAAAATAAATAAGAAAAACAAAATTGAATAAACAAGTAATTCTCACGGCTATCACGGTCTCAAATTGTTAAGATAAATATAAAACCTACACAAAGCCAGATTTTAGATCAGCGCAGTATGGCCACACCAACCGTGTTTTTGAGGCTTCATCTTCTATTTGTATGGATGCTGATGAAGATGACCTAGTTTAGTAATCGACCTTGTCAACTCTATGTCGAATGACCTTGCCAGGCGGTTATTAGTCCCAGAGTGCGATATGAGAGAAGATCTTTTCAATAAACAAAACTGGTAAACATAAATCTATAGCGAGACATGTTGAGCTGAGAGATGAGATGAGATGAGATGAGGATGACGAGGCACGTGGTGTATTTTGGGCCTTCAGAATTTCCGATGTTTTATTTTTGGATGTTGATATTTAAGTGCGAGTTTCAACAAAAAAATGCAGTTCTTTTGTAGTTGGGAGCTTGAAATAGTGATCTCATTGATCTAAGCTAATGAAAAAGTAACAGTTATTATTTTTTAATTTATTTTTGAGTGGTACTCAATACAATGTCGTTATTGTTCTAAATCATTCAGACTATAGTAAGATTTACAATCGTAGACCGTAAATTTGTCCGATTAGACAGAGGCAGTCAAAGCAAGAAATCAAGATGGAAAATACGAAACCAAAAACTATACACGACTAGATCGCATGAACTTGCTCCTTTGATTCAAGTAGGGCTGGCCACGAAAAGTCTCGGTATGGTTTGGTACCGGTATCGGAAAACCAAACGATGCCAAGATGATACCAAAAATAAGTCTCGGTATCGTTTGGTATCGGTATTGAAAGCCCAAACGATACCTACTGACACCAGACCGAAATCAGACAAGACAGATATCGATACTGAGACGAGACCTTGTTATACGAGACCGAGATCGAGACGATACTGACTTATACGAGACCGAGACCGATACCGAGTCGATACTGAAATTTTTCGATTTTAACGATACCGAGACGATATTTATAAAAGTATCGTTTGGTTTGATATCTTGGTCAGCCCTAGATTCAAGGCTATATAATGTGGCTTTGGCATCGAAGATATAAAATATTAGTTTCTCAAAACAATTATATTGTTAACGAAAATTGTGAAAAAGCATTAAAACAATGAATACCTTCAGGCAGTTAAAATGTACAATCGGTGCACAGACGGACAATCACACAGACCAATGGACGATAAGACGTGATATTAATAAAGTCAATGGGATGGCTCTGAATATTTGTCATAATTTATTGATCACCACCCTAAACCATCTTAAAGATTCGACACAATTTTCCAGGATTAAGAAGAATCCAGCCTCATGAGCTTATGGACAAAAAGCTAGGGAAAATTATGGGATTTTAAAATAAGAAAAAAAATCATTTGTTTATCTGTAAGCTTCTGTGCAGTATCGAAACTACCGTCAACAATAGCACAGAGCACAGTCTGGTAAATTAAAGACTTTCCCCCACCAGTGGTAACATATCTTAAAAGGGAAAAGGGGGCTAAGTTTTTATTGGATTTGGTCCAAGATTTTAATCAGTTTTATTGTGTTTTTTTACCGGATTTTCCTAGATGTTTACCAGTTTTACTGTGATTTTTACCAGACTCGTCCCATATTTTTACCACTTTTATTGAGATTATTACCGGATTCATCCAAGATGATTTTATCAGTCTTACTGCGATTTTCTACCATTTTTACTAACATTGTTACCGGATTCGTACAAGATTTTTACCCGCTTTACTGAGATTATTACCGGATTCGTCCGAGATTTTTACCAGTTTTACTATTACTTTTACCAGATTCATCCGAGATTTTTACAGATATCAAAATTATTTGATTCCGCCAAAAAGTGTCCGCCAAGATAAGGGACGTTACAATTTCACTCACTGAGATTTTTCCAATTTAACTGCAATTTTTACCAGATTTGTCCGAGGCTTTTAACAGTTTTACTGTGATTTTTACCGAATAAGTTCAAGGTTTTTGCAATTTCACTGAGACTTTTACCGGACTCATCCGAGATTTTTCCCAATTTTACTGCAATTTTTACGGGACTCGTCCAAGATTTTTAATAGTTTAACTGCGATTTGATTTTTACCGGACCCTTCAGTGATTTTATTCAACAGATTCAGACTGGGAAAAATTGGAAAAAAAACTTACACAAAAAAAAAGAAAGAAGTTGTTCGAAGCAACACTAATACGTTGTACTGAAAAAAAAGGGTATTTCAATATGTAGACTAAGAGCCCACAGCAGATTTTGGGTGTAAACGATAGCAAAAAAAGAAGTATAGGCGTCGAAAGCTCCATTAAAGACTATTAAACAAATCAAAGTCTTGCAGTCCACAACTGGGGCCTTTGCGAGAAACAGTGCATCGAAAAAAAAATATGAATGCAACTTCGAGGATAATCGTGTTAGCCGAAATTGGTTTTCACTCTTCCCTTGAGAAGCTCCTCGGATCACATATCATGGAATCTGAGACCATTTGAGTGTATAGTTCGCTCTACCGGACCGTTTAAAAAATTCAAAATTCTAAGTGAAAAACGGTTTTTTTAAACAGTCTGGCAGGGCGAATTAAACACTCAAATGATTTCAAATTCCGTGATATGGGATCCGCGGAGCTTATCTAGGGAGGGGTGAAAACCAATTTCGGCTAACACGATTTTCCTCGAAGTTGCATTCATATTTTTTTTTCGATGCACTGTTTCTCGCAAAGGCCCCAGTTGTGGACTGCAAGACTTTAATTTTTTTAATAGTCTTTAATGAAGCTCTCGACGCCTATACTTCTTTTTTTGCTATCGTTCACACCTAAAGTCTGCTGTGGGCTCTCGGTCTAATAGGTATGGGTTTTGGGTAGATTTTTATAGTTCATGGGAGCCCTTAAATTATTATCAAAGCTACATATATGGGAATAAGCTAGCCCGTGTTTCCAACAGGATGGTGGTACGTGCCTTATAATTCATACCGCAATGAACATTTGCATAAGTAACAGGGTCTGAACTGGCCACCGGGATAGTACGATTCAACTCCAAACAAAATTTCTTGTGGAGATTTATTTAAGTCGCAGGCATACGTCAATAATCCCAAAGGTAACATAACCCATGCAATCGCTCGTTATCTACAAAGCATTTGAGCTTGATGTCATGCTGAAATTTCTTGAAAAGAACCTGTCTGGTTTTCTACTTCCTTTAATACAGTGGCTGTATGAAATCAGTTCCAAGGACGGGTAGGTTAGAGTTACTGTGAAGCTGCGAAAGAAAGGCAATCCTAAAAACTGCAACACTAACTTTAGAATCGAGAATATGCCCAAAAATCATTAAGTGGGTTTTTATTCCGTCAGCGGTCTTAACGGTACACATCAGTTACTGCAAGTGAATATGGAAAGCCGACTGATGGTCTAAGGATAAATGGTAGTAAGACAAAAATAGTGCACACAAGTTGCTCGATGCTCTGCACATCAGCGTATTATATTGCAGCAGGCAGCAGTCCAAGAAGCCAAAAGCTTTAACTTTCTGGATATAGTTTTGTATCAACTAGTGGTGGTACAAACCTGGATGTTTAAAGCAGAAAAAATAAAATTAGCACTACTTTCGGTAGCCCGGCTACACTTTGAAATTCACAGATCGAAAAATGGGTTGGTGGATGATTTTCTGTCAATTAGTCGTCAATTTCATAGTTTTCTATGTGTTTTTATGCAAAGAATCCTGTCAAAAAACGGTAAAAACTTCTTTTACCTGATTATATGTATATTTCTTAATAATTTGCCGTAGCTTGATTGGCAATATTTTCTATGTTTTTTTGATACCAAGTTAGGTATCCTCTCACGGATCGCAAAATGAGAGGGTGGATAGTTTGTCGTTAACTAGCTGGGACAATTTTGAATTTTTCATTCCATGTTTTCTATGTTTTTTTTTTTTAAGTGGTAAAAACTCCTTATAAGCTTTATATTTTACTGCTTGATAATTTGCTGTTAATTACTCGTTAGTTTGTTGTGATAACTTCAAATTAATCGTTCAATGTTTTCTATATTTTCTGTTTATTTTTGGGTGATTTCTTATCTATGAGTGTCAAGCTAGCAAAGCAATTATCACGAATTGAAAAATGGGAAGCTGCTGACATTACTCAAAAATTGGTTTCTTATGCATAATGTTTTATGACTCAATAATTTGTCGTTAGCTAGTTGTGTAAAATTGAATTCAATCGGGCAATATTTCATGTTTTTCTTTTGGTCCGTTGTACCATTGATATTAAGTTAGCAAAGCACCATCTCAACAAGGGGTTAAAATTGATTATACCTAATGGTTTATGGCTTAATAATTTACCATTAATTAGTTATTAATTTGTTATGACCATTCTTTCTCTTTTTCAGTTCGGATTTAGAAGCAAGCATTCAACAATTGATCAAGTGCATAGAATAACTGACGTAATTGAGAGAGCTCTTGAAGAAAAGAAAATTTGTTCGACGGTCTTTTTGGATGTGTCGCAAGCGTTTGACAAGGTGTAGCACGAAGGCCTCAAATTCAAATTACGACAAGTTCTGCCTGAAGGACTTTATAAAATTCTTAACGAATATCTAGAAAACAGACTTTTTCGTGTAAGACACGGAAATGAATATTCTAATTTCAAAGAAATAGTGGCTGGGGTACCACAAGGTAGTGTTTTAGGTCCAGTTCTGTACCTTCTATTTACACGTGATATACCTCAAACAGAAGACACTATCGTAGCAACATTTGCTGATGATACTGCAATACTAGCGGTAGGCAAAACGATTAACGAAGCTACGATTAAATTACAAAATGCTCTTAATAATGTTAATTAGTGGACAAAAACATGGCGAATAGCGCTAAATGAACAAAAGTCAGTCCACATGGACTTTACGTATACAAAAATAAATAGATTGCCCGTCTTTCTAAATACCGGTCGTGTTCCATTTGCGAATGAGACGAAATATCTGGGAATGACTCCAGACGCGAAATTAAAATGGAAGCCGTAAAAAAGAAATGCGAAGAATTAAAAAGTAAATTAAGAGATATGAACTGGCTACTCGGTAAATATTCTAAGCTTAGTATTGATAATAAGTTGATTTTATACAGGCAGGTACTTAAACCTGTCTTGACTTACGGTATACAACTCTGGGGTTGTACCCGCGATATAAATTTAAATAACTTACAAACGTTTGAAAATAAATTTCTTAGGTCATTTGTAAATGCACCATGGTATATAAGAAACGAAGATCTTCACAGGGATCTCGGGATTCCAACGGTTCGAGACGAAATAAAGAGTTTCGCGCGAAAACATAGAAATCGCCTATTAGATCACGCTAATCCAACGATTATTATTGACATTCTTGACGAGTCGAATTTAGTACGCCGTCTGCAAAGAACAAAACCTTCCGACTTGGTGCGGTGAACGGAACACCGCTTTAAAATCGCGGAATAAGCAGGAACTTTCACCGGAAAGTTACCTGCAACACGTTACTTAACTTCGTTCAAAATAAATAGCTAGATAAGTTTCAACTTAGTTGCAATCGGGAAGTGGAGGTGGTTTTAGTGTAGTAAGAATCTCACACTTCTATGAGCACGCGTTTTTCGGTCCTCATAGAGCCTGATGCAGGTTTTGCACCTACCCACGGAAAAAAAAAATGACCATTCTTTTTGAAAAAAAAAAAAAAAACACAAAACATAGAAAGACAAATTCTAAACTGCCACAACTAATTAACGACAAATAACCGGCAAATTATCCACCTACCCATTTTTCGATTCGTGAAAGTTGCTCTGTTGACTTGATCTGCATGCACTGTTCTGTATGAACACTGAATAGAAACCAAAAGTAACAGTTTCGCACGATGTACTGTTACCTAATATGATTTTGGAGTGATTTGGCATTTCGGCTGACAAGTGGCATCCCTCCTGTTATTTACCCTATTCATGAATCATTTTGGTGAGTAATCATGATTCACTAAATCTCTTACTCCAAAGCTGCAGATTTCAAAACTCGTTGTTGATATTATGTATTTAATTTGACAATTTAAATATCGAATAAAAAATATTTTATTTGCATCTGACATTTGCTTGAAACTTAATAGATTTTAATATGTTTTCTATCAAACACTTCTGCTGCTGCTGCTAATATACTGCTACTCATGGCAACATAAACCACTTTAATTGTGGTATATTCAGAATGTGTATTAGATTGGCAATGATATCAGAAATAATACAAAGAAGTCGACCTGAAAATATAAACATACATACGTACATGCATGCATAGGTAGTTAAAAAAGTAACAGGTATAAAGCTCATTAATAGATTCCAATCGAATGAAGTTGCTATGAAAAGTTTGATTAATTGAAATCAATTGATTTGAAAAATCGATTTTCTGCTGCTGGGTGGATTTTTTTTTTTGCATTTTAATGGTATTTAGTATTAAGTTTAGTTTTCTTCAGGGAGAGTTAAGGTAAGTAAGTCATATACGTGCAATTAACTGAATTAGTGACATATATGGTCAGTTATTTAAGGAATTTTATTGGGAATTTAATTGCCATATATAAATAATGATGTGAGAGGAGGACAATTTCATAACTACTTGTCATGATCGTTATAATTAATTTCAATTGTTTTGATTTGAATTATGAATTGAAATTATATTTCTAGAGATCATGCACTGTTATTGAACGAATCACTACCTTGAGTTCTTTCACTTTCTTGGTACAAGAAATGTTGAAATACAGAAAGCTTGTTTTTTTTTGTAATCTTATTTGTGATATTAACTTCTGCCATTTTAACCTTAAAGTGTCACTTAATACCATAAATTATCTTTAAACAAAAAAAAAGACCTCAAATGTACCTTAAGATTTTATGGCTTATTGCTTTTTTTAATACATTTATAAGTGCTGAGAAACTCAAGAATTTCATAAATTATATTTTAATTTATCATTATCGAAGATAAAAAATAAATTAAATATTAATACAAATTTTATCTTCTTTGTTGATAAAAATAATAAATGCTTTCAATTAATTTTGTTTATCAATAATGCACCCACATCAGTAAATTATGCAAACAAAATTTGCTGATATTATTTAAATGTATATTCATTTGCATATCATCATCAATTTAAGCAATAATTGTATTTGATGTTATAAATTCAATTAATTTTGATTTTATTTTATCAACAATTTAAAAGGTGACCATCATATGGATTGCAAAAGATATTAAATAAAAGAAATCCCAATATCATCTTACAGGTCACATTAAAATAAAGTTTAATTAAGATGACATTTAGAAAAAGATATCTAGAGCCTTTTTAATTGAATTGATGACCTTTTAGTTTAATCAAACGGGATACTAATGAAAGTAACCATTATTGTTAGCTAGCATTTGTTTTTTTTTTTTAGTTTTCTTGAACAAGTCTTGGTAATTGAATAAATGCTGTGTTAGTATTTCTACTTAAACCACAATGGGACTCAATTAACAAAAAGAAAATTTGTTTGTCGAAAAATTGTTAGACTAATGTATTCTTTGCTGATGATAAAAGCGAAGTTATTGTGAAACTAGGCGAAATTTAAGTTTTTGTTGATTATGGACTATGTTGAAAGTCCCACTTTATGCACTTACAAAGAAGGAAATACCATGTAAACCTAATTTTATTTTCAGTAAATACTTCATTCAAAAAGTTGTTGTTCCAAATTGTTTAAAACCGGGTGAAAAGTGGTAGGCTTATTAACTGATTTTTATCTACAAGCTCAGCCTGATTAAAGGAAACCTATATGTTGCCTGACATAATGGACAGAAGTCATTCAGAAAAGAAATCAGAAGAAAAAATTAGTATTTTGATAAATACTGTGAAAAATCAAAAAAGTATGAAAAGTTCAAAATTTAACAAGACTTTCGCAAAATGGGTAAACGGGACTCAGCAAACATAGATCTTTCAGAAGTTTTATCCAGTATAGTGGTTCTGAAGTGAAACATGAAAACCGCAGTTTTAATGACCAGTCAGGCTCTTGAAAACTTCCCCGGAAGAAATGACCCCCGATTTAATTTTTGCAAAAAAGCCAAAAAAAAGTTCGCAATACAAATTACATAATAAACAGACATTTCTGGCCTAATTTCTAACGTTTCAGGTTTTTTTTTTGTAATTTTTTTCCGATGTACCTAATTTATATGTAGACAAAATTGCCATTTTAGTTCTTGGAAATAAAATCAGAAATTTTTTTATTTCCGGCGTGGTTACAATTTTGTTTTTTTGGAAATCAAATCAGAAAAATGTTTCTTAATCCCAGCATGATTTCAAAATAAATTAAAATTCCGAGGCAACTTCCAATATTTAGCTCAGAAAATGTTCTGGGCTTTTTCCAACATAAAATCTTGAATAACTTCCGAAAACCACCGCACCGGTCGCTCTAAACTCTGTCCCCTGATTAAGCATTGTTTCTATGGATTGACATTCCTTTTCCTCAATATCATGTTGCACGCAAAAAACTTAGCTCGAAGTTTAAAGATCTTTCTCTTTCACATGAAATAGCTAAACGCTAAGCAGGAATACTATTCCACAGATATTGAAGTCACCAAAGCATATGCTTCAATCCTTGGTAGATAAAATCAAAGAATGGGAAAGGTTGATACAAAATCTATAAATTTGTATCAAATAGGACTGCAATTAAACTCAGCAAACTTAATACAAGCAGAAGTATTCTTCAAAAGGTTAGATCGATGGAAACTTATTTAGTACTTGCTGTGAGCTAATTGATCTTAAAGTTATAGCGGGTAAAAATTTGCCTATTGATTTTGTTCGGTAATGGGAGCAAATATATATTTTTGTAATTTTTGTAAACTGCCCATAAATTCTACTCAAAGAAGATTAAGGTTCAACAATATTTTATTATTGATATCTTTTGAGCACAACTCTTTGCAGCTCACCGGGGTTAAATACTGAGTGCTGCACATTTTTCACGCTTTTTTTTTTGCTCTTACGAAGAATGTATTTTTTTTTTTGATGTTAAATAAACTTTTTGAAATAATTAAAGTTTTTCGAGGTATTTATAAAAAACTGTATCAAAAGGCAAACATTGAACTACCATAACTTTAAGATTAAATTATGTAAAGTTTGTTGATTGTTGTAGTTTTAAAATAAACTTCGGGAGCACAGGCCCATACAAAAATTTAAATTTTTTTATTTTTTTTAACGATTTTGATTTAATTCCGTACCTATGACGAAAAATTCACATAAAAGAAATAAATATTTGACATTTCTTGGATTTGTCTTATCTTTGAGATATTTTCATTGTAGATACATATGTATTTCATTAAACTCAACAAACTTTAATACAATTTTGCACACAAGCACTTGCAAAAATAAAACGTTTAATTTCAAAACTGCACTAATCTCGAAAACATAAGGAAATGTCCTACTAAAGCATCTGCTCTCGATTGTAAAAAGAAGTTTTTTTTAATGCAAAGATAAGACTATTTTGATGCAGTATTCCAATCATTACGTAAAACGACACCTGATAATTTTGTTCATACAATTCTTAACGGAGGTGCAGCATTAAAACTTTTCTATTTGACCTCTCTTTTCAATACAGCCTGTTATAGCTGGTTATTAAAATTTTCAATTTTATATTTTGCTTAGCTTCCAGAAGACTTCTCTTATTTTGTGAAAAAGTAAAGATTTTTTGTTTGAAATTTCGAAATCGAATATGCCCGACTGGATCGCACGAGCTTGATTTTGTCGTTTGAATATTATTTTTTTTTTTCACAAAAATTTGAGCAGTGGAGGGCTAGGATATTTACCACCCGGGGCAAAACAATAATTTGCCACTGCTTCGGTTTAACCATTGGTTTGCTTACTATTTAGTTATGAAGTTAAGTGATAGGTACCTTTATATCGGCGGTATTAAAGTTGCAGACAAAATTTTTATTAAAATGCAATGCAAGGAAATACATTTTGTGTATTATCGATACATGCCACTTTGCTTCAATATCTGCAGAACGAGATTTAGTCATATGAGACTTGCAAGCTTTTAATATTTGCCTTTGTTTAAAAATAGTGATGTTCATAAAAAAGTAACAAAAATATACATTTGTACATAACAATATCAGATATTTTATTTCTGATTTCTTGTTTCTACCACCGATGATTATTTCTCAAAACAAAAAATTTGAATACAATTAAAATTGAATGTATGTTTATAAATATTAGAGTTTTTAGTTTAAACAAAAATTATTTTTATTTATTTTCAACAACGATGATGACTTTGCCACCGCACTAATGATTTGATTTCTTATACAATTTGCTTAGAACTTTTCATTTAAAATAAAGTTTTGTGCTTACTTCCATCTTCTCATGAACAACGAGAATGATTTTGCCGCCATCAAAAATTCGCATAATATAAAAATTTTTCTAATAGAAATTAAATTAAATTTTCAATAAACAAAAAGAAAGTTTTGAATAGGTTTACAACTTCCAATCAATGCACAACCAAGACGATTTGCCTATTCCTTTTGCTTAAATGTTTAAGGACATCACAGGGACAAAGTTCAATCAAAATCTAATGGGGCGTTTTTGAGAAAATTTGAAATAAACAAAATTATTTTTGGCAGCTAACCGTTCTAGATGAATCACATAAAAATACTTTGCATCAAATTTGAAGCAAATTGGTTTAAACGTTTAGGCCCAATGTATAGTAGAAACACAGACGTGCAGGTGCTTAGTAGCAAGAAAAGTGTTTAAAAACAATGTCCAAGATATTAGCACGGTAGATCACTTAATCACTAGATCACTAACACAATCCAAAATTCCTATTAAAGACCACTTTAAAAAACTCCTATTGAATTAAAAAGACAAACCTCTTAATAGACAGCATATTGAAGTGGAAACAATTCACATGATGAAACCATCTAAGCCTTTAACACCAGAAATTAAATTGGGTGGCGCAACAGGTCGCGGAGAACCAGGTCCGAGTGACTTACAACTCTCAACCATTCCTGTGTGCGTGTTGTTGGCAGGAATGGAGGGGACCTACAGTTTTTGGCCGAGTTCGAACGGCTAAATGAGCAGCACTTATTCATGACAAGTATACTCTTAGAGGATTTCTCAGTTCCTTGCAAAGGGCAGTACCTCGGATAAAACATTTCTGTTTTTAGGTAGCACGGCTGGGAATCGAACCCACACCTTCGGCATGCCAGTCCTACGCACTAACTTTCATGCCATGAGGTACTACATTCCACCAGAAATACTTCACTTTGAACTTTTTCCAATTCACTTTATGCTTTTATACGAAAAAACACGGTTTAGGCATTTAAACTTACTTTTGCTAACTGGTGATCCATTATCCTCCGCATCGTAGTAGTCTTCTTCCTCACCCTCTTCAGCATCATAATCTAGAATAGCATGCACTTGCGTGCGCGATCCTTGTCCTGCCTGAACTCTGGTAAATCCAGGTGGGCGTTCGGGATAGGGATCGTTAGAATTACCATCACCACCAGAACCACCGGTGACAGGAATAAGTGGAGCAGGTGTATTAACTGGAGGCCTAGCAGTTTCAACCTCTTGGGCTTGATCATTATTATTGTTCGGCTGATTAGCTACTCCGTATCCACCACCTTCAACTTCCTGCTGGCTTGCATCGGCAGTTCCAGCCGAAAAAGATGTATGAGTTTGAGTATTGTATGAACTGGTGTAATATTGTTGCTGATGTGAACGGGACACTTGAATGTTGGTGGCTGGTGGTGACACTTGTTGGGGTTGTGTTGAAGGAAATTGAGAGTAACTATCTTCTCCGTAGGTCCTTGACGAAGGATTTTGTTGCTGTTGTTGTTGAGATCCTATTGAATGTTGATAGCTTCCAGTATCTGCTTGTTGATTGTTTTGACTAAATTGCTGTTGTTGCTTTTGTCGCTGATCATAGTTTTGCTGGTGGGGAACTCCTGGACTTGTAGGTGGAATAGGTGGTAAATAGGTTTGGCCACCTTTGCGTCGATTGTTATTATTATATTGATACTGTTGTTGTTGGTTATGAGGCGATAGGTATGGATTGTTCTTGTAATAATCCGCCGGCACTGCATCATGCTCCTGATGACCAGCAGGACCAAATAATAGATCGTTAGTATTAGAATTACGCTGAACTTGCTGCTGAACTGAACTGGTTGCTGCCCAATTATGTGTTGCTGAAATACCACTACCGAAAGGCAAGGAAAAATTGGCTACCGCCATTTTATAAGAGAACAATTATTCTTCTTGAAATCAAACTACAGAATTCATTTTTTAAAACTCCATGCCCGACGGAACCATAAAATGCCAGAGCATGTTTTCTTCACTAATCATTAAACAAATATTATCTCATTTTATATTTTAATATTTATTAAGAAAAACATATTAAAAATCACAAAACAAGTAAACAAATTCAAATCAAACACTCGAACATTGACTTAAACAAAAGAGCTGAGCAACGAACTCGATTTATTTACGAGATGTATTTTATTATTATTTATTTTTTTTTTTAACTAAAAAATTCAATGCCGTCGCACACGTTGCTGATGCTACTGACTATGCACTTTGTGTGATTCTTATTAGCGCACATTCGCTTACGGTTTTCTTCGATTAGTTTTACTTTTATTTTCATCCACTTATCTCACATCACTGTGTAATGTGTACAAAGTGTGACATATACTTTATAGACAAACTCAGTTCGGGGAAGAAACCAACAAAAAGTACTTTATCGTGAGACACTCCGCCAATAGTAATAATAATGCCGCTGTCATCCGCTCGCGCCAACAATTCGAATAAGACTGATCAGCTGAATTGTGCGGCAGTTAAAACTATTATGCAAATGTCAGTTCAGAAAATAAAAATAAAAAAATATTGTTAACTGAAATTTATTATTGATTTTTTTTTTGTTCTTTCTCGTGTGATCTTGTGGTGGTAATCCACTCACTGGTACTCACATCATGGTTGCCATATTATCTTATTTAAGCTTGGGAATTGACTTCTGTTAGTAAATATTAGTTTGATTTAACTTCTCAAAGTCTTTTGATTCCATATAACTCTCTGGATCTTCCAAGAATCCTTAAACAAAATATTGCCATTAAGAAATATTGATCTATTTTTTGTATGGCTGTCGTCCTTAAAGCATTCAATAAAACTTACATAAGCTAAGATACTAGCTCTTAACCCTTAGGACCATATCTCTTCAGCATTTAGACTGCAGATCAACCGGAGAACACGCCAGGAACGAAGACTAAGTTATATGCTGATGACTCCATCACATATAACACGTCTCCATCACCAGAGATTGCAGCTCGTAGAGTACAAGAACACGTAACTAACCTTTGGAACTACTACCTAAAATGGGGTTTAAAGATCAACGCCAGCAAAACAGAACTCATCTGCTTCCGGCCACCACAAACAAGAATGAGAGCAAGAAGAAGAATTGCAGCTAGATGCCAAAACATTAGCATCCGACTACTAGACGGCACCGTTATTAAGACCAAGGACAATACCAAATACCTTGGAGTCAACTTCACGAGCAAAATGAAATTCAACAAACATGCAATGGCAATTCTGAAGCGGGCAAACTTCTCTTTCCATCTACTTCACCCTCTACTGAGAAGACAGAACGGACTCAGCAAGAAGACGAAGCTCCTCATCTACAAG
The DNA here is from genome assembly GCA_963921185.1 of Dasysyrphus tricinctus. NCBI lineage: Eukaryota > Metazoa > Arthropoda > Insecta > Diptera > Syrphidae > Dasysyrphus > Dasysyrphus tricinctus. The sequence goes on along the minus strand of OY992531.1, from coordinate 250,493,753 downwards.
CAGTTGATCAGGCCTGTTCTTACGTATGCCTGCCCCATCTGGTTCACCATATCACCATCAGCTATGAAGAAGATACAACTCTTCGAGAGGTAGATCTTAAGAACATGCACAGGATTGTAGAGAAACCCACTCACAAGGAAGTACTGGCCAAATAAGATGCTCTATGAGACAGCATGTGTGATCCCCATTGAACAGTATATATTAGAACTCAGCAGTTGAATTCTTAAGAATCTGGAAGGACATCCAAACCCAGAGGTACAGCTATTACAACAGGAGGAAATTCTACCCAGCCAAAGATATTTGAACCCCAGAGCTATTATAGATGACAGATTCCGAGATGTTTTATACAACGAAGAAAGACCTTTCTACAAACAAGCTGACCCTAACCTTTAAACTTTAATAATATAAAAAAAGACATTTTTTTTTATTTTTATATTCATGTATTAGATTAAGGAGGATATGTATTTTATATTGTTATAAAACCCATTTATGTAGACAAAAGCAATAAGTTGGGCCCCTTCTGAGCCAACACTTTAAATATTAGTTAATTATAAGCTTAGATATAAGTCAACTGTATATAAAATCTAGCTGAATAAAACAAAATCTTAATCTAAAAAAAAAAAACCTCTTAACCCTTTGTTGCAAGGTGGTTTAAAGGTTTCTAGTTAAAACTATTTGAGCCCGAGAGAAAAATGTTTGATGCGGTGGTTTTAGACTGTAACCACCAGGCAACACCAGGGTTTTAACAAAAATAATAACACATATCATTGAAACAAATATTCAAACTGACTGGTACAAAATAAAGTACATACTTAAGGTTATTTCGAAACTTTAGTGAAGCGTTAAGGTAACATTAAAGTATCAATTTAATTTTAAAATTAGCAATCATGCTTATGTTAACCTCAAGAGTCATGCTGTGTAAATAAAATTTATAATTCTAAAATGGTAACCCTGATTCTGTTACTGTTTGGATGCTTGTATGTTTTAACGAAAATACTGTGAGAGTAAAGTTTTCAGTTCTTGCTATAATACAATGTGAATACTTTACACATTTCGATTAATTTACAAAAGTTTACATCGCAGTCATTGAGATTGTATTAAGTAACTTAAGTTGTGTTTGTATTTGTTTTGGAAATGGTGAATTTTCCCTGAGAATTGAGTATCAAATTGTTGCACAGAGGTGAGTATATAATTTAAAGAACTTTAGAGGGGGAGTTTATGAGAATAGCGGAAAAGTAAACAAATATTTTGCAACTGGTTTTTAGCATATTGTTTTAATGCTATGCAAAGTTAAGCTATTAAGCTGTTAATTTTTTATTTATCAATATAGTGGGGAGGGGTTTGCTTAGGCACATTTTTAATAGCATTTTATTAAATTTTTGTTAATCGAGTTCGATGATTTGTCTCTCTATAAACTAGAATTATTGTGCAGTTTTTGAAACTATTTTGACATTAAATAGAGTTTGTGCTAGTTTTATGCTTTTAATTAAAGCTATTGCATCGATAACTCACAGCTTAATTTTTTGTAAGTTGCATGCTTGCTCTTAACTATCTACAACATAGAATCGGAAGTGTCAAAAGAAAATCTTTTCGAATTTAAATTCACCAAATTGTGCTTAGTGATCTTTTTGTTATAACGAGTAACTGGCAATACGCAAGTCAAAGAGCCAATAAAATGGCAGGAGAGCAGTTTCAAGAAGGTGGGCTAGACTTATTTTTGATTTAGACTTACGCAAGAACAATGAAAAAGTTACAATTTGTTGTGAAATTATTTAGTTAAGTATAACTTTTCGATTATTCTGATGAAATTTAGGCGATATGTCTTAAAGTCAAGTAAATCAGTGGACAGACGCTGTTTTTTACAAAATCCATTCTTATGTTTGGAATTTGATGGAGATATTTTATCCTTGAGTATTTAAAAAAAGGAAAACGCTACGGATAAAAGTAGCAAATCTTTCAGACAAGTTGTCATAGTATAAATCTAACACTAAAAGTGGTGCTGACAGAAAATAAAAATAATTAAGAGTTCTATAAACAAAATTCCTTAATGTTTTTGTACGATAACGAAATACGTGTATTTATAATGTATACATAATTTTTGGGAGTACTAATTAGTCTTAGTTTTGTGTTTACAGGTATAAAGCTGGAACACAACCAGAGTTTGCGTAGGCCACCCTCAATTTTCCCAACAGTAAAATTGATATGATCACTAGCTGATAAGGAGCGATTGATTCTGAATCCAAGGCTTGTAATTTTTTCAACAAATTTAATCTGAATATCCCCAAGATAAATCTCTGAAATAGTTCCGGGGTCGTATATTTTTTTTGAGATAATAATGGATTGACATTTAGTCAATTTGAAATAGACCACTCCAAAATTGCAGATAAGTCATCATTAATTCGGCACACTAAATCTTCAATCAGTCCGATTGGTCTAGAAAGATAAATTTGCGCATCATCCGCATATAAATGAAGTTGAACATTTGATCAAACTTTGATTATATCAATTATAAAGAGACAAAACAGTAGAGGAACCAAAATTGAGCCTTGGGGTACCCAAGGTATTTTTTCAAATACCTTTGAAAGACATGGCAGAATACTAATTGGTCGAAAATCCATGCACGACTTAGGATTTGCAGCTTTGGCTACAGGGACAACCTTGGCTACTTTCCAGCTATCAGGAAAGCAAGAAGACATGATACAAAAATTAATCACATGTTTTAGGGATCCTAAGATATGTAGCAAAATCATTTTAATAAAAGAAATAGGTATTCCATCTGCCCCTACAGCGGCAGATTTAATGCTACGTATACTGTCAATAACATTAATCTCAGAAACAACTTCGAATTCAAATCGTACATTTGGTTGAAATACATTTAGGTCCAGTTGTACAAATATTTAACTCGAGGTTCAGCAATTTTAACTCACTGACTTTGGCGAAATAACCGAAGTTCAACGATGGTTCAGGCATTAATTTGGCTACTATAACATACTTGAACCTTATAACATCGCTGAACCTCAGTAATTTCGCCGAAATCAGCCAGTAAAAATATTTGAACCACGGATCAAAATTTGAACCACGTTTGTACAACAGGTCCTTAGACTGCTAGGCACACAGTTTGTGTCAGTTACTGTACTTAGCACAAATGTATTGTTTAGTTCATTTGGGTCAGGTGTGTTGTTAGAAGCAACACTTTTACCTATCCCAATAGAACGTAAGTTTGACCTAGTTTTTTCGTCGTTTGGCTTGTACACAGTTTTGATAAGTAAAATCTTTTTTTAGCCTTTCTGATCAGATAAGTTGCCAGATTTCGTTCTTGGCAGTATAATTCCCAATGGATTCTTGTTCTATGAAGTTTCCATTCATGATAAAGCTTTCTGCGTTTCCATATTGCATTTTGGACCTCAACCGTGAACCAAGAACAGTAAATGTTACGCACAGCCACAGATTTTAAGGGAACATGAACATTAAATAAACCATTTACTAAATTCTGCAAAATAGTCAATCTTTTCGTTAATATTCGGTAAAAACTGACATCTACCCCAATCCAATAAACCCGCTTCAAGTTGAAGTGGATTGTTGTCAATAGACTTAAAATCTCTGAATCCGCAACTTGATGGGGTAGCAGTGCGCAAAAATTCAATATTGTATGTACAAAAAAGCATATCATGGTCAGAATTTCCATCAATTGAATAACAAAACTAGTTTTTTGACCACCCTAATGTAGATACTTCTTTTAATTAGAAATAATCATGACAGTTTCTAAATTCACAATAACTATGGCAGTTGACCAAATTAGCATTTATTTTGATTAGTGAACTCGTCAAACGAGCTTTATTATCGATTCCTGAAGTTCCTTTACATTTTCCAAACTATATGGGCTTAGAATATGAGTCAATTTAAAATAGAATTCAAGTAAAATAGACTTAAAATCATTTATCGGTTTTGCGAATCTCTATTCGTAACGATTTTTCTAATTGGTTATTATTAAAAAAAAAAAATGATCTAAAGATTCGTGACATATAATTGGTGTGGATATAAAATGAGTAACTATGTATTGAGGGCAAATGGTTTTTGGTTTCAGCTATATACCAAATTTGTTGAACAAAAATGTCGGTGGTACAGGCAGCCTAACCAACATTCATTCAATTTTCTATCGGTGGATTTTCCAGTAACAAACATTTTTAGAATGTGTAAAACTCTTGCTATAGCTGTAATAGACGTTAGTATTTAATATTGGATTTCCAAATGTTTGCAAACCAATACTTTTAATCTAAACAACTCCAATAAACTCATTTTTTTCAATACGGGTTCTTAGGCTCTCACGTTTTTCTCAAAATCTATTGCTTCTACTAGAAAAGCGTTTTTAAATCTTTTTCATTGGAATTTTATCACAAGGTTCGTAGAACAATAAAATATGATTCGTTCTCTCGTGAAAAAATCAGAAAAGAATTTAATTTTTGATTCGGTCACGAATCTTATTTTTTGGTTCCTTTAAAATAAAATTCGTTTTCACGATCAAATCAAATCTGATAGGATCGCTAAAATATGGTTCGTTCCCAAATTTATCAGACAAGAGTTATTAAAGACCCATTCAAGAACCATTCAAATTAGAAAGAAAGATGACATTTTACGAAAGGAGAAAGTTTTGAAAAGCCAAAATTACGCAAGATAAATTTAATCGAAGGAAAAAATAAGTTTCGAAATCCTATCCTTGAGCAATTACAATTAAATTGTCACATTCTCAGCTATCACCTGTGTCAATTTCATTGAAATCGTCCAAGGAACCACAAACTTGCAAAATATTGCCTTTTTTGAAACACCCTGTTTGGAAAAATTCCAAATGTCAACGAATCGGCCTAAAATCATCGTTTCCGGAGTGGTAAGAAACTTTGAAAAATTTTGAATTTTTTAGGGGTTTTTTAAGGCATCGACATCGTACCGATCCTTCAATAGAATTTGACAATTAATGGCTTGACACGATTTGTTATCCGATTTGTACATAAATCCTTAAAAATCACCTAAACATGTTGACCAAAGATGTTGAACTGTGACATCATTATCGCCTAAACTCTGTTGGACATAATGTTCTCGGTCTTAAAGCCAAAATTAATATTTCAAACCAAAACTACAGCCAACAATTTGTATGTACATGATGTCCAACATCAATAAATTTGTAACTTTTTTTTATTATTTACAATAGCACATGTTATCGACTTTTGACTCCTTCGTGTTAGACACGAATAATGTTTCATCAGTGTGTAGCTATACAAATTCGATAGCTTATTTCAATCTGAAGTGATAGTCTCTACGAAATGACTATGACTTTCGAACTCGACATGAGTTGATCTTCAGCTTCATTGATGATGATGATGATAGAAGTGATGTGCCCATTTTTTTAGGCTAGACAAATCGTTTTCTGATCCATTAGGAGGGGTTCAAGTTACTTTGTTTGCAATAAGAGTTTTTTTTTTTGTATGTGACTTACGTAAGTCAATTCGATGTTCATCTTCTTCACTTCCAAATATAAACGTAAAAAAGTAACTTCTTCTACTTGAATCAATAAAATATGCGAAACCCACGACACGACGCGATGACGACGCACGGGGACGGTAGACGCCAACAACGGACACGATCAAAATCATGGCTACGGATGGAAAAACCTCATGTAATCAATTCATTTCGGATTCCAATTGGAATCGTATGACTATTGTTCGAAAGTGTCGACACAATGACATTGTTCGCATATTCGATGATTATCTTCTCGTTTCGCATGGAGCGCAGATACAACTCTATTCATTACATGATGTTTTTGAGAAGTCAGACTGACCCTCAATCACATAATGGGTTTTTAATTGAAGCATATAGCGCAGCTAAGGATGATTGATAGAGGCTCCCCAGTTATAAAAGGAGGTGGTAAAGCTGGCATAGAAATGTGTAGAAAATATTGTTAGTTTTTATTTTCTTACGATAAAACAATGATTACAGTTGTAAACACTAAATTGCACCACTGCACTACTGTTAAATTGTGTGGAACAGAAATTATATATTTATAATGCTTACGAAAAGAAGTGAACAAATATTCGTGGAGAGTTTCACAAGTTGCAAACAAAAAAACCCAAAATTATCAGAATGAATAAGAAACAACAATAATTGACATGTACAATGCTCAAGTGTAATTTTCCCGCTCCTAATTGATGGTCTAAGCAGTTGATTTTTTGTGAACAAATAGTGGAGACTTCAGTATGATTCTTCAAATGTCGAAAAGACCGGGAAGAATAGTATGCTGGTGATGCAAAATAATTTGTTTCTCCACTAAGACAATGAAATGCTTGTAAAAAATAGTGGAGACTTCTCCAACTATTTTTCTACAGTAACTCATTATCAATTTTACATATCAATAAGCGTGAATCTTAGCTTACTGGTTTGTATCGTTTCGCATCACCACTGTATTAAACTTAAAGCCTAGTTCATACTTCCTCGTGAAGTGAGCAGTGCTATTTTGACATTGCTCACTGGTACAGACTTGCGAATGTATTTTGAACGTTTGACGTTTAAAACCACAATGCCTTAAATGAAGCATTTTTCTTTTGTAATCGAACTGTCAACTGTTCACCAAGAGTTCCCGTACATTTTGCATTTTTGAACGAAAACTCTCCACACAGCTTCACGAGCACGTTTACGGGTGAACAAAAATTCAAATTTTGTATGGATTCACGACATGATTGATAACTTGGCTTAAGATTTCTTCTGCTCATGGAGGATTTATTACTTCCTGGCCATATCGTTTTTAAATTTTATAGTTTTTCGTTTTACAACACTTAAAAATAAAATGGGATCGTCAATGTTACTTTTCAATTTGTTCTTCGTGTCCTTCTTATCATATAAAATTTCACAAAACTAAAAAAGAATTCAACAATTATGAAGCTACGGCAACAACGGATACTAAACAACTTGACATAAATTTCCGTTATGATTCATTCGTATTTAACACACAAAATTTATCCTAATTATTTTTAATAAATGCATGAAATCAACTGCATGCTGTCTAACTGAGCTGTCAGACATTAAAATCATTTTTGATTTTCCAAAAGTGGCCTCACCTAACAACAACTGACAACTGACTCATAGCCCCCCTTCAGAGAGTTGCTGACAGGATGAATAAACAACATTTCAATTATCTGCTCCACAATTTCGCCTCAAGATACTGTCTTTTGCACTCTTTCATTCAAACACTCTCGCGAGAAGTTGCAATAGTTTGGAATCAAAAAAGTAGTTGTTTGCAAGCAGCTGCTGTCAATCAATTGTTAAATTATTCAAAATTCTTCCCTCGTTGCACAAGAATAATATATGTACTTTACATATACATACATAATATGTAAATAAATAATAATAATAATAAAGAAAAAAATGGAAAATTACAAATTCCGGTAGGATTTTCCAACAAACTCTTGGCTATTTTCTTGTAAGATTCATTACCAAACGCCAACATCATCATACACACACCCCAAAAAGGTGGGGCAAAAGACATAACTAGAGCGCTACTGCGGCTATTGTGACAAATGTCACAATTGTCACATGCCTTCGATAATTTGCATACTAATGTTTCTATAAATTTGATTTATTTGGAATTGCAACCGGAGATTTGTTTTGTTTGAATTTATTTCCAACCATAGAAACAAGCAACACTGATTATACTATATTCACTGACGCACAAAGTGACAGTTGGATCTGCATAACACAGACAGCAAACGTCATTTTTCTATAAAATTGTGAATATTGACTCACTGACAAACAGGAAGGAAGGTATGTTTATTTCAAAGGTCAAAGCCTAGTATGCAGCAGGTACTACATTATGTGTATGACATCTAGAACAGGCCAATTTAGATTTCAGTTTGACAATTCTTTGATGACGGATTATCTGCACCTGAGGCATAATATTCTTTTTTTTATTTGCTGGCCCCTCTATAAGCTACTTAATTATAAAACCAATTACAAAATGTGTAAACTGATCGACCCTTCAGCAAACTACTACATATCATTTTAAGCCTAGGCTCCACCAATCACCTGCGTGATTGGTGATTGTGCTTAAAGTTGCTAACACGTTTCAAACAAATGTGTATACAGCTTTATAACTGTGGCTAGATCAAGGCTACCGAAACTCTGAAACTCGACCGTAGGCGCAATTAATTCCTTTTTTATGGCAATAGACTTAGGCATGCTATATTTTTTTTTTTTTTTTTGACAAAACTGTTTCATTCAGAAGTCTTTTTTGTATAAGTTATTGGTCTATAAGCCCTATGGTATACTGAATTCGAAAGGCATGATTAATTATTTGTAAGGCTTTTAATTTGCATGTCATTTTGATACAAAACAAATTTTGTTGATAGTTTTATATTTTTTTTTTGTCAGGGTTAGTCAATGAACTGGTCGTTGTTGGTATCGAACGTCAATGAATTACTAGCTAGTAGCTGGATGCGCGATAAGTTTTTCCGATACCACTTCAATTTAGATCTTAGTTAAGGTAAATTGCTTTATAAGCGGTTATTAGTATGACATTATAGATTGCGCATCATATGCATGCTAAGTTAACATTCTCATACCGAATGAAAATTGAAGTTTATCATCACAGTGAGCAGATGTGATGAGCGTGTGTTGTGATTTTAAGCGTGGGACTTTATTATTTGTGCAAATAGGTATGAATTTTGATTCGGGAAAACCCCATTCTTTTATTGGATGATGTTCAACGTACGACGTAGGTTACTGGATAATTTTACCATTTGCGTGATTTTAACATTTGGTTAATGAACTGTCAGAATGTTTATGGGAATTTATTGAAGGAAATTGGATAAAATTCCCCTAGCGATTTTCCTACAAATAGTAAACGAAGTCACAATCTAACCAAGAGCCTGATTACGCATAGGCGCCCGGAGGGGGGGGCAAGGGGGGGCAGTTGCCCCCCCCTGGCTCTGGACAATACCACACAACTAAGAAATTTTTCACTTATTTCTTTGAATTTTAACAAATACTTTGCCTTCTCTCCATGATTTGCCCCCCCCTGGCTCTGGATCATACTAAATGTACCTGAAAATATCCTTAGTTTCGATATTGTTGGAAAATATGGATATTTTCTTTACAGCTTCTTTATTGAGTTCATGGTTTGCCCCCTCCTGGCATTACCACATTTTTGAATGCATTTTTTACTATGCATTTTAACAACAACCTACTTGTCTTTTTTGTCTTTGAAGATTAGAAATTAATCTAGTTAAATCTTCCTAGGACAAATATTTTTACAAATCAAACTAACCTATTATTATATTGAACTGAAGGAAACAGTTCTTCATTCTTTGACACAAATTTAACATTCTATCTCACTGCCACTCCAAAAGAAATAAAATGCACGACTGGATCACACGTACTTGCTCTTATGTTCAAGAAACTGCGGGTTTAAGAAAATTGTGTATAAAAACATTTAAATTATGAGAGGAAAATGTAGAGAAGCATGAAATACATACGACATTTAAATTGGCTAAAACAACTCTTTTGACAGTTTGAGGTGGAAAAAAAGAATGCCATCTTAATTCTTGATTAAATATGATTGTATGGGAAAAAAAATTTAAAATCCTTGGAGCGGTTTTTTTAAAAATAAATTTTTATACATAAAAATTTTAAAGAACAAATTTTCGTATGCAAATCTAGAGTATATACAGTGGTGGCCATAGAATTAGAAACAAGTATTTTGTAACAATGTTAAATTGCATAACTTTTGTTTAGGAAATTTGTTGAGGTTGGTTAGTGGTTCTTTTAAAAGACCATGACATATAGTACACTTTTGAATATTTTACAAAAAATAAAAGCGTGACACTAACAGTAGAAAATTAATATTTTTATTGAACCCAAATCGCACCTGGCCATACAATTAGAAACGCAAAGAAAAAATTGGTATTTCATAAAAAATGTTCGATGAAAAATTAATATTTTGTAGGGAATCCCTTATTTTTTGTCACTGCAGCTAATCTTGCCTGCATACTTTCTACCAAGGCGCGGCATCTTGATGGGGGTATACTCTCCCAGACCTTCTTTATATTTTCAAAAAGTTCCTCAGAATTTTTTGGGTTCTTGGACTTTAGCCTTCTCTCCACGTCTGCCCACAAGTTATCGATAGGATTCAAGTCTGGACTTTCGGCGGGCCAATCCAAAACATTAGTTTTTGTATCAGAAAACCACTGCTTAACAATCCGTGCTGTATGCTTTGGATCGTTATCGTGCTGGAAAACATAACTAATGGGCATGTGTGCAAATGAATAAGGCTCCATGATATTTTCCAAGATGCCTTTATAAATATGTTGGTCCATTCGACCATTTATTCTTACTATTGGGCCAACTCCATGCCACAAGAACGCACCCCAAACCATTATGTTTCCTCTTCCATGCTTAACGGTCTTTAAAGTATATTTAGGATCCAATTCCTTCTTCTGAGGGCATCTAACATACACTTTACCATCTGACCCGAACAAGTTAAATTTGGATTCATCACTCCAAAGTATGTTTTTCCAGAATCCCATGGCTTTATTTGCGTGAAGCTTAGCAAACATCAAATGCCTCTTCAAATTCTTTTTGGAAACATGTGGTTTTTTCCTGGCAATGCATCCACGTAGCCCATGTTCTAGAAGTCGACGCCTTATGTTTCTAGCTGATAGCTCTTGACCCAATTGGGGCGAAACAACCTCTTTTATTTTTGCAGAAGTCAAAAAAGGATCGGCTTTGCTAATTCGACATATCAATCTGTCTTCTTTTGGCATGGATTTTCGATCTTTTGTTTTTTTTTTTGGGATTTCAAAGCTGCCAGTCCTTTTATAGACTTAAATTGCACCAAATACCATCTTTTTTGAGCAACTAAAGTTTTTTGCTATGGAATCCATTGACTCATTTTCGTTTTGATAGCACTGCACTATGAGCTTCCGGAGTTCTGGACTACAAGACTTATTTTTGCCCATTTTCGTCGCTGTATTTTTAAATAATTAATATAAATATTATGAAAATAATCAAAAAAAAAACTGAAAACAATCAACTCACATTGATAATATTTTTTTTTTTATTTTTAAATTTACCAATTCTTTTGTCGTTTCTAATTTTGTGTCCAGCAAAAATGTCGACTATAAATTAATTTTCTAAAATAACGGTGTTTTATAAACTGTTCGCGTTCAGGGAAACTCATATTCAGAACAAACATGTCACCTGTCAAAGACCAACGGCACAAGCCACGCACGCTGGTGCTTACAAAAAATATTATCGTTGATAACGTGCGTTTAGAATTGTTGTTTCTAATTCTATGGCCACCACTGTATGTATATATTTATGTTTTTATAAAAACACTATTTTAAAAAAAATTGTCAACCCGTTTTTGAGATATCGAATTTTCAAACAAAAATTGAAACTTTTATAAAAATCCAAAAACTTTTTTTTTTGAAAATTTTGATATGCAATATTATTTAATTTTATCTAAAATTTGTACATAAGAAATTCATCTAAATCCGTTTAGCCGATAACGAGAAAATTCAAAATAAAAAATACTTTCTATGACAGGTACTATTAATAGTTGCTAAGTGCAAAATTTTGTAATTTTTGATTGTAGATCTTACTAATTTTACTTACTTACTTACGTACTAATTTTAGTATATGAAAAAAGTTTAATCAAAATCGTAGGAGTTGTTTGAGCAAACAAATATTTTCCATTGCGGTTTTTTTTACTTTTGTATGGAATGTACCGTTTTTTTTTATAAATGTAAAATTTTTTATAAAAATATTTTAGAAAGTACTAAAAAACTCTTAAATATCGGGTTTCAAAAAAAGCGATTATGTTGTTTTCGAAATATTTGATTTTCCAAAAAAAATGTTGAAATATTTTTAAAAATCCAAAAAATTTTGTTTCAAAAATGTTGGTACACAAAACTATTTATATTTTTTGGAAACTTTTGTATAAAACAATAATTGAAATCGGTCGTACTGTTTTGAAGAAAATCAAAAATTTAAAAAACGGTTCTTTGGGAGGTACCATTAATAGCCATTTTTAAAAATGGTTTTTTACCTAAAGGAAGCCTTTACTAAAACAAATTATTTGATTTTTTTTTTAAGAAATTTTGTCGAGCCGTTTTAGAGAAAAATATGATTATGCAAAATTGCTAAAAAAATGTATGGCAGGTACTGGTTCTAAAAAAAAAAAATATGAAAAAACGTGTAGGCATAACCACCAAAAACCACTATGTACCAAGTTTGAAGAAAGCCGATCGAGCTGTTTAGGCTGTAGACGAACAGACAGACAGACAGACAGAATTGTGCCACCCACTTTTTTGGTGTTCTCTATCATCGTAATATCATGTTTGATTGTTATCTCAAAATTTTTTTTTTGCACGAATCCAAAACTTGCCTTTATAGTACCTATATCGCAAGTAAAAATGAAACTCCGTTTCTTTAAGAAATGAACGAGGTAGAGATATATATATTATGCCTGTTTGGTAATGTGAAATTTTCACCAAGTTTCCCAAACTTGGGTTTTTTGCTCCTATTGTTTTTGACAGCAAATGTAAGTAGTAAGTAAGTAGGAAATTTTTGAAATTTGCTTTGAAAGCCTATTGGTTGCATTCTTGCATTCAACTAACCTAGGTGTTAAAGGAAATGTCAAAAAAATATCTTCAAATACTCGACCGGAAAGATTTTGTTTACCCATCTTTTCTCCTGCCCTTCTCACCAAAAATATCAAATAAGGAAGCTAATCCTCAGCTGTCAATTTGATTTGCCTACAAGCTGAAGCGAACAGCTGATGTTTTAGATTTGCAAAGTATTAGTGAAAAGCAATGACAAAACGCACACATGGAATCAACTTGTCATTCAGCACACCATTCAGCACAGGTCTTGTTGTTAGGCGTTTTCCTTTGGAGGTCGCGAAGTACTTTGCTAGCTTTTTTCAATGGAACACATCAAACTGCTTTCCCATGTAAAATGTATCTACATTAGAGCATGTGGAGTTGGTAGTACTAGCTTAGGGTTTTCATCTACTTACTCACAAGCACTTTGCCACCTCCAAAGGAAAACGGCTGTTGTTGCAATTGACATCTATTCTTCAACACGAAATGAAATTACAAATACAACAATGTACACAAATGGGTTTTGGAGGGTGAAACGTACAAAGGATTGGCTTCTTTACCTATTTGATATTCAATTTCAATTTCAATTTCAATATTCTTTATTCTTATAAAGTTGAACTTAAACTTAACAGGAGTAATCTTATAGATATTTACAATATTATGCTCAAAATATGGTAAGAATAGTTAGTGGCGTCTATTATTAAAAAAAAAAAAAAATAGAGATGACACATCGAATTATTAATTTTGTGTGGGGTGCACAAACAAACAAAACTGGTAAATGAAAATTTAAAAAGTTTTTCAAATTTTAAAAAGTTAAAAAATTAAAAAAAAATTGTTTTAACAAGGAAAATAAGATATATTGTTTGAGCAATAAGAACGAAAACTTATCTTTTCAACATAACAAATCGTTGACATTAAAAAAAATTGTTTGATATATTTAATTAAATAGTGTAGCGTAGCAAAACTTCAATTTCCTGATGGTCTAAAGCAAGAAGCCATATTCTTACTGCTTTTAAGAACACGATCAAATTTCTTATCTTAAGAAGTTCCAAAGGAAGCGTATTAAAAAGTTCACAAGAAATGATGGAGTACGAGTTTCTGTAGCTTGTCGTGCGAAAACAAGGAATATTTACTTCTTCTTCTCATGTCAGAAATTGGACTTTGCAAGTAACCCGCTCGCTTAAAAAAAACTTTTAAAACTTTAAAATAGTATAAGTGACGGACAGGTAAAGCCTGCAAAGATCGAAACAATTCCATAGAGTGCGCTAAACGACGAGCTTTACACACATTGCGTATAGCTGATTTTTGAAGGACGGTCAATTGTTGAAGATTGTTGACATAAGCACCACCCCAGCAGCATATTCCGTATTGCAATCTTGAATGAAAAATACCAAAGTAAACCATTTTCAATAAATTCAAAGAACAGTGCTTTTCCGTGGTGCGCGGTCCGCACCAGTCGGAATGCGGATTGCCGATAATCGGCGTCTGAACTTGTCCTCCTACAATATAGATTTCCCCGCGGTTGAACGCACTCATTTACCCAGTACTATAATACTGGCTATTTGGTGTGCAGTTCAAGCGCGGTGAAATCTGACAACGTAGTTTATTCTTAATCTTTCATTTGCCCGTGTTGGTTGACTTCACTTAAATTTTGCTCAAAAAAAAGAAAACCTACTTAAAACTAAATTCTGTTCACTTAAAACAAAGAAAGCAATATTAAAATAATTTAAGAAAAAACTTTTGAGCTTTTTGACTAATTTGTTATCTTGGAAGTTGGACGAAGGTTTTAATAAAGAAGGAAGTTGCGGCCTTAACATCATTGGCCGACAGTTGCCTCACCACAACCACAACGAGGGTAAGCTCCTGCTACACAAACTTCTTTTTGGCCAGAAAGTGTGCCGAACAGTATGAATACCCATTTTTTCCCAAGAAAATGGATAAGTACCTACTATATCTTCGTTGTTTTGATAGATTTCAATGAAATTGACACAGGTGATTGCTTATACAGAATTAAAAAAGAACAAATATTGTCAAAACAGGGTGCTTTAAAAAATGTCAACTTCGTTGTTCGTTGAGTGATTTCAATAAAATTGACAGGATAGCTGAGACAGAATTATAACAGAAACGAAAATTTTCAAAACGGTGGGTGTTTCAAAAAATGGCATCATCATCACCATGACATGTGGCAATTTCGTTGAAATCACTCAATTAGATTTCATTGAAATCTATTAAGGTCAAAAGATTTCGAAACTTTTTTTTGGAAACTATCCTTTTTCCCTTTGTAAAATTACATTTTTATTTCTTATTTCAAAGATTCGGGAATGGATCTTCAATAACTCTCGCATAATAAATTCAATAAATTCGGAACGAACCATATTTTATAGATCCACATCCTAGCATTTTTGGTTCGATCGTGAAAATGAATTTTGTTTTACATAAGAAGGTTTTGTAATACAAATTCTATATACTACTGAAATAAATCAGCCAAGTAGAAGACTTAACATTACGGACTGGACTTGTTGAAAATTGGACTTGTACAAATTGGTATTTTGTTCGGCTTACTCACTTGAACTTATCAGTGACATAGTGAGGGCTTTGTCATACGCAATTTGTATTGTGTTCAGTTCAACTTACATGAATTTTTCAACGAAAATCCACTGTAAACTATATCCAACAAGATTAGAATTCCTAATCATTAAGCTGGAAGTTTTTTTTGCCCGGGGCCAGGCATAGTTTCTATATAAGAAGGTTTTATAATACAAATTCTATATACTACTGAAATAAATTTTGTTTTAATCGAATCAAAATAACATTTCCTTTGATTTTTTCACGAGTGAACGAATGATATTTTATTGTTCTATGAACCTTGCTTTTTATACAAAAACTTCCAAAAAAATGCCTGTGTGGGTAAATAAGTGCGGTCTACTATTAAATATAAAATAATTTTACGCTGGATAACTACTAACTATTTGGATTTGTTCATTATTGACTGAAGGATTTAAATTAAATTATTTATACAAACTTCAAAAAAGCTCAAATTATATTGCATACCTACCTATTAAAATTAAAAAAAAAAATTTTGAATACCCGTTTTTTTGAAAATTCGATATGTATCTCAAAATTGGTTTGGAGTCTGCCCCCCCCCTGGACAAAATCCTGCGGGCGCCTATGTGATTACGCGATTCGTTTTACCTTCATTCGGTTCGTCTTTCGTCTTTTTGACAGGTACGTTCCTTCGATATTAGAGCCTGATTACAAGTTTCGTTTTTTGGTCGTTTCGTGTTTCGTCTTTTTGACACATTAGGTGAGGGGTGTAGAAATGTAGGGGCAGGGCGAATGAAGTAACGAAAGCACGTATGAAAATTTTCAGATTTTCCGGTTAAACTTTGACGTATATGATTTGATAAATGAGTAGAGGCGGGGGATGCTTAGGCTTACGCTTAAATAATGAAATTAAAAATTCTTTTTCATGTGTAAATATAGGGTGTTTTTTTTAGAGGCATAGAACTTTAAGTTGGTAACACTATTTTAACTAGCGGCCATTTTGTCAGGTGTCAAGTAATTTATTTTTAGTTTGATTCTGTTCCCAATTTTCATAAGTGAATTTTATTTAGCGATTAAGCTCACTTTTGATTGAATACGTCAATAAACAAAACTGCAGTATTTGGAGTGATGATAATCCTCAAGTGTATGTTGAGACACCGTTACATCCACAAAAGCTGATTGATTGAGCTGAATAATTGGTCCGTAATTCTTTAAAAAGGATGCTGGCCAGAACGTTACAGTCATAATGGTGACCGCTTTAGAGCCATTGATCTGACTTTTTTGTTCATCAATTGAACAACCATGATTTGCAAGAGCTGTGGTTTCAACAAGACGGCACAATATGTCACACAGCTCGTGCCACAATTGATTTATTGAAGGAAACGTTTGTTTACCGCATAGTTTCACGTTACGGACCCGTGAATTGGCCTCCAAGATCAGGCGATTTAACGCCGCTTAACTTTTCTTTGTGGGGATATGTGAAGTCGCTAGTCTACGCCGATAAGCCCGCCCACAAATGTTGGAAAAAGTCATCGAAAATTGGACCTCCATATTAGACTACGTCCGAGCCAGCCGTGGCGGTCATATTCCAGAAATTATATTTAAATTATAATGCGAGAAGATTATTTGTCAAATAAAGTAAATTGGATATTAATTTAAAAAAAAACATCTTTGTTTTATTCCATTTAAAAGTTCTATACCTCTAAAAAAAACACCCTTTAGATATATATTTGAGCAAGAAGTGATTTAAAAATATTTTTAATTATTGTTACTGCCTATTTTCCAATAAATGAACCACAAATCTTTTGAACGTCAAAATCTCGAATGGACTATTTTCGTGGTGTGTACCCTTCAAGCAAAGGAGTCCGTTTTGGATCCGAAAACGTAGTGAACAACGTATGAACGACTACGTTTTCGGATCCAAATGTGGATCCTCAAAACTGCGTTTTACGGCTCGGACTAGTATGGAAATTAGAATCACCGCGGATCCACTTGCGCATGCGTTGTGAGATACAAAATTCACCATACTTAGCAAGTACCGAAACCAAGAGGTATGAAGAGAAAATTCCCTTATCGAGTTCTAAATTTCCTACAAGCAATAACCACAGACAGAGGACAAACAGAGAATAAGAAGAATGTTTTTCCTTCCAGGGCACATTTATTTACAAAAACACACTTATTTGCACTAGCAAAGACTAAACAAATTACCGTTGTATTATTGACCGAAAATTTGTTTAAGCTTTCACAACAAAACGAATTAAAACGACAAACGATCTCCACCGCGCACGACTTACAAAAATAAACTAAAAAAAATAAGTGGGGGAACAAAATAAAATCCCCATGCGAGCTCATTTTTTAAGGATCCAAGCAGTACCGACAAAGTTGGGTCAGTGAATTTGCTTGAAAGGTAATCACGAAGATACATACCTGTCAAAAAGACGAAACACGAAACGACCGATAAAACTAATCGTGTAATCAGGCTCTATGTGACTTTAAGGATTAGGCGTGTTCGCAACTTAATTAAATGTCATTGTGACTTCAAAGACTAGGCGAGTTCAGAAATAAAATATATTTGCATTAACTATCCCAGTAAAAAAAACTTGTTCCCGGGTTCTCCAGCTTTTGCATCCAGATAAGTCGACGGCTGATCAGAGAATCTAAAAATAAACTCCTTGTAAATCCTAGAACCAAAAGCATTACAAAATTGCAAATTAAGTAAGCTATTACTTCCCCAGAAAAGCAACTAACACTAACCAGACCGAAATCTTAGCGAAGCCTATACGAGTATGCTTGTACCTACTATGAAAATAATTTTTTAAATATAAATATTTATTCTTGTATGGGACTTGAATAGATGGGACTACTATAAACAAAATTGGTTAGCATAATTTATCTAAAACAAAATAATCAAGAAGAATAGTACCACTGCCACTGCATGTGTCTGACAGTACCTACATTGAATCGTCGGTTCAAGGGTTAAACTCACTAACGAACAAATGACACTTTTGAAGGAAATTAGATTGAAACGTACTTTTTGTCAGGGTATTCATACAACAGCCTAAAGCCGTCGTAAATGTAGTAAAGTTTTAAACTTCGTAATTCTGTCACAATTTGTATGTAAAATTTGACAGATTTATGCAGTTTACAACTTTACTACGTTTACGACGACTTTACGCTTTTGCATGAATACCCTTAATATTTAAACACAAATTTACCAAAATATATGCTTCTCCATCAGGCTTTCCATCTCAAGGTTTTTTGAACTCGTGGATTCACGCACATGATTTCAAAACAAATAAAAGCTTTTTTGAGGTATTTTGTAAGCAAACCTCCTAGTAAATTTCTTGACACCATCATCTTTCTTGGCTTTTATTACCCATCCTGTTACAAACGAATTTCAGGAAGCCTTATGGAAAACGGAACAATCAACGAGAGTTAAGTTAGCACGTTTAAGGCTTGTATATTGAAAGATTTTATTTGATTTCTTTAAAAAGCTGTTTACGCAGAAATAACATCAAATAATTCAGTCAACTTCGATAAATAAACTCAAAAGAATTCTTATAGAAGTAAGCTTCAGGATATTGAAACAAATTCCAATTTTCAATTTTTCCTATCCCGTAAAAAATTTGTACAAATACATTTAGCATCAAAAATTAGTATGTTAAATATTCTGCTTCCATATACATACATACATATGTAGGTATTGATAACCTAGAAAAAACTATCAATATTCACCTATAAAATTAATGAATAAATACAAAACATTTTCATCATAAAAATTTACTTTATTACTACCAATTAACGATTCTCTTAGCTTTTTAAACATCTATAGATGTTTCTACAGAAACTTAATTAATTTTGAGTAATAAAAAACAAAACATCATTAAACATTCTACAAAGTATAAACAGATCAATCAAAAAGTATCTAGCTATTTATTCTTATTTGCTACCTTATCTTAACTATAAATTATTCATTGCCGGACGGAAGTTAGCCCACAATTGGGGTTTTTACATTTTGTTTTATGAATATTCTTATTGCTGTTAAATTAAATGGAATAACAATAAATTTGATATTCATTCTCAATACTAAAACGGATCTATTAATAGAATGATTCACAGCCGGTTAAGGATACTTATAATTTAATCTGGAATATCTCTTTAGCACCATCACACCTTTAATATCTTATCACCACCACCCGCCGACCACAGCATGATCTCAATTCAAAGATCATCAACAATAATGTCGACAAACGACTTTTACTTTCAATGATATAGGTACAGTACATACTTGGCTTGGCTTGGCTGGCTATACCTGGGTTATCCCCACATCGAACAAAGCAACAGCAGCAGAGGCAGTTTAGTGGTCATCAATTAACCTAAGCTGGGAGATCATGCCCTACTCCAATTTCAATTCCGTTGAGTGCTAGAGAGCTGAACCATTATCCCAGGCAGCAACAAACGGTTGAAATATTGGATGTGATGGCTCGTGAAGATCTGCTGGTTAAAAGTGACGTAATATGGTGTAGGATGGAGAGGATGTTGATGTTCAGTGTTATGGATTGTTGGATGATGTTCATGTTCATGAAGTGCAATAACAGTAAAAGTTGTAGATATCTACATTGTACTGTTTTTATTTGGTGTTGTTTTGAGTAATTAATTGTTATTGGTGGGCAATGAAACTTAAATGGAACATGACAAAGAGAATGGATTTTTTGTTGGTTCATTAATACGAGTAGGTATACGAGTATATTACACAATGAAATTTTTGAAAGGTGATCTTGTATTTTTTTTTTTTTTTAAGATACATACAATGAAAATTTATTGGATCAAATCTCGAGCTTTTTCTTTAGGGAAACTTTTTATGGCAGGTAGTGTTTTGAATGTTCTAAGAACATCTCAAAAATACTTCTGAAGAATGTATGTATGACTTATAATGTACATATTTGAAAAAAGAAATTTATACTCTACTTCTTCCATTAAGAACACAGCTTTTTGAGTTTCAACCCTTCCTTTTCTATGTCAGACTTAATGTTACCATACTTAGAATACAAATTCCAAAAACTACCGTCTAAGGAAAGTATTTTAAATGTGTGCCTCTTTTCAACCGATAAGTAGGTACCAATTACATTTTCAATATTAAAATGGGTAGATACAAAATGGTAGAAATTATATGTCAATTTGGCAGTGATATATAATCTCTGTAGAATAGTGGATCCGTTATAACCCAGAAGCTAGTGCCTTCTGAGCCCCAAACACAGTAAATTCTTCTTCTGACAAAAGAGAAAAATTAAATGCTTCTACTGCAAAAATTAATTTGCTTCTTCACTTCCACTTTGCAACGCGCTAGAGCCAAAACGAGTTAACTGATTTTGGTCAAAATTAAAGTGTTTAAAAGTTATTATAATATATAGCTAAGCCTCTATTTATGACTTAATGAGACATATTATTCTATATACTTCTAGATATACTTCCCCATTTTGTTCAAATGACTCAATTTATTTTGTGGTTAGAATTTTTTTTGTTGATCGAATACATTTTATCTGATGCAAATTAAAAGTGATTCAAGAAAATGTAAAAAAAAAAATAAGAAACAATATTGGCTAAAAACATCAAACCTAACCTAACCCATCGCCATAAGGAAATCTATTTTAAATTCTCAAACCAAATAATCTATTCTTGGAATTCAATTTTATTACAGAGTACAAAATAGCTAGTATACTAGGTATAGATTGATGACTAAAGTTAAAGTTTTTAACAAAACATAAAATAAAAACAATATCACTTTTGCCTTGAAGTTCGCATTACAAAACGCGTTAAACTATGTTTTGAATATATATTTGCACAATCGAAGTACCTATACAAATCTAGACTTTTGACAGGTTCAAGACCAAGAGTTAATTGAGTATACAATTAAAAAGAAACCACTGAAATAATATGGGGCATGTTTTATATTGTTTTGCGCCAGCATCAGCGAATGTTGTTTAGTTTATATTTATAATTTAATCGAAACTGATTCATATCTATGGTTTAATTGTATCCATCAATTAATCAATTAAAAATGAATAATTAATACGATTCTATAAGACAATGGGATGTCAAAATTATGAGAAATAGCCCGCTGAAAACTCTGATTTTAAAAGTTACTTATTCAAAGCAATCAGAAATATTTAAGTTCTACAAAAAAGTTAAAACTTATATCCGTGCCTCAGATAAAAAAATATCCCATCTAATTGGTCAGTAATTGGTCAGAAAAGGTCAACTGGTCCCAGAAATTGGTCAGCCCTAGATAACTTTTAATCAAGGCTTAAACTTTCTCAAGGTCGCTCAAGGTCACGCGCGATTTTTGGCACCTCATTAATGGGAAATTTGGAAAAATTTAATACCATAAGAAAGGTCCTGAGAACTATATAAAAGGTCAGCTAGTTTTAGTGATTGGTCAGCCATAGTTTTTTTTTTAATGAATTTTTAAATTATTGTTCAAGGTCACGCGCGATTTTTGGCACCTCATTTATGGGAAATTTACAAAAATTTAATACCACATGAAAGTTCCTAAGATCTGTATAAAAGGTCAGCTAGTTTCAGTAGTTCGTATAGATTCTTTTATACGATTTTTCAAAGTATTTTTTTTCAAGGTCACGAACCTTTCATGACCTAGAAAAAATCGTAAAAGAATCTATAACTGACCAATTTCTGAAACTAGCTGACCTTTTATACAGATCTTAGGAACTTTCATGTGGTATTAAATTTTTGTAAATTTCCCATAAATGAGGTGCCAAAAATTGCGCGTGACCTTGAACAAAAATTTAAAAGTTCATTAAAAAAAACTATGGCTGACCAATTACTAAAACTAGCTGACCTTTTATAAAAAAAAAAATAAATAAATTGGGTGGCGCAACAGCTCATGGAGAACCAGGGCCTAGTGACTTATAACTCTCAACCATTCTTGTGTGCGTGTTGTTGGCAGGAATGGAGGGGACCTACAATTTTATGCCGAGTCCGAACGGCTGGATGAGAAGCACTTTTTCATGACAAGTGTACTCTTGGAGGATTTGTCAGTTCCTCGCAAGAGGCAGTACCTCGGATAAAACATTTCTGTTTTTAGGTGACACGGCTGGGAATCGAACCCAAACCTTCGGCATGACAGTCCTACGCACTAACCATCATGCCACGAGGTACTACAGCTGACCTTTTATATAGTTCTCAGAACCTTTCTTATGGTATTAAATTTTTCCAAATTTCCCATAAATGAGGTACCAAAAATCGTTTTGACCTTGAATTTTTTTTTTAATTCATTAAATATTTATAAAAAAATCTATGGCTGACCAATTACTGAAAATAGTTGACCTTTTATCACGATCTAGAAATCTTTCGGATGGTATAAAATTTTGGCAAATTTCCCTTAAATGAGGTGCCAAAAATCGCGCGTGACCTTGAGCGACCTTGAGAAAGTTTAAGCCTTGATTAAAAGTTATCTAGGGCTGACCAATTTCTGGGACCAGTTGACCTTTTCTGACCAATTACTGACCAATTAGATGGGATATTTTTTATCAAATTTCCCTCATATGAGGTGCCAAAGGTTCAGAGGCTTAAGTATGTATATAATAATACATCTTAACCTGTGTCGAATTCCAACACCACTCAGAAAATGAAAGCTCACTCAGCAAATAACATTTTGTAGCTCCAGAAATTTTTTGAAATTTGAAACAAAAAACAATTTCTTAAACCTTCGGTTTTATCGTCCGTGTACGTTGTTCGTTGTTACCCGTACCTGGCGCAACGAAGAAATTCAAATACCTTTAAAATTTGCGCTGAACTTTGTTCGTATTTCGTTGTTTGTAAAACAATGTTCACCGAATGAAGAAAGAAGGTCTATGTCGTTTTCGATTGGATTTTCTAACTGTTAAGCTAGAACTATAATGGTCGGAGGGGCACTTAAGTGGTCGGAAGAAAACAAGTGAATACACGGAAAGTTTCGTTCAACTTTGCTCACTGAAGTGAAACTGACATTTGGTGAAATATGAATGTCGAAAAGAGATAGATGATAAGTAAATTATGGGTGTTTTCCCCTTTTGACGCTACGGAAAGCTACTTTTCGTTGGTTTTTGACATTCGCCACAATGGCTTTTCGACCATTATTAATAGTTCTACCTTTATACTTATTTTTGATTCTAATCGAATATGAAAACACCAAGATGTCAAATTTAGACACTCACTGCTGAATGATGCCATTTTACAAAATGGCTTCTTGAATTCTTCTACTTCTGACAAGTAATCCGACGAAAAACTGTACATGTATACGCGTGTGTTTCAAATTTACTACTTCTTGAAATCGGGCACAGAAAAAGCCAATCGAAGGCTTTTGGAGTAGCAGGAGTTTAAATAGAGTGGAATAGGATTACTCCGAACGTCCAATCGAAAACGACACTAGAATATTATAATCGAGTTATAACCTATCCTTTTATTTCTAATCCTTCATTAAATTTAAAATCGTTGAACACCTACATACATACATATCTTTGTGCATAACTGCAATTATGACACTTTGACATTTACAAATGTCAAAAAAGGTGTGTTTGGTTAATTCCTTGAACAAACTTACCCTGTTCCTGTTTCAGTCGTGTTCAGCTGCATTTTATTAAAAAAATATTAAAAATTAGTAAACTATTAAAGTGTTAGGTCTCGGGAAAATTTTCTATTTGTCTTGAATCTTTATTTTGTTTGTCAATAGTTGAGTGTAAGCGTGGCCATTGATTATAATTTCAAAAAAATATCTATCCTCAAATATTGACACAACTTTTAGATAAGATACCTATAGACATATGCAATGCTTATACATTATGTATATTTAAAATATGAATTTGAAAGTAACAATGCAATTGCAATCATTAATAGCTAGGTAGTATAATTATTATTATTATTAGTGTGACACTGAAAATTTAAAGTTTACTTAACGTTATACTGAAATTTAAAGGGTAGTGTTGACTTTCTAAAAAATGCAAACAAAGTCATAAATAATTGACAGATCATTAAATCTATTAAATTGGCATTGACAATAGTTTAAGTTCCGATAAGATCTTTTGTGACATTTCTCATGCATTTAATTCCTTCAAAGAATGCATAGTTCAAGAATTATATTATTGCTAGAATTATTTATTTTCATAACTATATATATGTGTTCCTACTTAATGCAGTAATAATAAATTAATAAACTTTGACAGATTAAGAGCAGGTGCTAATAAAAAGATCAAATGTCTACTTACTACCACTTTGTTGTATTTTTAACAACCAAATGACGCCGACGGACGCAACGAACCGCTTGATCTACAAAATCTCACATATTTCTTGCGTCATTTTTCAAAATCACAAGTCTTTTAGCTGACAAACACCGTTTGTTAATGAATGACCAGGTGAGAAACAGACACAGAAAAAGAATGCCGTTCTGATGATACCCATTCGAAAAGGCTAAATGCAACAAAAGCTGTGATCCTTCCCGAGTTTCAAACAGCTTGGAACCGCCAGATTTAGTGCGAGCCCGTTCCACACTTAAAAATTGTACTGGTCCGCACCAAATATGGCGGTCTGAAAATGTTTGAAACTGTTAAGGACTAAACAAGGATAACGGGGGTAATGTCTCTTTTACACATTTTTGATGCTATGTCTGTGTAAGTAATAAATTAAATTCAGTAATGTAATTTTCCATTATTTCTTTTGAGTTATTTCTTTCTCTTACCGATTCCAGTGGAATATAAAAAATCTTTTTTTCCAGATATTTACCCACACAATCAAAAAAATTTTTTCTTCAAGCATAATTTCAATTTCAATTCAATTTCTTTTATTGAACATAATATATACAATCTGGCTTATAACTAATATGATACTATGATAAATTTACATTTGTTGGCACATAGGGGGCCTAACGTTACACAATGTCTTAAGTTTAACAAATTATAGATATATAAATTACATGTCAAAAAATTTAAATTAAAAGTCGGCTGACTTAATCGTCCTCAGGGTGTTCATTCCCGGTTGTCAATGGTGTTTTTGGTGAAGGTTGGGGGAAGTTTTGGCGTTTAGCCACGGTAGAAGGCTGACCCAATGTCAGCGTAGAACGAGACTGCTTCCTCGTTGTCCATGATTATGTTGTCATCAAGTGTTTCCATTACACTGAGGTACCTTGGCTCCGGATGTCGTTGTTCAGTGGTCATCCTTCTCATTAGCTGATTCGGGTGGTCGATGATGTTCCGTACTAGTATCTTCGCTGAAAGGACTAGGTATTTGTCCAGCGGGATTATGTTGGCTTCGGAGTAGAGATGTTCGTTCCTGTAGTGTTTCCGCCGCTGCCGGTCGAAGTACAGTCCGGTGCAAATCCTGAGAATCTTCCTTTCGAATACTTGAAGCTCCTTCATGGCTGTCTTGGAGATTGAAAACCAGACTGGGAAGGAGTAGCTGATGACAGGTCGTAAGAGCTGCTTGTAGATCAGTAACTTCGTTGGTTGGCTTAGTCCTTTTCTTTTCTTCATCAATGGATGTAGACGGTGAAAGGCCCAGCTGGCCTTTTTGAGTACATTTCTTGAGTGCGGGTTGAACCTTAGCAACTCATTGAACTGGACTCCCAGGTACTTCACATTCTTTTTGGCAGCTATGATGGATCCGTCAGGGAGTCTCAAGACCAGATTTCTGCAGTTGGCTGCGGTGCGAAGACCTCTACCAGTTGAAGGCCTCCTGAAGCAGACAAGTTCCGACTTGGAAGTGTTGATTCGGATGCCCCATTTCGTGTAGAAATTGAAGAGTCTGTTGATGTGGGCCTCTACTTGTCGGACGGCGATAAACGGTGACACTGATGATGCATAGGTGAGCGAGTCGTCGGCATATAGCAGGTTCTCGCATCCAATTGGGGCAGGTTGGTCGGATGTCATCAGGCTGTAGAGGAAGGGGCCAAGTTTTGAACCTTGGGCGACTCCGGCTCTGATATTCTTCATGTTTGACTTACAATTGTCTAGTTGAACGAAAAATTTCCTGAAAGAAAGAAAAGAAAAAAGAATTTTTGTAAGTGGCGGTGGTACCTGTAAAAGATGAAGTTTATGTATTAGGGCTTCTATCCAAACGCTATCAAATGCTTTCTCGACATCCAGAAAGCATCCGACGGTGACACGATGACTGTTGAGGGAGGTGGTGATATCGTGTTGGAACTTCAGCAGCGGATGCAGCGTTGAGTGCTTTTCTCGAAAGCCAAACTGCATGTCAGGGATGATTGAGTTTTCATTGCAGAATTTCTTCAGCCTCCGGAGGATTACTTCTTCCAGTAATTTGCTGATATTGTTGAGAAGTGATATTGGCCTGTAGTTGGATATTAGGTTAGAAGCACCTTTCTTCGGGATTGCCACAATCTTCGCTGTTTTCCACGTCTGGGGGAAGTAGCAGTTGTTGATGCAGTTGTTAAGGATGATTGTGAGGAAGATCATTACTGCTTGTGGAAACTTTTTCAGGATGTAATTGGAAACACCATCTGGTCCAGATGATTTTTTTGGCTTTGAATTTCCGATGATCTCTGCTACCTCCTCTAGATTGCATAGATGTGGACTATCGGCGGGATCACTTGCTGGATTGGTGTCATCGAAACTGATTATATCCGGATTTGGCTGTAGGGTCTGCTGAATTGATGCTTCTACTTCTTGTAGGAAGGTCGGGTCAGTAGGTGGGTTCGGTGTGAAGTTTCCTTCGAAGTAGTTGGCGAACGCTTCCACCTTGTCCTGGGCTGAGGTTGCTTCAATGTTGTTGCTGATAATGGATTCTGGCATCTGTGGCTGTTTTCCAATGATCCTATTGATGTTTTTGAAGGCATCAGGTCCTGGCTTAATTGCTTGCAATCTTCTCTGGTACTGGATATTGTTATGGTGTTGAATGGAGTTCCGGAACATGATATTGACTTGCTGTAGCTCATTCCAAACTGTCTGGTAGTTGATGTTTGTCGTATTAAGCTCGCTTCGATGGATCCGCTGGAGTCGTTTCCTTAGCCGCTGTCTGTGAGCATACAAATTCTGGACGTAATCAGGAAGGTGTTGGTACCTGTCCTTTGACGTCCTAGGTCGCTTTTGCTTCTCCAGGGCTTCAGATACGGAATGTTCGAGGTTGTCAATAGCTGCATCGATTTCGGTATCCAGCAGATTCCTGTTTGAAGGTGGAAGAGTTATGTTGTCTTCGATGTCCCTGTGAAGTTTTTCAATATCCAGCCGTCTGAAGTTGATGAAGTTCTCCGGAGCTTCTGTTGATAAGAATATTGGTTGGGTCAGGTTGATAGACAGTTGAACAGCTTCGTGGTCCGAGTCGCTTTGTACAATTGTACAGATATAATTCCGGATTTCCGGAAGAATGTGTACAAGGTTCGAGGAGGCCAGGAAGAAGTCCAGCGTTGATGGCGTTCTAGGGAAGGTAGGCTTCGGCTGGGATATAACCACCAGAGAATGTTCATTGCTGTTCAGTTCCATCCAATCTACAATTGCTTTGCCTTCGTTGCTGATTTTGGAGTCTAACCATAGGTGATGTCTGGCATTGAAATCACCTCCAATGATGCCATAGGTGCTTTGCTTCAGGATGCTGTTGAGGATGAGCAGGTCACTATGTATGTTTCTTGCAGAGGATGCGCACTTGAAGTATGTACTGATGACTGTAAGGGTCTCACCTCTTCCTAGGGTCATCGTGATGGCGGTGGCTTCACTAGTCTTTAGTCGTGGGATAATGACTTCTTTTGTATTGGGGGAGAATTTGTCTTTTATGAAGACTGCTGTTCCAACGCGATCCTCGTTTTTGTCCTGCCGGTACGTTTTAAATCCTTTGATGTTGATGTTGTTTTGTTTGGTCACTTTCGTCTCGCTGATGAGGGCAATATCAGGGGTATTGTTCTTCATGAATAGGTTGAATGACGTCCTCTTATCTAGGCTGTATAATGAATTAACATTATACGTCAGGATGCGGAGTTTCTTCAATGGCATATTTCGAAGACGAAGGCGGCCAAGACCGCGGACTTGTTTTTATCACTAAGTTGATTGTAGTTGGATGGGATGGCATTCCGGGCTTTATCCATGACGGAGATGAGGTTGGACCCGAGGAGCCGCTGGACTTCATTGTTGAGGTTCAGGGATGGGGAAGTTGCTGAAGTTCTGGTCGGTTTGACAGGGGCTGTCTTCACAGGGATGGTTTTGGCTGGAATTCTTGGCTGCTGTTGATGCTGCATTCTCGTTGTTGATGGTCTGGGTGTTGAATTCTGTTTGGCCATTGCTGCGTAGCTGACTGATGGCCGGGTTACCACACAAGCTGATTTAGCGACGAACTCTTTGTGCGCCTTCTTCTCTGCAATCACCTTGTTCCTCTCTGTTAGGCGGGCCTTTAGAGTGGGGCAACCCTTGAAGCTTGCAGGATGTCCTTCTTTCTGACAGTTGGCACACCATACGTCCAGACCTGTGTTCTCCTTTCGCTTGCATTGTCCGGGCTCGTGGTCTTCTTTGCACTTGACGCACACATATTGGCGGCCACAGTTAATGGCTACGTGTCCGAAGCGCTGGCAGTTCCGGCATTGGACGATGTCATTGGACTTCATTCGCTCCCAATAAACCCTCTGGTTCATTATTAGGGTCTTGGAGCACACCTCGTTGATGTCACACGTCTTTGATACTTCAACGACAAAGTTGTTGTAGTGCTTTGTCTTTGCCTTCTTGGATTTGAAGTGCGTCACTGAGATTATTGGAAGTCCCTCGATGCGGAGCTCATCTTCGACTTCTATGGCTGAACAGGTAAAATGTATACCTTTCAGTAGAAGGAGGTTTTTCCTGTCTTCCCTTGGCGTGAATGAGTTGAACTGTATCTTCATAGTTTTGAGGTACTTCTTGATGGCTTCGAATGATGTTCTATCCTGGGCGTTGATGATGGTGGTCTTCGTGCTCCTGTTTTTGAATGTCACTGATATGTTGCTCGCCTTGCAGTGTCTCCTTATCTCGGCGACACTTCCGGAGAAGCAAAATATCGGAGGCATTCCAGGACCTTTGCTTGGGTTGACGGCAGCTATGTCATTGGTTGTCGTTGGGGTCTGAGCAGGAGCAGGATTAGAGGCTGCTACTGCTTTGATGGCGGCTGATGATGTTGATGCTGTTGCGGCTTCTTGAAGTTTGGCTGGCGTTTGTTTCTTTGCCTGGATTGGAGGGGACTTCGGTGACTCTACGTCCAATTGGGGGCGCTTGGTTGTGTCCTTTGGTGCAGATTTTCCCGTTTTACGTGGTCTCTTCTGACCAGGCAAAGGTGAATCGCTGAAATCGTCCTCTGAACTTACTTCCGATGTCTGGCTGGATGAGAGCACTTCAGAAATCACCTGTTCTTCCTTAGCGTTCACTTCCGAGCGCTCTTCAGCATCATCGTCATTGGATAAATCACAGTTAGAAGAATCTTCAACCTCCATACTGTCAACTTCTTTGCTTTCTTCTTCGTTCCTTTTCGTTGGGGTGACAAATTTACTGAATGTCTCGTTAAGCCTCGGTCCATAATCGGGCAGGTAAGTGACTATCCTGGTGAGCAATGCATCGAGCGACGCAAATGCTGCCTCCGGATTAAATGGTTCGCCCATTTCCGGCTTAACTTCTCTTTCACTTTTATTATTTTACTACACTGATTAAAACGCACAACACTTATTTATAAAAAAACCTTTATTCCGCGAATTAATCAGGATTAGCACTTGTTCACCGCAGGTAGCCCGCAGGTATACCTGAGTTACACTTCTGTTTTATTTATTTCGGGGTGGATTTTTTTTTTTAAATCTTCCGCTAACGATGCGCACGCTCTGAACGATGTACACTGAATGATTTCTTCAAGCATAAGCAATTATCAATTTGACGAGTGACTCGACGAAAAATACATAATTATTATGTCTTCATGTTCAGATAGTGATAGTGCACTACCCGCTCTCCTAAATTAAATCCAGAGGGAACAAAACCCTCCAAAAATACTACACCGAATAGCCAAATGGAATATTTTTAGAAGAGAATGGAAGGCTAGTGGAAAAGAAGTGAAAATATAGAAGGTGACATATGTAGTAGGAGTGACAAATGAAAGAATTTAATCAACAGTTTGACGTTAGGATTCATGGGAAAATTTAGTATAGGTCCGTAACTAAAATCAACAAAAGCCAAAATAAAGACTTTATTTTCTAACGAATTCAATGCGTCATTACCTTCACAAAATTTCCAGACTTTTTATTTTGTTTCTCCTGAAAAAAGATATTAAAATTTTATTAGTTGCCATGCAAATAAATGAAGACTGTGAGCAATCAACCATCAATGTTGGTTATCATCACTTTATTTCACCTAAAAGGAAAAGTTAACAAACAAGACTGATTTCAAGGAAAAACTGAAGACAACAAAATAGAGGCACCTTTATTTAACCTTCAGTATTCAGTTTTCCCAATATTGGTTCTATAGAATTCTAACTATAGTTAATGGCATTGCAAGATACAAGAACAAAAAAGCTTTCTCTTATATTTTTCTAGAATCAGTTTAACAAACTACGAACATTGGTACAGGTGTCAAAAAATATCTACAAGCCTTAACCCAAATCGAATATAATGTATATTACAGAATATGGTTTTCTTTTAACCATATAAACTGATTTTAATTCTAGGAATACAAAGAGGATAAAATACAAAAATGTTAATAGATATTTATCACAATTTTTTCAAGGCAAAATTAAAAAACCGCAAACAACGATAACGTGGTGGTACTATGTATATTAACATCGTGATTAAACTTTGGCTTAGTCACCAACCGATCACTTGAAATTGCAACAAATAAACAATAATTATTTTCCAACTTTGTGGTCTAGTCTTAAACGATCGAAGCCATAAGTAAGCGTATTTGCCACTGGCTCTCTGCAATTTACAATAATAATAATTGAAAGATTATAAGTAATAAGGACAGTGGAAGTTGTACGTTTGGTAGTAATATACCTAGACATACTGTACTGTACTGTATGTAACTTTAACTTGAAACTGTAGTTTAGCGCAACTGTTTCTGATGTTGGATTTCTTAATATTGCAACAATTTTGACAGAATCTAGATCTAGAATATAAGCAAAGAAGAAGCAATTAGGTAAGTCAAGGCTCTAGACCCTTGGGGAACTCAAAGATAAACATAACATGATGACAAAGGTGAGGATTGAACACTTAAATTTCAGCTAGTGCCAAACTTTTTGGCTAACTTTCCTTGAGTCTCCTACAATTCCTATCAAAATAATTGCTTGTAAAAAAAATCACATCACAAACAAAAACCTATAAAATGAACTGTCTCACAGAAATATCTCGATACCTTCGCCTTGCCGAAAACTTCATTATAAACTTCGATATAAGTAATCTAGGAAAAAAGTTTCTTTGGTCAAAAATTCACAGCTCAAGCCTAGTTTACAGTTCCCGTGCGCAAAAAAAAAAAACCAATGGAAGTATTCTCGCATGTCAAAAATAATTTAGGTGTAATGCAAAACTAATTGTTTGCATGATTGGTTTACAGTTTCATGCAAAAAAAAACATAGCTGTCATGGAATGTCATGCAAAACAATGGACCGGCAATTGTTTGCATGCGAAAAAAAAGTGTGATGAATAAAATATTTTTTTTTTTTTTGATAGTCGGTTAACACTTTAAAAAATAATATATTCACCTCGAGGTAATATTTGCATACAAATGGTTTTTGCATCCAAAAATAATTATTTTACATTTTACGGCCAATAGTTTATTAATTAAGGGGTAAAGTAATGACTCGATTCAATGGGTGGCTTAGGCCAAGGCAAACGTTTTTCGCCTTGAATATTATTCAATTTCAATAGGTGGAAAATCGTTTTGAAAATTTTGATTTTTTTTCGCATGGGATCTGTAAATTATGTTTTAGCTAAGGTTTAACGTATAAAGGCTCTCTTAAACCGACTCGAAAAACGACGACAGTAGCACTGTTTTTAGTGCATTTTTATCCTCGCTTGAAAAGATTAGCATGCTAAATACAACAACAATAGACGCTGTTTATACTGGGGAGATTGAGACAGATCTCACGGAAGTTTCTGGACAAGAGAAGTGCAGGGTCAGGGATGTCGTGAGGCATGAAGAAAACATATACACCCGACTAATGGGACTCATTTGTTGTTGTTTAAATGTGCAAATAATTGAAGTTGTTGTTGTTTCTATGTGTTTTGAGGTGCCTCAAATTTTTTTATGTAGAAACGATTAGACTCACGAGTCCAGTCTCAAATTTCCCAATCTAAACGTGTAATGTTTAACATGCTACTTTTTTAAGCCCAGCTAAAAATGCGCTAAAAAGCAGGGGTGTTGTGTATCTACCATATTTTGTGCTTTAATACTCAATAGATACTGTAAATTTGCGTTTGCACATTTTAGACATTTTTAACCAGATTACTTTTTTCTCACTCTTCGATAAATGACAGTTCGTGAGTTTCTGTGCAAAAAGTAAAGAATCAGACCAAAAATCACTGGAACTGATATTTTCAAATACGTAAAAAGTAATTTCTGTATTAACAAAAAATTTGAGATACGAACAGGTATCTACTTTTCAGGGCCTAAGATACCTATGCTTAGAGTTGTTCATACATTAAACTACTAATATTTTACCTTTTTTCATCCATAGCTACAGATACGCATAATGAATCATCTGAAGTATTTCTTAAATTAGCATCAAATTAATCATTTGTTTATATTTCACCAAAATCACAATCTGAATTCAAATTCTGCTCCAATTTTCTTATATACTTCCTGATAAAAAAAAAGTCATCTCATATATAGCTCTGATGTGACTATCAAATTCATTGTCATGCAGCCACTTCCTCTTGAGACAAACAAATAAATTTCCATGCCATTATAAATTCTCTACCAAAATTTATATACATAGCTTTATTGCCATCCCACAGCTTTGCGAAAAAATTAATTTTTACACACGATTACCATTAGCATAGTGTCAGCCATGCTGAGACATTATACTGCGATCTGTGGGCGAAACTTGCATAATTTGTGACTGTTGTTGAGATTGAGATTATAAACTGTAACAAACTCATATTGACCATTGATTGTTTTGTGTCGAATATCCACCTCAATTGGGTGTATACCAATTTAATAAACTGTGAATATATATAGAGACACGTGCGAGTATATAAAGTAATGTTGGCGATAAGAAGGGCAAAAACCAGATATCTGTGATGGAATTTGAATTTCCAATGGTATTCAAAAATAGTCTTTCAAAGTTTTTATAAAATTCCAACAGCTTCATAATAGTCTAGTCGCGTTATTAATAGCAGCACTCTTTCAGTTCAGAAATATTGTCACAGCATTTAAACTAGACCAAAAGTTTCATGAAAACGTGTTGCAGGTGTTTTTACCACGCCACGCTATAATGAACAAACACATTTCCTATAAATTAATGCAAATCAATGGCAGACTTATTAATTATCTACATGCAAGTATCTAGCGGATTCCTTGAGATAGTTAAATGGAAAACAAAACGATTCTGAATGAGCGTATATGTATACATAGGTCCGGATCGAGACCTATCTTAAGCACATCGAGGCTATTATAACTTTATTGGTCAAGATATCGTGACGGATGTCTGATTGATTCTCTTTACCTTTTAGCCCCAAATGCATTCACTAAATCAGATCATGTTAGCGAGTGATTGGTTCTTTTACCTCGAAGGGGTCTAATTTTTGATTGATCGTTGAAAAGTCACTAACTTGATCAAATGACCATGATAAAGGTTTGAATCTCAATCACACAGTCTGGCTATTTGGGTATTTCAATTATTATGATCTGTCACTTTCAATCGTTTAGCCTCATTAGTCATAAGTTCTTGGCACGTGAGCTGCCATTTTAACGCCACTTCTTTAGACAATCTAAATCATAGTTGACATAAGGAAGCCAATTATTTACTTTCTGAGACCATGAGACTTCATTAAGTAGATCGTTCAATTATGTTTCCTTGAATTTTTTTTCTTTTGTTGAATGTAACCCTTGTTTAGAGTTTATTGGTCTTGCCTCCTGTTTTTTTTTTATAAAAAAACAAAAACAATTCAAGAATTCCACATGATAATAGATGAAGGCTTTATAATATACACTTGGAACACCTGAGACACACCTATGAGGGGTAGTCAACCATGAAATGGTAAACGAAATAGAAAGGGAACTTGGTTGGATGGATTTGAAGTATTTTACCGATTAGATACAATTATATACAGTTTGTTCTTTACTTTATTTGTTTGCCTAAGATTTGTATTTGACCTCAAAAACTATACTCATAGGTGGTACCTAAGCATATTTTCCTAAGACAGCAAACTTGTTTACTCTTAGAAGACATTAACAGCCTTATTCATAAACGCATCATAGCTTGTGCATAGTGCTATGTACTCGTTATAATGCATCTGAACGCAAAAACCTTATTCATAAAACTTATGCAACGTTACATAGACTCATTATAAGCTAAACGAGTTTGGAGGTTGAATAGTGGCAACATAAGGATATTTTAGTATCAAAATGTCACTAACACACACAAAAGTGAAATATTTTGATATGCGCACATATACATATCTATACCTATTCTTCCCAATAAAAATGTGAGCAAAGAAATAATGAAATAAAACAACAAAACAGATTATTTTCTCAAAAAAACTAATTTTCTTTTATTTATGCACATATGTAAATGCGTATCTACAATAGATAACACAATGAAAATAGCATAGAAAAACAAAAATAGAGAAACTAAAAACAATCCAACCGGTGGCGGCAGCGCAGCAGGAAAACTGGGGGTTGTTTTGTTTTTTTTTTTATAAAAATTCACTGAGAGTAAATGGAATGGAATTGCTATGAGTTTTTATCGAAACTTTTATTTATTTTTGCTAAAAATGAGTAATGACACAAGAAAACTACAAAATTATAATATTATAGACACAGAAATTGAAAAGACCGAACTGGAAGCATTTTTCTTTTATTGATTTTTCACAAACAGCTGATGTTTGTTTATGTGAAGTTGAAGTAAAACGTAATAGATTTCCTCTTTGTGGTACTTTATTTGACACAAGCGTTGCATAACTAAAATGGATGGGGAAATTTTTTATGAATAAGGATTTATGTAACGTTACATAGTGGCTACATAAATCCTTATGCAGTGCATAACTATTCATCTGTTTAGCGCATTCTAATGAATAAGGCTGTAAGTATACAACAATGCATTTTTTTTAAATATCCTGACAGTGTAGAAAGTTGAAAAAATGCGAAATTAAGTAGTGTAGTGTGAACTCAGCTTTAAACATAAAAATGATTGTGCTTGCTGATTTTGTTCTTCTCTTTATCATTGTATATAAACTCTATAGTATTCTCATGAAGCCAAAAAGCTCGTGGCCATCTAGTGTCCAAATGTTATCATAATTTTTGTTAAGAGATCTCGGTAAGGCGATCACAGCGAACCTATCGACCAAATGTCAACCTACAAAATCATGTTGCATGAGAATACTATAAATTGTATATTATTTCGTATTTTCATAATGAAAGACACGATTCGATTGTTTGGATTAGATAGGAGAAGCAACACAAAAGAGAACGTCAATTTTCTACACCGAATATTTTCAAATATTTTAAAATATTTCATCCCCCTCCCTCTTCTGCAACTTACCCCGCTCACCATCGCAAGTCGCAGAAAATGCTTGAATTTCTTCACGTGTGTGATCAGAGACATTGACACGAAAAACTTACAAACAGATTTGTATATAAGGTTCATTCGCGTACTCTCCAAAACAACGAATTTAAGTCAAATCATGTTCACATACTCAGAAAATGTGTAGTTTTTTCACAGAAAAGAAAGCTCATGAGAGAGTTTTTTAAACTCTTCGGAAGCCTCATACCTCTTGCAAAAAATCTCATGCACAGAAAGGCTTAAGCCGGAAATGGTTCACAAATTCTTCTTCGGTGTATGGAGGGGCCGACTTCCAAATGATTCGTTATAGAGTTCCTGTTCGTTTGTATCGTCTGTCCCATCATACTCAATACATCTCCTTTGTTGCCTTCATCATCCGTATCTTCAAATAGTTTCTTAAAATACCATCTTCGCTACTGACAGTTGGCACAGTCCATTAATATTTGCATTTCATTTCCGTTTAAAGATTCCATTTTTAAAAACAAAAAAATAATTATCAGCTGAAATACATAATATATGGGTATTCATGCAAAAGCATTAAGTCGTCACGTCTTAAACGTAGTAAAGTTTAAAACTTCGTAAATCTGTCACAATTTGTATGGAAAATTAGACAGATTTACGCAATTTAGGTACAACTTTACTGCGTTTACGACTACTTTTCGCTGTTGCATGAATAGGTACCCTTAATGTATTCAAAATAAGCTCATGATGTTTAACTTACAATTTTGTTTCCTTTAATTTGTTGACGTTAAAAAAAGCGGTAGAAATGTGTGTTCCTAACGTTCTTTTACTTGTGCAAAGTTTCACTTCACTCTAAAAGAATTTCATCCCCACTCCTCGTAATGTGATAAGCTGCTAATTTTAGCCCAAAAAGTACACGAGTTCAGAAGGAAATTTTTCAGCCACCGATCGTGGTCACACAGCTCATATTTAAATATGTAGGAGGTTTACAAAGGTTTCTGATGACTTTGATGACTTTGCTAAGTCCCGATGTTTTTTTTTTCGTC
The DNA here is from genome assembly GCA_963921185.1 of Dasysyrphus tricinctus. Lineage (NCBI taxonomy): Eukaryota > Metazoa > Arthropoda > Insecta > Diptera > Syrphidae > Dasysyrphus > Dasysyrphus tricinctus. The sequence goes on along the minus strand of OY992531.1, from coordinate 250,456,846 downwards.
CAGTTTCTTCTTGCCCTATAGAGAAACACGTTTATTGTTTTGCCATTTTGAATAAACAAAATGTACTTTGTTGGGCGTTTACTTCCCTAAAAACCCGTGTAACACTGGTGGTACGGATATACCACAAGTCTGTGACGTTATACATACCATTATAAAACCACGACAGCAAAATGGTATGAGCATGGTATCAAAACTTGGGTTTTTCTCGTAGTGAACGGTAGTATACATAGCCCCTTACATGCCGCCTCTACTGGATATGAGCCATGCTCGGACTGTGAACATGTCTTGAAAAAAACCAATGGAGCCTCAAAAGTCCATGTCCGAGCCACTGATCTCTATAATACACTGGATAGCGTATTCATACAAAAAAGTTGCTTCCAATTGAAGAACTGTTATAAGGTGCGCCGGTACACTTTTTTGTATAACAGTATAAAAGTATAACATGTTTTTTTATTAAAGTGACAGCTGGCAATCAAGGAAGTGAAATTATTTTATTTTGTTTATGGTATCAATCGCTTGTCAAAGCAGACAAAAAAAAGCAAGAAAATATTATTTTGCATCATCGAGAGGAAAATAAATTAGAAATTTGTATTCTTAATTGCAATGTGTCTCATTTGAAGGTCGTTCTATAGTTTTGTGTTTTTATTTTAATTAAATCTTCCATTGCAATTAAATTTGTTATTTTTGTTTGAAATATGTATGACTAATGAGTCCACGGAGAAGCCCAGCAATACAAATGATAAAAGAAACTGGTTCCATTCACTGTCCCGTCGAAGAAAATCAGCAACATCCACCACAACATCGACATCACAAAAATAGCAGAGTCGAAATGAAGATGCTGCTGGTGCCTCTGCTTCGACTCCGAAAGCCTCAGCAGCAACCTCAACACTAACATCAGGTCAAGAATCTTCCGTCGAGGATAGCATCAACAATTGGACAAGTTTTGGAAACGATCGCATCAAACGCAAAGATGAACGTAAGAATGTTTTCCAGAGATTCAAGAAACGCATGGGAATTAACTTTTCGATGTGCCAAAAAAATCCCAACCCGACACATCAATATCTTCCAATTCGAATGTCCACGACGTGGTTTTTATCATCATTCAAAGAAATAAATAAAATAACTTTACTAAACAGCGCTATCCCGATCAAGCTGGTAAAACTGAGGCACAACAAAATGAAAACCAAAAATTGTACTTCCATCGTATTGGTGAGCCACAAGGGAAAGACGTTCTAGTTGTTGAATTTCCAGATCAGCCATCATGGAGAATGTGAGTGACCATAACTTTGAAATCGATTAATGTTTTTTCATATCTCTTAATATTTCTAGAGGATCTGAAGTATCGGATTGTAGATAATATGTTCTTTTCATGATTGTGAAAGATTGCCGTGATAATATTGTTTACTATGCTGATTTGGAGAAAGCCGGGAGATAAAATCAAAACTAGAGATTCATGCAATCGTTACAAAATTCTAATCAGATTATGATGTATAGTTGAGAAATTTTGTAAAATTAAATCAAAACTTTTTGAATTTTTTTAGTTCATCACAAACACGGGTTCGAGGGTCTACCTCTGCGGACAAACAAAAATGCACCCAACTATCGAGTTATTTCAATCGATATGGAAAACCCAGCTGAGGAAAATTGGATAACATTGATACCGGTAATTTAAAAAGGGTTAAAATTATTAATTAAGCATGTTGAAATCTAGATTTTTGTTTGTTTAGGAACATGAAAAAGTTGTGTTAGATAGAGTTATGTGTGTTGATGGAAATAAACTTTTATTGGAGTTCATTCGTGATGTAAAGGTTTGTGATCATGTCATCTTCTGTTTTTTAACTTTTATAAATGTTTTTAATTTCCTTTTCTAATAATTTATAGTGTCCTTCAAGCGCATTCTCTTGAAACGGGTGAGCTGATACGTACATTCAATATTGACATAGGTACAATTGGAAGTATTTCTGGCGAAAAAAAATACTCTGAAATATTCTACAGTTTTACATCATTTCTTACACCTGGGAAAATTTATTAATATAATTTTGCAAAGCCCAATGAAGAACCAACGCTATTCCGTGAAATAACTTTAAATATTGAAGGCTTCTGTTGAGATGCGCGATAAATAAAATATATCCAATTTATTTTATAAAAGAATTTATTGAACACAACGAGAAAACAAACTAACTGAAAGAAAGAATAATTTAGAATAATGAAAAACTATGACAATTATAATAAATAAACAACAAAGCTATTTGATAAAAAATAAAATAAATTATGAAAGTGAAAGTAGATTAAGCTAAGGTAGTTTTTGTATTCATAACAGCTTCAATAGCAATGACTACAAAGTTGAACAAGTATTCTATCCCAGTAAAGATGGGACACAAATTCCAATGTTTATAATTCGGAAAAATAGAAATACAGTCACACCACGCCCGTGCCTTCTCTATGGATATGGAGGATTCAATATTAGTTTACATCCTTCATTTGGTATTGTTGGTTTGATGTTCATTGATACATTCGATGGAGTGCTGGCTTATCCCAATATTCGAGGTGGCGGAGAGTATGGAGAGAAATGGCACAATAGTCGTTTGTTAAATAAATAAAATGTATTTGTAAATAAAATGTATTTGACGAAAATAGTTTTTTGAGACAATTTTTTGAAATCTTTGCTCGAATTGGAAATGGTTTTTGAAATAACTTAGAAGACCTTAATTAAGACTAAGAACCGTTTCAATAATCAAAATCCAGCAAGTAGTTTTGAAATGGCAACGTTTTGTATCCAGCACTTGCAAGAATTTCATATAAATTTCTTGCAAGTGTTAGATACAAACAGTTGTCATTTCAAAACTACTAGCTCGATTTTGATGGTTGAAGCGGTTTTTAGCCTTAATTTATGCCTTCTAAGTTATATTAAAAACCATTTCCAATTTAAGCAATAATTTCGAAAAATTTGCCCATAGAAATATAGTATCATCATATTCTTGAAATTCGAAAAAAGACGAAAATACTTTTTTAAGACAATTTTTTGAAATCTTTGCTCGAATTGGAAATGGTTTTTGAAATAACTTAGAAGACCTTAATTAAGACTAAGAACCGTTTCAATAATCAAAATCCGGCAAGTAGTTTTGAAATGGCAACGTTTTGTATGCAGCACTTGCAAGAATTTCATATAAATTTCTTGCAAGTGTTAGATACAAACCGTTGTCATTTCAAAACCACTTGGTGGATTTTGATTATTGAAACGGTTCTTAGTCTTAATTAAGATCTTCTAAGTAATTTCAAAAACCATTTTCAATTCGAGCAAAGATTTCAAAAAATTGTCTTAAAAAAGTATTTTCGTCTTTTTTCGAATTTCAAGAATATGATGATAATATAGTTCTATGGGAAAATTTTTCGAAATTATTGCTTAAATTGGAAATGGTTTTTAATATAACTTAGAAGGCTTAAATTAAGGCTAAAAACCGCATCAACTATCAAAATCCGGCAAGTAGTTTTGAAATGGCAACGTTTTGTATCCAGCACTTGCAAGAATTTCATATAAATTTCTTGCAAGTGTTAAATACAAAGCGTTGTCATTTCAAAACAACTTGGTGGATTTTAATTATTGAAGCGGATTTTAGCCTTAATTTAAACCTTCTAAGTTATTTTAAAAAATATTTCCAATTTAAATGAAAATTTCGAAAAATTTGCCCATAAAACTAGTATCATCATATTCTTGAAATTCGAAAAAAGACGAAAATAGTTTTTTGAGACAATTTTTTGAAATCTTTGCTCGAATTGGAAATGGTTTTTGAAATAACTTAGAAGACCTTAATTAAGACTAAGAACCGTTTCAATAATCAAAATCCGGCAAGTAGTTTTGAAATGGCAACGTTTTGTATGCAGCACTTGCAAGAATTTCATATAAATTTCTTGCAAGTGTTAGATACAAACCGTTGTCATTTCAAAACCACTTGGTGGATTTTGATTATTGAAACGGTTCTTAGTCTTAATTAAGATCTTCTAAGTAATTTCAAAAACCATTTTCAATTCGAGCAAAGATTTCAAAAAATTGTCTTAAAAAAGTATTTTCGTCTTTTTTCGAATTTCAAGAATATGATGATAATATAGTTCTATGGGAAAATTTTTCGAAATTATTGCTTAAATTGGAAATGGTTTTTAATATAACTTAGAAGGCTTAAATTAAGGCTAAAAACCGCATCAACTATCAAAATCCAGCAAGTGGTTTTGAAATGACAACGGTTTGTATCTAACACTTGCAAGAAATTTATATGAAATTCTTGCAAGTGCTGGATACAAAACGTTGCCATTTCAAAACTACTTGCCGGATTTTGATTATTGAAACGGTTCTTAGTCTTAATTAAGGTCTTCTAAGTTATTTCAAAAACCATTTCCAATTCGAGCAAAGATTTCAAAAAATTGTCTCAAAAAACTATTTTCGTCTTTTTTCGAATTTCAAGAATATGATGATACTAGTTTTATGGGCAAATTTTTCGAAATTTTCATTTAAATTGGAAATATTTTTTAAAATAACTTAGAAGGTTTAAATTAAGGCTAAAATCCGCTTCAATAATTAAAATCCACCAAGTTGTTTTGAAATGACAACGCTTTGTATTTAACACTTGCAAGAAATTTATATGAAATTCTTGCAAGTGCTGGATACAAAACGTTGCCATTTCAAAACTACTTGCCGGATTTTGATAGTTGATGCGGTTTTTAGCCTTAATTTAAGCCTTCTAAGTTATATTAAAAACCATTTCCAATTTAAGCAATAATTTCGAAAAATTTTCCCATAGAACTATATTATCATCATATTCTTGAAATTCGAAAAAAGACGAAAATACTTTTTTAAGACAATTTTTTGAAATCTTTGCTCGAATTGAAAATGGTTTTTGAAATTACTTAGAAGATCTTAATTAAGACTAAGAACCGTTTCAATAATCAAAATCCACCAAGTGGTTTTGAAATGACAACGGTTTGTATCTAACACTTGCAAGAAATTTATATGAAATTCTTGCAAGTGCTGCATACAAAACGTTGCCATTTCAAAACTACTTGCCGGATTTTGATTATTGAAACGGTTCTTAGTCTTAATTAAGGTCTTCTAAGTTATTTCAAAAACCATTTCCAATTCGAGCAAAGATTTCAAAAAATTGTCTTAAAAAAGTATTTTCGTCTTTTTTCGAATTTCAAGAATATGATGATACTATATTTCTATGGGCAAATTTTTCGAAATTATTGCTTAAATTGGAAATGGTTTTTAATATAACTTAGAAGGCATAAATTAAGGCTAAAAACCGCTTCAACCATCAAAATCGAGCTAGTAGTTTTGAAATGACAACTGTTTGTATCTAACACTTGCAAGAAATTTATATGAAATTCTTGCAAGTGCTGGATACAAAACGTTGTCATTTCAAAACCACTTGGTGGATTTTGATTATTGAAACGGTTCTTAGTCTTAATTAAGATCTTCTAAGTAATTTCAAAAACCATTTTCAATTCGAGCAAAGATTTCAAAAAATTGTCTTAAAAAAGTATTTTCGTCTTTTTTCGAATTTCAAGAATATGATGATAATATAGTTCTATGGGAAAATTTTTCGAAATTATTGCTTAAATTGGAAATGGTTTTTAATATAACTTAGAAGGCTTAAATTAAGGCTAAAAACCGCATCAACTATCAAAATCCAGCAAGTGGTTTTGAAATGACAACGGTTTGTATCTAACACTTGCAAGAAATTTATATGAAATTCTTGCAAGTGCTGGATACAAAACGTTGCCATTTCAAAACTACTTGCCGGATTTTGATTATTGAAACGGTTCTTAGTCTTAATTAAGGTCTTCTAAGTTATTTCAAAAACCATTTCCAATTCGAGCAAAGATTTCAAAAAATTGTCTCAAAAAACTATTTTCGTCTTTTTTCGAATTTCAAGAATATGATGATACTAGTTTTATGGGCAAATTTTTCGAAATTTTCATTTAAATTGGAAATATTTTTTAAAATAACTTAGAAGGTTTAAATTAAGGCTAAAATCCGCTTCAATAATTAAAATCCACCAAGTTGTTTTGAAATGACAACGCTTTGTATTTAACACTTGCAAGAAATTTATATGAAATTCTTGCAAGTGCTGGATACAAAACGTTGCCATTTCAAAACTACTTGCCGGATTTTGATAGTTGATGCGGTTTTTAGCCTTAATTTAAGCCTTCTAAGTTATATTAAAAACCATTTCCAATTTAAGCAATAATTTCGAAAAATTTTCCCATAGAACTATATTATCATCATATTCTTGAAATTCGAAAAAAGACGAAAATACTTTTTTAAGACAATTTTTTGAAATCTTTGCTCGAATTGAAAATGGTTTTTGAAATTACTTAGAAGATCTTAATTAAGACTAAGAACCGTTTCAATAATCAAAATCCACCAAGTGGTTTTGAAATGACAACGGTTTGTATCTAACACTTGCAAGAAATTTATATGAAATTCTTGCAAGTGCTGCATACAAAACGTTGCCATTTCAAAACTACTTGCCGGATTTTGATTATTGAAACGGTTCTTAGTCTTAATTAAGGTCTTCTAAGTTATTTCAAAAACCATTTCCAATTCGAGCAAAGATTTCAAAAAATTGTCTTAAAAAAGTATTTTCGTCTTTTTTCGAATTTCAAGAATATGATGATACTATATTTCTATGGGCAAATTTTTCGAAATTATTGCTTAAATTGGAAATGGTTTTTAATATAACTTAGAAGGCATAAATTAAGGCTAAAAACCGCTTCAACCATCAAAATCGAGCTAGTAGTTTTGAAATGACAACTGTTTGTATCTAACACTTGCAAGAAATTTATATGAAATTCTTGCAAGTGCTGGATACAAAACGTTGCCATTTCAAAACTACTTGCTGGATTTTGATTATTGAAACGGTTCTTAGTCTTAATTAAGGTCTTCTAAGTTATTTCAAAAACCATTTCCAATTCGAGCAAAGATTTCAAAAAATTGTCTTAAAAAAGTATTTTCGTCTTTTTTCGAATTTCAAGAATATGATGATAATATAGTTCTATGGGAAAATTTTTCGAAATTATTGCTTAAATTGGAAATGGTTTTTAATATAACTTAGAAGGCTTAAATTAAGGCTAAAAACCGCATCAACTATCAAAATCCGGCAAGTAGTTTTGAAATGGCAACGTTTTGTATCCAGCACTTGCAAGAATTTCATATAAATTTCTTGCAAGTGTTAGATACAAACCGTTGTCATTTCAAAACCACTTGCTGGATTTTGATAGTTGATGCGGTTTTTAGCCTTAATTTAAGCCTTCTAAGTTATATTAAAACCATTTCCAATTTAAACAATAATTTCGAAAAATTTGCCCATAGAACTATATTATCATCATATTCTTGAAATTCGAAAAAAGACGAAAATACTTTTTTAAGACAATTTTTTGAAATCTTTGCTCGAATTGGAAATGGTTTTTGAAATAACTTAGAAGACCTTAATTAAGACTAAGAACCGTTTCAATAATCAAAATCCGGCAAGTAGTTTTGAAATGGCAATGTTTTGTATCCAGCACTTGCAAGAATTTCATATAAATTTCTTGCAAGTGTTAAATACAAAGCGTTGTCATTTCAAAACAACTTGGTGGATTTTAATTATTGAAGCGGATTTTAGCCTTAATTTAAACCTTCTAAGTTATTTTAAAAAATATTTCCAATTTAAATGAAAATTTCGAAAAATTTGCCCATAAAACTAGTATCATCATATTCTTGAAATTCGAAAAAAGACGAAAATAGTTTTTTGAGACAATTTTTTGAAATCTTTGCTCGAATTGGAAATGGTTTTTGAAATAACTTAGAAGACCTTAATTAAGACTAAGAACCGTTTCAATAATCAAAATCCGGCAAGTAGTTTTGAAATGGCAATGTTTTGTATCCAGCACTTGCAAGAATTTCATATAAATTTCTTGCAAGTGTTAAATACAAAGCGTTGTCATTTCAAAACCACTTGCTGGATTTTGATAGTTGATGCGGTTTTTAGCCTTAATTTAAGCCTTCTAAGTTATATTAAAACCATTTCCAATTTAAACAATAATTTCGAAAAATTTGCCCATAGAACTATATTATCATCATATTCTTGAAATTCGAAAAAAGACGAAAATACTTTTTTAAGACAATTTTTTGAAATCTTTGCTCGAATTGAAAATGGTTTTTGAAATTACTTAGAAGATCTTAATTAAGACTAAGAACCGTTTCAATAATCAAAATCCACCAAGTGGTTTTGAAATGACAACGGTTTGTATCTAACACTTGCAAGAAATTTATATGAAATTCTTGCAAGTGCTGCATACAAAACGTTGCCATTTCAAAACTACTTGCCGGATTTTGATTATTGAAACGGTTCTTAGTCTTAATTAAGGTCTTCTAAGTTATTTCAAAAACCATTTCCAATTCGAGCAAAGATTTCAAAAAATTGTCTCAAAAAACTATTTTCGTCTTTTTTCGAATTTCAAGAATATGATGATACTAGTTTTATGGGCAAATTTTTCGAAATTTTCATTTAAATTGGAAATATTTTTTAAAATAACTTAGAAGGTTTAAATTAAGGCTAAAATCCGCTTCAATAATTAAAATCCACCAAGTTGTTTTGAAATGACAACGCTTTGTATTTAACACTTGCAAGAAATTTATATGAAATTCTTGCAAGTGCTGGATACAAAACATTGCCATTTCAAAACTACTTGCCGGATTTTGATTATTGAAACGGTTCTTAGTCTTAATTAAGGTCTTCTAAGTTATTTCAAAAACCATTTCCAATTCGAGCAAAGATTTCAAAAAATTGTCTTAAAAAAGTATTTTCGTCTTTTTTCGAATTTCAAGAATATGATGATAATATAGTTCTATGGGCAAATTTTTCGAAATTATTGTTTAAATTGGAAATGGTTTTAATATAACTTAGAAGGCTTAAATTAAGGCTAAAAACCGCATCAACTATCAAAATCCAGCAAGTGGTTTTGAAATGACAACGGTTTGTATCTAACACTTGCAAGAAATTTATATGAAATTCTTGCAAGTGCTGGATACAAAACGTTGCCATTTCAAAACTACTTGCCGGATTTTGATTATTGAAACGGTTCTTAGTCTTAATTAAGGTCTTCTAAGTTATTTCAAAAACCATTTTCAATTCGAGCAAAGATTTCAAAAAATTGTCTTAAAAAAGTATTTTCGTCTTTTTTCGAATTTCAAGAATATGATGATACTATATTTCTATGGGAAAATTTTTCGAAATTATTGCTTAAATTGGAAATGGTTTTTAATATAACTTAGAAGGCATAAATTAAGGCTAAAAACCGCTTCAACCATCAAAATCCAGCTAGTAGTTTTGAAATGACAACTGTTTGTATCTAACACTTGCAAGAAATTTATATGAAATTCTTGCAACGTTGGCCAAATGTGATGAACTTCTTTGATTGTTGTTTTATCTGGCTTCAGAATGATATTTGTTCGTTCGGTGTTTTACGTGCGAGGCTCTGATGATCAAAATAAATTGACTGAAAGTTGTGTAGGACGAATTAGTTTTCAATTAATCATCGTAAAGATTGAACAACATCATTTGAGGTTCGGTTGCCTTCAAAATAAGATCACCATCAAACTTCTCTACACACCTGGAAAAGGCAACTATAATTCGAACATTTGATTACAATGTTGGGGAAATACAACAAATGAACTTACAATGGATCCAACATTCCCTTCCTAGTTACAATAATCTGTTTCGGTTGTTCCTCTACCTCTGCCGGCAATGATCGCATCAACGCTGCTTCTTCTTCAGCAATTTTGCACGTGGCCAGCTACTCCAAACGTTTCTGTCCAGCCCCCACCTACATATGTGTGAATGATCTTCAAGAAAAGCTGACCAGCCTGCGGATTGAAAATGAAAATCGCTTCATTGATTGGCTTTGTTGTCAAATGGCCCTCTAATGTCTCGATACACATTTGTGTCGTGGGCAAACCAAATGATTTGATTAGAGAACAATTCTCCGTAATTCTGTGACGAGAGATAAGGTTCTGTAGACTCGGAACTGTACAATGGTAATGCCTTCCTTTCCTGATGCGCTCCTTCAACACAAACAACGCTGGATTTGCCTTCATTATACTAGCCATTTCCTGTTGAATGAGCGTCTTACATCCAGGGAACCAGGTTCCATAGGCTGAATGCAAATTCTACGCCAAATCAGTGGCAATCACCAGTAGGTGAAAGATAGACAGGATATTTATTTTTATAATATATTATTAATTTTTTAAAGACGCACTAAATAAAAATATCACCAAATGAGTTTTGAAAAAAAATCGAAATGTCAAAACAAAACAAACCCACCGCTTTAAATTGTTGTTGCAATTCACATCTATTCATCGACACGAGTGAAATTAAAAAAACAAAATGTAAACAAATGGGTTTTGGGGGGTGAAACGTACGAAAGTTTCCCATCTTTATTTGTTTATCTATGATAAAAACTTACGTCTCCTTACTTTTTTTTTGCTTTCAATAGACGTCAAAAGGTGCGCTGGTACACCTAATGTCATCTTCAATTGGAATCAGAAAAACTGTTATACTCTGTAGGGAATACACTATCCAGTGTATTATAGAGATCAGTGGTCCGAGCAGTGACATATCCATACAAATCAGACTGCTGATTGGATTGTGGTTTGGATGTTTGGCATCGTTCATGTCTAGTGGACCCAGCATGTTAACGAAACAAGCGTTGTTTTTTTCCTTGGTGATGATTTCCAGAACTTAATTTCAGTACAAAATCTGTCAATTTATACTAAATAGGATGTATGTATGTCTCCCTCTTTGTGGTGTAGCTAATACTTTAGTTTTCATACTTGGTATTTATACCACTAGTGTGTCTCAGTAAATTGCCAGTTTCTACGAATTTAAGTAAAATTTTATGTCTGTTCGTGTACTTCCTAAAACCACGAATTTATTCTACGAACAATACTACAATTTTATTTTTGTATGTATGACATTTGAAAGAACTATGGTCTAAATTTCTAGATATTCCTTGTTTTTGAAAGTACGCGGACAGACAACAAATTAATTAGATTTGGTACCTCACAAATATTTTGACGTTTCCATACAAATTATCGATAACAAATAAAATTATTAAATATGTAAACCTTCCTGTTTGACTTAATTACACTCTTTATGTCTGTTCGCGTACCTCCCAAAACAACGAATTTAGCCTAAAGTTCTGTCAAAGCTCATATAAAAAAATCAAATTCGTAGAAGTTCTTAGTTTTGGGAAGAAGTACACGAACAGACATAGTATCTTATGACCACACCCATGAACTATTCTTATTTATTATAAAAATCTAAAAATTAACAAAACCTACATAACAAAACTTCAGTGAAATCAATCATGGGTAAGTTCTACTTCTTAACTTTAATCGTTCTTATACAACAGCTGTCATGTTCTATTAACATAATGAATTGTTTCTTTTTAATTGGTTTGGCAAGTTGGATTTTTCACGGCTCTTTAATTGGATAAAGATTACCAAACCTCTTTTGAGGATTATGCGACAAAAGCCTCCCTTTACGGCTTAAGACAATTTCCTGCATATGCAAATTACAAATTCCAAATTAAGAAAACAGTAGGCAAATAATTATTAATGTAATTTAACTTAGAGCTTGACAGATCGATTTCAATGGACACAACATGATCCTGAGTGCAAATTAATTAGATTGCGGTGTATACCTACATTTTTGTTTCTTTATAGGTTCTAATAGTGGGAGGATTGGTCAAAGCTATATAGAGGGTGTAGTCTATCTTAAGCAACTCTTGTTTCTTGTCCAGTTCCATTTGTTATGTAGAATTTTATTATTGAAATTCAAAGATAAGAATAATAGAAGTTTATTAGTTTTTAGAATAAGTTAATATCGACTGAAAGTGAATGGTTGACATATTGTATATGGGCGTGGTATTTAGCTCAAATGAGTGGAAATATAAATTTAAATGTTTATGAGTTGACAAGAAACAACTGAAAAGTCACAAGTTCAAGTTCTTTTATTTAATTTTTTTAACAAATGCAGTAAGTTCTTTAATGTAGGTTGGGTAAGGTACTTCTAAAAAAATTAGTTGTCGTAAAGCTATTCAATAATATTAATTTCGTTATGATTTATTTATGAGTACAAGCTTAATTGATTATAGTCCTGCACGTGCCTAGAAAAGATATTGTACAGAAAATAAACCTAGCGATGGCGATAAGAGCCAATTATGGAACAACCGACAAAAATTTAAAATTATGTTGAAATATATGTACATAAATGTATTTATACATATACATATGAAGGTACGGAACATACATACATATATACATAGCATATTACGTTTACATATATGTAATTAAATATAAATATAAAAATAAAGCAGTTTTCTTATACATAGCTAGTATCCTGTATCCTCCGAACCTAAATGATTTTTTATAAATCAGTTGGGTAATGTTTTATAATTTCTTCAAAAATGTAAATCTAATATTTTAATCTTGCTAAAATATAATATTGTATGGACAAAAATGTAAATCGTTGGAGTGGTTTAAAAAAGAATTGTACATAAATATCAAATTCTTAAAACATTTTTAAGGACAAATTTTGGTATGCAAAATTTAAGTATTTACCTACTTATATGCATATAAAAATAATATTTCAAAAAGAATTGTCAAATCGTTTTTGAGATATCGAATTTTCAAACAATTAAATTGAAACTCTTTTTAAAAATTCAAAACTTTCATTTTGTGAAAATTTTGATGTACAATATTATTTTAAGTTTTTTTAAATTTGCATATAAAAAATGTTATGTCTGTAAATCCGTTTAGGTGATATAGAGAAGATTCCAAATAAAAAAACATTCTCTAGGAGGTACTACTAATAGTTGCTTAGGGTCAAAATTAATGTAATTGTTTGTAGTAGATCGTACTTATTTTTGCCAACGAAAAAAGTTTAGTCAAAATCGTATGACTCGTTTTTGAGAAAAAAAATATTTCCCTAAACGGTTTTTTTACTATATTTTTAAAAGCTTCTGTATAAACAAAATATTGAAGTCAATCATGCCGTTTTGAAGAAAATCGAAAATAAAAATGGTTCTTTTGGAGGCGAACCATTCATAACCATTTTTTTTTTGAAAAATGGTTCCCCGTCTAAAGGTAGCCTTTACTAAAAGAAATTTATCAATTTTTTTTTAAGAAAAGTTGTGCAGTCATTTTTGATAAAAATGAGATTTTGTAAAATTGCGAACGAAAATTGTAGGGCAGGTATACCGTCATTTTTAGTTCTAAAAAAAATGAAAAACGTGTGGACAGAATCACCAAATATCAATATGTACCTACCAAGTTTTAAGAAAATCGATCCAGCCGCTTAGTCTCTAGCCGAACAAACAGACAGAATTGTAAAACCCACTTTTTTCGTCTTCACTATTATCGTAATCGTAATCTCAACTTCAACTTTTTTACGACTGCATAACCTGCCATATAGTACCTACATATATTTATTTCGCAAGTAAAAATTATTTTGCATTATATTTTTCAAAAAAATTTTTAAACAAAAATGATTGATGCACCATTTTGGACAAGGTACCTAAAACTAGGTGTGTTTTTTTTTGCAGGCCCGGGGGAATCGGATGAAAAAAACGACATCGGGGCTATAAGCGACGCCATTACAGAAAAAAAATGGAGTTTCCATACAAACTATCGATAACATGTATGAAATTCATGCCGGTAACACAGTTTTTGTCTGGGCTTAAGTTAAGCCCCGAAAATTCTCTGGGATTAGCTAAGCCCGAAGGGGCTTAGTTGTTGTTGCCTTTAAAATGTTAATTGCTTAGCCCCGACCTCGTTTTTTTCGTCCAAGCCGATTCGGGCAAGGAAAAAAAACACAGCTACTAGCTGCGTTTTTTTGTATGTCCATATGGAGTTTGGCGAAAAAAACGACATCGGAACATTTCAACATTTTGCCTTGGTCTGCCATTTTGTTCTGAACTATCTAACCAACAAACATTTGACATTTCTATACAAATTATCGATAACACAACGACAATGGTAGTCTGGTAATACCGTTTTTATCGGGACAAAAGTTAACTCCAGTTAATTATCTGGACTAAGCTAACTCTATATGGACATAGTTGTTGTTGTATTTAACATGTAAATTGTTTTGCTTTGTTGTCGTTTTTTTCACACAATTTTATTTGGACATGCAAAAAAACACAGCTACTGTAAGAATTAATTTCTTTTTATAATTCAATTGTATATTTTTTGAAAATAGTCCAATAATAATAATGTAGACACATATACAAAAATTGATCGCAATAATCGATTTGGAACTGAATTATTTGTCTGAATTATCTAAGCTTTTGGAGGCACAATTTTTATAAAAACAAGTTTTTACCAATAAATAGTTCATGTTTTCAATAGGTTGAGTTCAAAATTCTACTTGGATCAAAATTCTTTTTGGGTATATTTCTACTTTTCAAAATTCTGTTTTACAAAATCCAGAAATCAATAACAAAATCAAAGTTTCGAAGTGAAAATGCCCGCATAGTATGTATAGGCGAGAGTCAATTTTTTTAAAAGAATTATTTGAAATTAATAAGGGTATTCATACAACATCGTAAAGTCGTCGTAATCGTTGAAAACTTTTAAACTTCGTAATTCTGTCACAATTTGTATGGAAAATTTGACAGATTTACGAAGTTTACAACTTTACGATGTTTACGATGAGTTTACGCTGTTGCATGAATACCCTTACAGCCTTATTCATTAGAATGCGCTAAACAGATGAATAGTTATGCACTGCATAAGGATTTATGTAGCCACTATGTAACGTTACATAAATCCTTATTCATAAAAAATTTCCCCATCCATTTTAGTTATGCAACGCTTGTGTCAAATAAAGTACCACAAAGAGGAAATCTATTACGTTTTACTTCAACTTCACATAAACAAACATCAGCTGTTTGTGAAAAATCAATAAAAGAAAAATGCTTCCAGTTCGGCCTTTTCAATTTCTGTGTCTATAATATTATAATTTTGTAGTTTTCTTGTGTCATTACTCATTTTTAGCAAAAATAAATAAAAGTTTCGATAAAAAATTTTATTTTTATAAAAAAAAAAAACAAAACAACCCCCAGTTTTCCTGCTGCGCTGCCGCCACCGGTTTGATTGTTTTTAGTTTCTCTATTTTTGTTTTTCTATTCTATTTTCATTGTGTTATCTATTGTTTACAGTAGATACGCATTTACATATGTGCATAAATAAAAGAAAATTAGTTTTTTTGAGAAAATAATAAGGGTATTCATGCAACAGCGTAAACTCGTCGTAAACATCGTAAAGTTGTAAACTTCGTAATTCTGTCAAATTTTCCATACAAATAGTGACAGAATTACGAAGTTTAAAAGTTTGCAACGTTTACGACGACTTTACGCTGTTGTATGAATACCCTTAATCTGTTTTGTTGTTTTATTTCATTATTTCTTTGCTCACATTTTTTATTGGGAAGAATAGGTATAGATATGTATATGTGCGCATATCAAAATATTTCACTTTTGTGTGTGTTAGTGACATTTTGATACTAAAATATCCTTATGTTGCCACTATTCAACCTCCAAACTCGTTTAGCTTATAACGAGTCTATGTAACGTTGCATAAGTTTTATGAATAAGGTTTTTGCGTTCAGATGCATTATAACGAGTACATAGCACTATGCACAAGCTATGATGCGTTTATGAATAAGGCTGTAATGTTTTATTTTTTTTAAAGTAGCACTTTTAACATAAATTCAATTTTTCAACTTTTAACATAAAGTCCTATACCTACTTTACTTGAGAGCCATTACATATTTTATCAATAGTTTTGAAACTCCTTATAACGTGAAAACTTCATTAAAAAACAACGATAAGGTTATTCATGCTAAAGGTTATTCATACAACGGCGTAAAGCCGTCGTAAGCGTAATTCTATCAGAATTTGTATGGAAAATTATGGCCTTTTCGATTGGCAATCCGGAACAGCGATTCGATGCGTGTGAACGCTTCTCATTTTGATTCTGAAATCAAATTCAGAACAATTTTCTGTTCTTTTCAGAACAAGAACTGTCATTCTGTCCCCAATCGAAAAGGCCATTAGACAGCTGTAGGTACACAGTTTACAACTTTACTAAGTTTACGATGATTTTACGCTGTTGCATGAATAACCTTACAATCTGTGAAGTGAAGAAACAAACAACGAAATAATGAACGATTTTCACAGTTTTCTTAACAAAGTTGTATTTGTGCAAAAACATCTGATTATTTGTCTACAAATTTGTGAAACAAGTATAATTTTGTATTTAAAAAAAAATATTAAACATAAAAAAGATATATTCATACAAAGGCGTATTGCCATAGTAAATGTACTTAAGTTATAATCTTCGTAAATCTGTCACAATTTGTATGTCTGCTATTACACGACGACTCTAGAGTCATGACTCTTCTTCGAATTCTTCTTTCAAAATTCATCCCGTGTGGCACGTGCTATTACACCATGACTTTTGAGTCTTGACTCAAATTTGACAGTTTTCTTTTACTTTGATTTTCGGTGTTGTTTATCTCATTAGTCATTTCATTTCAGTATCATCGAAGTAAAATGTTAATAAAATTCATGTTTATAAATTAAAAATTCCTTATTAATAGACCCTGAGGCCACACGATAAAAGAAACAATGAAATTTCAAAATTAAGTAATTCAAAATTATTTTTATTAATTTTTTTTAATCTTTTTTTTTTTACAGAATGCTTTTCTGGCGGTAGGAAGAGCCTCTTGCGAGGCGCCAATATTCCTGGAACTAACGATAAAGACTAATTGCTTTGATAGGCCAGGGAATAACTTACTTTGTGATGGCGAACTCAACTTAAAGGATAAAGAAGAACTCAAAAATATGAGAGCCCATATGACTGGGGCAGCTGTTGAGGTGGCTACTTGCAAGGCAATTGCGGCACTTCGTCTGCCTGGTAACATTCGGGCTCTTATATCGCTGTGTGAAAATGTCATGGTATGCAACGCTTTCTGACATGGTAATATGGTGAAATGCATGAACGGCAAGACTAGAAATTCAGGGCACTGATCATGAAGACAAAATATTCCTTATTTTTAATAACTTTAATAAATGAAGCAACAAAAAGAAACAATAAAAAGAAAAAACACATATTAACTTAGTTGCTTTATTTCAAGATAAAATATAAAATCTCCTTACAAGCCGTCTCTGGGCAATCACCTTCGTGGTATAGCGCAAAACATTTATGCCCACATCCTGCTCGAAGAGTGGTGCAACTCTGATTACATATCTCACCGGCCGTTTGACACGGCCCCTCATGTCAAGGTTTGATGCACTTGTGCCGTCCACAAGACAACGCAACGGCTTGCTGCATGCCAGGCCACAACTGAAGCTTCCTGAATGTATGGAATGGTTTTCCGCTGCTCGTGATGTCCGTAGCACCACTTCGTGGTTAACATCATACACGGCAGACAAGTTGCCTTGGACAAGGATGTTGTTGCGAGCAATGTCACTTACAAACTGGTGTATTACCACATGGAACTGGTATGGATCTATAACCACATTCACAATACATAAAACATAACTCCTCGAATGAGCTGCGATAGCATGGATGACAAATTTCCCAACGAAATGGCATGGGTCACACTTGTGTTTGCCACAGCATAGAGTATGATTACAGGGCATCGGACAGATGTGATCGATATCGATGCAGCACTCTTGGTTGCATTTGTGCTTGCCGCTGGATCTTTTCTTAACGCAGTGCTTCTTGCAGCGAGCATCATCGGCTCTTGTAGAGAGATGACGACATTTTATCATTTTAACCATGTGGCCACAGCGACATTCGACTGCTGTTTTCTTATTACACGGACACGTAGTGTCTTGTTGCAAATGCCATCGCAAACGGGTATTGGGTCCAGACAGGATTTCCTTTGCTCTAAAACTATTGGCAGTTTACCACAAGGACACGATGTTGTCTCTCCAACGTGACAACAGTATGAATACGCCATTTTTCGACTAGCGCTTATATCCAAATGGGTTGTCGCAGAAAAAAACTTAAATAGAGATTAATTGGAAATTGTCCATACTTTTAATGGTGCTTTGATTTAATTTTCTTATAATTGGTAGTTTTCGATCCATTAGAGAAAACTCCCAAAAAAATTCATTTTTGCATTTTTTCCATTTTGCGTCACGAAATTTTGTTGGCAAACCTCAGATTCGGGTTCAGCACCCCCTAAAACATATAACGGAAAAAATTAAAACTACCCAACAATTTGCATGTAAAAAATATAATATGACTAGACTACCTTCATTGCCATCAGTGGAACAATCAAATTCAGACTAATAATGATGTAAATAAAAAAAAAAATGCAATAATTTGTATCTGTTTTACATTTTATTTAAAACAGTATTTTCAATAAAATAAATTTTCTTTTAATTAACGAAAACCAATAACTTACATAGATTGATGTGCTTTGCTCTTCAAAATCGATAACGTAGTTGTGGGTGTAGAAATAGATACACTATTAACGGCTGTAGAGTTTGCTGTGGCAGCTGCAACACCAGACTGCAATTGAGAAACAGTTGTTGTTATGACTCCCGAAGTCTTTGCTGTTGGTACCAAGTTCACAAGCTTGCGAACAGTCACATTTTTGGCCAAAAATTGTGGTTTCAAGTGCTCTGGAAGTGGCTTTAGTCCGCTTTGTTTGATAAACACTGTTTTATTCAGTGTTTGCGGTGAAGGATTACCTGTAATAGTTGCTGTTGTTGATTGTGTTTTTTTTTTTTTCGCAGGTGTCGGATTGCTATCTCCAGTATTCTGTTTTCTCTTCCGTTGAGTTATTTGCATTTCAGGTAAATTGGCCTTCTTCAGGCTCACCGCAGGTTGAATAGTAGTTGCGGTAACAACGGGAGCTCTTGGACCGGGTGGATGTAATATGATTTTTTTCATAAACTCATAAACTTCGTCCTTTAAATATAATCAAATTAACTGAGTTTTATTGACTCTTGCAATTACTTACAATAACCATGGTGTCGACCATATTTTGGGTAACATTTTCGATTTTACGTTTACTCTTAGGAACGCGTAGGACATCATCAGCACTTCCGACAACTACTAATGCCGAGTCCGAATGCATTTTCTCTCGTAGCGACTCTATTTCTTCTTGGCTGGAAAGAACAGAAAACAACATGCTATATTCAGCTACAATATTAAGACTATCTTACTTCTATAATTTATTAAAAACCTTGAAGCTACTACCCCTACTGGACCAAGAGCTAGTTTTGATACCTTTAATGCTTGAACCCAATAGAGGCGCCGCATTATTTAACTTCAGCTGTTGAGGCATATCCATTGAGATTACTTGAACGAGAATATTTGTATTTTAACTTTAACAAGCAGTCAAAGCTAAAAATGAATATTTAAGGAACCGATTTTTTATTTTTGATACATTTTTATGTGTTATGTGATCTTGGAGATTTCTGGTACAAGGTCTCGACCCAGTGAACTGACAAACATAGACATAAGAAACTTTGTGGGTCGGGATGAAGTCTTTTCGATTCATGAATTATAAGAATAGACCATCTCATCGTCTGAGTATACCGAAATTTCTATTAGCAATCACTTTTAACATAACATAACCTATCCTTCTCCAAGGTACCTCTATTCCATATCTATTTCTTGGAATCATCTAAATTAGCTAGATTAAACACACTGGAATTTGAATATAAGCAAACCTTGATCTGGATGAATTTTGTCCAACAACAAGCAGAATGGGCACTTTAATGTCCAAAATGCGGTCATCGGGAGTGCCTCTAACACCATTTAGCGTATTGAATGCAAAGCCCATGTATACAACACTGCTAACATTCTCCACTATGGCAACTTGTAGTGCCAACGCAGCACCAGCATTGAAACCTCTAAAACTATTGGCAGTTTACCACAAGGACACGATGTTGTCATTTCGGGACTTGGCTTGCGAGGATGACCCTCTCCAACGTGACAACAGTCCTTGCATTTGGATTACCACAACACAAATCCTTTCCACATAATTTGCCGCAAGAGCAAGTTTTCTTTTCATGCCCATGGCCATCGTTGTAGGATTAGAATGTGTTAGATACTTGTTGTAGCACCAACAATTGCTGCTGCAGATGTAGGGATCATATTTTTCTATTTTTGTCCATGGACTTGGGATCAGTTCCACTGGAACTGTTGCCCTCGCTGCCACCTATCAAGAAAACGTGTTTAGTATTTTATATATGCTAACACCAACTTTTCCATAACAAATCACTTCTTTCCATAGCTGCTGCTGGAATCCACCGCTTCCTTGCTGCTGCTGTCCTCCTCTCCGTCGCTACCACCAGCTATCGTCATTGAAGTTTGCTGTTGCATTTGGTGCTGTTGCAAATGTTGCTGTTGAACAGCTGACTGTTGCTGATGGTGATCGATTGGAGAAACTTAGCTCCAGACGCAGTATTCAAACTGCTGGCTCTCGGATCTTGCCCACCACTACTGCCACCACCAACAATCTGTTGTTGTTGCTGCTGCTGCAATGCTGTTGTGAGCTATTGCGTGGTTTGCCTCGATTGTTATTGTTACTACTATTCCATTGATTATTTTAACGATTTGTTTGAGGTTTCGACACCGAATTGGTGGCTACAGCGGCCGCTGCCGTTGTCGTATTAAAGGGTACTTGCACAATAATTATGTTTTTAATTAAACAGTCACAAAATTAAATGGATTTGAATTTAAGCTCTATTTGAGTATTTAAAAATGAAAGTGACAAGTGACACAATAAGAAAAAAAAGAAAAGTGATGAAACACGAACGAGCGAAAAGAGAAACGTCAAATATGAGTCGCCGAAACTTGGCCCACGACTCACAGGGCAATTGGTCTTCCATTTCATTTTCTTTCTCTGTCGCACTCATTGTATTCGAAAAGAGTCATGACTCTAAAGTCGTCGTGTAATAGCAGACTATGAAAAATTGGACAAATTTACGAAGTTTACAACTTTACTACAAAGACTTTACGTTGTTGCACGAATACCCCTAAAATCTCGAATACAAATTTGAGGATTACAATTTTGTAATTGTACCTCGTGTGAAAGGGGTATAAGAAATTGCAGGTTACCAAACACTCCTTTTTTATTTCAACAAAAACAACAACAAAAATCTGTCATTTCATCCCTTTTGTTTGACATTTGCTTGCGTTTGTTTTTTCCCTTCCGTCTTCCGTGTGTTGTCATTCATCATCGTCATCAGGGTTGTCAGATGTGGCGATTTCTCGCCAAACAGGCGATATGAAATTTGATTTGGCGACACGAAAATCCGTTTGGCGATGTACCCTAAAAAAGGCGATATTTTTAGGTTTTGGCGATTTTAGGTTTTTGAATCAAAGTTCTAATATCTTCAGTCAAAAGGTAAAACTCACGGAGTACGTACAAATATATCTATGTATTAAAGAAAATAAGAATGAAATTCATTTTTTAATCCAAGAGGTCTCATTTTGCAAAGGTGTTTACTAACACATTGAAATACATATATGCCCAGGAACTTTATTTCAAAATTTGCGGAACGTGATTTCAGCTTCAAAAAATTCTTTTCAACCGAATTTTAAAAGTATATTTGAGTAGTTTTTCCTTTTAACCGATGATGTTGGTTCTTTTTTTCTGATCTTCACTTAAACCTTTGCATTTTTTTAATGTGTTGGCTAAAATTAAGGCATCAAAATACTAAATCTAATCGCACTCAAAACTAAACATCGATTTCTTTCCCATCACTCAAATAATTTTATTGCATTTTTGTGATTTTTGAAATTGGTCATTTATAAAGTGGAAAATTTTAAATTTGGCCATTTATTGGCGATATATATTTTACCTTTGGCGATTCCGCTTTTTTAAACCTGACAACCCTGATCGTCATTGGTCATTTTCGTTTGGTTACGTACATTTTTCTCGGTCTCATTCGTGTTTTTCTTCTCTTCTTGTTCTTATCCATTCGATTTGCCAATCCATTGTTTTTATTAATCAAAGAGACGACAAAAAAGAAATAGAATTTGATAAAAAAAAAGAAAACGCCATTCTCAAGTAAATTCAGTTCAAGAACATCAAAACGCACTAAAAATTTGTCTTTGTGAGACTTTTCTCAGTGAGTTCCTTTTCCCCCTTGGATTCCTTGGATACCTTGGATATTGGAAGTAAATTAACCAGAAAAGAAGAAACAGATATGTGAAGGTCGCCTCCCACACTCGAGAAAGGAAACAGACATCACAAAAATAAGAGAAATCGCCTTCAACCTGTCTGCGAATCTGGAAGAAGCTCTACTCTATTGTTTCATCCCTTCGGGCATTGTTGTAGCATTGCTTGGTGCATTTATCATTGCAGTCTTCGTCGTGGCTCTAGATTTGTACAGAAATCGTCATCTGCCGTCGCCACTGCGATTTTATTGCATCGCAAAGATCGATCGTTTGTACGAGTTCTACACCAATGTTTCCAAGACGATGGACAATGTATTCGTTACGTATTTAGGCACAGACGGAGGTCTATGCGCTGAGCCTGATGATATTCCCAAAACAAACACTACAGTCTGGGTTCTTGGAAAGAGTTACAATGCCATTCAGGGTGAGTTGAATTATTATGAGTGATTCCCTTGTGTTTATTCCTTCCTTCCTTTATAGAATTAGAGCTTATCCGAAGAGACATACAATCCAAGTTGTGGTGCACCTATCGCCGTGGATTTGTCCCTCTTGGCGAGTGTCAACTCACTACCGACAAAGGATGGGGTTGCATGCTGCGATGCGGACAGATGGTCCTGGCGCAGGCCCTGATTGATTTACATCTCGGACGAGACTGGTTCTGGACACCAGAATGCTTCGACACAACCTACTTGAAGATTGTCAATCGTTTCGAAGATTCCAGGAAAAGTTTCTTTTCGATTCATCAAATTGCACTAATGGGTGATTCAGAAGACAAAAAAGTTGGGCAGTGGTTCGGACCGAATACTGTGGCGCAGGTGTTGAAGTAAGTTTACAATTTAATGAGTTTCTAATGACAAGCGCGTATCAGAGATTGAGCATAGTTTTGTTTAAATTTTCTTTATAATAATTTATTCATAAACTTCGTCTAAAGTCCGTTTTCTAGTTGATGTACGTGGCACGGGTTGTAATTAAAAAGAATTGGGTCAAATATTACTACTTTAAATGTCGACTTAACTTAACTTAATTATTTAATGTTAAAGTGCAACATATACATAAGTGCTTATGTAACGGTTTATGCATAGGAAAAAATAGCACATTATCGAATGAGCAAACAGGTCTTAAGATTTTTCAACAGATAAAACAAAGACAAGTTTTTTAACCCATAGGGTGAAGAAGTCCAGCAAAATTTTTCTACAGCGTTTTCTCTCCCAATAATCCTAAAATCCGGATACAATTGTAAGCTAAACAACAGTCCACAATTTCAATTGATACCTTGGGAATGGGTTCGTTTATGGTTATCATTATGTTAAATTATTTTCATTTTATTGCAGGAAACTAGTTCGCTATGATGATTGGTGTTCAATTGTTGTGCATGTAGCTATGGATAATGTCATAGTCACAGATGAAATATGTAAGTTATTTGGTATTTTTTAAATAATATTCATTTATTCTATTTGATTCATCACAGACAGCGAAACCAATGATGACAACTGGAAACCATTGCTACTGATCATTCCTCTGCGTTTGGGTTTGAATTCGATCAATCCAATTTACGTGCCTGCCCTGAAAAAATGCTTTGAACTAGTCGGTAGCGTTGGAATGATTGGTGGACGTCCCAATCAAGCACTTTACTTTATTGGCTATGTAGACGACGAGGTTTTATTCTTAGATCCTCACACAACACAACGTTCGGGGAGTGTAGGTAATAAAACTTCTATTGACGAATCTGATTTGGATGAAACATACCATCAAAAGTATGCCGGACGAATTGATTTCCAGGCAATGGATCCTTCATTAGCATTAGTAAGTTGCTTATCTATTATTCTAATTTAAATAAATTAATGAAGTCTTTTTATATTCTTTTAGTGCTTCCTTTGCAAATCACGAATCAGTTTTGAAATAATTATCGATAAACTGAAAACTGAGGTTATACCCTCGAGTAGTCAACCATTGTTTGAAATCACAAAAGCCCGATCTCCCGAATGGAAATCAGCGGCTGTTGCAAGTGGTATGAATTGCACCAATCAAGAAGGTTTGTAATTAATTATATAAGACAAAATGGTAAGAACAAATAGATTGATTTGTTTAATTTTACAAAAAAAAAATAAGGTTTTGAAGATCTTAACCATCTACGTGCTACTGGAGCAGTGACGAACAAAGAGGACGAAGGCTCAGATGAGGATTTTGAAATTATTTCGTAGTGTAATGCTTAAACAAAACAAACAAAAAACAAATTCCCTCATCTCTATCCCTATAATATTTCGATTTCCACACTTCGGATTACAATAATTTGCCTTTTACTTTATTTTTAAGAAATAAAAACAACTTCCTTTTTTTAAAAAGTATATAAACAAAGAACAATACAATTTATAGGATAATTATTATTGAAAATAAATAACTTGACTTAAAAATTCTTGGTATATCAAATTGTAACTTAGAAAAAAGCAAAAGTTTGGGAAAATCATTTTTTTGGTCGGCATATGGAAAGCAATACAAAATCCTCACTAAAGTGTTTTTCTTACGGCAGAGCCCTGAATTTTTTTTCCATTTGCGTTTCAAGGCCAACATATCTGCTTTTGTTTCGGATTTCATAACGCAACCCTAATGAAGTTGGTTTAAAATAATTCATGTCAGTATCATTATTATGTGGGAAGGCTGCCAGGAAGAATACACACTTGTATCGTTAGTTGGTCCACCACATGATTCTGGGAAGCTTTCTTTTTTATTCATTAAACCTTTTCGAGCTTCTTATTAACTCTGCGAGTATTTATATCTCAGTTTTTCCCAGATCATTGTAGTAAAAACTCGCAGATCAGATGAAGTCTTCGATTTTGGGAGAGTGCAGTACATCTATGAGAAAGATAAGGAATCAAGATTTCAAGGATCCAACATTGACACATTTTAGCCAGGGAAGGTAAGACTACAAAGTTCCTGTCGAGACCCTTTGACGATGAATGCCGGCAAAGACGTCATACAGCTTAATAAGTGGCATGAAAAACGGAGCTGTATAGAAGGACCAAAGCTGATCGATCCGCGAGCAGAAGAAAAGACGAAAACGGGCTTCTCAAAAGAAAAAAGAAGCAGTATCACAAGCTCGCGATCGAGGAAATAGAAGGATGTCATAGCAGGAATGAAGTTCGGATAAGTTTAACGAAAAGGTAAAAAGAACCACTTAAAATTATAAAGCCTTAACCGAGGCCTGCTGAGATGAGCAAGGGAACATCATTGTGGAATCGCAGCCGGTGTTGAGGATGGAACAACGGCAACGGAATATAACGGCGATGGTGAATCGCAGACCAATAATTCTATTCACCCAATCTCGAAGAATTGAAAAAGTTATCTAAACTTAAGTCTAATAAAGCTGCCGGACCTGATTGCCTATTGGCCTTGCTGACGACCCTTTCAAAGCAGTTAGGTGTTTGCACCGGCTCATCTAAAAAAATATGGTCATAAAGCATAGCAGTTGAATAGAACATCGTATTGTTTGACCGATTTTCAATCTCATCAGTCTCCTTTACATCGGCTACAAGATCTTTTTCGTAGTATTATGTAAGCTCCCAAGGCTCTTCGCGAACAATCTGAAAACTACCGAGTCTGACAGTATCTATAGACACCAGATATACAGGGCAATTCCCGAAATCTTCCGTTTGTGCAGAAAAAGGGAACTCAGCACACAAAACGTTACAATTGACAGCGACTTTGGCTTCGCCATGAACATAGACAACGATACTAACGCTGGGTTCTCTCTCTCGAGCAACTAAAGTGCCCCTTTATAAGACACTAAACATTCCGATCCTGAGATTAGGTGTAGAAGCATCGACCCTATGTCATATGTGGATGAGAATTCTACCTTTTTTGAGAGGAAAATTTCTCGGTTGTTCTTAGATGGATGTAAATACAACAACAAATGATACAGGAAACAGTAGAGCGGCACCAACAGAGCCAAAAGATGAGAATTCTACCTTTTTTGAGAGGAAAATTCCTCGGTTGTTCTTAGATGGATGTAAATACAACAACAAATGATACAGAATATACAATAGAGCGGCACCAACAGAGCCAAAAAAGTAAAAAAACCAAATATGTAATGAGATGGCTATCTTATATGTATATTGCATAAAAACAAAAATGGTACTCTTTTTGTTTGTTTTTGTAAAAATATATAATACAAATCATTCTAAACTTTATTGCTTCTATGAACAAAATTCATCTTATTTCCAATAATGTACAGAATTTATTATTCAAATCGTAAAACTCATCTGCCTCCTCAGTTGATTCAGACTCTAGCATTTCAGCATTCGGATCCACTTTTTCTACAGCTGCCACACTGGCAGCCTTCTTCCTTGCTGCAGCCTTTCTTTTTTTCAGAACATTTTTACTAGTCGCCAGTGTACTTCCAGCTATTTTATTTTTCTGCCATTCTGGTATAAATTGCTCACACCAATGCCAAAAGAATTCATACAAATCGAACATCATTGGTGAAAACCGAAAGATATGTTGTTGAATGAAGTAATTGAGATCAATTCTGGATCTCAGCAATTCATAAATATTATAGAGAAACACTCCGCAGTAGGCTTGTGCCATTTTGGGACTTTCATACTTATTACCCAGTAATGCATTAAGTCCGTAAAGATTAAACACTACCGATTGAAACTCTGCGAATCCATGAAGAACCGTCGTTGAGAAGGCATCATATCTTTTCTTAAAGAGTTCCTGCATATGGAAGTGCTTTAAGAGATTTTCTTGCACCAAAAGGCAATCGACCCTTGATACATACTTCATTTGGTCGGGGATTGATAGATTCTTTATATCTGGACGGACCTCCTTGACTATGCCAGCTTCTTGTTCTTTCGTTCGGATAAGTTTTTCTCTCTTGATGATATTTCCGAAACGTTTTTGGAAAGCCCGACAATCTCGAATGGGTTCGACTTTTGAATCAACTGTCCTTAGCACCACGAGACAAATAAGAAGTGAATGCAGGTGAAGAAGATCTGCATGACTAGTCTTTTGTATCCAATAGATCAAGGAGAGAAAATATAATCGAAGATCTGAAGGAATTTTGTCGATTTCTGTGAAGAGTTTGTCACAATCTAGTTTCAGTTTCCTAAAAACTAATCGAAACAGTTCCATATCAGGATCATTTGGATTGAATGCAATATCTGGAGGTGGTTCTACGGGATATCGGACAGTGTGTATGTTTGTTACGCGGGTAAGTCGGGTAAGATAACGGAAATAAGGAGTAATCTCTTCACCTTCAGATGATTGTTGTTTTCCCTTCACATGTCCTGCCTTGAAAATCTTATCCTCATCATCTCCTTCTACATTGTGGAGCAAGCAAAATATGTGTTTAAGAATTGGAAGCGCTATTTCGTTGCAATCATTGAAGGGAAAATGTTCGATCTGGGGATTGTTGATGTAGATTTGTAGATGTGCTAAATCTACGAGGAAACGAGGAAGATTAGCTGGATACAGGCGATCTTTAAACCATTGAGGTAAAAATGCAGTGGGATCTATTTCATCATATTCATCATCTTCGTCATCATTTACTTCTTCTGATGAATCAGAGTCATTAGAGATTTCATTTAATTCATTCTCGTCTGTAGGTAGTTTGTCTTTTTCTTTCAACTCATTAAGATTTTCTTCTTTTTCCTCTGTATCATCTTCATCGTCGGGTTCTTCCTCTTCTTCAGTTTCTTCGTCTGTAACATTTTCTTCCAGATCTTCATCTAATTCTTCTGTTGATTCATCATTTTGACTTTCATTGCCTTCTTCAATGGCATTGTCATAATAAGTCCTGAAGAATTCATATGAAGCACAGCTTTCTGTGGTATATCCTTCTACAGCACCTTTCATTTGGCTCAGGAGTTTGTTCCTCTGTGGCTGAAAGATAAAAGAAAGAATAAGTTGCTTTTTTCTGTCTGACCATGTCTCGAGTAACGATTTTTCGTGTTAAACAACTCCATTGTATATATGTATATAAAGTATATATACAATGACAACTCTTAAATAATCAAAAGACAACACCATTTTAAATTGTTATATTTTCTGTTTGAATGTACCTTCTTGAGTGTCCCCAGAATTTTATCCAGCGCCGAATCGAGCGTTTCATGCTTCAGCCATTGAAGAATCTTTTGAATTCTCTTGTGAAGTCGGGTCGTTTTCTTTCCCATGCCCTTCTGTTTCATTTGTGCAAAGAAAGACTTAAAGGCGGACCTGGGAATATAATCATTTCCAAGAAGCGCTGCAAACAGAGGCAACTTCTCCTTACTCAACGAACCTCGGTCTATTAAATTCTCAATCTTATATAAGCAACAATCAAGATATTTGTAGGTTCTTCCTGTTTTCGGTGCATTTCTGTCTTCAGCATCAACTTGAATATCCTTAAAGATTTTGTGAGACTTGGTGCGTTTTTCCAGGTGCTTTGCATTCGATTGTGATAGCTTGGCATTTTCTGTGCCAATACTCTTTTGGTTGACCTTCTTTTTGTGTGCTTTTACAGTTAATGTGACTGAAGGAATATACTTGACATTGTGGATGTAGAAATCGGAGTCATAACTGAGAACTGGGCAATTAAGTTTTCTACTCAATGCGGCGAGTTCATCGTCACCCTCGAAAACACATCGCATCACAGGAACACCACAATCATTCAGAGCATCGATGAATACTTCTCGCATCATCAGAGGAAATACACTTGGCGAGTTGACAGGATCAATTCGTTTGATAACCGAGATTTTGCCCCGCAGCCTTTGCCAAACAGTACGCAGCTTCTTCTTCTCATAGCCACCGTCCATTAAGACATAGGCGCGAATATTACACTCACCGAGGACATGGAAGAATTCCACAATTGTCCTATAGAAGGAGTCGTAGTCCCCGCCAAAGGCTGAATTCTTGCCAGAGACGTCTTTGTACAAGTTACAGGCTAAATTGTCTCCATCGATCACCAAGTTGCAATCGTGCAATTCGTATGGTTTGAGGTAAAGTTCGGCATGTCGGGCGATGTAACTTGTTAATCCTCGAACACCCATTGTTATTATAGGTATAAAATGAGTTGCTGACGAGCTTTTTTAATATTTTTAAAGTAAATTTACTTTCGAAGAAATTTGTTTTCAAAAACAAATCCACATGTCTGAAAACACTTCTGTCAAATAATGGTTGTGGTCAAGGCTATCTGGAATATTTACTGGAAACTATTATGCATCCACTACATGAGCTACAATTTGGGCCAGGTAATGTAGTTCTTATGATCAAAAGAGCCCTACATAGGCTCAAGCATGCCAATAAGTCAATTCGCAATATTCTACTCCCTCGGAATTTACCAGATTCGCACTGGATTGGCGTTTGCTTTTATTTCTCAATTACGATACGATACGATCAATACTTCACTGGGTAAAGAGCGAATGGTTTGCGGTTTCACTACCAAAATTAATGAACAAAATGTCAGTGGTGCAGGTAATGTTACCGACAGTCGTTCAATTTTCTATCTCGAATTCACTAATAGCTGATTTGAATCGTGGCAAAAGCTCATTATCACCGAATTCACTAATAGAGGTGCGGTATTTGACGGAAAACTTATGCACTTTCTCCAAACTGCTGGTCAGTGGCTATACTCTTTAGTATAGGTGTGTTTTTTCCTTGCCCCAATGGACTTGGACGAAAAAAACGACGTCGAGGCTGAGCAATTTACTTGTTAAATGCAACAACAACTAAGCCCCTTAGGGCTTAGCTAAGCCCAGAGAATTTTCGGGGCTTAACTTAAGCCCTGATTAAAACTGTGCTACTAGCACATGTTTCATATTTATCGATAGTTTGTATGAAAACTCCATTTTTTTTTTGTAATGGCGTCGCTAAGCCCTGATGTCATTTTGTTCGTCCAATTCCCCCGGGCTAGCAAAAAAAAAAAAATCTATAAAATTTATAATAATCTTACAGGATGACTATAGAAGGGAAAGCTCCGTCATCGTTTCATAGAGAGATTAAGGAAACACTGGTATATCGCTTCTATCAAGCTGATATAATTTGCATCAGAAAATATTTAAGGAATCAGTAATTCTCCAATAAGGTATTTACTTCCCATCAGAGGGGTAATAGGAGCGCTATATAAACAAATAACACTAGGGGTATTCACGATGCGATGTTACTGGTCTTGTATCATTGCAAAAGTGTAAAAGTGTAACACTTTCTTGCAGTACAACAACAAAATATACTGAATGTCAAATTCTTACACTTTTACAGCAGTATTAATAAAAAACTGGTATCCGCTCCCTAACACACGTGTTAACTGGCACACGGATAGACAACTTGTCCGCTTGATAACTTTTCTTATTAAAAAAGATATGATATCTTTCCAGTATGTATCACTTCACCAAATTCACCACTTCATCAAATTATGGTGATTTTCTAATACATGTGTCACATGCATGCACTACCTTACGAAGTGTATACTGGTAGTAGTAAACGGTGCTATCATACGCGTGCGTGTATGTGTTTAGAAGTTATCCGTTCAATATACGTGGAATCTGGCTAGTTAAAGTTATCCGTACGTTAACACACGTCACAGACTATTACGCATTTGTTAATAAGAATTACTAGTTAACAGATGTATAAACGCTAGCACGTTGCTATCCGCCGTTTATTAATATGGGGGTTACAGTTTTGCTATACTCCAATCCTATTGTAAAAGAATAATACACCATAGTAAAGTTTGCGCGTGTGTATTTGATAATTCACCAAATGTCATTCTATTCTATAAATAGAAGGAGTGCGTTCATGGTCGATTGTAAAAAAATAAATTTTACAATTTTACTAGGCTGGTTGGGCCAGATCATGAATACCCTACTATAATGTCTGAAATGCGAAGCAATTTTGTTAGTTGGGAAGAACATGTGGCTTTGTGAGCCCTCACAACGCCGGAATAGCCCTATTAACCTCTACATTTAAATAAATAATCGTTAAACCAACGACAATCGTAGCTTCCCATTACCATTTTTATCGGGACAAAAGTAGACTCCAGTTAATTATCGCTACTAAAACTATATGAGCATAGTTATTGTTGTTATATTTAACATGTAAATAATTTAGGCCTATTTGGCGTGATCTTTTATTCTGCTATTCTGTTATTCTGCTATGAATTTCCATACAAAAGTTTAAGCTGTCAAAATATCTTTTATGAATTATAGTTTTGGTATTCGGCATGCTAAATCTGTTATTAAATCTGCTAAGAAATCTGTTATGAACTGCCAAACTTTCGAACTCATAACAGAATCTTTTACAAATCGCATTTTTGTTATTCAGCATGTCAAAATCTGTTATCAAATCTGCTATAAATCATAAAAGAATAAAAGACAAACTTCTTTGACTTTTATCATAAAAGATTTCAATGAGAACACAGTTGTATCAAGTAAAAATGGATATTTCGTCAACGAAATGTTCTTAAAAGGAGACAAATGTAAGAAAATATATTAAGGGTATTCATGCAACAGCGTAAAGTCGTCGTAAACGTAGTAAAGTTTTAAACTTTGAAAATCTGTCAAATTTTCCATAGAGATTGTGACAGAGTAACAAAGTTTAAAACTTTACAACGTTTACAACGACTTTACGCTGTTGTATGAATACCCCTATTAAAAAATAGTTTTATAAACAAATTGGCAAATTAAAATAAAACTATCTTTGTAGAAGAAAGCACAGGACACAGGAAAGCTCGCTGCATTAGAATAACAAGCTCCATCGACTAAGAGGAGTCTGTTGAATGTCCCTAACAGCCCCAGTGTATTCAGCTATTGCACGAAAACGCCGTTCAAATCACCTTACAGAAAGAATAGAGTGCTTGCGACTATTCGCAGAAGATCAGCATGAAAAAGTGGAAGCGCCAAGAAACGACGATCGATCAAAAACAACTTAATTAAATATATTTCTATTTTATTTATTTAAGCTACAACAAAGCACTGAATAAAACACTATACAACTCAGAATTATTCTTGTAAGATCACTTCTGGGAGTTATATTCCATCAACGAACATCAACAACATCATCAAACCTTATCTCCTGGTCTGTTAGTGGTTTCTCCTAATTTTGAGATTTCTACGGTGTTAAGGATAAGACTCTTTTTAGCTGCAACACAGAAAAAATAAATGAAAATACAATTTGCCCATTTTCTTTTTCAACGAAATTCATAACAGAACAGCTGATTATGACAACAGATTTTAGGTCTGTTCGTTAACTGATTTCGTTTTCGAAGTTTCATAATGCTATGTTCCCACCAAAACGAAATCCGAGATTTCAGCTAAAAAATTTCGAGATTTCAAATTGGTGGAGCAAAATTTCATTGAGATTTCGTTGAAATCCCGAGTTTTTATTAAGATTTCGTTGAAATTTCTATGAAAACTTGTTCCAGTGGCTCAAAATATCAAAAGTTTTCAACCGAAATCTCGGATTTCATTTTGGTAGGAACGTAGTATAACAGAGTTTTATAAAAGTTCGAACATTTGAATAGGAATCATAAAAGATCTTTTATGCGGAAAATCTTTTATGATTCATAACAGAAAATTCATAGCAGAATAACAGATGTGGCAGAATAGGCTTAATTGTTTTGTTTTGCTGTAGTTTTTTCACACAATTTTATTTTGACTTGCAAAAGAACACAAGTACACAAAATTTTCCATACAAATGTCGTCACTACATTATCTACAATACTACCCTATCATTTTCCCAATCCATATCACAATCGCATCTTTAATTCTTCCAGCCAAGAAACTTCAACAAAAAACCATTCCCCTTTCCAGTGTCACTTTGCTTTTTGGTGCTCCGTTCGTTGTCTTCTCGTTTGTCAAAAATCAAATTCCCAAAAGTCCACCATTTGTAGCGTTCACCTTTCATGCAGCGCAGCACCACTATTTTTTCGATTATAAATTTCTTTTATAATGCAGAGACTCTCCTGAACAATTTTTCGATTAAATAATTTCAAATAAATCAAATTCCGCGTTTAAAAAACGAAACATTTTTTCAATAAACCCGTATAGTTGAACTTCTGTGTGTGTTTTGCCGCCGATCCTTCATCTTGATTATTTCAATTCTTCAGTTTATAGTGCGTGTATTATTTGGAAGAAGAAAAAAAGAAACGAACGAAGTACGAACAGAATAAAAAACCAACAAAAAATTTATCCTCGAAGAAAATGTTGTTAATTTAAACACAAAAGTTTACAGTTTAGTTTTCCTCGTGTGCCTTAAATTCTCTGATTTTAGTGAAAATAATTAAAGAAATATCGAATTACCATTCCCCTTGCCGCGCGCAACGACGACGACAACACTAAAACATCACAAATCTTAACAAAAGTGCATTAATCTTCAATCTTCAAACAAAAAATTATAAAAAGAAAATTTATTTTTCAACGCATAAATAAAAAAATATATAAAAATAAAAGAATTCAGTGAAAAGTGTATTTTCCATTCTTTTTCTCTTTTCCTTTTTCTTCTTGTTCGTCGTCTTTATGTTCTGCTGATCTATGTTGTGCAAGTGAATTTAATTTGTTATATTTTCCATCAATTTTTGGAATAATTCACACAACAAAGTCGAAAAGTGCTAAAAAATAAAATCGAGAAAAAAAAACGAAATTAAAGTGGAAACCCACGAAACAGCGAAGCACGCATCCCAACCCAAGTAGCAGAAGCAGCAGCAGCAACAGAAACAGAAGCAACAAAGTTCCACCACCACCATCGTCATCATCATCTTGGTTTTGGTCTTCTCATAATTCAAAAGGTAAATTTAAAGAAAAATTATTGAAAAGAATAAAAATTGAAGCTTCACACTAAATGGATGGCTGACTGGCTTCACCTGGCAGCTGGATAAACAGACATTTTCTTTAGGTTTTTTTTTAGGGAACTTCGTTGGGAGAACAATCGAAATGAGAATGAAAAAAAAGCAAAAATAAAAAAATGAAGAACACTGGACAGTGGCAGAAGCATTAGGAGTAGTCTCGGTTATAGCAATCGCGAAGCATAAGGAAGAGTCCCAACAAAGTGGTCGTCGTTGTTGCTAAAGACGACGACGACAAACGACGGCTTTGGCGACGAGGAGTACCTTCCTTTCCTCTTTGCTTCGATGAATAGGGGCATAATTTGCAATTATCCAATTGCTGCTGTTACTGCTGCTTCACTACCTACCAACCAATGCTTGTGGTAGATTGCTAAGGGTTGCAGTTAATTGTGCGGTGGATGGAAATTTGTATTCAATAATTCCTAGAAAAAGATCGTAGGGGTTCTTGTGGTCCTTTCACATTTTATAAAATTCAAAAATACAAAGATCATGGGGTGCTTCGCGTTGGGTTAAATAAACAAAAATCTTTGTTAAGACTCACGGATATTTATGATCAACTTTCAACGGAAACTCATGCATCCCACAAGCTTTCTCAGATCTTTTGCAAAAACAGGAAGTTTCTTCCTATAAACTTTTCTCTTTTTTTGTTTGAATAAACTTAAACATTTTTGTGTAGCGATCCATCAGTGGATATTTTTTCTATTTAAAATTATATGATTCATTTGGGTTTTGTATTGATTGGTGGTTTGTTAAGGTAATGTTTCACCAATTACAATAGAAATTGAATGATTTACACCTACAAGTCGAAAAAATTGAAAACACTTTTAAATGATTCATAAAATAATAATATTGAAACAGTCTTTTATTAAGGTAATTCATGGGCTCAGTTTTTTCAGTACTGAGCAAAACCAGATTGGGTTAATAATAGGGGTTTTTCTTTTTTAATTCAGAGCAGGGCCTGAACTGTCAAACAAAAAATTGTGTTTCTTTTTTAGCTCTGAGCGTTCAGAGCTAAAAATTTGTATTTCTTTTTTCGTTCTGAGTGTGTTCCGAGTTTGTTCAGAGCGCGCTATATGAGCTCAGAATAAAATGACTGAGCAGACAGAGTTCAATGCTGAACACATAGCATTTGACAGCTAGTGTTCAGGTGTGTTTCAAAAATGGTTCAGGGTGCTCAGAACAAACTTGCTCAGATGTTGTTCAGAACATGCTCGACAGGCTCGGACTCTGTTCAGAGCTCTTTTCTGAATTAAAAAAGAAAAACGCCTAATGGTTTACCTATTGATTATTATTTCTGCATCATGAGAAAAATATCTTTTAAGTTTATTAACTCACCAAATTTGATGGTAAACTCGGCGTTAAGTCGAGATCTAAATAGATCGAAAGTTGCAAACCAATAAAAAAACATTTAAAATATACGACTGATAACTACAATTCCTCCCTTTAATCGAGTTATTACAGGTACCTAACACCATTTTGTCATGTTGACTTGAGGTCATTAGGGCTTATTCGTGTGAACGATTTAAGATATCCCCAAAAAAAGAAGTTTAAAGGCGTTAAATCGAATGATCTCGGTGTTCAGTACGCGTTGCCAACGTGCTTGATAATAATGCCCCCAAATCGATCTTGCAAACTGCCCATCATGGCATGCTGTGTTGCACGTAGACTCGGACCCTGGGACCATATGGCGTCGGTATACATATCATCCAGGTTGAGTGGCAAGAAGTTGCTTATTTTATTATCGATCTGCAATCGACGGTTATGGCAATGCCAGTTTCGTTTTTGAAGAAGTACAGGCCGTTGATTTTGCACCTAACCGTGCCTTTCTGAGGATAAATTTGGTGCTTGCCTATCTAGTGGGAATTGATACCGTCCGAAATCCGACAATTTAGCTTGTTCGCACATCCATTCATCAAAAAATGAAGCTTTTCACTAAATATAATTTTTGTTGATGAAAAATCACATTATTGGCAGAACGTTTCTGAAATGGAAGAATGATTTGCTTTTGTATAAGTTGTTCCACGCTATAAACTTTCATGCTGATTTTGCATAAACTATCGAACAATTCCCATCAAATTTGACAGATGTTGCTATAGCTTTACAAATTGCGAGCGTCTCTATTGAACTCTGCACCCAAGCCAGTTATGTAAAGGTATGTATGTGCTATAAGTATTTTAACTTACAAAACAGAATCAATTAAGAAACAATTAAAAAAATGGAAGTTGTTGAGAATCGAGACTTATTTGATTGGAAAAGAATAACATGTTGAAATTCCAACGTTGTAAAAAAATAAAATTGTTGGCTTTCTACTTACAATGAATACTTTTTTTTGAAAATTTTATACTGGATGTACACTTTATACTTAAATATAAATCAGTATCCAATTCTAAACTACTGCATTTTATGGATATGCCTCCTAAAAGCATCTTTTGTCATCTTGGATATTTCTTTGGCATAGCTCGAAAGACTGTAATTTAACAATGATAGTTTCTTACCACATACAAAAAAAAAAAAAAAAACTTGAAGCAAAACAAGTCCCTTGTGTCTCCATGCTGGAAAATTATTGCTCAGTAAAAATTTCCTCCCTACATACAGTAAGTATATATAAAAATTGACTTTTTGCCAATTTAATCCAATCTCTCCAATGATTTTGCATTTAGATACAATAGAAGATATATTATAGAACTTCTTTGCATTTAGGTTTTTGGCAACAAATTTATTTGATCTAAGAAGAAACTCATTCCTTATAAGATAACTCAAACCCATGTTGTGTAAATAATAAATCCCAATTACTTCCCTTAAACCAAACATAATGTCATCAGTTAATAGAGCCTTAACATGCTATTCCACCATCTCTCTCTAATCAATTTAATTCCAACAAAGGACTTCTTCCACAGAAGATCCACCTCAGACCTTCTACACAGCTATGTCCAAAGGTTTTTTTAAGTGCCTTAAACATTCAAAGAATTTCCTTCCCGAGACGATAATATAAAGCACCCTCCAAGTGACTAATTACCTTCTTTGCATTTAGCCAAAAAATTAATTTTTTTGTTGGTCTACCGAACCAACAATCAGAAATTTGCATTTAGAACGGAAAACAACAAAAACAACATTACTTGGTAGAAAGGCTAAAAAATCCATAAAATGCAAAATAAGTAGCGTTTCGTGATTTTCTGAATCACTTTTGGCCAAGAGCCCACCCGCTGATGGTTTCTATACTGCTTTTGCTGCTTCTGCTGTTGCCTTCACACAAAAGTTGCCGCATATCCGAGGCGGCTTTGCAAGTCATTAAGCGAGCTCTAGCGTTACAACAAAAGAGAGAAAGAGTTTTTAACTTCTACTTCTATACTCCGAGTATTTTGTGTTCCCTTAACAAATGCATTACCATGTTTATTGCGGGACTAGTTAATTTACGGCAGAAAAGCACACACAAGAAAAAAGAACTCCGCATTTCGGCTGGATGTTGTTCGTTGAAGTAAAACCGCAAACCTGCATAGAGAGGGTGAGATTCAGGCTTGAAGAAGGGTTTGCTTTTGCACCCTCCTTACACTAAATCCACCATACAAATTGCAGAGAGAGAGAGAGAGAAAAACAGTCCGAGAATTGATTGCCATACAAGAATACTCGTTCAAGTTGGAACTCTGCATTCGTAATAAATGGACACGAAAAAGTTGTTATTGTTCGGATACAAATCTTATCGTTTGCGGTTTTGGCCAAACGCGTGGCCCTCATGCACAAAAACCAACTTAATACTTCTATGCCACAATCACCCATCAGGTGAAATAGTAGAAATAGACCTCAAAAGCAATTCAGCTCAAAAGAAAAAAAAACTTGGCCCGCAAAAGATATACGATTGTGAATTTGTTTTGTTTTGGACTTGGAACTGTCAGACGGAATTTATTGTTATTTTATGTTTTGCCCTCCTCTCTAGCTCTAGCTTAATGGATATATAACCATAGGTTTATTAGTTATAAAAATTAAAGTTCACTTATAAAAATGCAAATTTCACAAAAACTTCTTTCTCACGCAAAGAACAGTAATTGAGTTGGTATAGTTAAAAAGAAGTTCCAAAAAAGAAATGTGAAACTTGAATGCGGAAAAAATGCAGATTTTTGGGAAAACACGACGGAGACGAGGTCTTCGAAAGTTGAAAGTTTTTTTTTTTCAAGTTGCATGTTGAAGAAAACTCTGATATGTAACCTGACATTTAATTGATTTTTTAAAGTATGTGGTTGTATCAAAGATTCTTTTGATATCACTCTTCTTTTTTAAGTTTTCTTATTAATAACAGTTATAAGTTTGAATGATAATTATGCAGAATATGATAAAAGTTGATGGCATGCGATGACAAGTTACTTAAATTACTTTTCACCAACTGGTAAGTTTTTGTAGTTTGAGATATGATATGACCACCTAAGGAATTTCAAACAGGTGTTTTACACAAAGTTTCACAGAATTGTGTTTTGAATCTGCCATTTTTGAGTTTTGCGGGTTTTCTTATGTGTTCCTGAAAAATTGTAGTCCGGCAGGCATGTGTTATGATCCTTTTAAGGATACACATCAATATTAGAATTAAAATTCTTCTAAAGTTTAGATTGTTGCTCTAGAGGTGTTAAGCTGAATCATTAGATTTCAGTCATTAAAAAAAGTTTCTCCTGATGTAATTTTGAAAAAGATGCCTTATGTACGTTGATTTCTGATATTTGCGTAGAAATGGATCTTGGCGATGTAAGTTGAAAATAATTCTATTTTTATGTTAAACTGAGCATCAAATTTCAGCCATGAACAAAATAAGGTCAAATATAAAGATTTTCAAGTCTTATGCCTAAAGCAGAGCAGTGTTCGGAGAAGCTGAAACCTAAATAAGTTCAGGCTGGGAAAATGCAGATTACTTTTGTGAATTTTTTGTTTGAAACATTGGAGACAGAATCTAGAAATACTAGTACAAAGTTTTTCTTTATTAAAGCTGCATAAGGTTACAGTATTTTGTTGTGGGATAAGAGCTTACTCTTACTATTACTACTGACGTTACTTTTGCAAATTTCGATAAGTTTCGATTTTCCGTTATTTTTCTTAACGATTGCTACAAAACTGGAAATTGCAAATGATTTTTAGAATTAAGAAGGCGGTGGTTTTTGTTTATTCGATTAACACCACCAGAATATTAGATCTAAGGTGCATTCGCCCCCATGCTGTGCCAATAAAAAAACGCAAAAAGATCTAAGAGGGGTAAATAATTGTACCTATTTGATTAAAAGTGAAATCAAATACTTCTATGACTTTAGTTCAGAAAAAGATTTGGCGCTCTATCACGGTGGTCGACGGTTTCACTTGGAATTATCAATCTACAAAAAAAAAACAACTGAATTGGTAGGTACTAATGATTACAATTGAAAGCAACCAGGCCGGAAATGTTACATTTTTGGCTGGGCATGCGGAAACAAACAGTTATTTTGAAAAAAAATAGATTCAAAAAGTCACATAAATAAGTTCTATGTCTTCGATTTCACAGATTTTATATCGATGTAGTTTAAAGAGTTTGTATAATAATAATAATCTTTTTATACCACCCATATCTTTCGGACCACACCTATGTACAAAAACTTTTACTAAAACAAGTATCAGGTTTTTTCATAATAATCTCTGTTCTTAACACCTTTTTTGATGATTCAATCAAAAAAGTAAAAAAAAACACTCGCCGGTCAATGATATTAATAACCAAATTAATGTCCCTAATTAAATTCAAATATGGGCCTCACCAGGTAAAGAGTTGTTGTTAATATTATAAAACAACAAAAACTATTCTTATATCGAATTTCAAAAAAAAAAAAAAATCGAATCCATTAATAAATGCAAATCGAAACCTACATGCTCTGTCAGATTTTTAATGAAATTCCTAAATCATTCCGCAAAGCACAACCTGTCAGATTTTTGGCAAATCCATTAATCGCTTAAAATTATTTTGTGTGCGAAAAAATATTCTGCAGCATCCATACGGCGAATTCATCGTGACAAGTTGTTCACATTGCAAAATCAAGTTTGCTGCGAGGCGGAGTGTACAAAAAAAAATTACTTTTGATTTATGCTACATGCGACACATTTTGGCAAATTGGATAATTGGTCCCGTGTTGTACTATGTCGACTCATTCAACGTCATATTATAAATGGATATGAATTTTTCTCTCGGAAATGAGATGAGTTCTTGAGAAATTTAGATAAATTGTCTACTTAACTTACTCGGATGTTGCTTTGCTACTACCCCGCTGCTAGCGAGTAATTGGGTTCACACTAAGTCTGTTTTTGATGTTAGTAGAGATGCATTTATTAGACAAACAACAGGAAGGACACTTGAATTAAAAAAAAGAAACAAACACACTAAATGATATGAGTAATAACATGGATTAAAGCAAAATGTATTTCATGTCAATTTTGATTTTGTCATCATCAAGTTTGATATTGCTAAATGCTGACAGCAACAGTTGTTGCAAAAAGTTTAAACAGT
Source organism: Dasysyrphus tricinctus (assembly GCA_963921185.1). Classification (NCBI taxonomy): domain Eukaryota; kingdom Metazoa; phylum Arthropoda; class Insecta; order Diptera; family Syrphidae; genus Dasysyrphus; species Dasysyrphus tricinctus. The sequence goes on along the minus strand of OY992531.1, from coordinate 250,416,286 downwards.
CTAAAACAACAAAAACAATAATAAAACAAGACGAAAAATAAATTGGCAAAAATTTTACTTGAAATTATCGTAAAAATCGTCAAATTAATTCAATTAGCGTCCATTATAAATGATATTATTATTCTTGTGGGATGAATTTGTTGCCGCCTGCTCCTCATTAACCCTCTCCAATTATTCTTCTTCGAGCTATTCGAGGTCCTCATTATTTGTATAGAGAACGAACTATAGGTTCATGTTTTCATTGATTCATATGAATGTGCTGCTGTGCTGATGTGGTTGGCAATCTAATCGAGAAATTGGAAAACAAATTATTTATTTTGCACAAAAGTTGTTCAAACTAATTTCTTTGAAGGGGGTAAACAACATAAAGATAATAAACGTATATATATTTTATGTAGACACAGTTGGAATCATACTACATGTGGACACAATACAATACAATATAACACATGTGAAAACGAGAAACGAAGGCGATACAAAATATACACAGAAAGATGCTTTAATAGAGGTCTTGTTTGGCGACTGACTATATCAACGACAGACCCGGCGGGAAGCCCCAATCAAGTGGAATTGAGAAAACTTTTTAATTTTTATGAATGGACTGAATGACAATATGTGTGTTTACCGTGCCGCTCATCGTATACAGTACAACAACTATCCAAATATACATACACTCCTCCACCACATTTTGTTATTTTGTAATAATTATAAGATGTATCATATATGATTGGCTATCGTGCCGGATGGAGACAGTGTGGTTGGCAAGCAAAAAATTATTATGCTATAATATTGAAATGATTGCAGTAGTCTAATTTTGAGTATGGGTTAAAAAACATCTTTGCTTTTGAAATAAAATAAAATCTTCCAGCTAAACTTTGATGTACATATTTTTCAAAAAAATATAAATTAAAAAAACTATGGAACTATAGTTTAACATATTGCTGTCACCAGAAACTGCTATACTCTTTCTAAAGTTTTTGATGGCCTCAATTCAAATCAAAGCTTCAGATTTTTTCCATGTGATTATTATTGAGATATTCGTATCTTAAAATGCAACGAAATAACTCTTCCCGCTCATAATTCTACAGCCAACAGTCTATAATAGACTTTTGACTCACTTGGGTGGGCTTATAACCAAAAAATAAAATACATAGTCAATAAGTCCACTTGAAATTCTGGTCCACCAATTTAAGGACAGAGCTCAAGAGCTCAAGTACTAAAGTACGCAATACTTTCTATTAGTCATACAGGACTAGAAAAATTTGTTTTTTTTTTTGAAGTGCCAGTACCGAATTCGGAAGTCACAAGTCTTGTTACCCTGTCACACTAACGGCACTCTGTAAAACTGTTATACTGTTACATTTCCGCCCATAAACAGAATATACCTGACACTGTACACTGTTCCTCTGACACTCTGTTGGCATGCGTAGATTCGGAGCCTTTAAAAGTAGAGGATCAAGGCTTGGAAAGTTTTTCGAGAATTGTTGACTTATGGAGTTTTTTATTGAACCTACACAAGTTTCGAGAATATTATGATATGATCAAAAATCCCTCACTGGAAAACTAGTATGTAGGTAGGTACTATTAAAAATCATGCATTGCATATGGTATGTTTCTTGTTGCATCCAAACCTGAATGCTCACACCATCGCACAGTGGTTCCGTTTGTATGGGAGAGGTGGTCAAAACCCTATAAAATCTGAACTACTAAACGGATTTGAATGAAATTTGGTACAGATGTTGAAATTGTATTTTTACATATTTGCTGAAAATTTGGTTAAGAAAACATGATAAAAAAAAAAGTTATTGATATTTTTCAAAATTTTCTGGATTTTTATATTTGAAGTTTTTTCAATGAAATCTGTATTATTGATCGAATTTTGATAAAACTTGGCACACAGATTGAGATTAGTTTTATACATATTAATTAAGAATTAGGTAAAGAAAAAAATTATTAGAAAAAAAAGTTATTGACATTCTTTCATACTTTCTTTGAGGAGAATGGACAAAAAACCCAAATTTGCATTTAGAATGATTGAACATAAAAGAAAAACACTACTTAAAATCTTTATTTTGTATTTTTATTAAATTTAACCAAAGTTTATTGCAATAAATTTAAAACATCTGTCGGTAATTTTGATTTTTCAGTTTTTTTTTAAATTTCTTTCGTTTGAAAGCAACGGATCTGATGTTAAAAGCAATCTATTAAACAAATCGGTATTTGTTAAGACTCTAGACGTTTTTCGTGTATTGTGTGATCTGAAAAATTTGACATCCTTGTTTTTTGCCTCTGCTGCCTCTTCCGTTAATTGGCCTATAGGCAAAATTGCATGTTTTACAATTTGTCCTCCATGAATGAGAACTTTATGTACCGAAGCTGGCATTGGATACCACGGATATTCTTCGACAATTTCACGTGCAGTATCTTGGGCATACTTTTCGAAAACCTCCGGATTTATTGAAAAACAACTAGCCAATGTTTTTAAAATGACTGCACATCTTTCGATTATTGATTTTTTTACACCCGTTATTTGGGAAGATACAGTAGGATTAGCAAAAAATCTACGCGCAGTATTCCCGTCATTTGAATTTCCACCTCCTTGTTTTGGTTTATCAACTATCAGTCCTTTTATGTTTGCCACTTTTAATCAGAAAAAACCTTAAAAACACACAAAAAATAGCTAAAATGCAATGTCCGATTTTCAAATGAACGTTTTTTAAAAAATTGCGAAAAACACTCAACTTTGCCACGTGCCTGACTGTCAACAACTAATTTTAGAAAAAAAAAATTTGTCCCACTTAGTTGCCCCGTTATCATAGATAATAACTGCATTAAAAAAAATTACTTTTATGACTTGAGGTTTTGGCCTATGGGCGGAACCACTGTGCATCGTCAGCAATGTACAACCATACCGGACACAATATTCACATGTTTTTTTTCGCGTATAGTGGGCTAACTTCATCGCTAACATTTCAATTGGTCTAAGTATTTTTGTCTTACGTCAGTTCTTCTAAGTTTTACCGGTGAATATTAAACAAAAAATCTAAAAACAAAACCAAACAAAAAGTTGGCTAAAATAAGAAACAAAAAAAAAAAAAACATTTTCACCTTTATGAATATTTTTGCGTGGTTTTTTCTGACCAAAGCAAAGTATTAATCAAATAACCGATGACGTAATATTCGTGGCGTTTTCCATCAAAAAACTGCTTTTACAGAATTTAAATGTTGTACATACCTACTTTATTAAATATGAACTATTGATTTGAACTTTGTTTATCTTATGTGAATTTTCTTAAAGAAAATGTTTAAAAAAAAATAATTGTATCTGCTAGTACCTACCTACCTATTTTTCAAAACCAAAATAATATAAAATGCTTTTGATGAATCAGAGAAATAAAATAAAAGCAAAACAAAAAAAAAAACAACACAAAAATTACAAAAAGAAACAATAAAAAAAGAAGCCTTTATTTACTTATTAGCACCTGATTCGACAAGTGGATTTTGGTTTTTGTGGTTCGGCTTTCATTTCATCTGCACCAGCAGTGTTGTTTTTTGTTGTTGTTTAAATTATTTCTGAATGAATGAATGAGAAAAGTTGAGATAAAATTAATTTTCTACTGATTGTGTTTACATAAAAAATTATTCTAAATGGGCATTTAATTAGCAACAAGAAGTTGTTTGCATTTGAAATTAGTTAACAGAATGAAGAGAAATATTGTTGGTTGTTCTAAAAAAAAAAATGAAACATTTTAAAACGTCATCGGAATGGTGTTTGAAATGTAAATGACAATCAATTTCAAATGATTAGTCGATCAGGTATTTATTGGAGATTTTATATTATTTATCATTTCCTTAATTTAGAAGACTTACCTATGTTATGACTCTTGGGAATAAGGTCAACGTTTAGAACGTTGTTTTTTGTTGTTTGTAGCTGTCGTGTATTTACCGCAACATGAAATTCCCATGAGACATCGATAGATAAATTTAATTGTTTGACAAACTACAAACAAACTGACCGCGTTTAGGGAAATTATGACCATGTTTTTTTTTATTTTTTATTCGTTATCAACTTGTCATTGAATAAAATAAATAAAAGTCGTTCAATTTCCTTTAATTGGGTTCGTTAAATGAAACAAAAAAATAATATCTTTTCTTTATTATCGTCATAAACTGACAACATATTTTTGCCATCAAGTTATATTGAAACATGAAAGGTGGATGGATCTTTCACGCTTTCAGTTTTCATAGACCTGACATCAAAATTAAGTCAAAATGTATTTGAGTTATTCTTATCTTGCTCCAAATGGATACATTTTATAACTGTTTGTTTATCCCAGAGGTACCTACAATATACAATTTTAAAATGAAAAATGGATTCATAGAAACGATAATTTCTACGGCTGTCTTGAATTTAGTGTAATCTGGAAGTCTGATTTTAAAGCAGTTTATCGAGCAGATTAGAAATTACAATTTATACTGGCGAAAGTCTATTCGTAGTGAAATGGCAAAAAATACTTAGAACAAGTGACAAATATTAAATTTACTTTCACTAGAAAAAGTGTTTCCAATTTCAAAACCAAACCTCTGTAGAAAAGAGACACTATTTACACCAAGTTTAGTTGGATAGAGATAGAGTAGTAACAGTATGTTTAAGACAAAAAAATAATGCATGCAAAATTGTTCCACATGTAACGACTAGTATTTATTTAAAAAGTTGCAAATTAATTAACATATCAACATAAATTTATCAAATTAACACAGCTGATCAAATAATGTGTATTGAAGCCTTTTGACAACTTTTATTAACACTAGCTTTCAGGCTGTGAAAGTCCATCATGTAGTTGACAACTACTGTCAATGGGTATGAAATGAATTTAAGCCCAGCATGATTCATGTAGTCCGTGATTAATTGAATTATAAAATGAAATTGGTTTTTCCCCCGGTCCGTGGACGAATAAATAACTTCCGTGTGCCTAATGAGGTCAGAATTTAAGGCGAAATTCAAATCATAAAGTTCACTCGAAAAATACCAGTTGCAATAATTGTACCACTGATTGGAGAAAAAACACATTCCACAAAGCATAGTTAGTTCTTGGAATTAAAACAAAATATTTTCGAAATGATAAGCTCTGGATTAGTTTCCTTTTCGAACTTGTAAAAAAACAAATTTTGCACCAAATAATAAGGAATTTTGTAAACTCATGCTCTTGGAAATTCTTTTTTTACATTTAATTTATTCAAAAAATTAAGCAAAACAATTTCCAATCGTAAAAAGAATAAAAACAGCGGTTCTATGAAAAATACCGTTAGTTACCGTTTTTCAGACAAAAAAATGTGTCCCAATTGCAGAAATCATGTTCAATAAAATTTGATATTCCATAGGTTAGGTAAACAGGAAGGTTCACAAAAGGTATCGGGAAGTATGACAAAATTATGGAACGTGTAGGTAAGGTCGAGACAATACAAAAACTTATAGGAGGACGGCTAACCCCCCGTTTAGGTGAGAGGTGCAATTTTCTAAAAAAAATTGACTTTAAACAGAAAACAAGTTAAAAAAAAAACAACGGTAACACTTACGATATTGTTATACTTTCTTGTAAAGCGAGAATTCTTTTATTTTTTTTTCAATAAAGTTGGTTAAGTGGTAGTCTAGGATCCCGCCATAGGACGACCTACCCTCATAAAGGTACCAGATAAGCGGTGCAGAGTTTTGTAGACAGGCAACAATTTGCGCATGGGTTGCGTGTCGAAAAGTGGTCAAGGCATAGGGTTGCCAAGCAATTACTCTCAATTTTTGGGGTTTTCAAATATCCGCCCCAGCTTAGATGGTAAGCCTTTAGGATTTACAAAAAATACCATAAATAGAAAATTTTAATTACAAATTATAAACTACCTACGTGATTTTTTGAAATTCTAAATTTCAGTAGGGTAAATGAGAAAAAGGAAAAATTAAAGAAAGTTTTTTTCTTTTGCGATCGGTAGAACTCATCGTACATGTAAAAAAAATAAAAAATTGCGAATCGAGATATGAACATAGAAAGTCGAGAATTGCAAAATAGAGATTTCAGAAATAATTCACCGAAAATCAGAATGATACTCTATGAAAAATATTTATATATTTTGTAGAAAGATAATTCAAAAAATATTACCCGTATTTTAGAATTTTTGTGTTTAACCTTTATTTTTAGTGGAGTGAATTTTTGAAATTGACTATGCGAATTTTCTTGAGATGTAGGTACCATACAAAAAGTTTTGATTCGTGAAAAAACTCCGAGATAACAATACAACATGACATCACGAAAGAAGTGGGTGGCATAATTCTGTCTGTCTGTACCTCAACCTACAGCCTAAAACACTGAAGCTATTCATCAAATCTTGAACTTAGCTTTTTTTTGTAATTCCCTAGGGCGGAACTTAAAATTTTTTTCACCTCTAAAAATAAGGGTACAACCGTTAAGGAAAATATTATTTTTATCTGAAAAATGGGTTAAAGATTTAAATCCAAAAAAAATAATTTTCAATACGAAAAATTTTCTAGGGCCTTAATTAGATTTGCCAAAAATTTTAGGGTGTCGTGGGGCGCTTGGAAAAATAATCTAATTTTCAAGAACGCCCTTGAAAGTTTAACATTGTCATCAGTAAGAGCCTTGAACGGGTAAGAAAAAAAAAAAAAAAAACAATAAAACGGTTGCCCTACATTTAGGATCTTCTGTTTACCAATACAATACGATAGCTAGGACATATTCTTAATACAGTTGTGCAATTTTAAAGATGAATAAACTATGTTTATACTTTAAAGTTTTTGTAATATAGGGGTATTTTGTATGGGATAACAAAACTTAGGAGCAAGGACCCCACGAGTATTTGACAAGTTTTCTCGACTAGATTTCCTATCAGGAAAACTTTCCAAGGGCTTGACTAAACTTAGTAAAAGAGTAACGGGGTACAGATTAAGTATAGTTTATTGAAATTTTTTTAAGATACTGCCTTCTGTATATCCAAAATGTATTTTGTTGATTTTCTCGCAATACAATTATTGAAATAAAAATATGTTAGGTTAGGTTAGGTTAGATTGAAGTGACTGTCAGTCATAAAAACTGACATACTAAGACCATAAGTTGGTCCATTGTGATACCACAATAAGAGAACCTATATATGCAACTATTTGCTTTCATTTTAATTCCTTAATTATGACCACACAAAAGTTCAAAAGGTTAAATTTAAAAATATTTAAATAGAAACCGGTTATTTATACATAAAAATAAATACTACAAAATTTATAACCAAAATCGTCCCAAATCAATGCGTGTCTATCTTACCCAATCAATAAAATAGTGATATTAAATGGTTGAAAATACAACTTTGTCACACAGATAACGTCTTTTAGTAGCCTAAAATAACTCTCTTGCCAACCTACTTTTTTTCTACCCTCTTTTGCTGGTGTGTATATGTATATATGTATGTATTTCCTTCCGTCAACCCCTCTTCTTGGCAAGCACGAAAAATAGGCCAAAAACTGAATATCAATAAACTTCCGGTTGATATAAACTTGCTAGCGTGACCTCTTTTAATATTTAAGCATGCATATCTCCTTTTCCCCCCTCTCCATCTCTTCCAGCAATCTATAGTACCTATACGAAAAAAATATCACTAATTACTTAAATATAGGAACTTTATACCAGTTCAACTTTTCGATATTCCTGACTGCTTCACATTTAGCATAATTTTTTTTTCTCGATGGAGTGCATTTAAATAGCCTCCAAACTTAAAGGTCAATTAGCGTCGTCGTCCTCATCGTCGTATAAAAATACGTGCGAATATTATGAAATATATTTGATGCATTGCGGTGCCCTACATTATGCAGAGAACAATTTCACATAAAACCCATCAAATATAACTCACAAAACTCGTTATGCATCCAATCAACAAAAAAAAACTCAGTTTCGAAAAAAATGCATCTATAAATCATCAAGCTCTGTTGTGTGAAGAAGAAAAAAATAAAGTACCTTAACTTTTAGCTAACGGCTCAATTTGCTTGAGTGAACCCAACAATAACCATCAACATGAACTTTTGGATATTAGATTGTTTGTAACTTTCGGTTTGTTATTAACGAGATGAGTTTATAAATAGCTTCATTAGGTTCGTCACCTTTCACAATGTTTAAGGGGCAACCACAATGTATGTAGGTATACCTACCTGGGCTAGTGAACAGAAAACTAACTGGCGTCAGAGCTTCATCAGTATTGAAACATAAGAAAGTTACCTGAAGCGCGAGAGTCATTAAGGTTTTTTGTACCGAAACGAAGACGCGTACCGCTTGTTTTTATTTTATTTTTGTTTTTCATTTTCTGTCATGAAAGCCAAGCTCTTAAACTAATTCGTTTAATGCTTTATATTTTTCTTGCAACTAACTTTTTCAACAACAACAACAACAGCGGCTTGGTTGTCATAGGGATTTGGGTTTCACCGCGTGCACATGCCATGAGAACGCATAGTGGTGGTGACACATTTTCATTTTAACACAAAATATTTTTTTTTTCTCTTCCAAAAAACATTGTCGCCATCGTCAAAAGTCTGTGTTGTTTGAATGTACCTACAGTGGAACAGAATGACATCAATGTTGGTAGTAAAAATACCTTCTTAAATTTTTAAAACAAAATGTATATTTTTTTTGACAGTGAAGCTCTATCTTTACGTATTTTCCTTCCAACCGGACGCTTTCAAAAACAGCACAAATGCTTAATTTAGGATATTTTCGGCCCGGACATCGACAAGTATTAGTGATTTCGAAAATCTCTATCGTCACTTCCCTTTCCATTTCCGACTACAAATACAATCTAGTTTTCAACGGGGCACTAGAGAATTTTGCAGAGATACTAATAAGAGGTTAACGATACCCGCCTGGTAAAATGGCAAGTTTCTGTCAAAATTTGATCAAGAAAAGTCTTACGTAGGATAAATCGAGACCAGTAAAACTAGTCAAATAGTCGTGAGGCCCTCGCTAGTAAAAACTTGTGTTATTATCCCATCACAAATACCCCATTATATACCAAAAACAAAAAAAAAACAAATATTTAATACCCATTATACAATCCCATCGGAAAAACAACCTAGTTTTTAACGAGGCCTAGAAAAATTAACATGTAGTACCTCGTGGCATGATGGTTAGTGCGTAAGACTGTCATGCCGAAGGTGTGGGTTCGATTCCCAGCCATGGCACCTAAAAACGAATATGTTTTTATCCGAGGTACTGCCTCTTGCGAGGAACTGACAAATACTCCAAGAGTATACTTGTCATGAAAAGTGCCGTTCGGACTCGGCAAAAACCTGTAAGTCCCCTCCATTCCTGCCAACAAACACGCACACAGGAATGGTTGTGAGTTGTAAGTCACTAGGCCCTGGTTCTCCACGAGCTGTTGCGCCACCCTATTTATTTATTTATTTTAATTTAAAAAAGTTTAACATTGATGCTGCCAAGGGTCAAGCAAGAGTAACTATAGAAATTCTCTAGATCATCGCCCGTTATGTTAGGTAGGTACCTTTTGCCATGAGAGGCAACAAAAAAAATAAAAAAGTTGTCTTATCTGGGATTCGATCTTGGGATCTTCTGATAACCAGTGTAAGACGCTTACTACTGGGGATATTTGTAATGGGATATCAAAACTTACCCAGAAATTGTTTACTACCGAAGGCCTCACGAGTATTTGACAAGTTTTCCTTGTCTAGATTTCCACTACCGAAGGCTTTCCAGGGCCTTGATTAAACTTGCTAAAAACTTGCCACTTTTCCAGGCGGGATAGTAAGAAAAATTGAAGTACATAGTTTTTCATTTTCAACATTGCCCAGTAGTTAGCGTATTGGACTGGTAATTAGAAGATCGGAGGATCAAATCCCAGTTAACAACTCTTAAATTTTCCTCTTGTCTCTCGAGGCAAAAGATTACTACTTAACGGACGGGGCCTTAGAGAAAATCGATAGTTACCCTTGCTAGTTAGGACCAATGTAAAACATTCTAGGAAAAATAGCAAGTTTTTGCCAGGCCTAGTCAAGACTCTGGAAAGTTTTCCATAAGGGAAATCTAGAAGAGAAAAACTTCTCAAATACTGGCTAGGCCCTTGCCAGAACAACTTGTTGAGCAACATTTGCTACCCCATCACATATAACCTTTTTTCAATTTTGTGTTTTTGCTGCTCGGGGCAAATAGTTACACAACTAAAGAAGCCCTAGACAATTTCGATAGTAACCCTAGCTAGGCCCTTGGTAGGATCAATGCAAAACTTTCTAGGGCCTCGTTAAAAACTAGAGTGTTTTTCAGGTGGGTTATTTGTTGTTGTTTTTTTTTTACTGTTGTTTTTTTTTTACTGTTGTTTTTTTTTTTCATTGTTGTTTTGTTATTATTTTCTTGAAATTCCGCTAGACTTAAGGATATTCTAAACCACTGTGCATTGCGTTGTGTCAACACTATGTAGAACCCTAAAAATAATTTTTTCTTTCAGTCTGCAGTGCAGTGAATGAGTGTTGTTTTGGAGTTTTTCAACCGTGTTTTCGTAGTTTATTTTGGCGTTTTTCCTGTTTCCTTTATCTATGGCAAACAAAAATTTCAATAACTTTATGGATTTTCCATCAACGAAGAGCAAAAAAAAAAAACATATCTCTTCCGAGTGTTTTTTTTTTGGCGACCTATTCCAATTTTTGCCGCCACCTCGAGGATCGAAGTATTCTGTCGCTGCCGCACCACCTGTCCTCGGGGAGTTTTTCCGTTCTCTATTCTATTGTTCTCATTGGAGCAATATTACCTATAAACTTAGGCCGTACATACATGTGTATTGTGTAATCCTTGTATGTATTTATGTTTAAGTATAAACTATCGCACACACCTTTTGTTTACGTTTTCATTTCGAATTTTTCGTGTAATAAAAACGTACTCGCATTTATTTTTGTTCGTTCGTTTGTTGTGCCGTTCGTGAACTGCCACAGCTATCTCCGCCGTCGTCGTCGGTCGCCGCCTAAAGTAGGTGTAATAAAACGGTCACCCACCTTTTAGGGTATGTCGTCAGTGAATTTTTTTTTTTGCCGGTTATTCTTCCTCTCTGCGCTCTGTTTTCTCTGATGGTGATGGCGACCTCGTGTACTTTTTGACCCAGGTTGGTCATACATATATGTACCTACTTATACATATATAACGTATCAGTAAGATAAGTAGATATATATTGTTGGTGGTTTTGATACTCAAAAAAAAAATATTAAACGCACGCGATGACGACCCACCAAACCGATAAAATTGGTTGATTGAATTGATATCCATCGTATCGATGATGGTCGAAAAGTGCCTTGTCGAATCGATTCGATGAGGTTAAAAGTGTTTGGTTCCCTCAATTTATCAATTCGGCACTTGTAATCTGATCCAATAAGCAGGTGGTGGTATATAACTATACTTATCTTTGTACATGCAGCAGCGCGAGTCTTAATTTAATGCGTGTCCGTGTATATCTATATTGTTAAGTTATAAACGGCGCAGTTCAATTGTTTGAAGTTGAAAAACCAAATTAAGGGTTAGTTAAATCACTGCTCCTTTAAAAAACGTTTTACATAATTTATAACCCTTGTTAACCTCTTGCAACGAACTTTGTGGCTTCCGAAACAAAATCAGTTGCACTCATGTTGAAATGTAGGCATTTGGATGAAATTTTACTTGAAATCACGTTCCAAGCTAACTTTGATACTTTGAGACACGCAATGAGCAGGGAATCCTTTGCCATAAACAGTTGAGCAAATCTTTAAGTTATAATAAATAGAAGTTCGTAGAAGCTGAAAAGTTAATACTTCAGCTTAAGTAGGTAGATAAGAACTAACCCGTCTGGAAAAACAATAACATTTTTATCGAGACCCTAGAAAGTTTTTCATTGATGCTTACAAGGGCCTACCAAGGGTAACAATTGAAGATCTCTAGGGCCTCGCCAGTTATTTTATATTTTGCCTCAAGAGGAAAACAAAGTTGTCCTATTTGCGACTCGATCAAAATATTCCTCGTATGAACAAATAAAAAATGTTGACGCCCCCCCCCCCCCAAACGAAAAACGGGCAACGATTTAAGTACGTTCGTACACTAAACGGGTCGCGCTGAGCAGATAGCCGAGCCCCTCGTCAGTTTCAAGGGTAATGTAACATCTCTCCAGGAGATGCGATGGGATGGGACGGGCCTGAGAAAAGCAGGAAACTGTGATTTTTATTATGGGAAATGACACCTCGATGGGAAGTCGCACTTGTTTGCATGTAGTTTCGCTGTCAGAAGAAGACTAAGGCAAAGAGTCTTAAGCTTTCGTGAAATCAGCGAAATAATGACGACGATCCCTATCAAGGCTAGCTCCACCATCTAAGCCTGATAAAGGTGCACATAACCCTACAGAAAAAAAGATGATGCTACTAAGGAAAGTTTCTACGAGCTCCTTGCCAAAACGCACGAGCAGTGTCCAAACACATTAAATTCCTCTTGAAGGATTTCAACGCCAAAATTGGCAGAGAGGATATCTTTGGTAAGACAATCGGAGAGCATAGGCTATACAACACCACATCCACAAACGGACTCAGGCTCATCGATTTTGTAGCGAACAAAAATATGGTGCTGAGAAGCACACGATTCCCATGCCTTAACATAAACAAGGGCACATCGCGGTCACCATATGGTCGAGCCTGCAACTAAATCGACCATGTCGCGATTGACGGAAGACATTCCTCTAGTGTTCTGAAGGTCCGAAGAGCCAACATCGACTCGGAGTTGGTGCCAAACTTCGAGTGCGGATATCCAGCGAAGCTCTTAGGCGATCAACAACCAGGCAGAGGAAATTCAATGTTGAATGACTTTAACCGACCGCGTATCCCTTAAACTTGCGAGAAACCCTACTACTGTTAATATGAACCCAGAAGACCAATGGGAATGGGAAACGATGCGTCAGAAGTGTTGGGCTTTTCACAACCACGTCCTAGAAATCCCTGGTTCGACTCCGAATGTGGTCAGACAAACAAAGCCAAAACGGAGGCATATAGGTCGTGGCTCCAGAAGAGAAGAATGTCCAAAAATCTCTACGTTCAACGAATGAAGGATGAGAAACGCTTGCTTAGGAGAGTGAAAAAGAGCATCAACAACGTGAAAGAAGTGCCAAGCTTCTATATAAGATTGAAACAGTCAACATCGGGATACACAAGCCACCCTGGGCCCTGCAAAGATAGGGGTGGAAATATTCTAGCAGGACCGCAGTCTATATTAGCCTTCTGGAGAGACTACTTCAATGAGTCGTTGAACGGTGATGACAGCCAAGATCCCGCCAATCGAACTTTACCAGTCAATCTAGAGAACAGCCAAGAGTTAGATCCTCCCATTGGTGTCAGGAGAATACACCAAATTATCTGCAAAAAATGGTCGGAGGAAAGTATGCCCGACGCACGATGCGAATTTCAGGACCATCTGCCTAGGAATGGTGGAGAGTTGTAAGTCACTAGACCCTGGTTCTCCACGAGCTATTGCGCCACAAAATTTTTGTTTAAAGATTATGTCCAACGTTTAATGTGACCGTCTTAAGCCGTTTGCTGACTATCTAATAGGTCCTTACAAATGCGTTTTTATACCTGGAAAACCTACCACCGACTTAGTTTTCATATTACATCAGATCCTGGAGAAAACCCAAGAATTTTGATTTTAAAGCAACCGACGACGTTGTCAATAGAGATGAACTATCTTGTGCCACGGCAGCTTTGAAATTCTTGCTAAACTCATACGCTTTATAAGGATGACGTTGGAGAATGCTCGCTGTTCCGTTCAAATTGGTAGGGATTCTACTGATATCTTCTACACCACCAGAGGGTTAACACAAGCTGACGGAGGGTGGAGGTAGGGGGCAGGTAGGGGCGCTTGTTCCCCCCTCATCAGAATATATTTCATACACAAGACAATTTGACTTCAAAAAAAAATTTAAGCAAGATTTCTGTACCAAAACTAGTTTTTGGAGGAGTCCCCCCCCCCGTAATACTGCGTACGCCCTTGTAATTACTTGGGTTTGCTGACTATTAATGAAGAATTAAACGAGCAGTAACCGGTGCCTTCACTACCATGGAGTCAGCAGCAAGCAGCATGAGACTGATTATAAAGGAGGACAAGATAAAGTATAAACGTTCATCAACAAACGACCAGTCCCACCACGTGCTGTACCGGGACATAAACCTGGTCAGAAAAATTCGTATCCAATGATTAAGATGGCTGGCCCATGTAGAGCGAATGAACATAAACGCTCCAGTCCGTCAAGTCTTCAACGCCATTCCTAAGGGAGTCAAAAGCCAACGTAGAACTCATTTTCAATGGAGCGACCAGGTACAGGGAGACCTTCAACTTCTTGGAGCCCAAAATTGGAGATGCCAGGCTATAGATCGAGCCGACTGGAGGGCCATATTAAGTAAGATTCAGGAGCACCAATTTAAACAACAAATTTGTACTCGAAAGAACCTCACGAGCATTTGGCAAGTTTTCCTCAAGTCGATTTCCCCTTCGGAAAAGTTTTCAGGACCTTGACTAAGGCGCCAGTTATAGCTATCATTGAAACTCATCATTGAAAACTTTTATGATTGATTTTGAGACGTTTAGAAAGCAAAATCATTCATTATTTTGATGGACGATTGAAGCTCAAGACTTAGTTAATATTTCTAGTCAAAATAAAAATCCAAATAGGCCCAACTTTCCACAGAAATTGACTTTTGATTTTTCAATGATCATTAGTTAATATTTCTAGTCAAAATAAAAATCCAAATAGGCCCAACTTTCCACAGAAATTGACTTTTGATTTTTCAATGATCATTGGTAAGGTAGTTCAATCATTGGAATAAGAAAAGTCTTTTTATGTGGAAAGTTTGGACTATTCGAAATTTTTTTTTTGGCTAAAAATATTAATTAAGTCTTGAGCTTTAATTCTCCATCAAAATAATAAAAGATTTAACTTCTGAAACGTCTCAAAATCAATCATTATAGTTTTCAATGATGAATTTCAATGATAGCTATAACTTGCACCTAACTTACTTACTTATCCGGCTCTTGAACCATGGACGGTCGCTACCCGATATATTGCGGTCTTCGATCGGTTGCGGTCCCTCGCACGCTCCCTCCGGTTGTCGAGAACAAGTCTCTTGCGTCTGTTACCGCCTGGTCCCTGTAGTGAAGGTTCATTCTTCCTGGTCGTCTCGAACCTGGGGGCTGGGATTCGAAGATTTTCTCGGCTGAAGCGTTGTTGTCCATTCGCTCTATGTAGCCCAGCTCAGTTTTGGCTCTTTGGATTACATCCACATCTTGGTAAAGCTCGTACAATTCACAATTGAATCTTCTCCTCCAATCGCCCTCTTCGCATATATGACCAAATATCCGCCAAAGAATTTTTCTCGAAACCTTTTTTACTTATCGTCCAGCACTCGGCCCCGTAGAGTAAAACTGGTAAAACTATCGTTTTGGGGCCTTGACTAAACACTAAACTTGACAAAAACTTGCCATTTTTCCAGGCTGGCTGGATGAACCGTCCTCGAATTCTTGTCTGAAACGCCTTTTTCAAATAGCGGGAGATACTCATCACTCTCAGACCCACCATTTTTATAAAGTTTTCATAAGCAACTCAGCTTGAGTTCGGTCTTTATTGCCTTGAAATTAATATCATGACTAGTTCCATGACACCAGGGACAACTCTACCCTCGATCCCCCTCCTCCCATCTCCCTGGTCTCACCAAAATTATTATATCAAACTTAAATTATGCGTTCCTGTCGTCAAGTAATTTAAAACGAATTCCAAAAATGCTCGAAGTTCTTTCGTAATTTCACACGCAAAAAACCTCATCAAAATTCGAAAACATCTGACTTCTCACTCTCAGAAAACTCAGGAATTCTATCGCACTAGAACATGGAATAATCATGCGGTTTTTTCAAAACCCATTATATAGGCTGGCTTTTTCAAACCTATATTGTCCTTGTGTAATTTATCCTCTGCTATACCTAACGAATATCATTATTTATCCTTTTATTGTCCGTGCAAAAAAAATTAATTACACCTATAAGCCAAGGTCGGAAGGTTGGCCTTAGAAATTACACTCTTTTGTGTACTAATTGTTTCGTTTTATTGTCATGCATGGCATGAATTTGTTTAATTAAATCCAAAGGTCACACCAGAACGACATCGCACAGTAAAATCCCTTATCTATCATACAGAGAGCCTTTCATTGTGGAACCATTGCCTCTTGATGTACATGAAAGTGAAGGCATATATGGTGACGACTTCCTCTTCAAATCTTCTTATTTCATATATATATATACAACGCAAGAAGGACTGGGTTAATTCTTTAGTAATTAAGTCATTCGGAAGGAATTTTCTCGCCTATCCGGAGGCGGTACTGAGCGCCACTCCAAATGTATAAGCACGCTGCAAAAATTCCTAAGTGCGCCAAAGACAAAGAGGAAAACTCACGCAATTTTCCATTTTTTTTGGGAAATATCTGTCTGTCTGGGGAGTGGCGATTGAAGCGGTGGTGTGAGGAAACGAAGACGACGACGCGACGACGCGACAATGGGAGCTCGCGCGCTGACATTTGCTGATTGGAGTGTTAACGCCGCGCCATGCCGCGACGCCATCGTTGTTGGCGGTGAATGTGATTTTTAGGCCAAGCACTACTCTTCGTCGAATGGCATGGTATGGCAGTCTTTTGCCTGGTAGACAATCCTATATGCACTTTGAGTGTGTGTTTAATTTCGTGCACTGGCAATAAAATAAGATTCACAATAAATCACCCGACAATATATAGAGAGTGAGAAGCCGAGCGACTTGGATTTCGCTTGCTTTGGAAACTCCCTTTGGGATCAGCTATATTCTGCCAGACAGCTCTGATGAAGATGACGACGAAGACGACGACTACGTCGAATACGAGGGAAGACAACGATGATGGCGCTGCTGTTGGCCAAAAACAACCTAAGAGATAGTTATGTTCGTGATATAGCTATCGTCTGCCTTGCTGCCGGGTATAGGACGATGTCCAAAGTATGCTCTGAAATGGGTGAGATGGTATCTCTCTCCACACTTTGTGTGCAGAATATCCATCCGGGTGTGTAAATTTCCTTTTATTCCTGGATATTTTTTTTTTTAATTTTTTTTTTTGGAAATCTGCCGGAAGAATATCTATTTTTCAGACATCGAGCAGACTGAAAGGAATTTCTATGCTTTTTTCTATTAGGGCCGAGAAAATTTGGTTCAGCTTGTGTGGTAAAAGCAATAGAAAACACCAAGTTGTGATTGGGAGGAGGGGGAAGAAGGGGGATTTCCTGGATATTTTAATGCGACCACAACTACTCGTATTAGCCAATCCCGGTAGAAAGAAAAAAGTATGTTTTGTTCTTTTTTTTTTTTGGTTTTGCAACATTTATTCAATATTTGATTAGGAAATTGCGAAATAGGGTTGGATGGTTTGAGATGTAAGGATTTCAGACAAAAAAAAAGCTAAAAACTCAGAAATGAGTCAGCTGGGTCGAATTTTATAAAAAAAAACTGCTGATTTCATTTCAAAGATATTTCAGAAGTCTTTGTTGAGCAACTTGTCATGAGCATAATCAAGATAAATTCGTCTATTCAATATCAATTTGGAAATATGGTAAAAATGCATTTTTCATTCCGTGAAAAGTGCTTTAAATGGCAAAATAATTATTTAAAATAAGAGTCGCTAGGTTTATGTGAGAAAGACTAGGACCGCACTTGCGATTTCAATCGTGCGACTATTTAGTCGCCAGAAAAAGAATAAATGAAATTTAAATGAAATGAACGCACTTGATACCGACAAATCTTGATAGGCTAGAACCGCACTTGCGATTTCAATCGCGCCGGACTGTTTAGTCGCCAGAAATAGAACACATGAATTTGAATAAGAATGAACGCACATGCGACCTAGAAATCGCGACGGTTAAAAGTCAAAAATTTGTTCTATTTTTCTGGCGATGCGATTGTCGAAAGTTAAAATGAAACAAACGGACTTAGATGGTTGTGCTCGCACTTGCGATTTAAAATAGCGCGACTAAAAATCGTAGTCGCAACTAGAAAAAATTATACACGCACTTGCGATTTTCAAACGTACGATTATTTAGCCGCAAGAAACGAGACACGTGGTTTTAAATGTGAATGCACACATACGCGACTTTAAAATCGCAGCGATTAAAAAAATGCAACCAGATCTAAATTAGATGGACGCATGTGCGGTGCATTCATATTAAAAGCTTTATGTTCTATTCCTTGCGACAAAAAAATCGCGCGATAGATAGGCGCAAGTGAGTGCATGGCAATTATTTGTTGCGATACCGACTTTTGAATCGCACCGACTGAAAATCGCAAGTGCGGTCCTAGCCTAAAAGTCGAAAATTTTTTCCATTTCTTTGGTGTTGCGATTGTCGAAAGTCAAATGAATCAAACGTACTTAGATATTTGTGCTCACACTTGCGATTTGAAATTGTGCGACTAAAAATGGTAGTCGCAACTAGAAAAAGTCATGCACGCACTTTTGATTATTAATGGTACGTATTATGCCGAAATAATTTAGACACATTGGTTCAAGTGAATGCACACTTATGCATGCGACTTTAAAATCGCAGCGATTAAAAAAATGGAACCAATTCTATTTTGTTGAGCGTTTTTTCTGTCGCAAAACTAAATATGTAAATAAATGAAATTAGACTAAAATTATGGCCATGTACTCACTTGCGATTATCTATCGTGCGCTACTTTAATCGCAAAAAAAATCACATCACTTTTAATGTAAATTCGCGCACACTCGTCAAAACAATCGCAATGATTAATAAAACATATCTTGTTGTCGATATTCCTAAAAACTACTTTGTGATACTCTGTCATAATGATAAAAAAATAGCTGTTGCCATGCACTGAATTGCAATTATCTGTCGTGTGGTTGTAAAGTCACAAACAGATACAACGTGTTACAAGTTCGTGCAGATTCATTTGATGTATTTAATATGCTCAAAAAATACAACTGGTTTCAATATTATCGCTGTAATTTTAAATGTTGCATATGTCTGGATTCAAATTTAAAACCATGTCTCATTTCTTGCGACTAAATAATAGCACCATGGAAAACAACAAGTGAGTGCATAATTTTTTTTTCTAGTTGCGACTACGAATTTCTTAGTCGCTCTATTTTAAATCGCAAGTTTGAGCCGAAACCATCTAAACGTATTTGTTTAATTTGGGCTTTTGACAATCACATCGCCAGAAAAATGGAATAAATTTTGAACTGTTAAGCTAGGAAAGCACTTGCGATTTTCTATCGCAGCGAAAAAACAAAATGATCGCAGATAAGTAGGATTTTTTGGTGTCATGCGTTCATTCAGATTTAAACTCGTGTGTACTTTTTCTTGCGGCTGCGTAATCGTGCGGCAAAAAATCGCAAATGCGTTCCTAGCTTTATCCATCGCGATTTCTCTGTAGCATGTGCGTTCATTCTCATTTTAACCCATGTGTTCTATTTCTTGCGAATGGATAGTTGCGCGATTGAAATCGCAAGTACGATCCTGGCCCAACATACATTTGTGCAAAAATTTTACTGTTTGTGTCATTCAAATCTAAGCAATTTTATTGTGTAAATTCTATATTTCAAAGAAATTAGTATTAATTTTTCGCAACAAAATAGACGAATATTTGAGAAAAACCGTGTTCAAATATCTGAGAGTAGGAAAAAACCCAAAACTCACATAATTTTAAAATGTCAACCATTCCAAATTCTTCACTAAAAAACAATATGACTAGAGACTACATATATTAACAAAATCAATACTAAGCGGCTTTAACTTAATCTACATAGCTTCTCGATTATTATTTATGATAGATACTTTATATAAATATTAAATAAATTGAGTCATTTGAATATTTTTTATTAGACATTTTGGAACAAGTTCAACCTACGTTTATAACTGATATACACTCTTAACATATAAATCTATCAACATTTTGTGAAGGCGGATTTCAATTAAATTCTTCTCGTTAGTATTTTTTTTGTTTTTTGTTTTTATATTTTATGTTCCAATTAGTATCCTAATAATGACACAAATCTGACATTTGGATATTTGTATATTATACATACAATTACTTATTGAACTAAAAATGTTTCAATGTTATAACATTTTTTTTTTTTAACTAGCCGCTATGCCGACTTTGACATACCATAATTAGCACGAAAGTGATATGAGGAAAAGTTTTCTTAAGAGCCAACAGCTTAGTGATGTTTTTTTTGTGGAAATGATTTATTTCTTTTTTTTTTAATCAAGAATGGTTATGGCAAAATGTTCAAAGTGATCTTACTACGACCACTTGTTTATTTCTGTATGAATTTTACCAACTGAGAACCGAAATAAACGTATAAGTTGCTTGGATTTTTAATATTTTCTAAAAATCAGCATTTTTATTGACATTTTCTGTTGCGACATTTTGAATTTTTCTGTGCACTTTTTTCTAACATACCTACATAAGCACCGAACATAAGTTTTGATTTTTTAAATAAACCTACATGATTCAATTTTTTATATTCCATATCCACAATTTTTTTTCCTACTGAAAAATCGTGCGACCAAAATCGCATCTTTGTTTCGAGTCCCAAACGAGAAAAAAAATTCGACAGAGTAAATCCAATATGAGCACCGTTTGTTGAATTTACATTAATTTCGAAAGTTAAGCGACTTATTTATTTGATGAGGACCGAGAAACTTTTCCAACTTTTCGGGCTCGGTATTTGATGTCGGTCATAATTTTGTTGTAAAGACGCTTTAAAGTCTAAAATTTGTTTAAATTTTCTGTCGATGCAACTGTCACAAATAAAAATTTATCAAATGCACTCACATGTTTATGCTTAAATTTTCGATTTAAAGTACTGCGATCTGCGACCAAAAAATCGTAGTAGCATCAAGAAATTACCATGCACGCACTTGTGGTTTTTAATCGCACTATTTTTTAGTAGTACCTCGTGGCATGATGGTTAGTGCGTAGGACTGTCATGCCGAAGGTGTGGGTTCGATTCCCAGCCGTGCCACCTAAGAACATAAATGTTTTATCCGAGGTATTGCCCCTTGCGAGGAACTGACAAATCCTCAAAGAGTATACTTGTCATGAAAAAGTGCTTCTCACTTAACCATTCGGACTCGGCAAAAAACTGTAGGTCCCCTCCATTTCCTGCCAACAACACGCACACAGGAATGCTTGAGAGTTGTAAGTCACTAGGCCCTGGTTCTCCACGAGCTGTTGCGCCACCCAATTTATTTTTTTTATTTTTTAGACGCAAGAAATTGCACACAAGTTCTTCAATGTTAATGAACATATCAAATGAATAAAATGAGCCTAAGCCTAGGAACGCATTTTCTATTTTCGGTCGCACGATTATTTACCTAGTTGTTAAGTTGCAAAATTAGGTACACTTGAGTTTAAATGATAATAAACGCAGAAAACACCAAGAAATCCTACTAAGTTGCGATAATTTTTTTAGTCGGTGCGTCAAAAAATCGCAAGTAGATTAACAAGTTGTATTAATTGTGATTTTATAATAACGAAACATATAACCGCAAGTGAGTGCATGGCCATAGCTTTTTTTCTTATTGCGAAGACAGATAATCACAAGATCATTCCTCGTCAGCGTAACACATTTTAAAAACTTTTGTTATTACTTTGAAGCATGTGCCTAGTACATTCACATTAAAAGCTGAATATTGTACATTTTGCAGTTAAATAATCGTGTGACAGATAACCGCAAGTCTGTTCATGGCAACTATTGTTTGCGATCCTAATTTTGTAATCGCAACGACTGCAAATCGCAATAGTGGTCCTAACCTCATGTGATTTTTTTCCTTGCGATTAAAAAAACTATTTTGGAGCAAACATTTTGACCATGCTCTCACTTATCGTTTTCTGTCACATGATAATTTAATCGCAAATAAATACAAGAGGTCGCAAATGCTTTTGAACGCAATTAAAACTTTTTATTTTTAAAATTAATGTGGTTCTTAAATCGCATATGTGTAAACTCACATTCAAAATCGTGTGTCTCATTTATTGCGTCTTAACAATGTGATCGCAACACATTTTGACCATTGACTCATCACTAGCTATTTTTTGTGTCATGATTATTGAAAATAATAATAATAACTGAACCATGCAGAAAGTCGCATGCAAAAAAAAATATTTTTGCAATCGCAGCAGTTTTAAGATTACATACATACATAATGTGGCAATTTATATTATTAATGTTTATCTAATTTTGCAATAAACAAAAAGCCTGCAATTGAAAACCGATAGAACGTTCATGCAAGCATCTTTTTGGAACAACCATTTTTAGTCATCATATCGCAAGACTGAGAATTAGGCTACTAACGTATTGGCACTTTCAGTAGACGGCTTATTTAGGAATGAATGCATAGGTTTCCAAAAATATATTTTAGTATTTGCGAGAGCTCTAAGACACCTTTATCGGTTATTATAAAGGAAAGGAACTTCTTCCCAAACCAATGCAATTTATCTGCAGTGAAAATGAAATTTTTGCTTGCTAACTTAAATTTTCATGAGAATTTCCTTTATGAAGTGATCAAGTCAAAGTGACGGAAACCAAAAACAGAGAGACTTTTTACATGAGCTGCTGTAGGCGAATTTGTCGTTTGTGTAAATTAGTTTATTGCATCTGTCAATTTTATTTAAACATAGTTTACAATTCCCATGCGAAAAAAAATCAAAATTTTCAAAACAATACACCTATTCATAGCACCATATTGAATAATAATCAAGGCGAAAAATGTTTGCCTTAGCCTAAGCCACCTATTGAGTCATTAATTGACCCTTAATAAAAAATAAACTTTAGGTCTAAAAATGGATAATAACTATTTTTGGATGCAAAAACCATTTTCATGCTTATAAAGCTTTTTTTTTTAAGTGTAAACCGCCCTTCAAAAAAAAAATATTTTATTCACCACACTTATTTTTCGCATGCAAAAAAATTGCGGGTTAATTGTTTTGCTGACATTCCATGATAGATATGTTTTTTTTTTTGCATGAAACTGTAAACCAATCATGCAAAAAAATAATTTTGTATTTCACCACGATAATTTTTGACATGCGAAAATATTTGCATTGATTTTTTTTCGCACGGAAACTATAAACTAAGCTTTAGTCATGCTAATGAAATCGAAATTCCTCAGCAAATTTTTTAGATTCGATGCTAAATACTAAAGTCAAAAATTTGTACCTCCATCGTAACAAAATTTATAGACTAAGAGCCCACAGCAGATTTTGGGTGTGAACGATAGCAAAAATAGAAGTATAGGCGTCGAAAGCTTCATTAAAGGCTATTAACAAAATAAAAGTCTTGCAGTCCACAACTGGGGCCTTTGCGAGTAACAGTGCATCGAAAAAAAATATGAATGCAACTTCGAGGATAATCGTGTTAGCGGAAATTGGTTTTCACCTTTCCCTAGATAAGCTCCGCGGATCCCATACCACGGAATCTGAGATCAACTTCGAGGATAATCGTGTTAGCGGAAATTGGTTTTCACCCCTCCCTAGATAAGCTCCGCGGATCCCATACCACGGAATCTGAGATCATTTGAGTGTTAAATTCGCCCTGTCAGACTGTTTAAAAAAAAACGTTTTTCACTTTGAATTTGGAATTTTTTAAACGGTCTGGTAGACCCAACTATACACTCAAATGGTCTCAGATTCCGTGATATGTGATCCGAGGAGCCTATCTAGGGAGGAGTGAAAACCAATTTCGGCTAACACGATTATCCTCGAAGTTGCATTCATATTTTTTTTTCGATGCACTGTTACTCGCAAAGGTCCCAGTTGTGGACTGCAAGACTTTGATTTTTTTAATAGCCTTTAATGAAGCTTTCGACGCCTATACTTCTTTTTTTGCTATCGTTCACACCCAAAATCTGCTGTGGGCTCTCGGTCTATTAAGAGATATCATCAACTTTAAGTTAGTATTTATTAAATGGAATGTTCAAAAAAAAAACTTATTCGCACAAAGTTAAAGACATTCTGTTTTAAGGGTGTGACACTAAAGTTTAGATTTGACGGTCAACGTAAATGGTCAGCGCATTGACTCCTTGACGTCATCAGAAACATTGTCAATATACTGTCAACGTAGACTTTGTCAATGCCTATTTAAGTCAACGCGATTGGTACGCTCTGGTATCAACGTATTGATACGTTGACGATTACACTACTCGACCACACCCAAACATATGAACGTTGACGCGGAGTTGACAAGAGCAAAATTTAATCATTTTTTACGTTGACGACCATACGACTTTGACTGTGGTGTTATCGAAGAATACAATGTGGATAGATTAAAAAAATCTCTAAAAAATTAAAAAAAAAAATTTTTTTTACTGCTCAGGAAAAAAGTTATTTTAGGTCAGTTGGGTGACATTTGGATCGAAATATTACCTTTGCCGTTAAAGTATAGTTTGTTTTCCGTGTGTCAATCCATCAACTGTCAAGTTCCTTTGAAGGATGGCTACGATGTCGATGGATTAAAAAACAGTCAAACAATTTTGAGGTTTCTTTACTGCTTCGGACAAAGTGATTTAAGGGCAATTAGGTGACATTTGAATCAAAATATACTTTTGCTGCAAATATATAGTTTGTTTTCCATCTATCAAGCCTTAACTGTCAAACTCCTTTGAAGGATGGTTACGATGTCAATGGATTAAAAAACCTCTAAAAATCAGAAATGTTTGAATTTTATTTACTGCTCCGGAAAATATGATTTTACGGGGTAATTGAGTGACATTTGGATGGAAATATACTTTTGCCGTCAAAATATAGTTTGTCCCCCTCATTTGTCAAGCCATCAATTGTCGATGTTTTAAAAGTCCTCAAAAAATGCAAAATTTTCGAGATTGAGATGTAGACCAACGCAGGGTACGTTGACATTGCTGTGTCAACGAAAAGATACAGTCAATGATGAGTAGTCTGATATAATGTCCTAACTGCGTTGACAGAGTGATTACACGGCCAATCAACGCATTGACCCTTAAATTCGTGTCAAAGTGATTGGCAACGCAGCCATCAACGTATGGACAGTATTTTGCGTTGAAGATCACACAAGACAATTTGGGACAGAAATGTACGTCATTTTGAAGTCAGACCGTCAACGCGTTGACCGTCTAATCATAACTTAATTATCTATTGCTTAACTTTAATGCATTCCTCTAACTTTTTACTGAACCGTAAACACTTCATAAATACTGTCGCGCTAAGACCATTTCTTAAAGAAATAAAAGTTGAACGCGCCTAAATCAAGTTCGTGCAAAAAAAAAATATGGCAGATGTCATGATGTGCCACACAATATAATCAGACTTCACCGTTTTAAAACACTATAAAATACTTATTTGCCACCAAATTGTATTTTTCGTTTTAAAACTCTCAATGGGTGGTACATCTGTTGACAGTCGAACATAAACTCATTGTTGACAAAAATTTTCCCAAACAAAGCTCGAAACCTTATGCAAATTTTCTTATCTTTGGCTCTAATCCCCAAATTTATTCATCTTAAATTTATAAGCGACTGTAAAAAAGTGGATTTAAATTTAATGATCTTACTGAATAAATTGGGACAAAAAGGGTAATTATCTAAAACTAATAAAGTCAAGAAGCTCATAAACCTAGTGACCATGCTATAATATGGAATATTTATGAGCGCTCATAAAATATATGAAAGGTTACGACCAAATTTTAAGTTGTGATCACCCTGATGGGCCATCGAAAAATTATTTGAAAACATTTGAAAAAACATTTAACAACTTAACAACAAAGCAATAAATTTGTAACGTGCTAGACCCCTTCAATTTTGTTTGCATATCGAAAATAGCCTAGCTTACAGCTTCCGTGCGAAAAAATAAATATATGCAAATATTTTCGCATGTCAAAAATAATTGAGGTGAAAGACAAAATTAATTTTTGCATGATTAGTTTACAGTTTCATTCAAATAAAAAACAAATTGCTGTCATGGAATGTCATGGAAAACA
Organism: Dasysyrphus tricinctus; assembly: GCA_963921185.1. Lineage (NCBI taxonomy): Eukaryota > Metazoa > Arthropoda > Insecta > Diptera > Syrphidae > Dasysyrphus > Dasysyrphus tricinctus. Next base: position 250,390,206 of record OY992531.1, on the reverse strand, counting down.
ATGGACAGGCAATTGTTTTGCATGCGAAAAAAGTAAGTTAAATAAATTATTTTTTTTTTGATGGTCGGTTTACACTTCCCAAAAAAAATTTTTTTCACCTCAAGGCTTTATTAGCATGCAAATAGTTTTTGCATCCAAAAATAATTATGTTCAATTTTTAGGCCTATAGTTTATTTATTAAGGGTGAATTAATGACTCAATGGGTGGCTTAGGCCAAGGCAATCGTTTTTCGCCTTGAATATTATTCAATTCCGTGCACAAAATAGATGGAAAATCGTTTTGAAAATTTTGATATTTTTTTCGCATGGGAACTGTAAACTATGCTTAAAGGAAAATAAATGGCTCAATGGATAGCTTAGGACAAAGCAAACGTTTTTCGCCTTGAATATTATTCAATTTGGTGCACAGAATAGGTGGAAATTCGTGTTGAAAATTTTTATTTTTCGCATGGAAACTGTAAACTATGCTTATACTGCGATTGTCATCGGTCGAATTCTAAACAGATGTAGATTGGAGTATTTAGTCGTTATCATTTGGAGGACTCTTTTGCCCTCCTTTTTAACAATTGGCGCAGTTAGAGCAACAAAGAAGAACTCCGAACTGCTAAACGAAAACGACATTAGCTGTCGAAAACAAGCAGCCAATATCAAATTTTGTTTGATTCGATAGCAAGGCTGAGCTCAGTGACCTTAATAGGGTTGGCTTTTTCACAAATGATAATTTTTCCACCCAAAGACACAATAGTCGGAGAGCTACCAGCCACTTTGACTAACCTACTAGACACAAGGATACAACTTTGTGTATGCTTGATTTGGGACTAGTTAGGTATGAAAACCACGGTCTGGCAGGGTTGCCGCGGTCGAAAGGTTGCCATCTGATTTTTTCAAAATGCAAAAAAAGGGTCAAAATTAACCTACTCGCACAAGGCTGAGACTTATTTATAATTTAGTTAATACATTCTTATGCATGAAAAAAACTTTGCCAGACGGGTTTGGTGGTCGAAAGTGCTTGCCAGACGGGCCTAAAGTCTTCAAAGATGGTATTATAAAAAATATCCTTTTTCTTATTTTTTTTTCTTAAATTTCAAAAAAACTGTCAAAATTGCAAACCTACCCGAACAAAGCTGATTTTTACATAAATGTTAGCTGACATCTTCTTGCATATGAGAAAAAATATACCAGACCGGACGGACGGTCGAAAGTTCCTGCCAGACGGGCATAAAGTCGTAAAAGTTGGTATTATAAGAAAAACCATTTTTTAATTTTTTTCTTAAATTTCAAAAAACTGTCAACATTGAAAACCTACCCGCACAAAGCTTATTTTTACATAAATGTTAGCTGACATCTTCTTGCATATGAGAGAAAATATACCAGACCGGACGGACGGTCGAAAATTCCTGCCAGACGGGCCTAAAGTCTTAAAAGTTGGTATTATAAGAAATATCCTTTTTTTATTAAATTTCAAAAAACTGTTAAAATTGCAAACCTACACGCACAAAGCTGATTTTTACATATATGTTAGCTGACATCTTCTTGCATATGAGAAAAAATATACCAGACCGGACGGACGGTCGAAAGTTCCTGCCAGACGGGCATAAAGTCGCAAAAGTTGGTATTATAAGAAATGTCCCCGTCTGGCAAGCACTTTCGACCGCCAAACCCGTCTGGCATAATTTTTTTCATGCATAAAAATGTATTAACTAAATTATAAATAAGTTTCAGCCTTGTGCGAGTAGGTTAATTTTGACCCTTTTTTTGCATTTTGAAAAAATCAGATGGCAACCTTTTGACCGCGGATACCCTGCCAGACCGTGGTTTTCATCCTTAACTAGTCCCAAATCAAGCATACAAAAGTTGAAGCCTTGTGTCTAGTAGGTTAGTCAAAGTGGCTGGTACCTAACTCTTAGACTACAATTTATAATGATTTCTTTTCACTTCTCTCACATCTTCTTTCTAGCGACCCATATAAAGTATTCCTGTAAGTGCTTGAAAACCCGCATTAAGAAAGTAGACTTCCAAAATTGTATGCCCTCAAGTTAAAATTCCCTATTCCCTCTCTCTTTCTCTCTCGTTAAACCACTCCATTCTAGTACAATAACTTCCTGGAAGTAAAGGTTAGTTAGTATGTGTAGCTTGTCATTCATTGAAAAATTTCAATTCTATCACGTAGAAATTATAAAGACTCCTTCTGATATGACCACACGCAATTTTTGCTCAAATATTTCTTCCATTTTTTTTCTCGTTCTCATTGCACATTTGTTTTTATTTAATTTTTTCTTCTTGACAGGAACAATTTTTTTTTTGCAAAAACCATAGCCATATGGAATTTTCAAGAAAAATGTCTCAGGACGCGTTTCTCAAAAATGTACACATTTCCATTGAACCCGCAATAATGACGACAATGACGAAGACGACATCGACGACAATGATGATGATGATCCTTATTTTTCGTTCATAAAAATAATCTTAGACCATATGCTTCACAATGGTAACTCGCAGGGAATAAGTCGGTCGTCATCGGTCGTTCCTTGTCCAAGTCGAAAGAAAAGGAATTTCTTTCGATCTCTGTCTTTCTGCCGTCTGGTTGATATTTTTATAAATAATGCTCATTCTGATCTTTACACCACTACTCTACTCAACTTGGACTTAAATGGTTTACTCCAAGAAGACTCATAGTGTAACGATCGGTGCGGTGGTGGTGTGTTAAGAGACGAAAGAAGTAAAACGAAAAACAACCATCATGAGAGAATGTGGCATGCTGTCCGGCTGCCATTGACTCTTCTAAGTCTACCTGATGGTCTTACTTATTCTTATTCCATACCATCAGGTACAACATCACCATCAGAAAGAGGACGAATACCTACTCTTGTAGTTCCATTCTTTGGAGTTAGTGGATATTTACCATTTCCACCAGCATTGTCTTATATGTGTTCCCTTTGTAATATGGTTTCACAGAAGCACCTCCAGGCAAGAGGAATTATTTCAGTGCTGCTGTGCTGTGTTGTGCTGTGTGCAGTGCTGTTGGGCTGTTGCTGCAACAACATGCTTCACATACCTGAAAAAGCTGTTGTATACCTGCTGCTGTTGTTGCTGCTACTTCTATACTGTTGTTTTTGTTGTCATAACTTCTTTACTTATTTTCCTGTTTTTGTTGTTGTTTTTTGTTGGCATACCACTCAATATAAAACGAATGATTAAAAACATTAAAAACACACATGCCAACAGTTAACAACAATAAGAGAGCAACCATCCAACCAGGTATAACGCTGCTATAACCAAGCTACACTACTGCACCGCCTTTACTACTATCTACTGGTAGAATGGCCAACTCAACCAACAACAAAAAAACAACAAGAACAACAAATACAGCATTAACAATGAAATTGGAAAATGGCCTGGTGTGATGATGAAAACCCATCAATCCGTGAAGTCTTCATAGTTTTTTCTTACTCTTTAAATGAAAATATGGATTCCACCTGGTGAAACTGTAACAATTGGATAGAAATATTTGAAGAAACAACCTTTCGCTGTTGTTTTTTTTTTTTTTTTGGATAATTTTCCCAAACACACCTTGCAATTTTGTATGTCCTTTTTTGTTTTGAATCCCTATGGATGGATTTCTTGAAAATCAAAGCATCAATTTTACATCCTTTTTTTTTGCGAGTCTAGCCTGAGTTGTGTATAGGAACAAGTATAACAACAATTGAATTAATTGCAACTTTAGAGCTGGTTGAGTCAGTTGTAATTGTAGTAATGGCAAGTAGTTTTTATTTTTTTTTGAGAAACAGCAGGTGGTGATAATCAGGCAGATCTTTTCTTCCCTTCCCTGGAAGTTGACACAGAAAAGAAATGTTTCCATGTTCATTCCCTAATCGATGAGAGTGCATGAAAAAAAGGACGAAATGAAAACACCTTAAAATCTCCGTATTATAGTCGAAGGAGGATGCATCCGTATCTAATGGGAATTTAACGAGAATTGCATGTGCGAGGGTTATTTTTGTTGTTTTTGTTTTCAAAATGAAAAAATTCCAACATAAGGTACCTATTCGTATTGTTTAAGAAGGATTTTTGGGTTGGAAAGAGATTTTTGATAGAGGAATTAGTGTGGGAAAATTCTAGAATACTGTTATTTATATATGAATCAGATACATAAGAGTACAATAGATGAAGAGATTTCGATGGAATTTTTGTATTTTATAAATCTGCAATAGCTTCCAGTATCAGGGCAAGTGAAAAAAATTGATGAAAATGAAGATTGTAAAAATAAGCACACAAAAACTCCATTGGAAATGATTTGTTGTAAGTAAAGATATTTGTTAAGCCGGCCATTCACATTGAGACGGTCGTAAGGACTGTCGCAAGGATCATAGAAACTTTCAATGGAAAATTGCCAGATTCTATTGTGAATGAACCTCGTGTGTACTGAACTTCGTTGAAAATATGTACGAACCTTGCGACCGTCCCTGTGAGTGTCTTAACGTGAATGCCCAGCTTTAAGGACCAACGCACAAATACAAACAAGAATCCTTGAACAATGATAGTTCAAGGATTAAATGTAAAATTAATGCATTGTACGACACTGATTTTTCACTCGGTACTTGAAGATATCAAACACAAGAACGAAATTATCTCTTTTCAGTAGTGGGGCGTATCACTACGTCCCACCGCGATCAAATTGGTGGGACATACACATATACTACTTAGGATCTTTTTATTCTCCAATACGTGAATGAAATTGATAATGGTAGCAAGGTATTGAGAAAAGTCTCCACTCATTAGTAGTGATCAAGAAAATTACTTATTTTTTTCTTGTTTGTTTTTTGTTGTTTATTTTGGTACGGTTGTGATTTTGTTGCATTTTTGTTTCTTTTTGTAATTGCTAGAACTCTCCACTTATATTTTTTTCTTACAAAAAAATTACTTGATTTTTTCTAGTTTGTTTCTTGTTGTTTCTTTTAGAACGGCTATCTTTTTGTAATTTTGTTGCATTTTTGTTTCTTTTTGCAATTGCTAAAACTCTCCACTTATATTTTTTCTTACAAAAAAATTACTTATTTTTTTCTACTTTGTTTTTTTGTTGTTTCTTTTGGTACGGCTGTGTCTTTTTGTCATTTTTTTTTTGCATTTTTGTTTCTTTTTGCAACTGCTAAAACTCTCCACTTATATTTTTTTGATGACTTTTCGGAAAATTAAATTACTTGTTTTATTTTTTATTAGCTACCTGCTCTTAGTAACTTTAATTAATTGTTTAATGGTGCCACAAAGAAAATTGTACTGCCCAAGATTGCAATACCGTGCACTTTAGAAATCGAGATGCAGCCACAACGGAAGAGGTCCTCAGTTTGGCCGCTGTGTGAACTTACCTAACTAAATGAGTTACTTCGACCCGTTTGCTGAAACGAAACTTACGTATTTATGTTCTATTTAAAAGCTTATGTTCTACTTTTTCCTCTGGGTAAACTGTCACATAAGCTCTTATGTTCTACTTAAATATTTGTGTTTTGTATAAGCAACTGGGCCTTAACTCCTTGACCCGTCCGCTACCGCTACACGGAATTTCGTTCTGTTTCTGGAAATGTATTTGAGTTCTCCCCAACTTTTTCCCAGCTTTCGAGACTGATCTGCGCCAAGTCTTTTTCCTTCTTGAGTAAAAGAATTCCACGCCATTGCATGTATTGCAATAGAGTCTTCACTACCCCGTAGTGTGTGTCTAATCCACACTCTACGTCTGACGTTGCCGATAGGTTTTTTGATCAGTCCTCCGATGGAGTTCTTGGTTGGAGATGCAAAAAGCAAAAGTTTGCAGCTTTTTTGTGACAGAAACCTTCACTTTCCTACTACACCCATCTACATAGTAGTACAGACTCTAAGTTCAAGCGGAACAGTCGCAGCTTGGTCTTCGTACTGTAGACGTTGTTCCTCCAAAGTCCAAACATTTGACAGCATGCCCAAAGCAGCTTTGGCTTTGCCAATACGGGATTTAATATCTTCATCTGTACCACCACCGTCTTTTGAGACAGTGCTTCCTAGGTAGATAAAGTTGTTCACCGCTTCAACCTGCTTTCCGCAACTTCGACTTGACCAGAGTTACCAGAAAATATAAGATCTTCGTTTTCCCGGTGTTGATCCTTAACCCAAATTCATTCGCTTCACTTTCCAGATCGCTCAACATTTGACGTAGATCCATGATGTTGTGTGATAGCAAACAAATATCATCCGGTAGGTAATGGCGATAAGCTTCTGGGGTATACCCCACCTGGGTAAGGCTAACCAAATAAAGTCTCGATTCAAACTTTCGAAAGTATTTTCAAAATCGATAAAAAGCATATGAAGAGGGAACGAAACGCCACGCATTGCTTTATTACGATCCTTAAGGTGTTGATATCATCCATGTAGGATGATTTTGCGCGAAATCCCGCTTGCCCTTTGTCGAGAGTAAAATTCAGATGCTCTTTGATTCGTTCCAAGATTATTTGCGCCATTATCTTTGCCGGAGGACACCGCATGGAGGACCCCATCCAGTTTCCTGAACTCGTAAAATTTCCCTTTTTAGGTAATTTGACGATCACCCCTTTTTCCATTCAATGGGAAAACTTTCGTCCTCCCATGTCTGCCCTATTAAGGGATGTAGCATTTTTGGGGATACCTGTGGAGCTGGTATATCACAGCGGGAATGCCGTCTAAACCTACAGTTGTGTTGTTTTTTATGGAGTTGATTGCTGATGTTATATCGGCTAAACTGGGTGGGCAGGTGCGAATACGGTTAAGCACCGTGGCAAAGTGTTCCTTCCACGTTCTGAGCTGATCCTTATCAGTTACCAGCCAGGGTATTGTCTAAATTCTTGACGAGATGTTTTTTTCGGGACTTATTTCCGACCAATTCCTTGGTTATCTTATAAAAGGCGCTGCATAGCATTTTTTTCTTCGATCTTTCTCCAAGTATTTGCAGAGAGACATGTGATGTGGTTTCACTGAAGCGCCTCAGTTGAAAAGGCATTTTTACAGTGCTCCAGTGTTGGCATTGTCCTGCTGATTTTTCTTAATTAACTCTGGAATCTGGCTGTGAGTATCCTGCCGTTGCTGTAAGACTCTTACGTGCCTTGGAAGTCATCATCAGTCCTTAACCGGAATAGTTGGAGCTTCCAGCTGATTTTCCAGAGTAAATAAAGAAAGTGCTTTTTGAAGGTGAATCCACATCACCTATGATCAACTATCTCACTTCGCTCAGTCACAAGATGTCTAAGTTGTATCGTAGGAATTTTCTCTCTTGTTGAAAGAATCTGGCATTGTTGGAACTTTCTTCGCGGTTGTCGAGAAGAGTTTTAACTTTCCAGAATCCAAACTTTGTTCCTTGTTCGACAGCCAGAAGTAGTTGTAGTTAAATCAGTCCTTGATGACCGAGAGTGAAGTTGCCGATTCGAAGCAGTTGTTTTCCTGTGTGGGGGTTGCCACAACTCCCAGTCCCAGAGGGTCGGGTCTGTCTGGATAGACGAGTCCAGTATCCGATGGTTACCACTTGGAGGTAAAATAAGCATAGTTGGCGTGTAGTATTCGTTGCATCACTGTACATTGCCATATTGACACCACCCAGTGACTACCCTCTTCCTTCAGCGGCCAACTATCAACTCAGTTTAACCCCGAGATTAGGATGATCTTGCAAGAAAAAAGTTTTTGAAACAGTTGGCGAATCTGGGTCTCGAAATGGTTTGACATTTGAATTTTACTGTCGGCTTGAAACGCAAACAAAAAACAGAGAGTTGTTCTTTTTGACACTGAAGTTGCGTTTCCAATATCTACAAACTACGATCTAATATTGCGATTATGTAGATACAGCGCCTGAGTTAAGATTTCAGATTGCTTCATAAGAGTACATTGTTTTCAACAGATAATTAAGTAGCTACATGTCAAAGTGTGGCCAACCGAACATGACATTATGATTTGGCTATAAATGTCATGTAATTAAAAACCTAAACAATTCAAAAATTTCCCAGTATTATACCTAGTTTATCTACAAATCATTTTTATTTGAACTTTGTGATAAGATTGAAAAAGTCATAATTTATCCAAATGCTTGTCCTTCTGTTCAAAACAAACATTAATATCTTAATTAAGATACAAAACTTTTCCTTTCCCCAAGAGTTTCTTTTTGAAAATATTCTTTTTCTGCTTCTAAAAAAAAAATTAATTTCAACCATTAAAATTTCGCGTTATAAAAAAATAATAAAAAATAATAATAAACATGAGAGGAACATATTTTATTCCCCCCCCCCTTATACCAACCTACCTAACAATCTCACGATAATAATTCATTTGAAAGAAATAAAAACAAAAACTCGTTCGTCTTTCCCCTTGTGCTTCAGGTTAAAACCATTTAACATTTAATTTTTATGAATAAGCATAAAGTGCATAGACACGAACCTTACAACAAATACATAAAGATAAAACAAAAACCTATATAAACCATCTTGAGCCCAAACAAAAATGCCCCATCAAAGAGGACCACCTGTCATTGAATTCGAAACAGAGCAACGAGCAAACAAACAGCAACAACAACAACAACAACATCAATAAAAACAGCAACAAAACCCAAGAGAAAAATTCATTTAAACGAGTGCAGATGAGGAAATTCAAATTAAAAAAAAAATAAAATAAAAAAAAAAACGACAGAAAAAGAGCGGTTCTAATGCATGTGCAAGATGACGACGACAACGACTTCAAAGTTTGTTGGCAAAAGGAGGTGTCTTCGACGGCCGGTAGACGTGAAGAAAGACCAAACGGCATAAGGAGGAGTGACAGCAGACAGAAGAGCAGATGTTTGTCATGCAAGAGAAGATTTTTTTTGTAAGCGCTCACTACTTGATCGACAATGCGCAGTCGTAAAGAATTTTCAATAGTTTAAAATGTAGAGTTGTATTTTTGGTATAATTGCTTTGATGACGATTGATTTCTAACTTTAGGCTGGTGCGTTTTATTGGTAATTATAGCTAGCGCAGCCATGCAAGTTCAATTAAACGCAATTATATATTTAATCGAAGTCCAGCGCCGCCTAATTTTAAACTTAACGAAACTTTATATCCACGTTTCTACTGCCTTATTGATCGACACTTTTGAGTTTGTTTTTTAACAAAAGATTTTTTTTTCTCTTAAGTGCAGTCAACTGTCAAAATTAATTAAACTAGTGCTGACGACGATAGTGAAAGCAAAAAAATTAACGGAACTTAACGAAACTAATAAAATATACATTTTAGCTCTCTCTCTCTCTAATTTTTCTCTTAGATGCAGTCATTAAGTACGTAAAATGACAGGAGAGTTTGCAAAAATGGACGAAACTTGACGAAAGTAATAAATATACAAAAATCTTCGCCAACAAATATGTAAGTCCATTAAAGAATCTGCAGTTTCTTGGTCCCGGCGAATTGGAGACTTTGCATTTGTATAGATCCACATGACTTTTGGTGACGATATGAATGCAAATATGTACGAAACTGATGTATTATGCATTTTAGCTCTCCTTTATTTTGTCCGAAATGCAATCGGCTGTAAAAACTTAGGAATTGCTTACATAAAATGACGACGGAAACGATAACAAAAACTTACGAAACTTAACGTAACTGATAAAATATACATTTTAAGCTCTCTCTCATTTTTCTCTGAAGTAAGAGATGTCAAAAATGAATGAATTTTGAAGAAACTGAATAATACATGTTCGGGGCTGACAAATGTTCATGTCCATGATGTAATCCAAAGCTTTTTTTTGTCCCAGCGAATTAGGACTTTTCGTATTTTAATTTATTTTATTAATTTAACGGACTTACCGCGATAGTTTAATTCAAAAAATTGAATTGAAATTGATAGCCTGACGTTTCGACAAGGTTCCACTTAACCCGTGACCACGACAAGTGGAACCTTGTCGAAACGTCGGGCTATCAATTTCAATTCAATTTTTTGAATTAAATTATCGCGGTAAGTCCGTTAAATTAATAAAATAAATTAAAATGAATATATACAATCGCGATTATAAAAGTTTAAAGTCTAAAACTTTTCGTATTTATATTTTTTTTGGTGACGATATGAATAAAAGAATTAACGAAACTGTTACACTATGCATTTTATTTATTTCTCTAATTTGTCTACGAATAAAGTCAGCTGTTAAAATGAAGAAAGTATGTTAACTGACGAAAAGATAGCAAACACTTACGAAACTTAACGAAACTGATAAAATATACATTCCAGCTCTCTCTCTCTAATTTTTCTCTAAAATGCAGTAAAATTTTAAAGTTAAGTAAATGCATAAAATGCAAATATGATTGTAAATGAAATTTGACGAAACTGATTAATACAAAATCGTAACTGCTTTTGATGAAATACGCTGATTTAGTCCCGGAGAATTGGTACTTTTGGAATTGATATTGTTTTTGATCCACATGACTTTTGGTGGCGAAATTAATGAACAAATTAACGAACTGAACGATAGTGAAAATGAACGAAAATTGATGGAAATTATTAATCCAAGTATGGTTTTTACTGCCGATAGATAATGCACTGCCTGCCATAGTTGTCTTGGTTCAGTAGTGAAGAGACAAGGGTTTTAGTGGAGACTATTTTATTGACAGCCGAAAGGGTAGGCGGATGATATGCATGATAGCCCTCATTCCGGTGCTTGTCTCCCTTAACCGCCAGTAAAACGACACGGCTCACTAAACGACCATTGGTGTTTGAATGAAAATTAAAGCTTAGCAAACTCGACACTCCTCACTGTTCTCACTATTTTAACGGGCCTCAAGTTTTGCTTCTAGATCCATGTCGTTTTACTGGCCTTTTAGTAAAACGACTACCAATATGAACCATAAACAAAATGCTAACAAATTTTCTAAACGATTAACTGCTGTCAAGAGACGTAATTTTTGTATATAACTTGCCAGAAAAAGTCCTCCTACTGACTGCCCTAAGAAAAAAGTCTAGTAAGCTGCTGACACGAAACGAAAAATGCCATACTAGAATGGCATAACAAAATTTCGTGCTGCTTTTTGTTCTGCAGTCCCAACACTGTTAGACGAGCGTAAATTATTATTGTAGCAGAATACTTTTGGAGAAGTCTCCACTTGTGTATTGTATTGCTTTTATTTTGTTTTAGTTTGTATGCAACGCGTGAAACACTCCATAAATATTTTTCCGCTGCATTTTCGTAAGCATTTCGTTGTGTTTATGGAGGCCACAGACAAATTTAGTTTTGCTTCAGCAGCGCACTAGACTTAAAATTTTAACTAACTGAGTGGAGACTTTTAAAGATAACACGGCTGTCATAACCTCTCTTAAAAAAGCTATTGTAATTTGTTCAAATCAGTCAGTTTTTAATTTGCAACCCTTGAATCCAGACTATGAGCGTTTCTTTGGGCTCAATTCAAGGATCGGTTTTACAATCTTTGTCTGCCTTAGTTTTTTTTTTTTTTTGTTCTTCTTTTTCAAATGCGATCAGTTCCGATCTGATGGAATTTTTTATATTTGTTCCTTCCTATCCAGGTTTTTTCTTTATTTTTTTTTTTCTTCAATTTGAGTTACCATTGAGGGGAAAAGGAAGCTGCACACAAACTGCAAGCAAACACACATCAGCGCGGTAACATTTTGATAGATACTTGTCTTGCATTCCACAAAACTTCGTTTATGTACTTCGTTTAAGCATTTTTAATGGAGTTGCTTTCGAGAGATTTATTTTGGTTTATCGTTTGTAGAGTGTAAATATTGGATTATTCCAATTTAGCTTGTTATAAGGTACGTGTACACCTCCGTTTTGAGAGTAAATAAAAATGGTTGAATGCATGCAAAAGATGGATGGATAGATAGAGAGATATACCTAGATACTTTTTTGTTGTTGTTGTTCATCTTGCTTTATAGCTATATAAGAAAAATCTCGATCGATTGGATCGATTTTATTTATGGAAGAAGCGCCTGTGCTTTGAATGTTTGAACATTCAAACACAAAAATTTGCTGTTTCTTTGCTCCTTCTTCGTTGTTGTTTTTGAAAAAAAATAGTGTTGAATGACCTGGAAATGTATATGAGAGGCTTTTTGGTTGAGTTCTGTAGAGTAGTGTAGAGTAGTACATCTTTCGATTCGTCGATTTATGTACCTAGCTAAATTTTTTCTTTGCTGAATCGATGCACGCAATAAAAGCAGCGAATTGATTTAATCTCGATGATGGCGTGTAGTTTGAGTTTTCAAGTTTTGTTTGTCGAATTTTATTGCATTGAATTGGGAATGACATAATTAGATTGGATGACGGCTCACACAGGGGGATGGAGGAAAGAGAAAGGAAGCTTTTTTTTTATTTTATGGAATTATTCTTTTTGATTGAAGATTTGGATTAATGTTAGCGATGAAATGATTGTTATTTGTTTGGTTGCTCGAAGCGGCCGAGTAGAAATTTTGATTTTTCTGGGAATTCTAAGAATTGTGTGAGGAAATTTTACAAATTGCAATACATTGAGTAAAATTATTATCGAAAATCATATTGATGAAAGAAAGTAAAATTATTGTTCGGAATTTTTGTTTTCCGTCGGCTGTCTTTATCTATTTATATGTGTTTCTTTTTTTTTTACAGAAAACAAAATAAACTGATGCACCTACGTTCTGTCATTAAAATATCATAAATAAATTTATTTCTCATGCAACATATACCTATTTCCCAAACGAGTACACATAATTTAAAATAATAAACAAATAATATTGCCAACTCGGTGGGCAGGTAGGTATACCTACCTAGGAATATGAGTTCAATTCTAAAGCAACTCCTCGCCAAATGTCCTTTCACCTTTGCAAATCCATTAAATTGATTACAATTGTGTACTTACCAACAATCCTTGAATGTAAAATATTTAATGCAATTTAGATTCAACTTGATAGCGTGTTTTTGTTCTTTTATTCTTTTATATTTCTGTAAATACAAAAAAATGTTCCTATACCTACAAAACATTTGCAGGTCGTACTGTCCGTCAATTTATTGTATTCTTGTTTTGTTTGCGTTAGGAAAATAATAAACGTGAGTGGTTGGTTGTACCTAGTTGTAGTTGTAGTGACACAAGAAATAAAAGTCGGTATAAGTACCTTCTTAGTTGAATATAAAACATAACACAAAAATAAATATTAAAACATCTGTCTTGAAAAAGTGTTGCCCTCTGTATTTTTTTTTTTTATTTATCATTTTTTGTTTGTTTATTGTTAAAAAGTAAAAAAAGCAACAGTCGGATAATATGGGGGATGTATTCTTCATAAAAAAAAGAAGAGAACCCATTAATGAATGTATTGAAAGTGTTCATAAAGTGATAAGTGATAATTTTTGCTTTAGCACATGGGAATGTAAAGCTTACAAGTTCTGATGTGTTTACGAAAAGATGAAATAATATCATCAACTTTTTTCGGGAAAACTGTGCGTTGTTCAATGTTTATTAGCTTTAATTTATAGAAAACAAGAAATGGAAATCTATTAAGTCATATCACTGAATTAATTGATAGACTTATGTTACAATAAGATAGGTACATATATAAGTCATGTTGTATCCTTTAGTATAATAGTAAGTGCTTTGGACTATCAAAGTGCTGGGGATTGCATCCCAACTTCTGCCATTTAAAAATTAAAAACGTTACTCTCAGGGGTAATGGTGTTTTCGGGAAATTGGGAAATCCTGCAAGAGTATCTCTTATAATGCAGAAGTTCTTCTTATCCTAGTCGTTCGGAGCTTTCGCGCCGTCAAATAAATCGTTTTTTACATAATTCAATTAATTTTTAACCAAATAAAATGAAAGGAATGTTTTAAATTTTATTTTTAGTTTAAAAGTATAATTACAAAATAGTGCGTTGTCTGCCATTTTGAAAAATAAATGCACTGAAAATCACCAATGCGGTTTTCTCTGCTCTCTATTGGACGTAGAGTAAAATTTTGTAGATTAAAATATGTCATAAAACTATATTTGCCTGCAGAAACTAGAGCATTCTGAAAGATCGCTTAGACCTTTAATAAATCATCTTTTGGAAGCTGCATAACAGTTAAAGCTCCTGTTCTGGCTAAGTACTTCAAAATTTTATAAACTATTCTGGGGAACCCATACAGTATGCGCTATCATTTCTTGATCGACCTATTACTCAGTTGGATGTAATCCGAGCAATCAACCGTTGTAGCTCAAATAAAGCCCAAGCGATGATAGTTTTCCCTACGTTTTTAAAAAACGCAATGAATGCCTTCCATGAAGAACTTAAAAAAAAAAATATTTTCCTATATTGAGGTATCTCCTTCCTAAACACAGTGACAACAAAATTCACAGGAGTTTTGCTGGAAATACTCACTGATTGTGTCTATGAAATAATCCGCAATCGATTATATCTTTCTCAGAAGCATTGTTAGCTCGCACCTCGATAGTGAAAAAATCTCAATGTATTCTTTGTGGATTTGAGGGCAGCATTCATTGCCACAGAAAAGCGTTATTCTAAAAACTCAGCAATCTTGGAGTTGGAGTATCATCGAAAATGCTTAAAAAAACTGCGGGGAAAACTGACTGGTTTAAAACGGAAGGAGGAGTCAAGCAAGGCTGCATCCTTAGTCCTGTTTTATTTTTTCTGTTCTTTGATGACCTTACTGATTATCTTCCAGGTGGAATTACATACGCTGAAATAAAATTTAAACTCTTAGTACTTAGTGTACGCGGATGATATGAGGACCGTTTTTGCAAAACTCAACAAATCCATTTTGCAAATTTTTCAGGAGAAGGTTTTTTCTTTCCTTTTTCTTTCTTTAAAAATGACAATTCTAGAAAAGTATTAATGCAGAACTCTTTTTCGCTGCATATCTCATCAGGAGGTTCATTTCCGTTTGAATTTGTTCAAATCATTCACTTCAATTTTGAACCCAAAAATCGTGCGTTTTTTCAAAACGAAACAAAGACATGCTTTTGTTGAGTTTTGCAAAAACGTTTAGTTTTCATATAAAATAAATAAATACAAAAATTAATATAAAATCTATAAATTAAAAAAAAAAAAAGTTTATATTTACGTTAAAATAAATATAAGAAAAATTAATAAATTATATAAAAGTGAAAAGCCAAAGGTAGCATAATTCCCAGAATGGGGGTGGAGAGATCATGGATACCGACAGAAAAAAGATGAGTCTTTGCCAAAATTCCATAGCAAAATTTGCTAGTGTGATATTTTCCAGGGCTCGGAGGCAAATATCCCTTTTGACCCCCCTCCCTCCTCCAGACACCTATGGCTCAATAGAAAACCCGGTTAATGTATTACGCACATTTAATGTAGCTTTCTTTTCCTGATTGTCGAATATAGCTCTTCGTACTTATCTTTAACTTCAACGTCGATTGATTTCTTATTTATGTAAGAAAATTGACTTTTTCAAAAACACAAGACAACCATCGTGATTGTGTTTTTGTTCAGAAAAGCACCTGAGTCCAAAAAAGACAAAGTTTTGCTAGAACACCTTTGGAGTTGGATGAAGATTTTGCTCTAAGTTTGACTAATAATGCCCTTAAAGAAAAAACAAAACTTCGTTTAGTCCTAGGATTGTCTGTCAGATGTTGAATGTTATACGTTCTTTTGGAACAGACATACATAAACTACGCAACAGGTGATGAAAGTAGAAAAAAAGCAAAACAATGAGGTTTAAGGATTTTCCATCATTTTTTACACTTTGGCCAATATTTCGAATAAAGACTTAAAACTCAATATATTTTGTATGGCAAATCTCAAGTGTTTTCCAACACATGTTAAGGTCATCCGAGTAATGAAATTTTAAATAGATTTTTTTTATGAGCTTTAACTTTAAGGGGCAAGAGCAAAAGAAATTAAAATATTACAAAAAATAGGCACAGTCCTATACATACATAGACAGCGTTTATAAGTTTCGTAACACACCGGATCAACTTATGTTTGAACGATGAATATACTAATTACATAAATATGGATCTTCAATAACCCACCAATGCATTCTTGATCTAATATGCACAAACCGTTCGTTTAAGACAAATGCTTTTGTTTAGTTTTAAAAAAAGTCAGTGTGTTTTGTTGAGTTTTGCAAGAACTCAGTGGCGTTTGTTGAGTTTTGCGAAAACGCTGAGCCTTCAAAATTTTTTGGAATTAAATCTGTACCGTTTTCGTATTTTTTTATTTCGCCATCTTGTGCGCCTCTTGAAGCCAAAAATTTTGATACCCATAACTCATTTTCGGATTTTTGGCGTTTGTTGAGTTTTGAAAAAAACGGTCCTCATATAGTCTATTCACGATACGAGAGGATATGCAAGAAATGAGAAGTGGACCTGGCACAACGAAGAAATAGAGAATTTAAAAGGCCTGGGCATTCTCGTTTCTCCACTGCTTTCATTTGGGAAACATCTCCATGAAAAATTGAAGGAGTCAAAACGAATAATAAATTGCAGCTGAAGTGGAATCCTTAACAAGAAAGAAGTTGTGCCGAGCGCTAAATATAGAGTATTCGAAGCAGTTATGAGATCAATTATGTGCTATGCAGCTCAAGCCTAGAGTATCTGTTAGTTTAAAGAATTGGAAAAACGCCTCAGATAATAAATGCTGAATATACTGAAACTGGTATATCCGCACTGCACATGTACACAGTAACGACACTTCGATTACATTCGGAAGGTGATGATGCAACCAACGCATCAGTGAATGATAGAGACTCGGCAGGGAGAATAGCGATGCGGATTGCAGTAAAACGATGCACGAGCTCCTGAAAAAAAATCTACGGATTTTCGAAGACAAATCCAAGAGAATCTAACAAGAGATAAATACAAATAGTTAGTTATCGTCTTACAACCTAATTCGAAAAATCCAGTCAATTTGTGCTCAAAAGTGCACTTAGCGAGCAAATTGTGGAATTTTTCGAATTAAGATGAAAACTAAGGATTTCTTGAAGAAGAATGGTGGTATTTCAAAGATTCAAAAAATTTTTGAAGTAAAATGTTCATGCTTCAGAATGACCACAAACATTTTTTCGAAAAAAAATATCTTGAGAAATAAATTTAACCCCAAATTTGCATTAAGAAATCATTTTTTTAAATCTTTAGATTCGAATATCTTAAAACGTGACATGCAGAGCAATTCCAAGGCCAGATTCGAACTCAGCGCATCAAAGACCATTAGATAAGTATATCTTGGTTCACGTTACAGACGAAAATTCAAATTTTGTCACACAAAGTAATTTCTTAGTGCTTTCGAATGCATTTTCGAAAGTAGTAAAAATACATCAATTTTCAACTAGCGTTTGAGTCCAAATGGGTTGTCGCAGAAAAAAGCTTAAATAGAGATTTATTGAAAATTGTGTACACTTTCAATGGTACTGTGATGTAATTTTCGAATAATTGGTAGTTTTCAAGCCATTAGTGAAAAACTCCCGAAAAATGCATTTTCGCATCATTTTTTGCATTTTGTTCCATGTTGCATCACGAAATTTTGTTGGCAAACCTCAGATTCGGATTCAGCATCCCCGAAAACATACATACAAAACATATACATACATAGGTAAATTAGCGAACAAATCAAAACTACCCCACAATTTGCATGGTAAAAATACGATATGACTGGACTACTACTAGATTAATCGGTAGAAGTCTCGGTGCAGAGCAGAAACTTCAAATGGGTATTCACCACGAGTGGGAAATAATTTCAGGTGAAGTTTTTTCCAATTGAATGTGGAAAGTAATAAGTTTCACTTAAGCAAATGAAATTATGTCTCGCTAGAGAGTTATTTTGAATATGAAGTTATTTCCCTGCTCGGAAGTCTCCAATCATTTTTCACAGTTCACAGTTTGTTGTGTAGAACATTAATTATTGTTTCCGAAAAGATATAATTTCGGTTTTATTTGGTTTTGTCTTGTTATTTCTTCCTTAAGTTTTATTTTCTATTCCATTTTCTTTTCTTTTAAACCACTTGATAACAATTTTTTCTTTCTTTTTAATTTCAGCTATGAAAATTCACCGGCACAAATATGCAAAATCGAAATGGATCAGAATATGAGACCGTTAATGTTCAAAGAAATCCTTTTCAAATAAAGGAAACGATTTATTGATAAAATCAACAGAAATAACAACAACAAAAACATCAGCGATTATAACGAATTCAAAAGTGGCCTTTCCCCCCCCAAAAAAAAGGCCTCTTTAGTATACTTACAAAATTCTTCAACCAAATATATACAACAACAACAAACACATAATGACGGCCGAATATTCAGCACATCCTGCATTAGCTTCAAGCATTATCCAAAATAGTCCAACAAATAGCAGTCATAGTCAAAGTGGCAGCACTAATAATAATTTAAATAATAGTAGTAGCAGTAGTAGTAGTAGTAAAAAACATTCAAAAACCTCACATTCTAGTGGTAGTGGTGGTGGCGGCGGTGGCAGTATAAATTCATCTACATCATCGTCACCATCGAATTCACCATCGAAATCGTCGAAATCGAAACTCACAACATCACATTTACCAGCATTATCAACATTTACATCACATTCATCAACATTAGCCGCACCATCATTGCCTGATCGAACTGCTGCAACGAATATTTTAAGTAGCAGTGCAGCGACAACACCTTCTAGTTCACCCGTGCATCATCTTCATCACAATTGTTCGTGTTCTGCAAGTGGTAATATTAATACCAACACAACAACAACATCGACAAGCGGGAACAGTATATCCAGCAGTAATGTTGGGACATCTTCAAATCATCATGGAACATCAACAAGACTACCGCAGTGCTGTCAGATGACAGCGGCGGGTGCAGCCGCGGCAGCAGCAGCGGCAGCCGTGGCTGCGTCTGCTGCTGCTGCGGGCAATGTAACCGGATGTAAGAAGTTAACGAAATATGATCCTCGACTGGGACCGTCGCCGTATCGCCAGCTTTTACCGATAGCGTTGTGCATATTGTCTTTCGCGACGGTATTTAGTATATTAATTGTCTATATGGATACGACAGGTGAGTTCAAAAGATATTTTATCTTCTTATTAGAAAGTTTCTTTTTTTGCAATTTTTTTTAGCGTGAAATTTCTCACAAAAAAAGGATATTATTTTCTAGTCTAGGTTACCTAGCAGCAAATTTAACGATGCATGGTGTACCAAGTGATTAAGTGAATGGCTGAGGTCATGTTTCAAAGCTATAAGTGGTTGAAAAATGATAAGGCACCATGTGTCCAGTCCAGGAAAAGAGCCTCATGTTATGCACATGTGTATTATTAAGATATTTTTTTGTTGTTTTAAAAGTAGGTACCCAATCTTAAAAGACGAATTTAGATTCAAAATAGGTTTACGGCATCGTTAAAAATCATTAAGAGCACTCAAACAACCATTAAAAAAAACAAATTTTCCAGTGGCGATTAAACAAAATAAATAAATAAGTTAAGCCACGCTCAGGTATGCGAACAGGAACTACAAATCCCAAAACGGGAAGTACTGAATCATGGCAAAACAAATTAGAATACAATCCCTAGAATCCATCACAGGAGTTACTTTCGTTCGGAGAATATGAAAACAATGTTATTTTATTTGGTTATTTTTACCAGTTTAACTATCTTAACAGTTTTTATTCTTTAAGGACAATTCAATTTCAAGTTTCACTTAAAAAACAAAAAAAAAATAGAAAATGACAGAGAAACCAAGATGGCGTTGATATCAGTTGTCAAAAGTAGATTTGTTCGATGTCAGCATTGTATTATGGTGCATTTTTGAGACCGGTTCGATGTCGAAATTGTATTGGGATGCACGTTTGTGTTCTGAACTCTTTCTGATATTTTTTTTGTGCCACTTTTTTTCGCCCAAGTATATATGCAATTTTTCCGTCCTGCGAATTTGATGACAGATAAAAAGTTATTATGGATGGGATATTTATTAAGTAGATAATTTTGATATTATTTATTGATTCATATAAATGGTGTAATGTAGTCAATTTCTTTTAAGAAGTCAAATGGAGTTTTGATTTATTATATTACAAGGTGCTACTTCTATATAAAAGGTGCGTTTTATTGGAATTGGCAAGCGCAGCAATGCAAGCACCAATAAAACGCTATACTCACTTTTATATTCAACCCAAGCCCAGCGCCACCTAAGTTTAAATTTAACGAAGCTTTATCTCAACTTTTATATCCACTTATTACTGAGTTATTTATCGACACTTTTAGGTTTGTAGTTGTTTACCAAGGGAAATTTTACTGTGCTAGCTATAACTTTTTCCAAATTTTAGGCCAGTTAATAAAATAAATGGAACAAAATCCTCATGTTACGCATTTACACGAGTGACAAATTGCAATGTTTGCCAGAAAACTGATAGAATAATAGATATCATCATTGCCTTTGCGACATACAACACAAAGTCACTAAATAAAACGTCAAAATATTAACTTTTAACTGCCATTTATTTAAATTTTTACGAAGCAAATTCTGGAATTGTACGCGATGTGTTAATATGAATACATACAAGGTGGGGCAAAAATAGTTAATGTCATAATGTAAATTGGCTGTCATTATTGTTTGGAAATACAAAAAAAAAAACTGGGATCTATGTAGTTGAAAAAATGATAGATATCGGTTAAATGACCCACCTACTGAATTGACAGCATTTTGAATTTCTGTTTACAAAATATCTCACTCCGAATTGGTGATTTATTGTTCAACTAATTCTCTATCATCTGTTGAAATCTACAAAATAATTGTCAAAGCACATTGCCATTTGACGCCATTTGTAAAAATTATGGCACATTCACATTATGACATTTCTTTTGTCCCACCTTATTTTTAGTTGAAAATATAGATTCTAAATATTTAGACTTTCTTAGAAATAAAAGCCGCCTTTCATATTTAGTTTTCTATTTTCCATCTGTCAGTTTCAACAAAATTATAGCTGTCTTTTTTGACATTGAAATTATAGCTGTCTTTTTTGATAGTGACGGACTAGAAAATGTCCCTATTGTTTATTGGCATTATTGGTACAAAGTGCCATCACCTCTATATTCACGATATGCCAGTTTTTAAGTAAAATTTCACACTATTCGGTCATTAATTACAAGAAAATTAAAGAAATTTGACATAACGACATAATATGGAGTTTGGAGGAAATCAAATTAAAAGTTAAAATTAAAAATATAAATAAATTGGGTTGCGCAACAGCTCGTGAAGAACCAAGGCCTATTGTGACTAACAACTGTCAAGCATTCCTGTGTGCGTGTTGTTGGCAGAAATGGAGAGGACCAAAAGTTTTTTTGCCAAGTGCGAGCGGCTAGATGAGAAGCACTTATTCGTGAGAAGTATACTCTTAGAGGATTTGTCAGTTCCTTGCAAGAGGCAGTACCTCGGATAAAACATTTCTGTTTTTAGGTGGCACGGCGGGGAATCGAACCCACACCTTCGACATGAAAGTCCTACGCACTTACCATTATGCAACGAGGTAATACATTAAAAGTTATAGACGTGTAAACATAGTAAATCATTTTTGTCGACAGTTAAAAGAAATCCATGTACATCTCCCAAGCAATTGAAGTTTTTATGAATCATATAAATTAAATGTCAAAAACAATCCCTCAAAACTTGCAAAACTTGAGTCGCTCCTATCCGTCACATTTCTGAACGAATTCATTGCCGCAGCATATCTGACGAATGCTATGGGTCGGGCCCTGTATCTTTCTTATAAAAGGCAGTAGGTACACCTAAAAAATACACTTTTTAAGTTTTGAAAACAAAGTGGACTCGAACTTAAATATCTGGCCGGCAGCGGCGCACATTGGGGCAAAACGACCCAAAAGCTGGCAATAATTCAAAAATGAAAATTAAAAATATCCTCAATTTTTTTTTATGTTTCGATTAAGTAATATCCAATTTATTAAAAAATAATAATAATTTCTTTTTAGATATCTCTTATTCATCACTGCGCAGCTTAATTGAAGCTTGATTTTTACTCTTCTGAATAAGGAAAAAAAATAGTGTTTTTCGTGTTTGCATTGAGGCTGATTTTTTTTTTTTTATCTTCAAATAATTTTGAAATATAAGTATGGAACCTTCAACTTCGGGCATGTAGTAATGTGCAAAGCACAAGAAAAAACAAAAAAAAAAAATAAAAAATGTGTTAATTAGAGGTGAAGTTCTGTGATCAGTTTTAATATACGTGTTTTTTAGGAAGTTCTAAAGTCCCGTAGATTAAAAGTTGTGTTCCCGGTGAGTCCGGGTGATAATGTATGTGTCATTTCAATGTGCGTTATTTGTACTCTGTGTTTCTGAAAAAAATCCTGCTACTTTTCTGAACTTTTTGTTATATTTGGATTTTTGTGTAGTGAGACTTTTTTTCGTTATTTTAGAACTTTCTTCAAACACATTGTTTTTGACTAGAAAAGATCTTATTGCTTTAATGAGACGGTCTAGAAGTATTGTAATAGAGGAACAATTCAGTTTCTTAAAAGAAGAATTGATCAAGATGACGAAAAGCTCTGAAAAAAGCCAAATTAAAGTTTTGCCGAATAAATTTTCGCATTTCAAAGCGGATTTTAAAACGCGGTGGGTTAAAGCTTGTGGGATCGAGGAAAAGTTTTTTAAAACTAATGAAAGTTGGCTTAACACATCTCTAGCTTTCTGTAGAGCACCCGACTCAGCTAAGAAATGAGGTCGTCCAGAAGTAGAGTTTGAAAATTCTTCCCAACGATCGAAAAGGGAAAAAACCCGCGACCTGAGAGATTCTGTAACTCTTGGTGTCCTCAGTTATGCTACCGGACTGATCCAAGCCTCAAAAAAAGAAGTGAGTGTAAGCCCCACTCGGGCTGAAAAATACAGGCGAGATTTTGAAAAATTGCAGTCGAACGAGAGAAGTTGTATGACGGGAGAAGATGCTTCGGCGGTATTAGTTGCAGCGAAACTATCACGGCATCGATATAACATAATAAGAATTAGTGCCCCAGAAAAATTTCCATCTTAGAAAATTGTGTAAAATGCAAATAAAGCTTGCTATCCCAACAGAAATGCAGTGAAAATCACAGCTACATGTGCCGAAGTGAGTCTTCAAGCTTTGCTTGATATAACATCAAAACGACTTATTTCGATGGAGTGTAATTTTGATACATTGGAAGACGAAGAGCTTTAGAAATGTTTTTTAATATCGAAGTGGGGTTTCGATGGAAGCTCGGGACATAGCTCATATAAACAAGCTTTTCACGGTCCAGAAGCAGACGATTCTTCTGTTTTTATATCCTGTTTAGTTCCCATTCAGCTAATAAGTGGTGTGCATATAGTCTGGCAAAACCCTCATCCATCTTCGACAAATTATTGCAGACCCCTGAAAATTGAATACAGTAAAGAGTCAACTGATGTTTCAAAATCCGAAAAGCTCGAGTGGATGCAGAGATTCAAAACCTTCAACAAACGTCCATGTTCATCGGTAATAGGTGTGTTATAAAGTTTAGCACTCATTAATTTTTTCAATGATAGATGGTAAGGTTTGCAATGCTTTAACTGAGACCATATCAACACATAAATGCTATTTGTGTGGCGCGACTTCGAAAGACTTCAACAATGTCGATGATATGATAAGACGTCCAATAAAACAGAGCACCTTTCTTTTGGAATGTCTATTCTGCAGGGTTGGATACGAATGTTCGAATGCCTTGTACATCTAGCGTACAAATTACCCATTGAAAAATTCATGGCCCAGAAATTATATCATCTGCACTTTTGCCTATCGAACAACTTTCGGAGGAAGCGCAAGAAGCACGAAAGAAAGATTTCAAAACTTTCCGTGAAAACTTCTCAAGAAAATCTAGCCGTGAAAAAACGAACGAAGATATATTTAATTTGTTTATACTGAGCTCGGATCCAATTATTATTACTTCCAAGCAGAAACTGCAAAAAAAATTCCAATCTTTACCCAAAGAAGCCCTCTGTTTGCTTAAACCTCCAAATGTCGATGAATCGAACACTGTTTTTGAGTTCGATTGTGATGAGGATGACGGTGAAGATGGCAGCGATGATTTTTAATTATAGATACATTGAAAACATTTCTTTGTTAAAGTTTGTATTTAATAGGTTTTTTTCTTTTAATTTACATCATGTCTCAATAAATAACAATTGAAACGTTATTATTACTTTGTTTTTTATTTTTTTTAGAGAGGCACAAGTTGGTGAGTAAAGTAAGTCTAGTTGACAAAAATAGATCTTATACAAAAAATTCTTTAAGTCAAAAAATACAAATTGGCACATTTAAGAAGAGGGGGCGTTTTAGTGGGCGTGGCAGGGACGCGGGTCTTAAATTATCTTTTGCTTGGGCTCAGAAGTCATCGTGCAAAATTTCAACTTTCTAGCTCTAACGGTTGATTTGATGCCACGTTTTATGTCATTCTGCCCCACCGTGCGGCGTGACAGTCCTACATACTTACTATAACTTCAAGGGACAGGGCTATTAAATTGAGCATAATACCTCTGTTCGTGTAAATCCCAAAACTGCCCATCTTAGTCCAAAGTTTTGTCAATTTTTTTATATGAACTCTGACAGAACTTTCCACTAAAATTGGTGAAAATTGGCAGTTTTGGTAAGTAAGCGAACAGACATAATCTTTCCGTAAATTTCAATACATCAATGTAAAACCCTGACCTGCGACAAATCCTAGGGACCGTGCGTCGTCGGTAAATGTTAGATATTCCCACCAAATCGAAGTATTTTTCTTATACATTGCAGTTTTTTGTTTCCTTTTTTCTTTTCATTCTATTTCAAATTTGGTATTTGGTACAGAAGAATTTACAAATTGGCTAACGAAAATCCGTGAAATTTATGTTGACAAATATTGGTAGTTCTGTTTTAGTTTTCCTCAAAAAAAGTGTCATTTATAATCAAAAATATATTGCATAATAATTTCCAACTTCCAAGGCAAGAAGTCACTGCAAAAACATTATTGAGAAACCAGGTCGAACACCAATCAACCTATCCAATCTCCTGTATATAGTGAAGTGTTATTAAAAACATATAAATAAACAATTCTCTCTATAGACCACCCACAATGTTTTTCACACGCTAAAAAGCTATTCATGACCTACCTTCGGATCTGCGATTTGCAATAAATTATGTCAAACACCAACCATTCGCCCAAGACTTAACAATATTTGCCTTCGACCCAATTGTCCACAATAGAGCTTCCTTCCTTTCCATCAAGAAAACCTATTGGGAGCATACCTCCCTTAATAAAAATGAAGAAGAAAAACTACTTCACATTTGATATTATTCTCTTCATCCGCCGCTGCCGACAAAGAATTTGCTTATGGTCTTGGCAAACAAAATTCCAATTAGGTTACTAAGTTCTAATAGTTTTCAACCATAAAAGGTATTCTTCAAAACAACTGGCATGATATCCAATAGCCATGCCTTTGGATTAATTGATTCCGTCATCGTTTTTGTTTTGTATAAAAATCCTAAACACAAATTCTTTTTTGACAGCTCTGGTCTCATAAACTTGCTAGATTTATGGTACCTTCATGACATATGTATTATGGCAAGTCAACATTTTTAAGAAAATTGTGTCACTCCTTCTTTAAATGTGTCAAACATTTAACCTTATATTTGGAAAATAAAGTTTGACAGATCAAACGTCATATAAATGAGTTCATCATTCGACATTTTACCATACCATCAAATTGAATGAAAAGAGCGTGTTAATATGGACGATGAAATCCAAGGTGTGAGTGTATAATTTTCGAAACTGAGAGATCAAAAGTGAGAAAGCTCTCATTTTAGTGGACTGTTTGTTTACTGTCAACAGAATCGTGTGCTCCTCTAAATAGAATGAAATATAGATGTCCGACCTATTACGGCTGGCAGTAAATCTTTTTCTAGTTAAGAAGGAAATCATTTTGTTAAGACAACTTAGTAGAGGGTTGTTTTTTTTTATGTTGAGTTAAAGGAGTGTGATTTTTGTTTCTATTTTATTTTAGTGGATTTGTTTTCAAGATTATTAAGTTAAGTTATGTGAAAAATTTTATGAGATGACATTAATATTAAATGTCAAATATATTTCGCCTTAAATCAAAATCTGATTATGTTGTTATGTTTATGGACATTTTGTTATATTTAAGGTGGTGTTTGAATTTTTTGTTTGTTCTATTTAAAGAGTCATTTAAATTCTCAAATAATAAACATTCTTATTTAGAATAAGAATAAGAGTAAGTATAGTACAACGTACTGCTTCTGGGTATGTATGGTATCTTTTTGCGAGTGTGTTTGGTCTTCTTAACCCTGAGGCCACACTAGAGAGTACACTCGCTATCGAGTCATTTTAAATAGAACTTATGTTTAAGTGACTTATGTCGCTTTCGATTAGACGCTCGGAGTACTACTTTTGCACTCCATTTTCACTCCAAAGCCTTCGATTATCTGTTTCGAATAAATTTTTATTCCCGATTTCAAAAAAGATTAGATTTGGAGCACGCATACAAATACAACTTGGCAAAAGTGATAAATACTTGAAAAATTCATTTTGTAAAATGGCGACATTTGGGTTTTTGTGTGTTAATTTGACAACACGATTTTTTCATATTCGATTAGAATAAAAAAAAGAGTGGAATAGTCAGAAAATCCAATTGAAAACGACATTTACAAGAAACAATCATTAACATTGGCTTTGACCTTTGTTTGACAGGTGCGTAACTACCACAGCTCGCATATACTTTCACTCAAATATATCAATGCATAAAATTAAAGGAATCTCTCCAACCACTGGATGATGGTTGCAAATTAACAAGAAGACAATTTTGATTGATTGAGTATTTTGTTTCTTCGAAATGAAAAAAAAATGTTCTTAAAGATTTTACTACGCGTATACTGTTATTTTTCGATCTTAACAAACTAAAATGTTCCCTCTAGACAACCTATGAACCTGAAGTCCCAAGTTTGAAGAAAATCGCTTCATTTGTTTGAGGCTATAGCTTGAGGTACAAATAGAAATACCTAGACTTAAATTCTCACTACTGTGTTCCTACTTCAAGTTTCAATAAGGATTTTATACGTACTGGAAACTGGAAAATAACAGAACATGCGGTGAAGCTGGGACATTTCTCACAATACTCTCTGCACTGTGGTGAATTGAATGTACAATAGGTAATGATAACTTAAATTTGCCTTGAAAACCAAGATGGTGTGAGTGTATCACCTTTATTTAGTTTTTTTTTTTTAGATCACCGAAACCGTAGGAACATTGGTTTTGTTTTCATTTTGCTTATTAAAATGAATAACCGATAATTTCTGTTCAAAATTCAATTTTCAAAGTGACAGGTGACAGGTGACAGTTGTAAACTTCGATGACAGATAGGTAACACAGGTGTACAAGGTTTTCGCCACGACTAAGTAAGAGTTGATCTAAGGGTATTTTTTCGTGCTGAACTCAAACCCGTTATCCGTTCTTCGCTATCAGCTCTGGGGGTCTAGCACGTAACTTCGTTCGTTCGAGTTTAGTCGATACAATCGAGAATAGGTTGTTCCTAATTTGGCTCAGTCAAATGTTTTTATTCGTTTGTACTAAATAAGGAACAGGCTATACTTGATTATATCGACTCAACTCGATTGTATCAAGTTACGTGCTGGCACCCCTGGTTTTCTAGATATTACCGTTAGAAAGTGCCAAAAAACAGCTTTTTTAAATCCTTTGGGGTTATGTATCAAAAAGTAAAAGAGATATTGGAACTATTACAGCTGGATTTTGAAGGTAAAGATTAGTACTTTCAGAAATCTTTACAATAAAAAATAAAAATCAATTCGCATAGTTACATAACCCCAAAAGTCTCAAAAAAAGGTTTTTTGGCACTTTCTAATGGTAGTATCTCGAAAACCAGATTTGAGTTCAGCGTAATAAAATACTCTTAGAAAGACTCTTACTTTCACGTGTCGAAAAGTTAACCGATATTTGTAAACCTAGGTAATTTGACGTTTCAAACTACGGCTGCTTCAATTTGACACTGACAGATAATTTGACATTTCAAACTAAGTCTGCTACAATTTGTTTCATTACCTACATTAACTATGTACATTTATCTACATAAACTACGTTATAGACGAAATAAATGTAGTTGTTTCTAAAAATTGACAGTTTGGCGAACCCTGGCTGTGGGGACCAGCAGGAATAAATTGGAAGCAGTCATTAGGCGTGTTCAGAAAAATGAGATCTCAGACGGCTTGGTGTCAAAAACTGAGCAAGCGAATCCAATATTTTCTTTCTTCAGTTATTTGACAGCAACATTTCTGAGGAATTCTGTTCACGAGATTGAGATAACTGGGGGCTCTGAGATCTCATTTTCCTGAACACGCCTATTCATTTGCACTGTAAATGTCTTGCTCTGGTCAGAATGAGATCACAATCATTCGAAAAACTTTTTATGTCTTCCTAAAAGAACTTTACGAATTTAAAATCAAACACTCGATCTCTTTTCTCTGGTTTCTAGCTACTCAAATGAGTAAGTGGGTTGTTATAGGTTAATAAAAACCTGCTGAATTCCTGCTTCTGGTAAAAAGAACTCTTACTATGTGATACTTCAACAAAGCTTCTTAATTGATTATAATCACATTCGAATATGTACGTCAGGCCACAGAAAGTCAGAACTATTTTAAATTCAACTGCAGCATGACACCATAGTTTTGCTCAACACACACCAAAGTTCTATAAATCGACTCTCTTTTATAATAAATCTGATGATGCAAGGGTAAACTTTGAAATTGAAAAATTGAATTGAAATCAAACATTCACCCTCGTAATACTAAGCAAACAGAACAAAAATAAGGATAATTCCAACTCCATGTTCCATTTCATTTCCTTTCCTTGATTTTAATCATTGAATTGACCCTCGATTGTTTGTCGAGTTTCTACTACATCAAACTCTTGTATGCAGTAGTCCTTCAGCAAAAAAAAAAATGTATGATTCATCAAATTCCCACTCTATTCCAAATTCAACATTTTACACTCCATAGGAGGATAAAGTGCATTCAGTTGAGAATAAAGAATTTCTCTGGTTGGTATTTTTCTATAAAATTTTGTGTTTGTCTAAAAATATTTTTCAAATGAAATTAAATTCTGACCAAATCCTTGCTGCATTGCTGAGTGTCACGTTTGTCGTTATCGTTGTTGTCGTCGTCTCCTTCCTATTGTAAGGACAAGAATATTCCCTTTGGCTTAGGCATTCCTCGCACCCACTTTGACACTTTTGTATTTGAAAAATAGAAAAAAAAAAATGAAAAACCATCATACACATTTAGAACTTCTCTCGCCTCGAAGAAGGAACTTCCACCATCATCCATTGGTCTTTGTCAGCACATGATCAAAGTATATGAAGGTGGGTGCGTGATTCTATGCCAAAACTAAATCGTGCCTTCCTGTTGCAATAATATTCTATACTCTATAATAATACCTCCACCTCCTTCTTCTTCCTCTTTAACTTCTTTGCTCTTACTGGGGGAGTCAACATACTTCTTGTACTAATCTACATGAAACAATGCAAAACACACTCGACAAATATTAAGCAACGATCCATATGCGCCGGCGTTAATGAGTTCTTCCACTATGGAAATGGTGGCATTAACCACTTCACTCACCACTCGCGCTACTTCACCGGCCCTCCCCTGCATGATTGATCTATTCAGTGTCGCTGGAATACAAATTAATCATCCATTCATCCATTTGTGGTGTCCGTTCACCAAGAACAAAAACAACAACACCAACACGACAAAGACCTCACCACTGCTGCTGCTAGTGCTGGTTGGAGACAGTAGTGGTTCGAGCAATTAAATCAAGAAAATGCACGCGTTACCAAATTAGGAAGACAACGCAAACGGACAGAACCGTGTACCAACACGGTGCGTAACCAGACCGTGACTCATGTCTCCTATATTTGTAACTACAAAGCGAATTTTAAAATTCAATCCAGCGATTCCTTTTGCCCTCCCTCTTTCTTCTGTGCCATCAGTGATGTGATTTCTTCTAGGGAGGTAAAATCCAAATCTGAATGTGGATCCTTATTTTTTTGTTTCTGTCTCACAACCCTTCTCCGAACCAAAGAGGCGACACGGCGGCATTTTTGCTCATTGTGAGTCAATAAGACACAAAATCGTCTGACAATAAAAATTCCAATCACAAGAGTTGAATGGTTTTAATTGCATTGCGATTGGGATTTGTCGCTTGAGTGAGTTCCTTCCTCCTCCTTTGTCACTCTTATATAGTCTCTTATACAAAAACCACAGATTGTTCGTTATGTCGAGGAAACACAAAGGATATCGTAAGATTATGGAAATGAGATGTTAATTCTGAGACAGTTCTTCTGTCTTTGCTTTGATGGTAAAAACAAAGTAAACTTTGTGCTTCTTAGCATAAGGCTTTGTCTAATAGAATTGTTGTTTTAAGCCGTAAAAATGGCAAGTTGGACAATATTTTTGATAACTAAGCTTGAACAATGTGTATTCTTTGCTTGTATTCGGTAACAGGAAGAACAGCTTTGGTTCAAAAAAGTCTTGGAAGCTTAATCTAATGATTATTCCTTGATGTTCATTTGAATTGACACAGACATTGGGTGTCAAATACTATTTCCTTTATCCCCAATCAATAGAAGTTCTATACGGAAGTTGGATCAATGAGGCAGTGATGGGTTTAATAGTTATGCTTACTGTTACTGTTATTTGACAGTTAGTGTTACTTTTATATGACAGTTACAGGTCTTCTTGTCAGTTTAAGTTTTATTGGAAACGTTTTCAGTTTTCAAACTTATGTGTGTACTGCCAACCACAATTCACAAAACCAAATAGGCACACAAAAAATCAAAGTGTGACATAAATTCTTTATGTATTTCTGTATTATGTCCTATTAAGAGAACACTCATACGATAAAATGTTTAATGAAAAATAATTTAAACAAAAATCTAAAAAAATTTTGGCTGAATTTTTGTTCACAAAATTTGAATATCTATTTAAAAGTGATAAATTTTAAAAAATTACCTGTTTAGTTTAGAGAGTGGAAATTTGTATGTTAGCAATGGTAAAAGCTCTAGCCAGTAGAATTCTTTATAATTCTATATAGAAAATAACATTAGTCGTGTTTTATTGGGAAATGCATAGCAAGCACAGTAAAATTTCCCTTGACAAACAAAAAGAAAGAGACATTTTTACTGACTTATTTATCGACACTTTCCAGGATTTGTTGTTGTTTGCCGAGGGAAATTTTACTGTGCTAGCTATAATATTTTTCAATAAAACACGCCTATTATTTATAACAAATGGGGGAAATATTTTTGATCTCTTGCGAAAGCTGTCTATTGTAAAAGACTAGGATTTTTATAGTGCGGCAACGGCAACCATTTGGACTGAAATTTACAGACATTTTCAATGCTAAGCCAGTTGTCAGGTTTCTATGAACTCAGTGATATCAGAATTCTGAATTAAGTACTCGAAGAAAAAATACATAAAATAGTATTTTATTATTTGACTCGAGAAAAAAGTTCTGCCGATGCCGCAACGATATTGCTAGAAATATTAATTTCAGTTCATACAGTTTTAAATGAAAAACAAAAATAATAGTACAAGAGCCGACACCAAATTTTGGGAGTGGATGTTTGGCAGGTTTTTTTCTCAGCCTTTGGTGGGGATAGGGGTTCAAAACCAGCTTGGTTTCCTATTTAAATGTTATGGTCAATAACTCTTCAATGCACTTTAAAAAAAATAGGAAATGATGCTCTGTCATTTTCCCTTAGTCTGTAGACTTTTACCTTGATGATCCAATCAATAGGACCCATGATATTAGCTTTTCAAGCAAACCTTATCGGCTTTTTTGGAGACTTTATTTTGTTGATTTTTGTTTTGTTTGAAATATTTGAAAAAAAGAGGTGATAAGGTCCGCATACTTACTTACTTACTTAAGGTGGCGCTACAGTCCGGGGTGGACCAGGGCCTCAACCAACAAGCTTCTTCCATCCGGCTCGGTTTCTAGCTAGCTGTCTCCAGTTTCGCACGCCAAGATGGTTGTGGTCCTCTTTCACTGCGTTGTCCCCACGGGGTTGGATTCGAAAACTTTCCGGGCCGGAGCATTGGTGTCCATTCGCTCTAGGTGACCCAGCCATCTTTGTCGTTGGCTTTTCACTTTTGAATCTAGGTCGGTGTCGCTGTACAGCCCATACAGTTCGTGGTTGTATTTTCTTCTCCTTTCCCCATCTATGCAGACGGGACCAAAAATCACCCGGAGAACTTTCCTCTCAAAACAGCCTAACGCGTTCTCATCCACCGTTAGCAGTGTCCATGCCTCTGCACCATACATCAGGACTGGGATGATAAGCGTCTTATACAAGGACAGTTTAGTTGCTCGAGAGAGGGCTTTGCTTCTCAATTGCCTTCTTAGCCCGAAGAAGAAGAAGAGTAATTCTTCGTTTGATCTCAGCACTGGTATCGTTCGCTGAGTTTATAGCGGATCCTAGGTAGACAAAGTCTCTGACCACCTCAAAATTATAGCTGTCTATAGTGACGTTCTGTCCTAGACGTCGCTCGGTGTTGTGTGTCCTTTTTTGTTGACATCATATATTTCTATATAAGAAGGTTTTATAATACAAATTCTATATACTACTGAAATAAATCAGCCAAGTAGAAGACTAAGCATTAAGGATTGATCATATATTTCGTTCCTTCTCAATACTCACAAAAGTACCACTGACATCACGCTTTGTTCGTCCGATTATGTCAATGTCGTCAGCGTAAGCGAGTAATTGGACGGACTTTTGAAAGATTGTGCCTCTAGTGTTGACGTGAGAGCTTTGCACTATTCTTTCAAGAACGATGTTGAAGAAGTCGCATGGACACAAAGGTGTCGGTTAGGTCTTTGCCGACCTTGATGGAGCAGCGTGCATTCTCCATCGTCATCCTGCACAAACGGATGAGTTTGGCATTGATGCCAAAACTAGACATTGCTCTATATAGCTCGTCTCTATAGATGCTGTTATACGCGGCCTTGAAATCGATGAAAAGGTGGTGGGTATCGATTTGAAACTCCTGAGTTTTCTCCAAGATCTGCCGTAGTGCGAATATTTGGTCGATGGTGGACTTCCCTGGCCTAAAGCCACACTGATATGGACCTATCAGGTTGTTGACGAATGGCTTCAGGCGTTCACAAAGTACGGCAGAGAAGATCTTGTAGGCGATATTAAGAAGACTGATGCCTCTGTAGTTGGTGCGGTCCACAGGATCGCCTTTCTTGAGGATCGGGCAAACAATGCTGAGGTTCCATTCATCGGGTATGCTTTCCTCCGACCATATTTTACAGATGAGCTGGTGCATACTCCTAACCAATTCATCGCCAGCCACTTTGAATAGCTCTGCCGCAAGACCATCAGCTCCAGCAGCTTTATTGGACTTAAGTTTAGATATAGCTATCTTTACTTCGTCGAGATCGGGTGGACGGAATTCTTGGCCTACGTCGTCCAGGTTGAATGGTGCAATCTGCATGGTAGCGGAATTCGGTTTGTCATCGCCGTTATACAATTTGCAGAAATGATTTTTCCATATCCTCAGCACCGATCGTCCTCTTGCAGGCTTCGGTCCGGGCCTTGTAACCTTGGGAGGTTCTCTTTACCTTTTGGTAAAACTTCCGAACTTCATTCCTGCAATGGCATCCCTCTCTTTCCTCGATCGCACGCATCTCATGCTCTTTCTTTTTCCTTCTTAGAAGCTTGTGTTCCTCTCTCCTCTTCTGCTCGTAGAGCTCGCGAGCAGCTCTGGTCCTTCTATGCAGCGCCGCTTTGTATGCCTGTTGTTTGGCTGCATGTACTTGTCGGCATTCTTCGTCGAACCAGGGGTTTCGCTGTGGTGGTCGAGCAAAGCCCAGCACGTCAGAGGCGTCATCTCTGATGGCTTCCTGGCAATTCTTCAACTGGTTCTCGATGCTTGCAGTTGGTGGTATAGAACTATTTAAGAGGGTGCGAGAGACTCGATCGGAAAAGGACCTGGCGATTTCTTCCGACTGTAGCCGTCCGACGTTAAACTTCCTTACAGTATTTCCCTGCTTTGGCTTTGGTCTGGATATCCGTAGCATTACCTTGGCTACAACGAGGTCGTGGTCCGAGTCAACGTTGGCTCCTCGGAACGTTCGGAAATCCTTGATACTGGAGAAGTGCCTTGCGTCGATCGCAATTTGGTCAATCTGGTTAGCGGTTGATTGACCAGGAATTCGCCATGTCCCCTTGTGTACGAGATGCGGGAACTAGCTACCACAACATTTCGCCCCGCAGCAAAGTCGATTAGCCTGATTCCGTTATCGGAGGTGGTGTCGTGCAGGCTATATCTTCCGATTGGTGCCACCAAAGATGTCTTCTTTTCCTAGCTTGGCATTAAAATCACCCAAGACAATTTTAATGTCATAGCTGGGGCATTGCTCATATGTCTTGTCCAGGAGCTCGTAGAACTCATCCTTGGTGTCGTCATCTTTCTCTTCTGTGGGGGCATGCGCGCATATGAGGCTAATGTTGGCGAATTTAGCCTTGATGCGAATTGTCGTGAGGCGCTCGTTCACATAGTTGAAACTCAAGACTTTTTGCCTAAGTCTGCCTCCAACGACGAATCCACATCCAAAGAGACGCTGCCCTTGTGGTCGGTAACAGTCACCGTAGTAGATATCGCAGTCTTTCAGTTTTCTCTTGCCCGGCCCATCCCATCGCACTTCTTGGATGGCGGTGATGTCTGCTTTGTAGCAGTCTAGGGCCTCCGCTAAATGTTTGGCTGCACGTGGTCTATAGAGAGAAAGAACATTCCACGTGCAGATCCGAAGTTCGTTGTCCTTATTTCGTTTGCTAGGTTCGTCAACAGTAAATCCGTCCGTATCCGAGGCTTGTTGTTGCTTCGCAACTAAAAAAGCTTTACGTGGCCGGGAAGTCACCCCGACGGCACGACCCCCAATCTGGAGGACCAGACCCTTACAATATAACTCCAGGGGGGGGAGCCAGATTAACCGCTCCTTATAGGCCTGAGCTCCGAATATGTCGTAGTAGCCCGTATAAGGTGTTCACTTAGTAGTTCTGCCTAACTGGAACTGTAGACGCCACCGTTGATTCCATCTTGAGAATTCTTCCGCTGCCGCCTGGATGAAGGAGAAGTGCCTTAGTGGGAACACTCCTCCCCCCCTCTCTCGTTTGCTGCCCCCTAAA
Source organism: Dasysyrphus tricinctus (assembly GCA_963921185.1). Lineage (NCBI taxonomy): Eukaryota > Metazoa > Arthropoda > Insecta > Diptera > Syrphidae > Dasysyrphus > Dasysyrphus tricinctus. The sequence goes on along the minus strand of OY992531.1, from coordinate 250,355,026 downwards.
ACCGTCCACAGGGATTGGAACCCCATCTTCAGTTAAAGGTACTAGGCACCCGATGTTCACCACTTGGAGGTGAGAGTAGGAGTTGATAGACAGAGGTTCGCTTTGAAAAAAAAGCTTGTGGACGCTTGTGTCCTCTTGAATGCACCGTGTCTACCCTTTGAACATCATTTTTAAATATAAGAACGTTTTAAATGCTTCAAAAATAATGGTAGTTTAACGGGTTTTCCAGCTGTCAAAAAATACCATTTCGCTCCTGTTTTTCATTTGCAATGTGTTTTTTTTTTTTTTTAAGAAAATTACCTTAAAATATTTAGGACTCAAACTTTCCTTCCACATTAAAGTTTATGGATGAATACGTTAAAAGTAAACTCAATCGACCATTTTTTTTTTATCAAAAACAAATTGTTTACACTAGTGTATATTTTATTGATTACTTTCAAACCCAAAACAGAGTGCCAAATGCTACAAAACACACAATTAATTTGTCAATCGCATGCATATTGCATATAAATGTTGTCATAAACACTATAGAAATGCTTAAATACATTTTGAAGTATTCATATACCTCTCAAACCATCAATATTTTGTGACAAGAAAATTTATACCTTCAAACTTTTACATGTATCTACCAACGTTTAATATTTCTATGAAAAGAATAAATTTAACAACAATCACGTACACGTGTGTTGTTGTATACCCTTTAATCATAAACAAAACACACATCGACATCATCATAAATTCCCTGGTCTATTTAAGCATTTAATTGCTGTTCTTGTGTTTCTTGAATTTTATTTTTACCCTTCGACCTACATTTACGTCATATTCAATATTCCTACATATATGTACCTCCGAGCAGTCCTCCTCCTTGCTTGGTTCGATATTTTTAATTGTTTTCCTGAATAACAAACGATAAATTAATCAATATGTGCTCCGCACCACCACCGAGAAGAGTACCGATAAAACCAAAAACCCTACTTTGCAATTACTTTAGGGGTAAAATCAGTCACTAGGGGTTGTGCATCTCCGCCTGTAATGAATAATTAAACACGAATTTCCATCAAGTACTCAACGTACTCGTACTCAACTCGTCTTTGAGGACAACGCAAATAATTGTAAAAAAAAATTCTTATTCATGTCAAGCTGGAAGAGTGATTTCTTTTCATTTTCAGCACCTCCTCTCCTGGTCGGTCGGAACTGAAAGAGGGTTGCAATTTATCTTCATCACCGATTGTCGTCAACTTCGTCGTCGTCGTCGGTCGTCAGCCGCCGCAAAAATTATCAATGAAAATGCGGGTCGCCACTACTCGAGGCATACAAGTCGTTTCAACTCTCTCTAAAGTCTCAAACCCTAGGCGAGATCATTGAGCTGACAGTTTGTCAGTCACTCAGCCAGTAGTGGAAATAATCGGCCAGCACTAGCAGCGATTACATTGGATTTTTATTTTTTTTTATTTTTTGGTTTTGTACTTTTGCGGGGGTGGCCGATTAAGGAACACACTCTGGTTTATCGTCGTCGTTGTCGTACTACTTGCTTGTGGTGTTTTCCCCCTTTCTATATGTGTGTATGAAGTATCACAGCAGAAAGTTAAATTATACGATTTAGTCTTATGAATCACATCCGGTGTTTGTGCAGCATAAATTTCGCCATCATCGTAATCATCATAATCGTCATCGCTATCGCCATCGTATAGTACTTTATGTGTTTTTGTGTATTTTTTCAGCTAAGACTCTCTATGTGTCTTGACAGGGATTTTCAATTTTGCTTTTATTGATTTAAATTATTATAAAATTCACAAGGAAACGATAAGAGACATGGGAACATGGCCAAAACTAACAAAAAGTTATAGCACATGTTGTCATGTCTTTATTATTGTTAGAGAGCGCTGTTAATGGCTGTCAGGGTTGACACTTTATTTTTTTTTTTGAGGGAGAAAAGATGTTTTAGTTTGATAAAATATACTTAAGCTTTCTTTTAGATTTTGGGAGTAGTTCACATAATTTAAAGAACTAGTATTGCAATTGTTTAAGTTCATCCAAAATTCAGGATGGTTCAGGAAGGCATCCCAAAAAGAAATAGGTACACCTAAACTTCACCCGATCCACCTTCTCTTTTCCCCACACCTACCTTACCTTAATCCTCTGTGGAGCGCAATGGATCTATTGAGATCCGAGTGAGATGGTTTCATCACCCCATATAACCTTACCTAACTTGCAATTGTTTAATAATGTGTTTTTAATTACAAAAAATTTCATACAACTCCTTTTGGGCTCAAATTGGCAGGGTTTTGAAAAAATTCAAACCGAGTAGAGTAGCCAAAACAACAAAGTGTCAACCCTGTTATTGAGTTTACTAACTTCTAAGAGTGCGTTCAATGTCGTTTAACGATGACGGACATAGAAGTAAAGACAAAAAAACGCTAAGATAACTCCACCATATACTGTCAACTTTAATAGCGTCTATATTTCAAGGCTTTCATCTATTCCAACTAGCACCGTCAACAACCCATACATGACATGTGTGTGGCAGATTTAGGCTAATGCGATTGTGAGAGGCTAATGACTCTTGGTGTATAGTCTCTCTGATCAATGCACTGTCCAGCATTGACTATAAGTGCTAAAACTATCTTCCATATGTGTTTTTGTTTTTTGCACCCACAATCTACACCTTTTTTGTTGTTGTTGTTGGCCTCACATCACTTTTCCTTCTATATTGGCGCATCGATAACCAACTATTATAAATGCCGATGTCGACAACGAAAACAACGGCGACAACGACGTCGAAAGAATTTGCGGAAGTACTCAAAGGGTTTTGACCATTCTAACCTAATCGATGTCTGGTTTAATTGATGGCCGACACTGAAAGAATAAGCTTTTCTCTAAAAAAAAAAATACAAACGCATTAAGCAAGTAACTGGAGAGCGTAGATTTAATTTTTTTAATTAGCTCATCTCGTCGTTATAGAATCGGATCGATATAATTGCTTGGGGAAATCTCTTTTTTTCGAAAAAAATACTTTTTTTTAAATAAAAATGTAAAGATAGAGATATGAGATGATGAATTTAATGAGTTGAGAGTAGTTAAAATTCTGTGTCGTTGAACGTTATTAAACTTAGACTTGATTTTGGCAACTTTCAGAGGAAATTAAACTAGGTTATAGTAACTAGCTTTGGGTGCACAGTTATGGAAAGTTATTATAGAACTCTCAAGTTAAGATGGAAAGTTGTTGAAATAAAACCATTGAAAAAATATATTCATAAGTCAAGTGTAACAGTCATTTTGCATAATTTTTTTTGGTAACGGCTTTAGGGAACATAAAGCTCTTTATTATGTACTTTTTGCAGTAGTAAAAAAAAAATCTTTTCACATAAAAGTAATTTTTTCTACAATAAATTAAATGCAAGATTTGTTCGATAAACTTGTATGAAAGTCATTTAATATTAAATCTAAAAAAAAAAATAATAAATTATTTTGTGGCCTTTAATTTTTTTATTTGCTTAAAGTCCAGTGCCTTTCTTATTTGACCCAGCAGTTTGTACCATCCCCAAATTTATTTATTTCATTCGAAGGGATCGGAAATCAAACCCGTAATTGTTCGCAATGGTGAAATTTGTTTCTTTTTTTTAAATTAAAAATCTCGGAATTAGTTAGTCCTACATAATTTTTGTATTAAAAAATTACAAGCCAAAAAAGTTAAAAAAATGTTACAAAAAGCAGTATGGGATTGTTAGTGTTACCGTTGTTTTTTAATACTTTTTTTTCTGTTTTAACCCTTAACCACCTACCACCTATTTCAGTCCCCTAACCACCTACGTGCGGTCCTGGAGACCGCTCACAGATTATTACCCTGAATTCAGAATTTCTTGTATAAACTAAATAAAAAACTAATAAAATTCTTGATAATACTCTTAGGCTTTACTTAAAAGACTGAAATAACAATTACTAAAGTAAAATTTCGTAAAATTCTTGAAATCTTCAAAAAAAGACTCTTTTACCACAAAAAATAGCCTTTGTTCATAAAATAGTTTCTGTAGCAGTAGGAACTTAAAATTTCAACTTCTTGGTATTAATTCTAATAAATTTAGGAACCAAGCAATAAAATAAAAATAAGAAACCAAACTTAAAATAAAAACTTCGACAAAATTGCAGCCACCCAACATTCACAATTTTTCGCAGTAGTTTCCCCACATTTTTTTCGAAATATCGCGAAATCCTCGGTCGCAGCAGGTTCCATGTCACTGCAAACCTCATTCTGGCATATCCTCGCTATCAGACATATCTTGCTGCAGCAATATTTCAATATTTTCGTCACTTCTATTCATTTTGACAATAGAATAACAGTACTAAATTAATACAATAAAATCACATAACCACCTACGTGCGGTCTTGGAGACCGTTGACGAAATATTTTTGCTAACCTAGGCCAAAAGCGTGCACCTGTTCACTCTCCTAGCTCATAGGCGATACAAGTTAATCTCTAAAAAAGGTACATGGATGCTCTCTGTAATACGACACACAAATATTGAAATATTTGCATTTAAAAAGTCGTTGCGGTCTCTGAGACCGGTGGTAGGTGGTTAAGGGTTAAGTCAATTTCTTAGAAAATTGCCCCTGCCGGTTAAGCGGGGGAGAATTGAACCGCCTCTCCCAAACGATTTTTTTTATTTTCTCAACCTACCCTACACACTCTAGGTTTTTGTCACATTGTATACGAATCACCCTGTATAAAGGAAATACCATGTGTCGTAACCTTCGACCCCGTATGATTAATGTAGTGGAGCCCGAATCGATGGGGAACTTCCCAAAACCTTTAAATAAATCCCTATATATATTTTTTAGAACCGTTTTCTAATTTTCCTGGGGGATACCACGCAAGAAAAACTCATCTTGTACTCATAAAATATAATATTCATAAAACATAATCTCCTTAACTCTACCGATTGAATTATCTCAAAAACGATTACTCTTATGAAAAAACAGTACCTAACATTTCTTGTAGGAAATTTTCTAAGCTACAACCTAGTCTTCAACATTTTTTTGCAAGAGTTATCGTTCGGGAGGTATTCCTTAAAAACCGTTTGGACGCCTTTGACGCCCGGCTCCACAACTTTTCTTTAAAAATGAAAACAGTAAATTGTTTTTAGTAAAGACTACCATTTTTTAAACTACTTGCTTAAACAATTTGATTTAAAAACCAAATGCAAGAATGGAGTATTAGCTTTCAAAAAACTAAAGCAAATTATTAGATGTGCTTTCGTTTATTTGTAATGTTTTTTTTTGCATTTAAAGTCAATGTTTCAGAAACTGCACCCCTGCCTCAGGGACGGAAGATACAACTTCCCCCATACAATTTTTTTTCTTAGAATACACCCAAGAACCACACCCTAAAATACTTCCACTCAGGTCCGGGACACCCTGTGTTTTGTATTTTCTGAGAAATCCCTTGTTGAAATGTACATTTGTATGTACGTGTGCATTAGGGTTGCCCTTATAAATGTCATTGTTCAATTCAAGTTGGTGCGCCTAATTTCTTCCAAATAAATGCAAAAAATCCTGTAAAATTTTATCTCAATATTTTACCGTTAACCCGGCCCCAAGATGAACCAAGATTTATATGGCAAAACTCACTTTAAATGCACAATCAAACACTGAATTTTTATAACTTTGGTTATAATGGGAAGAAAAGTTTAAATTTGTTCATAATTGTAATGTAACCTCAAAAATAATTTTAAAATTTTATAACAGGAATATCTCAAAAACTAGTGCTAATGGCAAAAAATGGTAGCGCCAAAAATTTCCTTCAGAACGATTCTTACCTGCTCGTGGCAAAAATAGTGTAAACCTGTGTTATTATTATGTGTTTTATTTAATTTTAAAGTTGTGTCCCTCTAAAAAACATTTTTCAACTTTTTTGCTTAAGAAAAAGAGTACAAATACAAACTGATATCTGGAATTTAAGAAAAAAAAAAATGTTTTAATCCTAAGATCCTTTTTATTGAAAGCTTTTAGTTTTATTTTTTCTTTAACAACAGAAAATTCATCAGGCTGTTTTCGAGCCATTTCTTTTCACAAAAAAAAAAAAAAAATAAAAATATTGTTTGAACACTCCAAAGAAATATTTCTTGTTATATGTTGACAAAAATAATGTATGTATTTTCTATTCTTTGCGTTTTTCTTCATATTTAAATGTTGATCTGCAGTGCAATTTCTTCAAACTTCAAAGGAACTCTTGCACAAAAATATTGATCGAAATCGATAAAGTCCTTAACGAGAAAATAGAAAATCAAGAAAATGGTTCGATAGAAGAATCAGTTACTATCAAAATGTTAAAATACCTACAAAATAGTAGATAGCCATACAAATTTAATCAAAATCGTTACAGCCGTTTTTGAGATAGAATGGTATTTTATATCGATTGAATGACAGGTGACATTATTTTGGAGCTAAATAATATCATTTCATGTCAGGAAATATAAAATATCAAATTGTCTAAATTTATTGTTCTGCTTCTCCTGAAACAATCGTGTTTTCCAGTTCTGACGTTATTCTTCACTACTTGATATACTTTATGATATACCTAGTGTAGATGCAGTTTTAGATTTTTTAAAACCGTTCTCGTCTCGCATGGAAAAAAGCCTGCCACCTGGAAAAATAGCAAGTTCAGCCAAGATACTAAAAAGTTTTCCATAGGAGAAATCTAGTTGAGGAAAAATTGTCAAATACTCGTGAGGTCCTTGCCAGTAAAAAATAGCCATTTTCGATAGTAACCATTGCTAGCAGCTTGAAAGTATCTATGCAAAACTCTCTAGTGCTTGGTAAAAAACTAGATTGTTGTCCCCGGGAGGCAAAAAGACACCAAATGTTGAATAGATTATTTCAAAATATTATAAATTAATTCGTCATAATCTTCCTTGATATTCATTTTCTTTCGAGGCTTTCATTCAAATGGCGTTTTCCTACACAATTTATACAAAAATTAATGTAATATCTTGATCTAGAAGATAATTAACATTTTAAACAAAATAAAAAATACTCTTAAATAACTTTCAAAAGATTCCGTTGTATAACAATGAGCGAAAACTATTTGAACTTTTGTACAATTTGAACTTTCAAATGACTAAGCTCTCATTGCCTAACTGAAAAATAATGAAACAATGAATGGGAATAAATTGTTTAAATTGTCTAATTGCTTAATACAATTTTTAAAACAAGTACCCACCTTACATGCCTACTATCAGTTTAAACACATCAACTGTCACCACCCATCAGCCAGCAACAAAAATGTCCGTTGTTGTCTTGTCTCTCCTCTTGTTCATAGCAGCTCTCATTTTGGCCATTGTTCATGAAGTCTTGTTGAATATATTTCCATTCGTCTAGTTTCTTATCGTTTGCTCTGGGTCATTAAGATAAACAGCAACATTTCGCTCAATTAAGTTCAACCTTTGTTTGCGCTCTAAAACTTCAACACCTCCTTAATGACTGCACAAAACAAAGTTCAGAAAAAAATAACCTTAAACGAAAAAAAAATCCAAACCAAGAAAATTTCCGAATAGTGTGAGAGATTTCGTCGCAACAAAAAAAACTGAATTATTTTCTTTTATTTCAGTAAATAATTGTTATTCTAATAAGTTTTTTCTTTTATTTTATTTAACAGAAATCCGACATCAACAATTCCGCTTGAACATGTCCAGAGATAACGAGTTCTTCGGTGTGGCACAAGATGATCCAACACTCATAGCATTCCTACGTGAGATTCACATGAAAAAGTATCCAATGCATTTCCTTAAAAACGAACCAGCGGAGCATTTGAACTTCACCAACCAGCACGAACTAACGCCCGAGATGGCACATTATGTGGCCGATCTAGTTGGCGGCAAGCTAAACGGTGCAGCTATACAATCGCTAACCGGTCAAGCGGGCAATCTTATGACAGCCCCATGGTTGGCGGAGACCCTCAATTGGGCGGGGGTGATTGTTGAACCAGAACCGCGAAGGTATTTCACGCTGCGGAAGCAGAATGTTCATCGAGCGAAAATGCAGGTGGTTCATGCGTGTGTTTCGCCGAATCAGCATCCAAAGGAGGTAAATTGAAGAAGAATAAGAAAAAAAAAAAATGAAAATATGTAAATTTGTTATAAATTTCAATTGGATTTTGATAAATTGCTACATTTGTATGGTCAATGCCGACTGTGAAGAAAGCAGTCGTTGTTACGGTTTGGGCTTTCGAGTAAGGTTATTATTGTAAAACTGTACTTTGCATAGTTGAGTTGTTAAACATGCATTGGAATGGGAACTCAGATCCCTCTTGAACCAAGACCACCAAGAAAACTAGATCCCCGTAGTTTCAATTTTAGATGAGCACACGATTTACACCCAATTACGTGATTATTTTGTATGAACGCTCTACGATGTAAGCCAAGAGTCAGGAATATGATATGGATGGTTTTCTTATTATTATTTATTATAAATGAAAGTAGCAGAAAATTAGATTTGTTTAATAAGTTGTAATTTTTCCCACTGGCTCAATTGCTAGTATTAATCCCGTGGAGCAAGATGAAACCCTATACGACGGCAACGACAGTGAAATAGGTTTTCTTTTTCGGGGAATACTTTCCAAAAGAGCTTTGCAAAATTGAGGATATTTTACTGTACAGCTATTTAATTGGCGTAATATTTAGTGAGTTGGATTATAGCGCAGGTGGTCTGGCTCCAAATCAGATGATTCCACCTTAAATGTATTCAAGGGTAATACCTCTTTTAAGGAAGTTACAAATCTTTTAAGAGTATCTCTTGTCATGATGAAGTGCCCTCATCTAAGCCATTCGTATTTGGCAATAAATTGTAAATGTCCTCTATTCCTGCTCACTAAAAAAACCTACGCAAGAATAGTTGAGAGTGTAAGCCACTAGCCCCCGGATCTCAGTAAAGTACTTTATTTGTTTCTACAAGTCAGTATTGAGAATTGCTACCGAGTGCTAAAAGTTATTGCAATGGCAGTGCAAAACTATCTCCATCGAAACCATACATAATCCTAGTGAGATAGTTGAAGTCTTGATGAAATAGTTCAATAGTTAACTATTTTAAGGGGGTTTGCCTCCCTTAAAATAGCTTAATCCAGCCCATAAACTTGACGTTAGCAAACCCAAATTGTCATTTTATTACAATCTTCAATATTTATTTTTACTTTGTGTTTCTCAAAATAATATTCAATTTTTATATAAAATTATCTTAACTAGTCTTGTCCCCACCCCGTGTCGAAATTCTACACCAATCAAAAAATGAAAGCTAGCTATAAAATATTTGAAACAATTTTTGTATTTTTTAAATTTAATGTGCAGAGTGAATGGCAGTATAAAATGGTACTCAGCCAAAATGGAATCGCAGTGTTTAGTTTTGTGATTCGCGGACCCCCCGTGACTATAGCTTTCCAACCACATAAAATTTATCCAAATCGGTCCAATACTTTTTGAGAAAATGGTACCACAAAATTTTTGTATGCCTATTTATATATAGATGTATGTATGTGAAGTAAATATAATTTAATCTTTCTTGTTTTTTTCTTTAATTTGTTGCAGGTAACTCTCCATGACGATGAAAATTCGGAGGTTCGAATTAATAGTCTGTTTGACGAGGAAACCTCATGGTTTAATTCCCGCGTCAAATGTTTTCCACTCTATACAATTATGATGGCGTGTAATCGCATCGACTATGATCTCCTAAGCCTTGGTGTACACGGTCATGAATTGGAGGTAAATTAATTGTTCTTATAATACTATGAAACCAGATCTAATCACGACTTTTTTTATTGTTTTAACAGGTTCTTCAAACAATTCCCTTCAACAAAGTCTACATTGATGTGATATCCATTCACTTGCCGGAAAATCATGAAAACGTTCGCGGTTACATTCAATCAATTACAAAGTTCCTAATGGGAAAGTCATATAAGCTGCAAAAGAGCTTTGGTCATAATTATTTCTATCAGAAGCTCAATTCGAATCGAACCCGTAAAAAAGACATTCTTAAAAAGCCTTAATTATTGTCCACATTGTTTGTGTCCAACTAACTCAATGTAATTTACTTGTCTTACTCTCTACGCTCTCTGTCTCAAAATTGAAAAAAATTATACACTTAACAACAACAACAACAACAAAACACAACAACAACTTAACGAAAATGAGAAATATAAATATTATATTATTTAATTAAATTTAACAAAATTTATAATAAAATATCATTATTTAGCGAGAAAGTTAACAAGAAACCATACAATTTGTTAGAATATATAACTAGTATTTTATATATTCCACAAAACCACAAGTAAAATGGAGTAAATATCGATATAAATTTATTGTAAAAATTAAATAAAATGCATCACTCACCACATACAACGTACACACACCACAAAAAAAAACCATCACAAACTCGAAAAACGAGATATATTATGTTTAAATTATGTTTTTAATTTAATTTTCCCCATGTACAAACAACAACAACAACAAAAACGAATTGTTTAGTTTAAGTAATTAATTAAAATGTTTCCCCTTCTCAATATTCTTCAATAATTATAAAAAATTAGTTCACTTTAGTTTTATTATTATTGTTTTTTCTACGCGTTTCTTTTTTTCTATCTTCCATTTATGCTATTAAAATGCTATATATAAATATATATTTTTTGTATTAATTTAATTATACATATTATATTATTATTATAAAATATATAAAAGAAAAACAAAGTTAAATTTTAAGCGTTACTTTTGTAAGTAAAAACATAAGATACAAAATGGAACAAATTTAAACTATTGATAATTATTGTATTAATATTTTTTTTTTTGAAAAAAGGAAACTGTCGTCGTCATTATATTAAAAAAGTATTGTTAAGCTTTTTTCTCATTTTTCTGTTTTAATATTATAAATTATTTTTCTTTTTTTAAGAATAAAAGTAATTAATTAATTGTCAACAATATAATTTAAAAAAACTGGTTTACTTATTTTATTTTTTGTCTCGCTTATTTAGGAGAATTAATCGTTAGCAGGAACTGTTTGATTTAGTTTATTGAAAATTTGGTTGTTTCTTCGATTTTATTTAACCTGATCCTAAAATAATTCTATGGTTGCATATACATAGTTTTTCGAATTTCCTCTTCTCCGCGAAGATTTTGTGTTTATATTAATCGAATCGGCTCTCTCTTAAAATATCATATTTCCATGACACGTAACCTTTTTACTTTTTTTTTGTAAAACTAAAGCCAATACCTTGTTCTAAAATTTTATTCGGAATTCTACTGCTAGAGAAAGTTCGGTGAGCGTTTTTCAGATTTTAATCCAAAAGTATCGTTAAATATGCATAAAGAAATCAAAACTCCTCCCCTCTCTTCCTTTGCCTTCCTTAAAGGCTCTTATTCTTCATGTTCCTGTTCTGAAATAAAAGTTTTCACCAAATTTTTATTTTCGAAGGATTTTTTTTACCACGGTTTGTCAATCATCTTAGACAAAATTAAAAAAATCTACGTTTGAATAATTAAAATATAAAAATAAGGTCGAGTTCTCAAATGCAAACATAACAATTCCTTGTTAAGCAGACAATGCAAAAGATTCTTTTTTCTTAGGCAAATACAAAGGTGTTTCTGCAAATGTTAAAATAATGTTGCACAATTCACTTGCATTTGCCTTGTCTGTATTTTAAATCTGCTTTGCAAGTGTTTTGCTTTGCAAATCTTGCATTTAGGAAGTTGGCCAAAGCTAACTTAATGGAGAAATTAGTATCATTTAAATGATGTCACCAAAAATTAACCTTAAATAATTAAATAAATAGAAAGCAAAATAAGATTAGCAAAATGCGTTGTAATTTATATATGTATACACGTACGGCCATTGAGCGAACAAAACGACCACTTCGCGATTAATTACAAACGACCAATGCCCGAAATTCGATTATGGCTCTTCTTTAAACACATCATGATATAGTAAACTGAAATGATTCTTATGTCAAGAGTTCTCTTGCACAACAGCAACTTGTGTGGCTCGCCTCGAGCTGTGGCCTTTTTCTGGTTAACCATATCATCCGTTCGAAAGAAATTCCCAAACTTAATTGAAATCCTCTCGATTCGATTTAAATAGTTCAGGTGTTTTTTGTTCCATAAGAAAACATTTTTCTGATAAAAGTTTAAATACTTGTAAATTCTTTAACAAAGGAATGCATTGTGTTGCTTAAGTTTTGGAAGCAAGAGGCAAAAGCAAATAAGGACAAGGTAGAAAGACTACTACTTAACATAAATTTATACTTTATATGTAAGTGTAGTACAGTCAAATTTCAAAAACAATACAAAGTTTCGATTTGATCTTCGATTTTGTAGAATGATTTTTCTCGGTGTCGCGGTCGGTCGGCTTAAAGCAGTCTTATTTATCTTGATCTATCTATAAGATCCTATAAGTTAATAAATTATTATTCCCAATGTGGACAAAATAGTTTCAAACCTTTTTTTGTCGGGGAACTTCGGAAGAAATTTAACGTGATGTCGAAAATTCCTATGATAAATTTTATTGGATTCGATGTGTCAATTGAAACTGATACCACGAAAGAAAATTCTTTAATTTGAAAAAAATGTCTTCTGGATGGATGTTAAAAAGGGGCTGATATGTCGGTAGTATAACCAAAAACAAATTAAATTTATTTATTCATTTATTACAAAATAAATTAAAATAAAACAATAAATTAAGTGTATCAAAATAAAAAAACTCGCAAAAGTCGAAAGGGCCAAAATTCTGAAATTCACCTTTAAATAATTTCTTATTTTTGTGTAACTCATATTTCCAACTGCCAATGGCTTAAAATCACGAACGCAAATTTTATTGTGAGCTTCGAAACGGCCACGATGCTCTAAAGTTTTCCTCAGAATTTATTCGTATCGGGAATAAATTCTCGAAGGGTATTCAAGTAAATATTGCGCTAAGTAAAGTAGCATTGAAAAGTCTATGACTCATTAAAAATTAGAATTCGAGTTTAATGCTCTTTAAAGGTCCTTTGAAGTCCGAATAGGAAACGACAGCATTACGATTATTTCTCAAAGGATATTACAAACAATAATATCCGACAAAAATTATTGTTATTTTTATCGACAAAAAACAGAAATCAAAAGAGCTTAGAGATGATTATTTATGGACATTAAACAACGCTTTGATTTTGGAACCCCCTTAAAAATACATACAAAGTAACTCTAGATTCTCAAGTTTAAAAATGCTTTGAATAAGAAAGGTTAAAAGTATTCATTCTAAAAATGCAACTCTTTATTATTTCTTATAAAACATTTATTTTTATTTGCGACTTTTTGCCTAATTTGAAAAAAAAAAAATGCATTTTACTATTTCATATTGCGGTGTGCCGTTCAATGAAAACTATTTTTCTCGAAACAGAGGTACCCGTTATTTCAACATAGGCCAAATGGCTTCTTTGATATCATATGGTATCGTTGTCATATGTTGCACCATTTATATTAACTCAATTATTAAAAATAAATTACTTTAATAAATGAAAATATCTTAACATTTTGAGAGTTTTCGTTGAACGACATCGATTTATTCATATTTCCATCTAGTATACGAAGAAATTAAATCGAATTCAGGTCAAAAGTATCATCTTTGAAGTATTAAGCTAAAAAGCTATCATTTAAAAAAATATGAAACAGATTTCTCAGACTAATACACAAATATAACATACATAAAATATACATTAATACGAATTATTCACAAAATTAGATAGAATTTTAAATTTTTGAATATTCTGCAAAAACTGAAATTAAATAAAAGCAAAATAATGAAAATGAAAAGAAAAAAGAAAGTATGTAATGAAAAATTAAAAAAAAGAATTATGCTATGTAATTTTTAGCAGAGAATATTATTTGTTTTTCTCAATTCCAGTACCAAACAACTTTTAATTTAAATAAAACAATTTGACAAAATAGTTTCATCCGATAATCATTATAAAGTTAAAATTATTTTGTGAAATATCAATTCAAATTTACGAATTCAAGTTATGAACTATTCCTGGTGGTATTCAAAAGATATGTTAACTATTTTTAAACTTAAAATTAATGCGTGCCAGTGCATATTGTTTTTTCTATTTTCTTTTTCCATAATTATTTCAAACATTATAATAAATAAAGTGAAGCAGACAAGGAATAAAGATAATTAAAAGATGTTGGTAATGTAAACAAATTACTTGTTTTAATTTTTGTATATTTATGTTAACGAACCTTAAAACAAAGAAAATCTGATTTTAATCGACATCAATTTCTTAAGGTGAGAATTGTAAATGTATTTGAGTGGATTTAAAATTTGCGAACAAATCAAACTCAAAATAGACCCCAGGAGCCAGCGATCGTTTTAAATGAACATTTGGTGTCACTGTTAAGTAAATCGGCGATCCTGCTCGCGCACTTGTAGTGAGTGTGTCTGTGGCAGCCGTCCAAGATGTACAAAAAACGATTCCAGGAAAGATGAACAAAAAAAATGATTTCAGAAAAGATGAGTGCAGCGAAGCTTTTATGAACATTTTAAAAATGTCCGTGCAACTTTCAGAGGGAGAAACCTTTTGGGTTAATGATGCAGCGCTACGCCTTGTGGATTGTTATCTTTTGCGAATGCAATCTATAGTGACTTCAATCAAAAGATTGCATTCTTTACATTCTTTTTAAAGAATGCAACTTAAAAAAATACAGTCGCAATCTTTTTTTTCCAATGTTTTATCAGCAACAAGTTGCTATTGATTGATAACAACATGTTCTTGTTTTTGGTTCGTCGTCGTTACCAAATGTTTCGTATTGGTTTGGGAAATCCTAAATGTTGGTTAAAAATAACATCAACACAAAACATTTTATCTAAGGTATTTTAGGCAATTTAACAAATTTTTAAGAGGGCTCGTAAGTATTATGGCGGGCAAAACGCAAACGAATGCAATGAATTCAAAAAATTCAAAGCATTCAAAAGAATTTAAAAAATGCAAAAATTCAAAGAATGCAAAAAATTCAAAAGGCTTCAAAAGAATGCGAAGAGTGCAAGGAATGCATGAAGCCCCAAAAAATTGAAATCAGTTGATGGTGACGGTAAATTGTAGAAACAAAAGTTTGCATTCTTTTAAAAGCAAAAAAGAGAATGGCAACTGCATTTTAAAAAAAGAATGAAAAGCAGAGTTGGGTAGTAATTATTACATATTGTAATTGATTACAGGGTTAATTACAATTACATGTAATCAGTAATTGAGTTTTTGCAATTACAATTACATGTAATTGTAATTGGAAATTTTCAATTAAATGTAATTGAAAATTTTCAATTAATACTTACATGTAATTAGGAAAAAGTAATTGAAGACAAAAAAGTAATTGAAAAAACGTGTAATGATTACTTGTTCTGTAATCATTACACACAAATGTAATTGATTACATAAAAAATCAATTACATTTAACACAATGTGAAGGAAAAATCTTTGCGTACCATATATTAAGTTCATATAAGTAAATTAAATAGGCATAAATTAAAGATCGTAAGAATGGTTTATCCCCCAGATGTGAACAAACTACAAATCGTGCTTGTATTATAGACGTTGAGCGTTGAGGTTAGATTTTCTTCACATATATTTAAGTGTAATTGATATTTTTTGTAATCAATTACATTTGTGTGTAATGATTACAAAAAAAGTAATCATTACAGATTTTTTCAATTACTTTTTTTTTGTTCAATTACTTTTTTTCAATTACATGTAATTAAATCAAGTAATTGCTTTTTTTTCAATTACATGTAATTTGTAATTGAAATTTTCAATTACAATTACGTGTAATCAGTAATTTAACTTTTTCAATAACAAATTATATGTAATCGTAGTTGATTTCTTTTGTAATGATTACTACCCAACTCTGATGAAAAGAATGCAATTTTTTTGTTTAATACATTGAGAGATTGTTAAGGACTGCATTCTCAAAGATTGCAACCCTCTCTTGCACCCTAGTACCTACCTTGCATTTTTTTCTTATAGAAAACTGGTACCACGAAAGCTGAAATTTAGTTTCTAATAAAAACAATAATACGAATAAAATAATCCATTAAACTTTTTGCAGCGGAAAATAGGTCAGGTTTTGAGTTATGGTTAAAGCGCATCAAAATCAGTGTGCATTGGCTTTGCGTCTTTTTATGTGTAGAAAATTTATATCAGGAAAAATGAGTATTCGTAAAGTAGTATAGCAAAAACATTACCAAATATAAAAAAAATAGTGAACTGAACTGAGAAAAAATGCCAGAAGCATTTGAATTGAAGATACACTGAATCACATTAAAAGCGATCCTTTTATATGATTTCGATATTTTTTGTTATAATCACCCTCATTACGATAGCCGTTTTACTAAAACGCCTGTAAAACGACACGGCTCTTAAAGCGACATTTGGCGTTTCAGTAAAGTAAAGTGAAGAGCAGAGAGAATGCTTAACTTTTAGTTTCATTCAAACACCAATTGTCGTTTCTGAAGCCTTGTCGTTTTTCTGGCGTTTCAGTAAAACGACTATTGTATTAAGAGTGAATACCTCATACAAAATGTATTCTGCCAAACTTGAGCATTGGCATAATAGTGGCTTACATAAACAATTAAAAGAAAACAATCCATGAACAACCAGCTCTGAAAAAGCCAGAAAAAATAATAAAAGTTACCAATAAAAGTGACCATACTGAAACAAAAATCTCGGTCTAAGGCACCTATTATGACTTGCTATTCGCCGCGTCGAACGTTCGAATGTGACTATGTGGCATTACCGTTTGCGACCCGTTTAAATTAAGTTCGCCTTAAATGGCTAAAATTAGAAAAAATTATGAATGTCACTCAATATTTACCTTTAGGAAACGATGTTGAACTGTAACTATTTGAAAAAAATTGCAGTTTTTATTTATTAAATGTCGAACGTTCGAGTTGAGTCGAACGTTCAACTCGGCGAATCGCAAGTCATAATAGGGGCCTAATGCTACATTTCCACCTAACGCTAATCTGAGATTTGATAAGATTAACTGCAAATCTCCTTTAAATCTCGAAGATTTACCATACACATTTTTTTCGTAAATCTTGAAGATTAGAAATTAATCTTGTTAAATCTTCCTAGGACAAATACTTTTACAAATCGAACTAACCTATTCCTGTATGGCACTGAAGGATTCATTTATGGCTGAGTTCTTCACAGAGGAAACATTCTATCTCACTTCCTCTTCATAAGAAAAAATGAAACACCATTTGCAATTTTTAAATCTGCTGTCGAAGTAAATCTTTTTTAAATCTTTTTGTGCGGTGGAAACACCAAAAATATTTATTAAATCTGAACTGAGATAATCCTTTGGTGGAAACATAGCATAAGTCTCGTTTCAATTTTCACTTCTTACACACAAGTATGAATAAATGAGAAATACTGGATCTGAGTATCAACTTTAGATAAGGCTCGTCGGGTCTTTTCAGATCATTTTAACGTTTTAAAGTGTTGCCAGTGTTTTTTATGCGATATCTGCCCGAATATTGAGTTTCAACTCATAACTCTTTAGGCTGGTTGATTACCACGGCCCCACAGAAAAAAGTCTGTAGCTTACAGATTATCACGATAAGTTTAATATTTCAAGAGTAGTGTGGAGAGTTGCACCACCTTGCTGAAAAAATAAATAATCCCCCAAACCTTATGTCTTCAAAAAAAGTGAAATTAATGCGAAAATTATACTGGTCCACCCGGCTTCGCTCGGATAAACAAAAGTTTCTTAAAAAAATTACAATACAAAATTATTAATAAATTAAACAGAATAAATTATCAGCCTTAAAGTGCCTCTACAATATCCCACAAAGTATTAACACATGTCAGAATAAAGTGGGAAGAAATTTCATACGACTGCCAAATTTGTGTGATGTAAGTGACTTTCATATTTTGCTTCCACACTTGCATCAAAAAATCAGTTTCACCATACCCTCAAACGCCCAAGTGGGATAGAAAGTGTGATGGTTTTAGAACCGATCCTAAATATTTTCATGTATTTAAACATGTCAAATCGTGTCGGATGCGCTGTCAATTTGTGTGTGATGAAATGTCATATTTTGTTTTCACACTATTATACATGATTTCTTCCCACTTTTTTGACATGTGTTAATACTCAGTGGGATAGTGTGAAATGGCTATTACTGAGAGTGATGCCCTCAAAATATTTCAACCGAAAAATGTTTGTTCCCCGGAAGTTTCATAAGCTACTATGAGTTGCGCCCGAAATTCTCTTGTCCTAAAATATACAAAGAACTTGCGTGAAATAAAATCATCAGTAGATAAAAAAAGGGAGATTTTTTGCTCGTTATTACAATACATTTTGCCAAAAATGAAAAATCACTGGCATCCTCCATGAATAGCAGTTCGCATTTTGTTCTTATATCCGCTTATCTGATGAGTGGCCATATTTATCACCATTACATAATCCAGTGTGCTTCATAAGAAGTATGATATCTATAACTGCGCCAGACTTGTAAAAAAACAGGAATCAAAATCGAACCCTTTTTTTGTTGTACCCCATTTCACCCTGTAAATATGTTGCTTAATCTCGAAAAACGTAAAGCGTATACCTTTTTTTCACCCCATTTCACCCTACAAATAGAAATTTTTTAACAAAATTTGGGCCCTAAAGCGTTCCTCTTAAAATAATCTTTCAATTTTCAAACACTAAAAGAATTTTGGAAATGGAATAATGTAGTTTCTGAGATTATTCACAAACAAACAAAGCAAGATGAGAGCTTTATTAATATAGATTTACATAGGAAAGTGACTTTTGGCCCACCCTGTATTTATTAGAAAAATTCACGGACAGCCTTAAGGCGGCGGGCGTGGGTCTTTCAGAGCAAGAGGCATCTTCTGCACCTAAGATTTTGATGAGTTATTTTTTCTCATTAAAACCCAATATAATACAAATACAATCTCAAGCCTTTTGATATATTTCAGCAGGGAGCTGTTTTTAGTTCATGATTCAGAAAAGTGCTCGCACTAACCTTGTATTTAATTATTATATTTGCCTGTAATACAGTATTCAAGTCTTCATACAATATTCTCTTTAAGATATTTGATAGCAAATTTTATGTCATAACATATCACATAATTTCCAATCCAAGTTTCCTGAAGGCAAATGAAACATCTAAACATCTGTAAATACCTATGAAAGTAAAAAAGATAAATTGTGTAGGTACTATGGTCGACCTGCATTAACGCTTTTAAAATTTTTCAATGTGAACTATCATAGTGATTAATGCTTTAGAAACTTTTAATGCAAGTCGTCTTCAAAGGTGTAGTCTCTTTTTGTTTGTCTTTATTAAGATAGTAAAATAAAGCTTCAGTAATACATATGTATATAACGCATATGAGAACTCAATTAAAATAGAAAATTTTGTCTTACAAAACTGAAATTACGCATACGCCCCAGTGTACGCACAACTTTATGTACTCTTTAATAGTCTCATTTTAATATGATTATCTAATAGGCGTTTTAATATGTATGTATACGATGATGGTAGATAGTTTTATGATACAATAAAAAAGATTGTTGTAATATAAATAATTCATTTAATCCAAATGGAAGTTTGATTAATACAAAAACTCATAACATTTGCTTTCCGCGACTTCACCAATTGTTAAATTTCCTTAATGGCTTAAAAGAATTATGTTGGAAAATATCAAAGAGCTTGGCATATCACGTATCACATAAAGTTTTTTAATTTTTCCAATGAAAAACAAATTATAGACAGTGCTCAAATTGTCATGGCTCTAACTAGGTTTGTTCTCTTCTCAGTATAAACAAACAACACCTACGTACATATACAATACATACCTTAAGTCTGTAATTTCTAGAATTTAATTTCAATTAAAACCGTATCGTTTTTTCCTGTATTTTCCTGGAAAATATAAAGTTCTGCACTTTCGATGTTTAACTAAATGGTGTGCAGGAGTTGCAATAAATTTTGTCTCTCCCCTTTGTTGCTTCAGTTGATAAAAAGCCTTATAGTACTAAACCTTTAAGCAAAATATAAGAACTACATCATAAAACTTATCCTTGAGATTGCTTGGCAAAAGATCAAAGTTCTTTTAATATCTAAAAATTTATAACGTAAAATAAAGGAAAATAAAAAAAAAATACATAAAAAACAATTTAATATCACATCATACGTATAAGAGGAGCTTGCTATTTATGTTTGCACATCCGGGTCTGCAAACTAAGAAGCTTCATCATCATCATCATTATCAACGTCGTCATCGTCGTCATCGTGGAGACCAAATTCCACCCCCAAATTCAATTAGGGAATTCTTTCTGCCACTATACTGCCACCGCTGTCGGAGGATAGAAAAGTTTCGCTTCTGCTGTTGCTGCCGCACTAAACGTCATCTTATTCAGTTACAGTATAATAAAATAAGGAAACATTAAGGGACGTGGAAAAGAACACAAGGACGATATTCCCTCTTCCCTGCGTCCTTGATATGACTTCGTCTTTTCCACTGATGGCCCTCGCTGGGACGTTAGTTTTTTGAACAGGCGTCATTCTATGTTCTCGTCAAAAAGAGTTGTTGCTTGATTGGAGCTTTAATGGATGCAATGGCCACGATGAGAGTGCATGATGCATATATAGTGTTATAGAGAGACCAAGGATATGGGTTAGACACGTCACCGGACCACATATGTACGTTCCATCAGAAACTAGAAGAGGCGTATTCGTGATGTGTGGGCACATATGTATGCACATATATGTATGGATTGTATGCATATATACATACAAGAATGCTGGTCATCCATTATTGATATTAGGTTTTGCTTTTATAAACAGCTTTGAAGTTAATAACGAAATTCAAACACATCATTCATCGTTTATTTTATGGAATTCTTTGTACTGAAGGATTGAAAAATCTCTAAGGCATGTCCGAAGTACAAACGTTGGATTGAATGCTGCCCAGCACGACACTGACAACAATGAATACATTAAAGACGAGTCGGTTTACTTGTTAATTTTACATGGCATAAGATTTTGAAGATTATTTTTCAAGTTTAAGTTTTAAAAGATTAATAAAAACGGTTTTCAAAAACAAACCCCTTTTTAATTCTATAATACTTTTAACTCTCATTATTGTTCTTTTCTGGCGCAATAGTAATAATTAATCCATATACTTATCGGACTATTCAACTGCATAGGTCTCCTTCGTGGTGGAAATTTGTACCAATGCCCATACATTTTTGCTCATTCTCTTTTAATTAATTGCAAATCGTAGCGAGCAATGTTTTAATCAAAAACTAGTTCTTCAGGTATAAAATCGAAAATTACTGAAAGAAGCGCGAAAATTTCGCGTTTTATTTAATTTTTTGTGGTTCGAAGATTTTCTTGGCTGGAGCGTTGCTGTACAATCGCTCAATGTGGCCAAGCCAGTGTAGTCGACGTGTTTTGGCTCTTTGGAGTACATTCACATGTTGGTACAGCTCGTACAATTCACTATTTAAGAATTAACCTAGCGGTTTGCTAGGGTAATTCTTCGTCGGATTCCCAGGTGTCGTTCGTGCAATTGATGTTTGTTCCGAGGTAGGTGAATTCCTTGCCTACCTCAAAATGACTGCTACCAACAGTGACGTTTTGTCCTAGCCGATGGACAGATGAGGCTTTGTTTGTTTATAGCATATATTTTGTTTTGTTATATCATTCACTTCAAGACCAACCCGTTTCGCCTGTACATCAATAGCTGTGAATACTTCAAGTACAGCTCTATTGGAGTGGCCGATGATGTCAATGTCATCCGCATAGCCAAGCAGTTGAGAGGACCCGTTGAATATAGTGCCTTCCATGTTAACACCACTCTTGCGCACCATCTGCTCCAGGACTAAGTTGAAGAAATCACATGGTAGCGCATCTCCTTGTCTGAACCCTGAACACGTCTGGAATAACTTGGATGAGTTGTTACCCATTTGCATGTTTTACCACGTATTTTGTAATGTCATGCGGCATAGCTGGATCAGTTTTTTCGGGATCCCGAGTTCCGACATCGCCAATAGAAGCACTTGGTGACTTATGCTATCATATGCGGCTTTGACGTCGATGAATAGATGCTGGGTCTCGACTTGAAATTCGTTGGTATTTTCCAGTATTTACCTCAATGTGAAGATTTGGTCTATCGTTGATCTGCTTGGCCTGAAGCCACACTGGTACGTGCCAATCATAGTGTTGCAGAAAGGTTAAAGACACTCACATAGTGCGTTGGATAGGATCTTGTAGGCAACATTAAGCAAGGATATGCCTCTGTAGCTCTTGCAAGACATAGGATCGCCTTTTTTTTCTAGACTGGGTGTATGGAGCTATTTGACCAGTCGTTGGGCATACTTTCCTCCTCCCACGATTGGTTGATGAGCTGTGCATGCAACTTACGATGACATCTCCTCCATACTTGAAGAGTTCCGCAGGTAGGCCATCTGAGCCAGCGGATTTTTTGTTCTTAAGCTTGTAGATGGCTTTCTTAACCTCTTCAGTACTGTGCGGTGGGACTGGATCCTCATTTTGGTCTCATGCTTCTTAGAAAACTGTCCCCTCCTCTACATAATGCTCATTAAGCAGTTGCTGGAAATGCTGCTTAAACACGTCTACAATTCCCTGTGCTTTGGTGACTAGGTGCCCTTCGCTGTTTCAAAGAACTTGCATGCCAGTCCTATAACCAGATGCCAGTTGCTTGGCTGTTTTGTAGAACCGGCAGATGTTGGTAGCGGTGCTAGACTCTTCGAGATACTTGAGCTGAAAGGAACTCCTCTTCAATACTGTGCATTCACCATCATACCACGGGTTCTTTTTTCTGAGTGGTTGATAGCCTGTGGTGGTCTCGACTATCTCCTTAATGATGTCGCGATACTGGTTCCACTGGTTTTTTGACGCTTGTGGCTGGGGGTGCGGCAGAGTTTCCCGGTCAATTGCTCACTGTAGTCTCCAGTTTTCTCATACATATGTGCTAATGCATGCAGATGCAATGTTGAATTTCCGCCTTTGGGCGGTCTTCGTTTTCTTTTCGTTGGACAGTCGGGCTCTGAACTTTGTCACATCAAAAAAGGGGTCAGAGTCCACGTTAGCACCACTGAAAGTTCACACGTCCAATATGTTCAATGCGTGCCTTGCGCCAATTAGCATGTGGTCGATTTGGTTGGCGGATCAACCATCTAGAGATCTCCGGTTGCTGTGTGTATCCTTCGCCTGGGAACCCTATAGTACTTATCACCGTATAACGAGCTGCAGCAAAGTCGATTAGTCGGAAGCTGTTATCTGTTGTCGTTTCGTGGAGGCTGAGCTTTCCAGCTAATCCGCCAAAGATGTTTTCCTTTCCGACTAGCATTGAAATCTCCGAGCACGACTTTGACATCGTACTCCGGACAGGCTCCCGTTCAGGAGGTCGCAAAACTCCTGTTAGACTCCTCAGCTTCATCGGTAGGGGCGTGTGCATATATAAGGCTATGATGTTCTGGAAGGTAGCGTTGATGCGGATCACAGCCAGGGGATCGCTAATCGGCTTAAAATCGATGACTTTCGATCTGAGTCAATTTCTCACGACGAATCCGAATCCTAGCATGCGCAGTCTTTGATGACAGCTGTCACAATCTTTTCTTTTCGTTATTCCTGAGCCTATCCGTTGTGTCTCCTGGATCGCGGTAATATCTGCCTTGTACCACGAGAGGAAAGATTCAAGGTTTTGAGTAGCACCTGGCGTATAGAGTGTCCTTACATTCCAGGTGCATACTCGTAGGTCATAGCCCATTATAGACAGTTTGGATATAAGGATATTATTTATTAATGTATTATTTTGTATTGGAAAATAATGTTAACCTGGTATGAAACATTTTCAGGGTTGCTGATATGCGTTAATAAGGGCATAAGTGTTTTGTTAAAATATGTAATATTTCTAAAAATTTTAAAATTTCGTTTTTCTATTTGTCCATAGCCGTGACTTATTACGACCCTCAGTACCTAAATGACATTCGTTACGTTGCTAGGATGGTAGAACGTCGTTTTTTCAAAATCCGACAAGGCATCTCGAAACCCTCTTTCCAATACCTCTTTAAGTCACTAACAAAATCTCCAGTCACAACACAGTGGTGGCTATCACCCATACTGTCAAACCAATTTTTAATAAAAAGTAATCAATGAAAAACCAAAAATTGTAAAAATTAAAATCGCTCCCCGTTATAAAAAAGTAAGTATTGGCCACAGTGTACAAATCTAAGGCAATATTTATATTGTACAGGTTGTCTGTGGAGATAAGCTGCAATTGATCTTAAGTTTTTGTTTCAATAGTAATTTCTTTTAAAAACAGTGGTTTTTTCCTCATTAGACATGCACAGGTGCTCGGAAGAGATGGGGCGAGAGAGGTCATTTACCCCCATGACTTGTCTATTTTATGTTGAAGTCCATGATTTGCTCCCTGAAATGAAAATTAAAAAAAAAAAATATCTTTTTTTGAAATACTAGCAAATATTAGGCATGCAGCATGCTAAACACAGCTTTGCGCTGTTCACGATTTTCCTAATTTAATTCGAATAAAAGAATTAATAACAAGAACAAATTGGGAGTTATTATTATTTTTTGACTCAACTGTACCAAATTGGTAAAAATGTGAGTTGAAGTTTTATAGAAAGTTAAAAGTAGATATCACAAATATTCTCAATATAAAAGACTTGTACATAAGTATTTATACAATTTTAATAGCTTACAAGCATGCACAGATATCCTAACTAGATTATAGATGCGAAAGTGAGTTTAAATCGCTGAATCAATTATGATGAATTTTGATATAGAGACTGACTTTTTACACACATTTTCTTGAATATAAAATTTAAGGTAAAATTTCAAACAAAATATAAAAGGTAGGTAGGTATATAAGGGTCCATATCGTTGTAGATTGAATATGAACGTGAGACAAAGATTGCTTTTCAAAAATATCAATTTACACGCATCAGTCAAAACCAGATTCAACCTTTTTCTACTTAAAATTCAAACCTAAAATGTCAGAGATCACCTTTCAGCCCATCTAACTAATAAATAATGTTCACATAACAATAATTTTAAGAAAAAAAAAAAACAATAATCCTTGTTAAGCGTAGCTGCATTGTAAAAGCTCAAAACTGCGTTACAAATTGCAAACAAAAATGATTCCCACTTAAAAGTTCAAAGCAACAAAACAACAGCAATATCCTTTATCAAACTTTCTTTGATGCAAAACTTTATTTATATTGGACAAAATACGTGTAGATATAAGTAGGTGTATGTGTGTCTGTGTGTGTATGTTTTCACCCTGAAAAGTTTTTCCATTCTTTTTCTACTATACACTCGCTGCCGCCATTAATCATCCACACCAACGTATGAATGGCAATACAATTATGCACAAGACTCTGAGGCAACAGGCTATTTCCTCAAAAAATATCCACGCATGGGCATTAGGCTTCCAGAAAAGCATCCCCCAAGGCGAACCATATTGCCCCTATTTTTCCCTTAAACAATAATCACAACACAATCCAAGGAAAATAAGAGTCTTCCTCTTCTAACCATTGCGTTGCGTAATTTGAACTTTCCAGATCGCGGGCGATGATTTATATGTGTACCCGCAACTATGCTACCCCTACACAACTTTAGGGTAGTTAGTGCAAGAAGGGTATATATATGATCCAACCTTTACCAGAAGTATCTATCGATTTTACCATCGAAAACAGCTGGTGACGGTGTTGAAGTAGCCTACGCGGTAAAGTCATTCCCGCATCCACAAGTGAGTTCCACTCCCATAACAAGCTCACTATTTATGTACATGGTAAGCTAAAAGAAAAAAACAGAAACAGCACAAAAGCTCCTAACACTGAAGCATAAGCTGAACTAGTTGAGGAAAATTTTCTCGACTATAACATTTAGTGGGACACAGTCCTCCGGTGATGCTAACGCAAAACAGTAATAAAAGTGATAACAGTGAAATTCTTCCTTATTTTATTTTTCCATTTTCCATTTTCAATTATTTTTTATTTTCCTTAAATTAAGACAATTCAAAAGAAATCCCGAAATTCCATCTTCAGAAAACCAGGTTCAAGAGACGAACTCTATTTTTGGTTCTCCAGAGATAGAGGGAAAGTTGATATTAATTTAATTCATTTTCTTTTTTTTTGTATTTATCCCCTCTGTTGATTCTCATAATCATATCCCCACCCGTTGAATAAGACACAATATTTATATAAATCCATTCATTATCTAAAAATCATCATCGGGATTGATAAACATATTTTTTGAAAGAAAATTCAATTTTCTTTTATCAAATCATTTTGAGTGGTTAAAGTTTTCAATTTTTCAAACTCAAACTTTTTTCTCCCCATCAGCAGTCGACTCGACCCGACCTAGTAAACTTTGCCCTTTTTTTTCCTGATTTTACTTTCGTTCGCATTTCAAATTGGGTGCATCCTAGATTTTTCATTTGAATCCAATTTTTTTTTTAGTTATTGTGTGGGTTACTGTTGTTGTTGCGTCGCGACTTTAAAAACGATTCAATTCAGTTTTCTGAGTGAAAAAAATATTGTAAAAAATTCATTTATGTCCGAATTGCGTCGTGGAAAATGGATTAAGTTCAAAGGAGTTTCATGTAAATTTGAGGTATGTAACATTTTATTATTTTTTTTTTTTGTGAAAAAAGAAAAGTGTGTATCTAAATATTTTGTATTTTTGACTGGCTGGGTGTGTGTATGCATTTTTGTGCCTAGAAATTAAAAAAATAAAAGTATCTACTGAAAAAAAAATTAAAAAAAAAGTTAAAAAGTAAAATTTGTAGGTACCTACGCATACTTTAAGTGTGACTGCTGCAAAGAATGCATTTGATTATATTTGGAAGAATAAAAAAATGAGTTTTCACCCAGCTGGTATATTTTTACTGTTGTAATAAATAGGTATGAGTTTGTGAAATAAAATAATATCTTGAGCTCGATTTTCGTTACGAATGCATCCGTTATCTCCCTAAATATAAGTACATATCTACTTTTGATTTGATATAATATGTACATTTACGCATGTTAGAGAATACCATTTAATGGTTTTTTAAGAACATTCTTTGGCAAGTTTTTCTCAATTTAATACCAATATCATTTTTATTCATTCCCATACTAATTTTTTACCAATAAAATTGAAGAGTTTAAGCCTGCAGCAAATGTTTTACAGAGCCAAAAGTCACATTAAATTGTTGAGTGTTAATGGTTGCTAAGTTGCACAAGCCGAACTTGATATCTCAGGCCCAGCAAAATATTTTTTTCAAAGTGAATTTAAATCCCGGTAGATATATTTTGTTGACATTAATGCCAAAATAGTAATTAATAATAAGTTTATGTGCATGGTGACCGAACTATGGTTTTACTTCAACTAACTTAGAAAGTTTAATTATACTGAACCATACATTTGAAGCAGTTTTACAGAATCTGGCATGCAAAGGATTAAAAGATTTGCAAATAATGTAGCCAATATAATTATTCTTAAAAATAGTTAAAATTGTATAAGAAATATTCGTACAGTTTTGTATTAAGAGTGTTCCGAACTGAACAAAACCAGTCATTTGCTAACTTTTTTTTTTTGCATATATAAGACCCTTTTTTCACTTTCATCACATACTTTGTTTTATAAAACTTTGCATTTTTACTAATTGGTCATTAGTAGGCGTATTATTGTATTAAAAAAAAATTTCTAAAAGTAACTGATTTTAACTTCTAAATTTACATACATTTTCTATCAAAAAGTGCATTATAAGAATTAAAAATTTCAATATCAAATGATACAAATATGATTACATAATTAATGAAAATCATGAAAAATATATTGAATTTATATCCACTGCAAACAAATTTGTCAAAAAAATACCGTTAGGTATAAAAAATTGACTGTCAAAAATGGGTTTTTTCAAAATTCACAAGTATTATTATTTTGCATTACTAAAATTTTTATTAGGTACAAAATTAAAAATTTTCTCCAATAGTGGCATAGTAAAAATATGGAATTTTATGTTATTAAACATTTTTTTGCAAAAAATGCTATAGTGTAGGCTACATTTGCTTTGAAAAACAGCCATTTTAGCCATTTTCTCGATTTCTTAGAGGCTTTTACCAAAATCTAGAGCACAAAATTAAATTTTTTTTCCAATGATGGCATAGATAATAAGTTTATCTGTCCATAGACACCTTAATCGCTTTGATTGGACAAGTACACGCTTCGCAATCTTATTCATGAAATCACCATTTCAGTCCGGAACGCTCTTAAGTTACATTACTTGGACTTCTAAGAACTAACTACCCGAAATATTTAAATACTTTGGTGGAGTCAGAAAAACGAGAATAAAAATACTGTTATTTTGCTATAGCTCAACTACAACGAGTGGTGTCTCAAAAAAGCTTTAACGATTTTGAATAAACTTCATACTTATGATGTCCTAAGCGATTGTAATAAATCTGCGTTTTTAATTTTTGGTTCCAAATGTATATAACGAAAATACGATTTTGACGTTTTTTGGGGTATTTTGGTGAACTTATTTCAGCAATTAAAAAATTTATTTTCTTTTAGAATATTTCAAAAAACATTTTAAATCAAAAACAAAAAAAAATGTTTATATTTAAAAAAAAATATTATTTTTATTAATTTTGTGATTTCAGAAACAGGTTAGTCAGATGTTTAGGAATAGGTACATCAAATTTTAAATTTTTGACCATTCTTCTTTCTTTTGCAGCGGATGTTCTATCCTTTCTAGTTCCCTCCCAACCCTTCTTTTCGTCTTTGGAAATGCCAGCATTCTTTCTTCTCAGATCCTAGATTCCTAACTCCTGTAAAGTTCCCCACATCCCCACCATATCAAAACTGATAGGGTCGTAAACCTACATATTCATAGACATTGTTACTACTAGGAAAAACTTGATTTTATTTAAACTTCATCAGGTTCACTCCAGTTTTGTCTAGTCCAAAAGATTGAATAAATTCTATGAAAATGCTCAGTTGTTTTTCAAATTTTTAAGTTATTAAATAAAGTAGTTTTGATTTGTTCCCTCCTTTATGTTTTCGGGGGTGCTGATACTGAATCTCAGGTTTGCGATCAAAATTTCTTGATGCAACATGGAAAAAATGAGCCAAAAATGTATTTATTTTTTTACTTATGGATCGAAAACTATCACTTATTCGTGAATTACATCATAGCACAATTGAAAGTATAAACTATTTTCAACAAATCTCTGTTTTAGGTTTTTTTCTGCGACAACTCATTTGGGTCAAGCGCCAGTCGAAAATTGACGTGTTTTTACTGTCTCAGAAAATCCACTAAAAACCTTAATTTACTACTTTGGGTGACAAAATTTGAATTTTTGTCTTTAACATGAACGAAGATATACTTTTTTGGTGGTCGGGTCCACACTATGCCGATCAACATTGCTGGTAAACATTGTCGATCAACATGCTAGTATGTACGTCAAAAACTTTCGTAGCAGCAATTTGTGTGGATTGGAATTTTCTGAGCAATGCGTCAGGACCCAACCGAAGGGTTCAGGGTTCGAAACCCAACTTTTTAATTTTTTTTTTCTGAACAATAAAGTAAATACGATATTATTAACATTAAATACTTATTCACAACAAATATTGCATTTTTCATCTAATGCAAATTGATTTAATACGCCCAAAATCAATAAATTATATTCATGAAATTAAAACCCTACAAATGTTTTTAATAAAATGGAATTTACAGAAAAACTTTGTCGATCGCTATCCATTCGAATCCGGTTGTGTTCGGGTCAACAAATGTTGATTGGCATTGGCGATCAATACGTCTACACTTCAACGATATTGATCTACACAATTCAACACAATGTGGACGTGGCTTAAGACAGAGATATGCTGGAATTTTTTTATATTTTCAATTGTACTTTAATGTAATTCACGAATAAGTGATAGTTTTTGATCCATAAGTAAAGAACTCCCAAAAAATGCATTTTTGCATTTTGTCCATGTTATGTTTCGAAATTTTTGTTGGCAAACCTCAGATTCAGATTCAGCAGCCCCGAAAACATAAAGCAGGGAACAAATTAAAACTACCCAACAAATTGCTTGCAGAGAGCACTTTTGAGCACAAATTGACTGGACTAATATCAAATTCAAACAGAAACTACTTTTTTTTGAAAAAAAAATGTTTGGCTATTCATAACATTGAAACCGTTATTTTAAATCTAAAAAAAATGGCAAAATTAAATTTGGCCCCAATGAAAAATGGCTCCAATTAAAAAATTACTCAAAAATGTATACCTAAAAAGCAACAACAACTAAAAAAAAAAGAAAACAATTTGTGAATTTCGATGATTTTTCATGGTTTAAGTGGTTTTTTCATTTTTCATTTTGGGCAAAAATTTCATTCTGAAACAAAAATCTTCTTTTTCTTCAAGGTTTTTATATTTTCAAAGCTCTTCTATTCCTATACTCTTCTGAATCAAAAGTCATCTTTTCCCATATACAAATCAAATCAACTGCAATCTTAATTTTCAAAACTATTCTCTTCAAAATCAATTCACTCAAAATTCTCAACAGTGGAAAAGAAGAGTCATAAAATTTTTTTTTTCTTAACAAAATGATAAAATGTTAATATCCGATTTTGTCCGTAACCTCCTCAATTGCAATTAACATGTATATTTTTGGAGCAAATCTCGCTTCTTTCGCTAAGGGCTTGAAAAAAGAACACACTATTAAGTAGGCTCTGGACGTCTGGGCCTTTGTCAGTTCATATATGGGTGATTATCTGCCAACTGTGATCCTTTTAAAAAAAAAATTCAAAAATTAAAACGGATTAGAAACAATTTTTGTTTTGTTTTGGGACTCCATTTAGTCAGAGTATCAAATCTGTAAAAGCATTCTGCTACAACTTTAAAAGAACAAAACATATGGAGAAATGTAAAATTGGAGTAGACGATAATGAAGCTCCTTTACTTTTTTTATTTGTGTTTCTTTCTCTCTCTTTTTGACCATATTTTTGTTGAAATTCTTGATAACCTGTTATGTTTTGACCTCTTGACATTTCTACTTCCCTTATTTTCTTTAAAAATGTATAACTTTTTCGTTTTTGTGGCCTATTCTTCTGAATGGCAACCCTTTTCATTGTGCTGGGTTATTACTTAGTCTTTATTGCACGGAATAATTTTTGTTTGGCTTTTCCGAGGTATTGCTACCGTTTTAATAAGGAAAATTTGTAGAAAATAAATATTATTGCAAGAAATAATTTAATTATAGTTCATGGTGCCACGGTACTGACATCCACGGTACTGACATTTAGACAGTTTATGTGACATAACTTCTCTACGCTAATGAGAAAAATAATTTCCAGGATAATTTTAATATATGTCGTTAAAAGGAATACAAAATTCTGATAATCAACGAAAAACATGTTATAACATGCTAAAAGAATACTACCACGGTGCTGACAAACTTATTTTAATTTGTGACACACTTTCTTCGAATGAAACATATCACTCTTAAAGTACAATAACGTAAAAAAAACTGTTGTTATCTATACATAAATAGTGCCTCTTTAAGAAAACCACCATACAAGTCTTGAAACTAAAACAAAATGGCGGTTCAGCAGGAAAACTTTTGAATTCAAAAATTAAAATAAATCCTCGGACATTATTTCTTCATGATTATTTTATTCAGCAATAAGTATTTATTTGCACTCAACCATTTATTAGAACAATATTTATATTCAATGAAGCATTTCATTAGAAAAAAGTAGATTCGATCGGGAAAGCAAGGAACGGACATGCCACGGTACTGACATTTTTACTACGCTTTTCCAAACCATGTTAAGGAAGTAGCAAATTTAGTCATGATATCGAATGTTGATTGTAGTAAATAGCCATTTCCCCAATTCAAACTAAAAATATATACGAACATTTTACACTAAATATCAAAAAAAGCACATGGACACAAAAAATCACAGTTGGCGCGGAATCACCCATATGGGAGATTTGAAAAATAAAATACTATATAATTGGTCAGAAAAGGTCAACTAGTCATAGAAATTGGTCAGCCCTACAAAATTGTAATCAAGGCTTAAAGTTTCTCAAGGTTTCGCAAGGACACGTGCGATTTTTGGCATCTCATGGGAAATAGCCAAAAAAGTATACCATCCGAAAGATTTCTAGATCGTGATAAAAGTTCAACTACTTTCAGTAATTAGTCAGCCATAACTTTTGTACATGAATTTTTATAGTTCAAGATCATCATAAAAAGTCAGTTAGTTTCAGTAATTGGTCAGCCATAGATTTTTTTATGAATTTTTATCCTTTTGCCAAAATTCGTTCGTGACCTTGAAAAAAAAACTTGAAAAAATCTTATAAAATAATCTATAGCTGACCAATTACTAGAACTAGCTGCCATTTTATATAGATCTTATAGCCTTTTCACACCGAACCAAAACACGGTTTTCACGAAAATATCGGTTTTGGAGAAAAACCTAACTGAAAACACAAGTTTTCTTATACATTTTTTGTAGCTTCAGGTTTTCGTAAAACGCAAGTTTTATATAAAACTAGTCGAAAACATGTTGGAATTCAGAGATGAACAAAACAAACATACCTTTTAATAAGTTCAGCGCCTATTGAAGTGTCAAAAAAGAAACTGATGGGATGCTTTCAAAAGAAATTGAAAACAGCTGACGAAATTCTGTCATATCAAACATAAAATTCGAATCTCAAAAATTGATAAATAATTGTTTGTGGCAAGTCAAATTTTTCATATAAATCCTCTTTATATTATAAATCACTGTTCATCAAAAAATGGAAGAAAATAAAAAAAAAATAAAGAAAATTGTGCGTGGTTCGTGTAAAAAAAACTGTAATGTCAAACGAAAACGTGTTATGTTCAGTGTGAATGGTTTTTGAGTTTTTGAAAAGTTTTCGCTGAAAACCGGTTTTGGGGTTTGGTGTGAAAAGCTTATTAGGGCCGTGTAAATTTTGTTGCCTCAATCTTTTTTACCAACTCTCTTGGAAATCGAGTGTGGGGGTGGCAGCTTATTTTTACACTTGGGGATGATATTAGAGCTCACTGAGTCCTTAGACATCAATTTTCATTATGGTAATAAAAAAAATGGGTTTGAGTGAAAGCAAAAAAAGAATGTATGGCAGGGCGAACTAAATACACAAATGGTTTCAGATTCCATGATTTGTGATCAGAGGAGCATTATCGAAGGAGGATTAAAAACCAATTTTATCAAACACTCTCGATGTTGCATTCATATTTTTTCGATCCACTGTTTAATCATTAAAGTCCCGGTTATGGGCTGCAAGACTTTGATTTTTTAAATTACCTTTACTCAAGCCTACGACGCCAATACTTCTGTTTTTTCTATCACTCACACCCAAGATCTGGTGTGGGCTCTAGGTCTATACAGCTTATAATAATAATATGAGAATTATTAAAGTCGAATAAGGAACACTTATGTAAGTAAAATAAGACTTTAAATTAAGCAGCAGTTAAGCAACAATCAGGTTGTTGCAGAGGAAAAAGTAGAACATAAGCTTTTTAAGTTGAACATAAATGCCTAAGTATCGTATGAGCAAACGGCTCTTAATGAAACAGTTAATTTATATATAAGTGTATGGAATTATTTATAAAACGATGACATTTGATAAATATTGAGAACTTTTGATATCACGAGATAAAAATAATAATTTATAATCATAAGTACTATAGTAATATACTAATCCTAATTTCATTAAGAAATTTATTAAACAAATAAACCATCAGTCCCATATGTGTGTATCTGTATCTGTATACCTACACATTTTCATTAACCTGTGGAAGCAAATTTCTCCGTCGCACTCGCATACTTTTCCCAGACCGCTCCCACTCCTTTTTTCCAGCGTTTTCCTGATAGAACTTCAGAATTCTTCTGATATTGATATCAGCACAACCCCTCTTGATAAGATAGCAGAGCTTTTTTCTGTTCAAAGATGTACATATGTATCCATTCCATATCCATCCACCTCTATCCATTGAAATGCGCATTGTTGATTTTAGACATGCGTTCAAGGAAGTCAAAATAATTTTGGAATAGAGAATTCCTGGAAGAGAAAATTTTTGTCTGTAGGTGGGAGAAAATACAACAATATTTTACCACCGTCATATAGGGGAAATAAAAGCTTCTTTTTATCAAATGTTTTGACTATTTCCAAAAAAAACCTGTTGACACTGCTCTTGCCGAAGTGAAGAAGGATGTGTTAATAAACGTTGGTATATAATAAAAAGTTCTCTGATAAAGTACAAATACTAGTGAAACAATAAAACAAGCAAAAAGATATTTTGATACGACCAACGTGTATTCATATAAAAAAAAAACATATAGTTACACACACTCATACGAAAAAATAATTCATAGGTTTTCGAAAGTAAGTATGAGAATCCTGGAGGTTATTTTGAACAGAGTATATTAAGGCTACATGGGTATACTAGCGACCGTACCGAAAATACTGACTACGACGACAGTTGATTTTTTGCAAAGTGAGACATTTCAATTTGGCAGCTCATTGGGCTCTCTGCTTGCTCGGAGAAGGAAGCAAACATATTGGAAATTTAATAAAGCTGAAGGTCTATATTAAGTGAGATATTAAAAGTGGAAGTGGATACGACTAAAATAATGTAATAAAGTGTTCTTCTACGGAATTGTTCATTAATTTATTATTTTGTGTGTGTTGTTTTTTTTCCGTTGTTGTTGTTGGTTTAATTGAATAAAGTCACTCAATGAAATTCAGGATGATAGGGTATGTATAACAGTGTTTTATTTGTACAATTTGAACATAAGAAATGAAAATGAACATTAATTCAGTTTAATGAGGTTGACGTGTTTTTAATTGATACGGGTTTGACGTCATAGCACGTATACTGATTTGAGTAAACAAAATAGGGTACCTATTCGTAGGGAAAAATTAGGATACAAAATGTCATTAATCGAGAGTAGTGATGTGGAAAAATTAGGTTCTAATTTTGTGCTTGGAATTAGTAACAAGTCTTTTTTGGTAGATATGTATGTGATGTGTGTATGTATTTACCGAACAAAGCAAAAAGGTTTCCCGAAAATATAACAGATACCAACATTATTGAATGAGTTGAAAATTTATTCCACGTCTCGTCTTAAATTTATATTCATAGAAACTTTTACTCCCACAAGACGATGAGTTTAATTTAATTTGTGAAAACTTCTTTGGGGTTAATTTGTTGAAGATGTGGATCTGTATTTTGTTAGTTGTTTTAGATCTGTATTTTGTTTTATTCTAAAACCATAGCTTTTTGATACATGCTAAAGATATAAAGCCTTGTTGAAACTGTTGACTTTTGAATAAAGAACATGCAATGTAAAATAAAAAAAAAATGAGAAGAATTTTGCATTACCATATGCTAATTTGATAAAAAGATTCAAATATCAAACGGGATGTATGTAGATAAGGGTGCTTATTCGACTTTCCGAGAGTATTATCCTGGGGCATGTAGCATTTCTGTCTTTAGAAAATAAATATATAGATACAAAATTTCTAAAAAATGATGAATTTAAAAGAAAAGAAGTTTTCTTAGAATTCCATCAAAATGTAAAAAATTCTGTAATCATTTTTAATTCGTTTGAAAAGCACAAAATAACTGTAGGGATTTTTTTAAAAAATGTTAAAATTGAATTCCCTTAAAAATATAATGAAATATTTCTTAGACCCGTTTACCCGTTTAATAGCTTATGTTCGACTTTTTCCTCTGCGTAAATTGTCACATAAGCGCTTATGCTATACTTAAATATTTAAGTTTCGTATCAGCAAATGGGCCTTAGTCTAATAATAGAATATGAAAAAATTTTGAAAAGAAATCCTTCTGTATAAGTGGAGTGACTGAATATTAATAATTCAAGTTAAAAGTTCAAGTGAGCTCAACTCCATAATTGCGTTTCACCCAGGTACGATAATTGGGCTCATCAGTTAGATTTGTTAGATGACTATCGTACCCTTCTAAGACGCAATTTTGTATCGATGTTTACCGACTAATATAAGTATCTCCATGCTGTGATTTTTATATTAGTCGGTAAACATCGATACAAAATTGCGTCTTAGAAGGATACGATAGTCATCTAACAAATCTAACTGATGAGCCCAACTATCGTACCTGGGCGAAACGCAATTATGGAGTTGAGCTCACTTGAACTTTTAACTTGAATTATAAATATTTCTTAGTCTCTTACGAAATTTTCTGGTTAGTTTTGTAAAGCTATACAAGCATTTGAAAAATTGAAATGAAAACGTAGGGCAATTAGGGAGGTCGTTATAGGGTTTTTGTTGAGTTTTTATACTTGGATGGGATTAAATCAGCTCCAAATGAAGAAAAAAGAGTTCCCTTATTTTGTTCGGCTTCTTATTTTC
Source organism: Dasysyrphus tricinctus (assembly GCA_963921185.1). Classification (NCBI taxonomy): domain Eukaryota; kingdom Metazoa; phylum Arthropoda; class Insecta; order Diptera; family Syrphidae; genus Dasysyrphus; species Dasysyrphus tricinctus. The sequence continues at coordinate 250,318,556 of OY992531.1, read as the reverse complement.
ACCCCTATAGTCGCTGAAGAAGATGTTTATTAAATTGCCTATGTTTGCTTGCATTCGTAAAAAAATTGAACTCGAGATTTTAATCAAACTTGAAATTACGATGATAGGGAAAAGGAAAGTGGGTCTCACAATAGGTGCACAGTGGTTTATGTGGTTCACCCTACACTTTTTTCCATTTTTTTAAAGCCAAACATAAGGGTTCCTGCCATGCAATTTTTTTAGTAATTCTACATAATAGTATTTTTCTCAAAAACGGCTCTACAACTTTTCTTAAAAAAAATTCAATAAATTACTTTTCGGTGTGAAACCATTTTTCAAAAATTGTTTTTGATTTTTAAAATCATATATTTCGTAAACGATATGATCGATTTTTTTGAAACTCGACACCCGAGAGTATTTTAATACTTTCTTGAATATTTTAAGAAAAAAAAAAAATACTTTTATGCAAAACTAAGGGTACCTTCTATGCTTAAGTTGAAAAAACCGTTAAGGAAAATATTTTTTTTCTCAATAACGGCTCCTACGGTTCAAATTACGCTTTTTGCCGACGGCAAAAATTAGTGCAACTATTAGTAGTACCTCTCACAGTATGTTTTTTTTATTTTGAATTTCCCCATTATAAGCAGAATGGATTTAGATAAAAAAATAAAAATTTCAAATAACTTCAAATATTATTGCATATCTAAATTTAAAAAAAAAAAGAATTTTTTTGGATTTAAAAAAAAAAAGTTTCAAATATTTTTTTTTTTGAAAATTCGATATATCAAAAACTGGTTGACAGTTTTTTTTTTAATTTATTTTTACACATAAATAAACACTTAAGATTTGCATGTCAAAAATTTTCCTTTAAAATGTCTTAAGAATTTTATATAAAAAATTAATTTAATATAATCAAATTCAATTAAGAATTAAGATGAAGATATTTTTATCAACTCAAACTATCAAAAGATTAGTTTTAGCTAATTTAAATATCGTATTTCATGCCAAAAGTAACGGTACATCCAGTATAATATTTTGCAATTTTTAAAAATATTATTTTTCTCAAATATGGCTCCACAAAATTTCTTACAAAAAATAAAAAAATAATTAAATGAGAAACCATTTTTCAAAAAAAGGTTTTAAATGGTTGGATTTTCTTGAATATTGCTCTCAAAAAGTTAAAATTGTATTGTGACCAAATTTTCCCAAAAAATATTTTTTGCATTAAAAAAAATGCTAGATTTTGATTTTAAAATTCAATAATTCTTAAACCAATCAGTTGATTTTCCTTAAACTCGGTACTTAATGGTTTTTTAACACTAGTTAGAATATTTTTAAAAGTATTTGACTTTTATGCAAAAATAGCGGTAGGTACCTTCTTACAAATATTCAAAAAATCGTTGATAAAAATCTCATTTTTCTCGAAAACTATCCCTACGATTTTGAATTTTTTTCAGTATTCTAGAACTCGAAAAAAACACGTAGCAATAGCAACTATCAACAGTAGGTACGTCAACTAGAACGCAATTTTTAATTTGTTCATTATTGGCTGATCTAACTTAAATAATTTTTGATATAGAAACTTTCAATGAATATAAATAATATTGCCTATCAAAATTTTCGAAAAAAAAAATATTTTTGGATTGAGAAAAAAATACTTTTTTTTGGAAATTCGATATTTCAAAATCGACTTTGTTTTTTTTGAAAATAAATTTAATAAAAACTTAAAATTTGCATGCCAAAATTTTTCTTTAAAATTTTGTTCAGAATTTAATATTACAAAATTATTTTTTTTAAAGAACTTCCAACAATTTTCAAAATTTGTTCGCATAAATTAATAATAAAATAAATAATAAATTGGGTGGCGCAACAGCTCGTGGAGAACCAGGGCCTAGTGACTTACAACTCACAACCACTCCTGTGTGCGTGTTTGTTGGCAGGAATGGAGGGGACCTACAGTTTTTTGCCGAGTCCGAACGGCTAAATGAGAAGCACTTTTTCATGACAAGTATACTCTTGGAGGTTTTGTCAGTTCCTCGCAAGAGGCAGTACCTCGAATAAAACATTTCTGTTTTGAGGTGGCACGGCTGGGAATCGAACCCACACCTTCAGCATGACAGTCCTACGCACTAACCATCATGCCACGAGGTACTACTCGCATAAATTAATATTTGTTCATGAATTTAGATGAGATTCTTATTGTTCCAAGTTTTTTTTTTTAATACTTTTTTTTTAACTATAAGCTTTTGTATATTAGAGCGAGGCCGTTGTGCATTTTATTTTTTGATTTTAAAAGGGTTGTGCGATGGTGCTTGGAAAAAGATACTATTTATTTATAGTTAACAATAATCAATTTATTTATTGTATTGTATGTGGATTATACTTTGGGAGTGACATCTTTTTATTCGAAGAAAGTATTTAAAAAAAATGTATTTCTCAGAACCGTGACAGTGTATTCTATGCGTATTATGATAAGTTTTTGGTTGATTGTAAGAATTTTGATATTGAACAGTGGGGTTATATGAAAAGTTTAAATATCATTACCGTGGAACTGTGCTATTATAATAACTATATATAAACTTGGTCTGATTACTAGAGAGAAACTCAAATGGGCAATCGACAGCTTCGATCCATATAAATCAGCTGGACCTGACGGTATAATACCAGCTGAACTGCAAATGGCTTCAGACATCACCATCCCCATCCTTGAGATAATTCTGAAAGCATGTATGAACTTAGCATACGTACCATCTTTATGGAGAGAAGTTAAAGTTGTATTCATACCCAAAGCGGGTAAAAGCTCTCATGTAAATCCGAAGGATTACAGACCTATCAGCCTATCATCATTCCTTCTCAAAACTTTAGAACGACTGATTGATATCCATCTGCGTAGTGCCATAGAACCTAATCTTTTTTCTCCGGCACAACACGCTTACCGCAAGGGGAAATCGGTAGAAACGGCCCTACATAATTTGGTACGTACTATTGAATATTCCCTTCATCATAGAGAGTATACCCTGGTTACTTTCTTAGATATTGAAGGTGCTTTCAACAACGTCAGCAATGCTGCAATCTTAACCGCGCTTGAGAACTTGAACGTTGATAGCTCACTTAGGGAGTTAATCAGCCTCATGTTGAGAAGTAGAATAATCAACTCAACATTAGGTGACTTCTCTGTTAGAAGATCTGTCAGCAGAGGCACACCCCAAGGTGGAGTCCTATCCCCACTCTTATGGAACATCGTAATTAACGAACTATTAGTTAATTTAGAAGCGGATGGTTTCAAAGTAATTGCATATGCTGATGACGTTGCCATTGCAATATCAGGAAAGCATCTTCAAATCATTATAGAATTAATGCAAACCGCTCTCAACAAACTACTTAAATGGACAGACAAATGTGGACTAGGTGTAAATCCCCACAAAACTGAAGTTGTCCTCTTTACAAGGAAATATAAAATTCCGAATATAGACCCTCCATCAATAAATCGTATCCCACTTAACTTCTCAGATGAAGCTAAATATCTAGGTCTGATTTTAGACAAAAAGTTGAGTTGGAAACCAAATATACAAGAAAGAGTCAGAAAGGCCACAGTGGCACTTTTCTCCTGTAAAAAGCTATTGGAACCAAATGGGACTTGTCCCCATGTATCACCCACTGGCTATACACAGCGGTCATCAGACCGATACTCACTTATGGGGTGGCAGTATGGTGGACTGCTTTAGATAAAATAACTTATCGTGATAAGTTAAGCAAGGTGCAGAGATCGGCTTGCATGTGTATCAGCGGAGCTCTCCGTTCGACACCTTCCGCTGCCTTAGATATACTGCTTAACATTACACCCCTCGATATATACACTAAACAAGTGGCAGCGAGCACAGCTATTCGTCTCAGAGCCATCTCTCAATGGTCCAATAACTCCATTGACCATACTATCATTCTGAACAAATTCGAATCAATCCCTAAACACTCCGATTACACCATCCCTCAGCCGATTTTTGGCAAAAATTTCCAAGTCACAATTCCAACAAGATCCACTTGGGATGATGAGGAATTCTTGAGAGATGAAGCAATTCATTTCTACACGGATGGCTCAAAAACTGAAGAGGGGGTGGGTGGTGGCGTGTACTCAGAACGACTAAACATTAGTCTCTCTTTCCGTCTCCCTGATCATTGTAGCGTGTTCCAAGCGGAAATCCTGGCGATAAAAGAAGTTTTATCTTGGCTCAAAGAAAACGCAATATCTACTTTAAATATCCGTATCTTCTCAGATAGCCAAGCGGCCCTTAAATCACTAGGCTCTGTTTCTACAAACTCCGTAACCGCCCGAAATTGTCGATCGTCTCTAATGGAGATGGCAGAACAGTTCAACATTCACCTTTTCTGGGTGCCGGGACACAGAGATATTCCAGGAAACTGTAAAGCCGATGAACTCGCCAGGAAGGGAACTACTACACCAATATTACCTGACAGGGTGAGTATTGGAATACCAATCGCTACTTGTAAACTTATGCTTAAGCAAGATTCCATGTTGATGACAAACAGCAGATGGACAGGTATCACTTCTTGTCTGGCGACAAAACGGATCTGGCCAACACTGGATCCGAAGCGATCGAAATGTTTGTTATCTCTTAGTAGATTGCATATTAGCTCCACAATTGGTGTCATAACTGGACACTGCCTCATAGGCAAACACGCCAATAGATTAGGCGTTCTTTCAAATGACTTCTGCAGAAGCTGCATGGACGAGGAGGAGGAAGAAACTATCCCACACCTTCTTTGTTCATGCCCTGCTCTTTCTCAAAGACGTAAAATATACTTAGGAGTTTTTTTCTTTGACGATCCCAGTGATTTAAATAAAATCGACATTCACAGTCTCCATCGCTTTATTAAAAGCTCCAATTGGTTTAATTAGCGAGGGTCATCTCGCAGTCTTTATGTGGTATCACAATGGGCCTATTCTGGCCTAAGTGTGTCAGTAGTTTTCCTGGCAGCCACCTTAACCTAACCTAACCTAAGAATTTTGATATTGAAGAGTGGGGTTATATGAAAAGTTCAAATATCATTACCGTGGAACTGTGCTATTTAAATACTTATTGAACTTTACTGAAATAATTCCTTGCAACAATCCTTACTTTCTGATGCAAAAAAAATTAAGAATTAATCTAACACAATAAAAAAAACAGACTTCAAGAATACAAATTAAAAGATATATTTATGGGTGATTCTCAGCAAACTGATACACTGTTTATTTGTTTATTAATTTATTAATTTTTTTACTTATCTATTTACTAATTCATTAATTTATTTATTTACTTGTTTGTTTTTCTATGTATTCATTTATTTATATACCTTTATATTTATCTAATTACCATCTGTGATATATTTATTTATTAATTAACTTATTTATTTATTAATTTATTTATTTATTTATTCTTATAATTCATTTGTGAACAACATCTTCTTTCAGTTTCCTGTGCCCCAATTCTCTCTCCTCAGGGAAGTTAATGTAAATTATTTATTAAATGCAGGTTTTTCTAGTAGCTTTTCCTTCTACCTGTGATATTATTAAAATAAAAAATACGAAAAGTTTGCTTAAGTACTTTTTTGTAGAACGTACAATTTTCTATTGATCCAATATAGTAACTTTTCCATGAACTACACATTTTTTGAGATATAATCATAATAACGCAACACCATGTTTATGTCCATACATTTTGTATGAAAAACAGAATATTGCAATGCGCCACCTCTAAATATCAATATACATACATATATAGCTCAAATTTTAGGAGGATTAATATTTTTGGAGCCTCTACCGAAATTTTGAGACCAATCATGAAAAATCAAAATTTCTATTTTTTGGCACAGTCTAATGTACTAAAATGTGATATAATTTTTGAAACAATTTCGTTTCTAATTTATGAATAGAGTTCTTTCGATCATTTTCAAAAAAACTCTTGCTAATTTTACAACGTACACCTTTACCTAAAGTTTCATATCATTTATAAGCTTAGTCAAACACTTTCCCAAATATAAGTATCCGAACCACCTGCATCCATAAAACAACAAAACATTGACCATTTTCATGCTTACAAGCTTATTTAATTACAAATCTTTCCTTTCCCTATGCCCTATGGGGACTCAACGCCCAACAGACTGACTTTTCCCTTTGTGAGTGCATAAATATTAATTTCCACTTTGCAAGTGAATTTTTTAGTTTTCCATTTTCTGTATAAAGACTGATGATGATGATGATGATGATGATGATGATGATGAAGATAATAATATTAACATCAATTCCCACACATTTTTAAGTCACAAAAGTCTTGCTAACTGGGTTCCAACTCTAACGATACATAGCTGTTTTAAATGTCAAAGTTAAAATTTTGCACACAAAAACCACCCATCATCAAAACATGGATATTGCATGTTATTTAAATTGAAAAATAGAAAAAAAACAACAAAAATGTAAACTGGTTTTGGGTTTTGCTTGCACGAAAAGCTTTCAGGAATATTGCAAGCAGTGAAGAATCAAAAAAATAAAACCTACACTAGTTTCTGGTGTCCAAAAAGGAAGTTATGATTTGGCTTTGACATTTATGAGTCAAAGCTCATTTTTGTTTGGGTACCTTTAGTTTCAAGTGACTATAAAGTTTTTCTTTGGTGAAAAAAAGACTCGATTTACGAGTTAATGGAAAGGGTAGGAAGTTACCAAAGGTTAAAGTTTTATAAATTTTGTGTTTCTGAATAAATTATAATTATAGTTAATTAAAATGGCGAAAAACTTTGTTAAAAAATAAAAAGTTGAAATACATTTTTTATTTTTTTTTATTTTTTGTCGGTCCTACATAGTATGAAGAAACGAATTTTTGGTAACCATTTAGATATCTTGTTGCTTAGGGCAACAATTGTATAAGAAAAAAAAATGGGAAAACATTTTTGATTTTGGCAGTCTTTAATATAAAGTTTAACAAAAATCAGTGACAAATTTGAAAAGAAAATTGCATGTTATAAAAAAAGATTTTTAAAAATACCTTAAGGAAAATTCAATATGTATATATTATTATTGTTAGTTGTTCAAATAACGTTTGTTTTAATCATATACAAAATAAAATCAGACTATTAGATTTAAACCTTGGTACATCATAAAACAGTCAGTGATGCATGATTAAATTTGTTCACCTCTTAAAGGAAATCAAGCACATGATTTATAACTTTTGTCTCAAAATGGAAAATTATCCATAAAAGATAAAAGTCATTCATCATAAAGTGTAGATATAGAAAATGTAATAATGATACTTAGACAGGCACTTAAGACAGCATATAGCACTTTAATTCAATAAGGAGAGCAATAAAAATAAATTATTCATTAAGGGTTATCCATTTCAGTTAAGAATTTGATCTCGAAAACCCAATAAAGGTAATACATTTGGTTGAAGTGTCTTCTTACTTGAGGTGTTTAATTAAACAAGTTAATATACATATTATTGTCGATGTTATTTGATATAACTTTGTAAGATTGAGTGGCCACAAATTATTTGAAATAGGTATTGAAGTAGCATTTACACTGAATAAACAGCAATAAGCTTTTCAAATGGCTAACGACACACATATAATTAAAAAATTTCGAAACATACATCATTACAGTAAAAGAGGATGTGTCTCATTTTGAGTTCGACGATAAGGTTTCAAACGATTTATAAATTAATTTTTGTGTCTTCTAATAATTTTAAAATTAAGACTTGTTTTTGAAATATGCCAAGCTCCCCAGTTTTTTGTTTAAACTCTAAATTATCTCAGTCGTTTTCGATGTTCATACTTATAGCCTATTGAATAGACCTTTTAAAAAGGAACGATTACGTGCAAGGGTTTTTATTATTGAATATGTTTGTTTGGCCCATAAGCATGCTTAAAACCGAAAATGCTACTAAATTCACCCATGCGTTTCTGAGAGAATGGTCACACTGGCCACTTTTCAGTATTTTTGGTATAACTCGAAAACTAAGCCGAATTCAACAATTTTACATATAATAAAATACAATCAATTGACCTTGAGCCCACATTAGGACAAATAATTTTTATAATACTTTTTGTTCAAAATTGAATTTTTCGAGGTTTTGACCCCAAAGCCCCTTTTTTGGTACTACTTGACAAATTTAACATTCTTTGCACCTCTTAGCAAGTCTTATATAAATTGGCATTAAAAAAAGCAACAGTAATGTCAAATTTGATCAAAATCTTAAGTTCAAATATTTTTGCGAATTAGAAATTCTGCATGTAGTACAGAAAAGGAAGCTTTCGGGCCAAAACTCGGAAAAAAAATGTTAGGAAATGGTAAAGTTTGAATGGGTCAGTTTTAAAAAAGGCTTTTTCGACTTAAAAAAAATATTTAATTGTTTTAATAGAACAAGTATAAATTAAAATGTTTTTTAAAATTTTGAAATTTCAAAAACAAGTTGATATAGTTCTGAAATTCAATTGTCATCTGCAAGTTAGTAAATTTTCATACGAAAATGTCTCCTTTAACTGTCTTAAAAAATGTTTGTGTATTGGTTGATTTTGACAATGAAATTTTTTTTCTTGTTTTTATTTGTTCTTTGTTCTCTCTCTTTTTGATTATATTTTTGTTGAGATTTTTGATTGCTTGCTATGTTTCGAAATCTTGAAATTACTACTTTCTTTTTTCTTAAAAAATTATGTTTTTCTCGTTTTTATAGTCTGTTTTTCTAGATGGCAACCCTTTTCATTGTGCTGGGTTATTATTAAGTTTTAATAATTTTATTACAAAAAATTATTTAATTAAAGTTCAATTAGACTTTGAATGCCACGGTATGGACATACACGGTACTGACATTTGACAGTTTATGTATTTTAGCTTCTCTTTGCTATTGAGAAAAAATATTTCTAGCTTAATTTTAAGTTATGCAGTTAAAAGAAATGCTAAATTCTGATAATCAACCAAAAACATGTTACAACATGCTTAGAAAATACTACCACGTTACTGACAAATAAATTTTTGACACAATGGCAGTTCAGAGGGAATTATTTTAAATTCAAAAATAAAATTAAATCCCCGGACAACTTTTGTTTTTGATTATTTTATTCAGCAATAAATATTTTAACTTAATTTTTGCAAAATTTTGTCAAGTAAGTATTGCACTCAAAATTTTCTTTGAACAATCAACAGATTTGATTAGAAAAACAAGGAACGGACATGCCTCGGTACTGGCATTTTGACAAACACTTTTCCGGGCCATGTGGAATTAGTAGCAAATTTTTTCTTGATCTCGAATGTAGATTGTACAAAATAGCCATTTAACCAATTTAAACCACAAATATATATTAAAAATTTTCACAAAAACGCACTGATCACAAAGAATCACAGTTGGCAGAGAATCAAACATATAAAATCGAACTCGATAATTGATCAAATTTGTTATATTTTTCAATGAAACGTTTGAAACGTTTGGTAACATAATTGAAAGCGGCCAGTCAAAAATATTAAAAATAACGATTTTATGGCAATTTTTTGAAAACAGGTGTTCCAGGGAACTGAAACTTTTTATAAATATTTTCATATTTTTGGTACATTTTTCAGAAAATCGTACCCTTCGTCTGAACGGAGAGACTACACCCCCTCCCAAACAATTTTTTTTTCTTGTTTCGATCCAACCAGCGCCCTCTAGCGTTTTTAGGCATTTTATGCAAAACACCCGGTATAGCTTATCAATTAATTTCCAAGCAACTTGAAAATAAGAGCAAGTTCGTGCGACCGAGTCATGCTTTTTATTTTACAATTATTTTTAAGGAAAAGAAGCATTTACTGAACATTTTTTAGACCTCCATATAGAAAATCAATCATTAAAGTGCAAGGGGACTGAGGCCAGGGGACTGAGTGTTTTCATAGTTTTTGGGCCAAAAACATAGTAACGCATTGTACGTAAAAATAAACGAAAATCATCCAATTAGGGTTTTACCTAGCCTGTACTATAATATCAAGTAAAAAAATATGCCTATTTATAGAAATTTTTTCTGATAATACTCATCAGGGTACTGAGAAACTGAACGGACATTCCAAGATCTCTCGCACAAATGCCTTCTTCACAAATGAAATAAAGAGCGGATCTAAGATATCGATATGATTTTATTTTCACGAGACTTAATACTTTCCGCTGCTAGGTCTGAAACTTCAATAGTTTTCAAAGTTAACGATATTATAGTCTGTTTCAATCTGTCAGGGGACTGATAAGAAATCCGTGGGACAAAGTTCAATAACATTTTTTTTTCTTAAGAAAACATAATTTACTAAAAATTTATTTATATCATAAAAAGGTACATATATTATTTAACGTCAGTAATTGAGGTTTCATTTTGATTTTGGAACTAAAATAAGATAACTGTAAGAATTTTGCTCTTCGAAAACGGGCAAGGGACACGTCAGGGGACTGAGAATTAGACACTTTGAAGAATTTTTTGAGTAATGAAAGTATATCAGATCTAAATAATTTTGTCTGCCCATGTAGATATCAATCAGATTTACAGTTATACAAAAAATCAGATAAAATACTTGCACGGTTTTTAAAATATCATTCAAACATTTTTCATTCATAATTTCCATGTATATAAAATTTTTGAAACCCTAAGGCTCTTGAACAAAAGATCAAGTACGTGCGATTCAGTCGTAATTTTTTGTTTTATTTTTATTGGAGTTCATTCTCTCTTTTCTTTGGCAATATTTTTGGTGGGTTTCGGACCTCTCTTTTCATCCTACTTCTATCTTTTCTTTTCAAAATTTATCTTTTTTCGTTTTTGAAGCCTGTTTTTCTAAATTACAACCATTTTCATGAAGCTGGGATGTTTTCAAGCTTTTATTGCACGGAATCATTTTTTTGGTTTTTTCCAAAGTATTGACACCATTTCGAAAGTAATTTATCAAAAAATAAATATTGTTGCACGGAATTATTTAAGAAAAGTTTAATAAGAATGAAAGAAAGAAATGCCACGGTCCTGACATCTACAGTACGGACATTTAGACTTTGTAAATTCCACGGTGCTGACATTTTAAGTTCACTTTTCAAAGCCTTGTGGAATCGAATAAGTACCTATAGCAAATGTTTTCTTGATCTCGAATGCAGATTGTAGTTGCTTTTATTTCACAGCTCAAACTAGAGCAATAACGCTTGCACTGTTCTTCCACTCGCCGAGTTACATTCTTGTAATTTAAATCTCCAAATACTCTTAAATGTTATTGAAAAAATTCAATGGCTAATTGAAAATTGAAAAGCATCAATTATTACCTTGCATATCCATCAAGCTAATGTAATTGAAAACAAAGGTAATCATCAAAGAAGCAATAGCGATTATTTTTTTTAGTAATCATCACACAAATATTGTAATTAATTTATTGCTTATGCCAATTACGTGTTATTTAACTAATAAAAAAATGTAAATGATTCCAATTCAAGAAATCAATTACCTCAAGTACTTGCAAAATCCCATTACTTTTTTCAATTACACATAATTTAAATAAGATTTTTTCAATTGCATGTAATTTGTAAGTGAAGTTCTTTACAATTACAACGTACAAGTAATTGAAATTACAATTATGTGTAATTCTTGTAATGGAAAAAGTTCAATTACTAATTACGTAGGTATACCGACCTGCAATAAACGTTGATATAAATTACAAAAAGTATACTTTAATCCCTAATTTGGTTTCTATTAGGATAATTAATAGGTACAATTGGAATGAATGAGAAATAATATATAATATTTGGGATATAAAATGTAACAAAATCAATTACTTACTCATTCCACTCCTTCCGGCAAAATTTTAAAGGAACTTTAAATACAAAAAAAAAAATATATTATGTACCTACTTTTACATTAACCTAAAAAAGAAAACAAAATGTATAATTCAATACTATTCATTTCTTTTTCTGACAGTCAATTTGCGTGATTGAAAAGAGATTTTGTTTACTTTTATTTTTTGTAAATCATCCTTCATCCTTTCTAAGTATATATGTATGTACATCGGTAAACCGTAACAATAAAGTACAGTTCACCTCAAATAAAGAATAATGTTTCCCTTGCAGTCGTAATTGAAAGAGAGTTTCTAAAAATATAATCCCCGAGATAGGTGGGTAAACTTAAACACAGTCAAAACCAACCAACCAACACTTGCCCCCAGAGCAAAGCAAAGAAACACCCACAAAAGAGCCTAGAAAAGCGTATACCACTTTAGTGGTATCCTTCTGCAAATAGTCGGATAGTTATTCCTTGCTTTACCTTCGGTTTTCTTTTTTTTCTTACTTGTTTCTCTATTTAATTGTTCTAAAAGCTATAGGTATACTTTTTTTTCAATTTTAATTGTATAAAACTTATCTTCCTCTTTTCTCGTTTTTTTTCTGTTTTCAGGTGACGCAACGTCATGGCAAGAAATGTACAGAATAATGGAAGAACCTGGAACCGATGCAACTGGGATGTAACACCGCTAAAGCTTATAACTGTTGCATTTCTATTGTCCCAAGGATATGTGGCTAATGGCGAAGGAAATGTCGGTGAGTGGTGCTTTCATTTTATTTTTCATTTTTTTTTTTTTTTTTTTTGAAAAGGATGTTTTTTTTGTTCATTTTGTTGGTAAGTGGATGTAAGATCAATGGTGGACTTACAAGAAGCTTAGTAAGCACGTGTTCAAGAACCCTTGATGTGAGAGGGCCCATATGATAACACATTAATGATCCCTGTTGAAGTGAGGATTCTGTGTACTTGTACATATGTACATCCTCTTCAAACTTAAGTAAGAAAAAAATTGAAACTTCAGCTATACCTACACAGAGTTATAAGAGATTTCAATCGAATAAAGCTATCCGGATAGGTTTAGATACAAATGTCGTTCAACTTTTTTTACGATATACTTTTATCGTATCGAGTATAAGCGCCCTAGGCCTTTCAACTAAACAATTATCATGTTATCAACAAAAACTTTTGAACTTTTTGTTTTCTGGGAACCTCAAACTCTTTTTATTATGGTTCGGGCCTTCAAGCATTGTTTAATCCGGCTATGTCTTAAGAGAGGCATACTTACACTTACATCTTATCCTTCCGTTGTTGTTTTTTTTTTTGTAGATACGAATTTAAGGCCTTACGCTACGGATATCGTGTGTGCAGCTCTATTTACACATTCGTTTAATTAAAGTATGCTTTAGCTTTAAGCCTTCAAGGGAATAATAATTACGACTAAAATAGAAAGCAGCTTAATCGCTCATATGGGATGAATGTTTTAATGAGATATGTATGTTTTTTTGAGGCCCTGGAAATATTGATTAAGTAAACCTACCTACACTGAGTCAAAATAAAACAATGAAAATGAAGGTGGTTAAAAAAAATCAGATTGAACTGCAATTTTCTTTTTATTTTGTTCGTTCTGTCATCTGTCGTTTTCAATTATTATTATCGTTGAAATTTTTTTGTTAAAAAAAAACACTGATTTCTTAAAGGGATGTTCTTAGAATTATGGCAGTTAATTCTTGGTATTAGGAGAATAATTGGATTTCTACTGAAATATTAAGCTTTGTGTATTCGATGGAAAATAATCAATCACAGAGTTTTATTCTGCAAGAGTGAATGTTTGTTTTTTTTTATGAAAATCAATCCATTTCAAAACCAGCAGACGCAGCCAACAAAATTGAAGGGGGGTTCTTTTTCTCTTTCTTTTTACTTGCGATATAGGTACTATAGGGCAAGTTTTGGATTCGTGCAAAAAAAAAATTTCGAGATAACAATCAAACATGACATTACGATGATAGAGAACACGAAAAAAGTGGGTGGCACAATTCTGTCTGTCTGTCTGTCTGTCTGTCTGTCTGTCTGTCTGTCTGTCTGTCCGTACCTCAACCTACAGCCTAAACTACTGAAGCGATTTTCTTCAAATTTTGAACTTAAGGTTTTTTTGTAACTCTCCAGAGGGGAAATTGAAATTTTTTTTTTAGCTCAAAAAATAACGGTACTTGCCATACAACCGTTAAGGAAATGCTTATTTATCTCAAAAACGACTCCAACGATTTTGATAAAAAAAAATCAGTGTATTATTGTAGATATGATATACCTTTTAGTAAGAAAAAAAATCACCAAAAACATTTATTAATGGTACCTGTCATATAACGGTTTTTTTGATTTTTGGTTTTCTCATTAACCGCTCATCCGATTTCAATAAAAATTTTTGCACAAAAGCTTTGTTAGAATATAAATAATACTGCATACCAACATTTTTGAAAAAATAAATTTTGGATTTTTAAAAAAAGATTCAAATTTTTTTTTTGAAAATTCAATATTTCAAAAACGGGTTAATGAATTGTTTTGAAATTTCAGTTTTTAATGTATATTAATATATACTCAAAATTGGCGTACCAAATTTTTTTTTGAAAAATGTTACAAAAATTTTATATATAAAAAATTAATTTTTAAGAAAACGGCTCCAACGATTTTAAATTTTTTTTTTGCATATATTGATATTTTTTTAAGTAATCAAATGGCGTACTTTTTTTTGCGCTCTAAGTTATTTATCAGGCTGTTTATACAATTAAAAGAACGATTTAAATGCTTTTTTATACTTTTTCTATAATTACTTGAATATTTTTTAAAGTTCTTAAGTTCCACACAACTTGAACATAAGAGCAAGTACGTGCGATCCAGTCGTGCATTTTATTTTGTTATTTCCTTGCAGCCTCAATTGTGTCCAAAAGTAAAACAAACTAAATGGCTTTATAAATGAAAAAAATATTGAGAACTTTATAGGGAAAAACACCAATATCTGGATGATTGTAGTCAGCTTGTGATGCAAAGTTTCTTTTTATAGGGTTTCAAAAGTATTTATGGGTCTTTATATGTGTGTGTTTGTAGAATTTTGGGGTTTCATTTCAAATCTGGTGTTTCCTGTCTGTGAATTTTGGTTTGGTTTTACTTTCTTTTTGATTTGGTTATAGGCTTTAGGCTTTGTGCTTTCAAGCGATGTGAGAAATGTTTAATTCAGCATGATGTCTATGTTTTTTGTGCACATACTTCATCTCTAAGTGACTTTACCTCATCTGAACACCACAAAAGTGTTTATTTTCCAGCAAAATGAAGAGAAAAATCGACTGGCAAAAAAACAATAACAAAAGGAATTCAGAAATTCCATTGAAAAGTTTATTGTGGTTTGGTTGGATGAGATTGTTGAAAATTTGAAAGTTTACTTCCGCTAAAGTAAGTTATCTTGTATTCAAGAATGGACTGCAAAAAAACATGTTTCAATTGAAAAGAAAACAACTGCAAATAAGTATGAGAATTATTGAGATATACACTATCCATTTTATCATTTCCGGCGAAAAATTTAGAATTTATATTATATTTTGTGTACTTTTATAGAAAGGAAAGGCATTGCTTACAAGGGGAGTTATATACATGATTTTTTTGACAAGTCAAAAATACAAAAATCGTCGTCGTTCAATGAAAACTCCCTAAGTCCATTTTTATTTATTTTGAGACACCGGTACTTTTTATGGATTTGTACTAACCACAATTTGAAAATGTTTGATTTTGGGAATTTTTTAATTTATGAATAGACCAAAATAAGATTTAGAGACTTTTAACAGAACTAAATAATTTATATTTTAATAAATGTATCGTATTCACGAGAGGTTTCTCGGTTTCGATTTTCGAAAGAAATGGACTAAGGGAGTTTTGATAGAACGACAACGAAAAAATGAATTAAGGTTAGTTGTGAGCCTTTTTGAAAAATTAAGAAAAAGCAAAAGGTGCTTTTACCAAAAGAGCACGAAAAAAGGGTTTAATTGTGGATAATTCATAAATAAATTATTTTTGTTTGTGCTTTTTTGGGAAAAGTACCTACCTTTTATTGTTTTCAATTTCTCAAAA
Source organism: Dasysyrphus tricinctus (assembly GCA_963921185.1). Lineage (NCBI taxonomy): Eukaryota > Metazoa > Arthropoda > Insecta > Diptera > Syrphidae > Dasysyrphus > Dasysyrphus tricinctus. Next base: position 250,302,659 of record OY992531.1, on the reverse strand, counting down.
ACAAATAAAAGAATGGAGTATTAGCTTTCAAAAAAACTATGCACATTATTGTATGTTTTTTTTCATTTAAAGTAAATGTTTCAGAAACTGCCCCCCCCCATAACCTCAGGCAGGGGAGATACAACTTTCCCCCACACAATTTTTTCTTAGAATATACCCAAGAATCACACCCTTAAATGTTTAAAAGCATGAAATTCGATGTTAAAATTCGATTAAACAACTGCTTTAAAAGTCAGAGGTGAAAAATAGGAATGCCATCTGAATTTTAGATTAAATTATAGGGAAACAATTTTCTGAGTTGTTGAAGTTTAAATTATTTTTTTATATAAAATTTTAAAATATTTTTAAGGAAAATTTGTAGTATGCAAATTTTAAGCTTTTAACTATACCAGATAAAATTTAATTTTCAAAAAAAATTATGAACTCGATTTTCAAATATCGAATTTCATTTTCGTCAGAGTTGCTTTCGAGAAATATATAATTTTATTCAACGGATTTTTAACATTTGTATGGAAGGTACCGTTGTAAAAGTAAATATTTGTATTGAATTATTCTTAAAAAGCATTAAAAACTTTTTAAGTACCGAGTTAAAAAAAAATCGGCTTAGCCGTTTTTGAAGTATGTATTGAGTTTACTAAAAAAAAAACAAAAAATTCTTTTTTTCAAAATTTTGGTACACAAATTTAAATTTTTTTAAGGATTTGTTTGGAAAAAATATGATTAAGTCAGTCATACCGTTTTTAAAGAATATCGAAAATAAAAAATGGTTCTTTAGTAGGTACCATTCATTCTAACTTTTTTTAAAATGGCTTACCACTCGAAGATAGCCTTCATTAAAAGTAATCAATTTTTTTTTTAAGTTGTGAAGCCGTTTTTGAAAAAATAGGATTCTGTAAAATTACTAAAAAAAATTATTTTTGGTTCTTGAAAAAAAAAAACGTGTGATAAACAAAAATGTGAATCAAGTTTGAAGAAAATCGATGCAGCAGCTTAGGGCGTAACCGAAGAGACAGACATACATCATTGGGGTAACCACTTTTTCGTCTTCCCTATCATCGTAATGACAAGTCGATTATATTTTTTCATGGGTACTCTGGTACACTATGCCCATCAACATTGTTGGTTAACATTGTCGATCAACATGCTAGTGTGTACGTCGAAAAATTTCGTAGCAATAATTTGTGTGGATTGGAATTTTCTGATCGATGCGTTAGGATCCAACCGAAGGTTTCAGGGTTCGAATCCTGGGGGTACCCAGGGTGACTTCAGGGTTCATCTATAAACCATAATTAATACTACAATACTACACGATAAAAGCTATAACAATGAATTAATATATTTCTCACGTTTAATTTGTCAGCCATTATTTCTGAGATCTCATAAATGTTAGCAGATTCCCTAGCGAAATAACTCAAATACTGAGGGAAAAAAGTTTGAGATGAAGAAAGTCAATACCGAGAAAACTTTATTTGAAAGAATTTCTCTTTAGCATTGGCACTGGCATTATCGCTATTTTTTTAGAACAAATATAAAAATTTGTCAATGAAATTTATTCAATTCTCATTACAAATTTTTTTTATAATTAAAATAAAAAAAAAATAGGTTTTATTTGCTAGTGTCACGTGGTACAATAAATTGTCTTCTACTGAAAGACAAGACGCAACCGTTTTATTTTAAAATCATATCTTTTCATAAATTTATTCAAAAACATTTGAGTCAAGGTGTCAAATGCATAGCTCGATTAAAATAACCATTCTCATGCTGTTACTCCAGTGAAGCGAGCTTCCCGTCAGTTTTTTACCAAGTGGAAGTGATGGTTATCTAAAATTCTAAAAACGCAAACAAAATCATTATAACTGTTACCAACCAAGACGGTTTCTTCATCATTTTTTTTTTTCAGAAAAATAAGCATCAAGATCAGATAAATTTAAATTAAAACCATAGGTATCTCAAATTTAAGCTTCAAACACCACATAAAAACAGAATCTTGTATTTATAAAGGTATTTTACTCTCATAAAATGTGTCTATCTGGTACAATCTTCCAAAAGGTTGATGTTAAGTCACTCAAAGTAGCGCACATCCCTATATAAGCCTCATTTCATCAACCTTTCGGATGAGATTGTTATGTCAGTTAACTGCACTCTAAAATCAAAATCTGATCGCACTTCCCAATTTAATTCTTAAATAAATTATTTCAAAGTCTTATATGTATTTATTTATCAAGATATTCAAATATTATGCTTTGAAAAATTTGCAGACTAAATTATTTAAATTTTTTTTAAGTAACAAATCAAAATTTAATGAAAAACGATTCACAATAGCTTATATTTGTACATAGTATAGTGTATTTGTTTATATGTAGCCCCTGGCGGTTTTCAACAGTAAAAAAAACCCGAGCATCTTATGAAGAACAAAACTCTCATTATTCATGCAAAGTACAACGCACAAGACCTCAAAAAAACAAACCCACCTACCCCATTCCATTGCTCAAAATCGAAAAAAAAGGCAAACAAGGACACATCACACACAACTCTCAAGGAATCTTCTTTCCCAAAGCATAATATTTCTGCCCCTATCTTATACCACAATTTTTCGTCGTCAGTAAACAAATTCTTCTTCTACAGCAGCTTGCTCTAACATGATTATCACGTCCCAAAGTCAGTTTTTCAGATCCAATTAAACCTCCCAAAGGCATTTACGGGCATTTTGTTCTCTAGAAAAAAAGAAAAAGACAAACAGCTATCTCCCGGAGTTAAAGGTCAAAAGATTTTCCCATCCGGACTTCGTTAGTCAAGGACCTTGAAGCCAACATTAAAGCCCCCTCTGAATGACCACCATACAAAAAAAAAAAATGATATTTCACGAGCTGAGTTTTCTGGTCTGGGGGAGTATGTGTGTGTGTATGGATGTGGACCTAAATGTATGTAAGCATATTCTCGTATTTATCCTTTCTAGAAAATTGGGGCTATTTTTATCGTTCCAGAAAAAAATTTATCGAATGAAGGTTGTTTGTAAGTGGAAAACCTTATTGTACGCCAATTCCACCACAATAATACTTTTTCCCGAATTGAATTTGCTGGGGCAAAAGCTTGAATTGAATCTATTTTTAGAATTATCCGGGTATGAGGAAGAAGCCCACAGAGCCGCAAGACATTGCAGGAGTATAAGTGAGAATGACAGCCCTCCTACGCACGTTTCATGATACCAAAATGTGATGTTCCTACGTTTTGGCAGCTCCGAATTTAGAATTTATATTCAGTACTTTACCTCGATGGAGGCGTTGAATAAGTTTTGTCGTAGGTACAACTTGGATAACTGTTGCTGTTAAGTGCGTGCGTACCTACGTAATTTTGTTGGGTTGGTTCGCATAACGAGAGAAAAAAATCAATACATTCAGCGGAGCTGGGGAGGGTAAATGAACAAAAAAAAGCTTTTAGCTTGATGTTAATAGTATTGGAACTGATGTACGTCAGAAAAGTGCAAAAACTTTTTTTTGCTGGTGTTCTGAATGAAAGTTTGAGTTCTACGGATCCCAGTTATTTTTTTGTTTGTTCAATCAGATGGATATCCATACAAATATTGATGGCATTTTACTTGTATAATCTGAAGGATGAAGCTTGCTTTTGTTTTTTTTTTCACATCAGAACCATTATTATGGATCAAAAAGGAGATAAAATAAACAACAAAAAAGGGTGGTGGAACTCATTCGCTTTGATGGCTTTGTTTTTTTTTTTTTTGTATACTGATAAGTGTGAAATGGAGGGCTTTTGTTCATTATCAATGGTAATTGTCCATAGTGGCTAGACATTAATGTCAAGTTTTCATTTGATAATACAGAGAATAAAATAGGTATAGAGAAGTCAAGATCAGTAAATGTTAAATAAATCGTAATACGTAGTAAAAAAAACTTCAAATGCTAAGTTTGAATCAGATTACAAGGCTATGTTATGTATTAATGTCGATTAATATTACTTTGGGTTTTTGTTGTCCCCTTGAAGAATATATATTAATTGGTAATAATATTCTCTGAACACTTTAAGTTGGAACAGTAACGCACTGGTTTGGGACCGTCCGTTTGAATGTTAAAACTTAACGAAAAAGTGCTGTGTACTCAGTACATAAATGTGTGTACTCATTTTGTTTAAATAATTTATGTTTCTATCAAAATATTGATATCTTTACTAACTTTATATATTAATTAGTAAAAATGTAACCAATACACAATTCTGTGAACTCATTACATAAATATGTGTCCGTCGTCTAGGATGAGTACATGATTTTATAGTGAGTACAATGTCTTACATTATTCTGTGTACTCACTTCAAAAATCTTAATATTCTACAGACTCATCACATAATTACCTTTGGTTTGACCGTGATCAGTATATGGATATGTAGTGAGTACATTTTCTGTACAATATTCTTTGCACTCTTTACTTAAAAAAATTTTGTATCTAGTCATCACAGAGGCATCTATACCATAATAAGTTTCAAATTTCTGTGATGAGTGAACGATTATGCAATGAGTACATTATAATTTGTGTACATGATTATGTAGTGAGTACATAATCATAAAATTTAGTGCGGTGGCATTAATACGAAGTGAATGCAAGGTAATGCAGTGAATACATAATTCTGTAGTGAGTACATGATTATATACTGGTTTCCCCTTCATTATGAGTTATCTCTATCTTAATTTTGCTTCTTATCGCAACAAAAGTTTTGCCCTTGATTCTCAAATAATTCAAATTAATTTTATTAATTTATTTGAAAAAAATAGTGAACTTTGATCCTTCTAGGCACAGAGTAAGCATGCAATCACTTGACCAACCCACACTACAGAATTTTGATACCAGAAATGATATATCATTTGAATATTTAGATGCCATGTGTATAGACGTGTACTCAGTACATATTTTTGAACTCAATACTCCATTCCTAGCTTGTATTCAATACACAACATGCTGTAATGAATGGGGGCCGTGTTACAATATCTATGTAGTCAATCAATATTTCTTTGTATTTATGATCTAAAATATGCATTGAGTACCTACATACATATCATCTGTATTCAGTACATGTACGTGTTCAAATTTTTTCTAAATATTGACTTAATAAATAATACTTAGTCAGCAGTATGCACGTTGATTGTGTGTTAAATTAAGATTATAAATTAAAATGTAATCAGTACGCGTCCAATGTAATCATTAAATAGGGTTCTGATTGCAATTTTATGAAATTTTCAGTTTTAAAGAATGTCGGTACCTACCAAACATTTTTCCCTCAGTTCACTTTTTTGATGATTTAATTCGAATATTTGCGTTGGATTAATTCTTCAATCTTGATTCCTCATTTGTTGCAGTGCAAAAGGGCAATTTATGATTGAATGTTAAATTTAAAACGTATTTACAGATTAAACAAATTTATATAATTGTTTAAGTGCTTTTTTATTTAAAATTTAATCAAATAGTATTCTTGAAAAATGAAATCAAATACCTGCAATTAAATCCTGTATGCATTTCTGTATATTCCAATTCCTTAAAACAAATTTAAAGAGACACGTTTTTTTGATGTCTAAAGATCTAGTTTTAGTTCTCCCTTTTCTATATTTTATGATTATTTTAAAACAACAAAAAAAAATAAAGCTTTTCAACTGTGAACAAGCAAACGAGCTCAAAAGACTATTAAACCATTGGGTTTCTATGGCGTATACGTTACAAAAAAAAAAACTAATAAAAATGCTTTTGGCAAGTATTTATTTCAAGTATAGGTATCATTTTAGTGCATTTTGTATAATAAAATAAAAGGAAACGCATTAGCAATGAAATGAAAAATGGAAAAACTCTTTTCGTACGTTTTATTTTACAAATATAAAACTAAACCATCATCAGACAACGTCCTGGATGACGAGACAAGTTTTATTTCTTCGAAAATAAAATTTTAACGACTTTAGTTTGAAGTACCTATAGGTACACAAAATTTATATATATCTTGAGTTTTCAAAATGTATTATAAAACTTCCATTATTATGTGTGTTGGTGTTTAATAACTGTAAAAGGTTGTTCTTTTTAGAAATTGGAAAGAACGTTTTATTTTTTTTATTTTATGGTGCAATTATATTCGCATGCCTCACATACATAACTGAATATGTAGACATTTTTATTATTAAGGTTTGAATTGAATTTATGAGACTTAAGCGTTTTGTAAGGCATAAATGCTTTTTTCATTTTTTTACAAGATAAGCTTTTAAATTAAATAAAAGGTCTTAGTAAACCTTCTTCGTTGGTTCGTTGAATTTCTTGGAAAATACATTATGTTATTGTAATATGTAAAGCGTTGTTCAGGTCAAATTTGTTTCTACGCTTTCTTCTTCATAAACTTTTAGTAAAAGAAATGGTGGAGGGCTGGGTGTAGCGAAGTGGTGCTGTACCGTTTGAATTGGGTAGACCCTTAATTCCGTTTTCGAGGTATAGAAAATAAAGTGTACGGCTGGGTCACACGTATAATTGCTCTTATGGTCAAGAGGAAATTGTGTATAAGGACATAGAAATTATGAGAGGAAAATGTTTAAAAGCATCAAATACCATATTTGAATTAGCTAAAACAACTCTTTTGACAGTTTGAGGTGACAAATAATTTTAATTCTTGATCGAACATGATTGTATGGAAACAAAATTTAAATCGTTGGACCGCCTTTACCCTTGAAGCAATGTTTCGAGTTCAAACCAGTTTACTTGAAAATGTCGTAAGAACTTTGAAGTAATTTTTTTTTTATATAATAAGCGCGCACTAAAGGGGTTGTGACTACCCTTAAAATGATTAAACAAAAATATCAATGTACGACTTCTTTACTAAAAACATTTATTCAAATTGGACTTCGAAATGACAGAAGTATCATCTCCTAGTATGCAAGACATTTTGGAAGCAGTTTGATAGATTTAATTGAATTTTGAAACTTTTTTACCTACATTAGGGTGGTCCCAAAAAAGGTCATTGTTTTATTTAATAGACAACCCCCCTAGTTTAATCCAAATAAAATAAAAAATACAAATAAATTTTAGTTCATTATTTTATCGTTAGCGTTGCCCTCAAGACGAAAAAATTAGTATGTGGGAGTTTTGAATTTTTAGAACATTGGCAACAATTTTAAGAACAATATAAATTTTAAATGAATAATAATTATAATTTACTTATTTTTGTGCATCATTTTTGGGAGGGGCTATTTTCAGCTCCAGGGACCTTACGGGTACCCTGTTCATTGCTGCACAGGTAATATTCGTAATCACGGGTAACCGAATACCCATTTACACGGTTATTGCGGGTTTAACCCGATCGAATCAGGAGCAGAGAAAATCAAGCATAACAATAGCTACTTTTACTTATAAAGTGGAAATTGGGTGCTTGGAGGAGTTCAAACAACAAATAGAAAACCCGGGTGCCAAATTACAGGAAAACTAGTTATGTATTTTCAATTTTCTCAAAAACTAAAACACATTGAAGCAAACGGCTTTGAGTGTTTTATTCAAAATTATGTAACGTATTGATAGTTCAGTCATATTTTGTTTTTATTACGCAAACTGTGGGGTAGTGATGATTTTTGTATTGGTTTATATTTTCGGGGATGCTGAATCTGAGGCTTGCAACCAAGATCTCTTGACACATTATAGAAAAAAATACAAAAAATTATGCAAAACTGCATTTTTTGAGAGTTTTTCACTTATGGCTCGAAAACTATCAATTATTCGCAAATTTCATCAAAGTACAATTGAAAGTATACACAATTTCTAAAAAATCACTATATAAGGTTTTTTCTGCATTAACCCATCTAGACTCAAGCGCTAGTTGAAAATTGACGTATTTTCTCTGTTTGCGAAAATCTACTCGAAAACACTAATTAATTACTTTGTGTGACAAAATTTTAATTTTTGTCTCTAACATGAGCCAAAATATACTTTTCTGATGGTTTTTGATGAGCTGAATTCAAATCTGGCCTCACAATTTATTGCTCTACGGCTTATAAATAAAAAGTCAAGGGCGTTAATGAAATCATAAATTGGATATTTTACGGACCCTTAAAATTGTTCTTAAAAAGGTGGATTGAAAATAGTACTGACTAATGCAAAGATCTAGCTCCAAAAATAACATTATATAGGTTTTCCCATAATTCGGGGCAAGGATTTGAGATCCCATAAAAAAATGTTATTCATTTTTTTTATTTTGCGGGGTTTTATATTAAATGGGAGTTTTTGAAGGTTCGCAGATATTAGCAGCTAATTTTGATTGTATTCGATACATGACAGTTCAGTGTAAGATATGCACGACCGAGAAGGAAAAGGGTATATTAACTTCTTCTTAGCTGAATATTTTATCTCACTTAAATAAGGGACCGATTTAAAAAATTCGCGCAAAAAAAATTCCCAACGATCACAATTTTTTTTCTAAAATTTAATTTGTTTGTATATGCTGATTTTTTTTTCTTCAAAATTACTGAAATTTCATTTAACTGGAATTTTATGTTCAGAAACTAATTTCATACAAAAATCCTGATTCATCTTTTACTTGATCAAACTGCACTGTGAAAAATCGAGTCGAGAAAATGATTTTTGTCCTGCCCTGAACCACAGTGCATCGGTATTTGCGTCTGTGCGTCAATGCGTCCGCTGTACATCGATCTAGACGCTAGATATGTATAGCTTTTATCAATTTGTTTCAAATTTGGTACAGAGAATTTTTATGTGATTTCCTGGAGGAGAAATTCAAATATTTGTTGCACCTCATTTCGAAAGGGAAGCACAATTTTTGTTGTTGTTTTTTTTTTCAAATTTTCTCAGTTATCTTATTTTCAGTTTATTTCTGTTATATATTTCTTTGCAACGCTTGTACTTTTTTCAAAATGCTAATATAATTCCATTTCGAAATTTTAAATTTATTTTTTTTTGTTATAAAACCTTTTGAAAAAAAATAAGCTTGGTGGTTAGAAACAAATTGTCAAAGAAAAGTGTCCGTTGTGTTAACGATTTTTTTGGGCTTTGTCAATTTACAATTTGCAAAAAAAGCCGCAATGAGACAGTTTTATGCAAAAGAAAACACAAATGCCAAACGAAAATTTTTTTCCCTAAAAGAATAGCCGCGTTTTATTATCGCTCATAACCCATATGGTTCACCTCGTGAAAATAAAACGATGTGGGTTAGTGCAAAAGCAGTGCTGTATATCAGTCTCTTTTTTTCTTATGTTTATTTGTTTTTCATGTAAGCACATGTCTCTTTTCCTCTCTATTCCTAATACTGCTGACAAATCGCTGACATCCATTCACAATGGTAAATAGCCCTCTGCCGGTCAGAGTGAAAACCTCTATCTGGGTTATTGAAATTAACCTCGATATAAACCTAGATCCTATGTTGTTTTTGTAATGCATGTTAAAAGATAACCTCGACCCAGACCCAGAGATAATAAAACGCAGCTAATATCAGCGCACGGTCAATGAAAAATTTTATTTTATTATTACTTGCCTTCACAACATTAATTGTTATTATTATAAGAACTTTAAACTAAATAATCTCGCAACAACAAAATCTCGCTTTTTACAGTCTTGCATTTACATCTCAAACCTTCAAATCTCACAATTTAAAATCTCGCAAATCAAAATCTCGCAAATTCAAATTTCACAGCAACGAATCGCACACGGTTTTTAGAAAAATTTGTTTTTTTAAGAATATACCTACCCGTCAGTAAAAAACGTTGTACATCCTTTATTACTGTTAATAACCTCTATAATCAGCTTGGTTGTCTTTGCGCGTTTATAATGGAACTAAAAGTATTTTTCTAGTTCAAGGCCAAATACGATTAATGCAATTTGCACATGACACTTTGCAACTGGATATACCATCTCAATGTTCTCTCTCTTTTTATTCTTTTGACAACAATAATATTGAAAAATCAACAGTTAAATTAATAAATAACAGTGGGGTCTAAAAGTACTCAGACACTGGATTATATATTTTGCAGTTGGTAGGATATCTCGCAAAATTGAATTGCATTGCAACAAATTTTGATTTGCGAGATTTTAGTTTGCGAGATTATGAAAAGCGAGATTTTGTAATTGCGGAATTATGAAAAGTAAAATTTTGTAATTGCGAGATTTCGAATGCGAGATTTTGATTTGCGAGATTTCGTAGCCAACCCATACAAAATTGCAATTTCTCAAATATTTGTGTTAGGAGCATATAACTGGTTGTGCTCTTAACACAAATATTTGAACGTTTGCTAATACACTTAAAAAAAAAAATCTTATAATTTCCTGTATTTTTCTCTAGGTCTTAGGACTCTAGTTTTGATGATCCAATTAATAGAACGATTGTTTTTAAAGCGAAACATTTCGATTTTTTTCATGATTTTTTTATGATTTGCTAAAGTGTCAACAAAAAAAAAAAACTGATAAGGTTTGTTCCAAAAAAAATTGATCTTTTAGTTGTATTGCAATCCTTAAGATTGAGGTGTTATGGCTGAGGAAAAATGAGATAGCAACATTTACATTTTTTTAAATGAGTGAGAGAGTATAATTATCTCTGGCACAAAATCGTAAAAATTACCCCAACCAACATCCAAGGCTGACAAGAAATCTTCCAGACTTTCAAATTCGATAACTGCTCTGCCAGTTTTAGACTTATAAGTTTAAGGATACTTTGTCAAGCAATCGGGTCGCGGAGTGGAGAGCTCTACGATAGCTTGTCTACTAAAACTTGTATCACCATCAGTGAAAAATAAAAATGATGTGAATTTCTCTGTTTTCGATGTTGAAAACATCTGTCAAAATTTAACCGGCATCAAAATAGATTGATATTATATATGTACGTATGTTATGTACATATGTTTGTATGTACATTAATATTAAAATATTTTTGTCCTTTTAAAAATTGGGTGGCGCAACAGCTCGTGGAGAACCAGGGTCAAGTGACTGACAACTCTCAACCATTCCTGTGTGCGTTTTGTTGGCAGGAATGGAGGGGACCTACAGTTTTTTGCCGAGTCCGAACGGCTAAATGAGCAGCACATATTTATGACAAGTATACTCTTGGACCTTGGAGGATTTGTCAGTTCCTCGCAAGAGGCAGTACCTCGGATAAAACATTTCTGTTTTTAGGTGGCACGGCGGGGAATCGAACCCACACCTTCGGCAGACAGCCACGAGCTACTACTATTTTTGTCCTTTAAACTCATATCAAAATACACAATGACTTTTTGTAAATATAAATAAGTAAACATTTTGAGAAAGGATGTTATTATTTGAAATAAAAAGGACAATTGGAAAAGTTTTCCATGAAATCGAGTCAATGTGTCACAGTTCATTAAAATTTCTTTTTCATGCAGTTAATTATAATTTAAGTTAAGAAATGTTTTTAGAACAGTTTTTTTGTTTCTGATATCAACGCAAAGTGGGATTGTATGGTCTGAAATTAACATTTTAATCAAATAATGATACATGATATTTTGCCACTCCTTCAATTACAATATTTGTTTACACCATATGGATATATTGACGCCCACCAAAAAGCGTACCGAATCCTTTTTACTAATTCAAAAATTGTATATATGTATGTACATAATTAAATTATTACATACATAATGTATGTACATTATATGTACATACCGAAGGTTTGTTTTTTATTCAACTTTAATTTTTGATTTTATTTTCAACGTTGCCATGAAGGCTTTCTCATCATACTAAAGTGACAATTTATTTCTCCATCACCTTGTTGATCCCAACCTATTATTCATTGCTGCATATTTCTGAATAAAACACTATTGATTGAAATCAATGACTATAGATATATGCTACTGAGATCCAGGACATTGCAAAAATGTATTTTCATTTTAAAGAGAAATACTTATATGTTGTATAATGTAGTTCAACAGTACGAAGAATTTGCGTTTCAATTTTTATTTTCCAAGAATTAAAATGAATCTGTATGCGGGATTTTCAACACAGTTAGTTTTAGAATTTGTATTCATTGAACATGGAGAGATGGATGCTGCAATCTGAATAAAATTCTGATGTTGTCTGTTTTTGATTGTTCTCTTCTCTGATTCATGGGAAACTTTCCACTTGCTATTTTGCAATTTGTTTTCATTTTTATTTTTTTTTTTTTTTTATTTTTTTGCTGTCGCGTAAGATCAAAAGACAAATGCTATGATTTTGTGAAGGATAAAATCCTTTTGAATAAATCTTTCTGGGAAATGAAATGGTGAGAAGGATGTCCTTCCTGATTTATATGCATATGCAATATGCATGCATATGTTTGTTGGATAGATATTGTGTGCTTCGCTTGGCTATGATAACCCGATTTATGAATGAAACTCATGCAATAGCAATCACAAAACAGATATATGAATTCAGAAGTTATATATCGGAGACATTGATACATTTAATTGGTGGAAATTAAAATGTAATTGGGAGAAACTGATATACGGAAATTCGATACAAAATATTTGTATGTGAATTCAGGAATAAAATTAAATAAAACTCAATTAACTTGCAAAAAGTATATGTTATGATATCTAATTATTAAAATTGAATCAAAATTCATAGTGAATTTCATAAAATTATGAATGGAAATTGATAATTTAAAGCCGGGGATTTTATTGCCACTTTTTTGAGTTAGTGTTTGGCCTCGTTAGTAAAGTAACACTTTATTGACAGGAAAAACTCTCAGTGCCACAAAAATAACATTAAAAAATAAAAAAACAAAGATATACAAACATACAATGAAATTTTAAAAGTTTTGAATACTTCAGACTCGTATCTCACTTTTAAAGCAGAAATTTAGTTAAAATTTTAAGTACAATCTTATTTGAATTAATCTTTTTACATAGTCCAAATTTTAGTAATTATTTTTTTGTTTTTAATCGCTTAGTGACCCATTCCATTTCAATGAAGAAAGAACATAATAACATAAGTACTTTAAACAGAAAATTGTGACATGAGGCTATTCGCGCGATTAAAATTAATTGAAGGACTTGGTTTCACGAGCGATATTTATGAATTAATTCAATTTGAGGATACATACAATTTATCAGTCAAGGCTTGGGATATTCTTTCTTTTGTGATATTCAAAGGAAATCTTCTATCTTATATTGCGTTTATCTGATAAAAGAAATTTTTTTCTTATATACAATTTATGAATAAGAAAACACAAATGAAAAAAGGAAATTGTTTGGATTTTTTGTATAAAAAAATAAAATCTCGTAAGATTTAATTGCCATATTTCCTAACTTCTGCAAATACGTAAATCGAGTGCCTATCTACTTTTAGACCATAAGCCTATGTTATTCATAATTGTTTCTGTTTATAGAACATTTTATATTCCGTTGAAATGTTGGTTAAATTTTTTAATTGAAAAAGTTTTTCGTTTCTGAGTTCTTTTTTTTTGTTTAGCAGGATTTTTATTTGCCAATTCAAAACTGAAAGCGATTTGAATATCCAAAATTTTGATTTGCGAAATTGCAAGATTTCGGTTGATATTTGCAAGATTTTTACTGTGCGAGTTTTGTATGCGAGATTTTTCAATGTGCCATATTTTTTAAGAAATCGTACTAAGGGTTTGTTTTTAGAGGGTACCCATTTTCTTAGCGTGAAGTTAGAATCACCATTTTTGATTTTCGAAAAAAAAAAATGTGCTCAACTTGTGCTTGCCGTAAATATTTTTGAGAAAAAATTTGTGCTGTTTTGTGCGCAGAAAATGCTACTAAGAAACAAAAAGAAAAAAAAATTCGCATAATTGCAACTATTATGGTCAAAACTAAACTTTGCGAAGGGCTGTAGCATGAAGTTAGGACCGCCATTTTCAATTTTCAAAAAAAAAGTGCTGTATTGTGCTGCCTTGTGCCGTAAATATATTAAAAAATTTGCAATTACAGCTTGTTTTTTTTTGAAAATAGAAAATGGCGGTGCTAACTTCACTCTTCGCAAAACCGTTTTGGCCGTAAAAGTTACAAATATTCAAATTTTTATATTTTCTCTTCGGAATATGGCAGCACAAATTGAGCAAAAAACAGCACAATTTTAAGTTTTTACAAATTTTCGAATTTTTCCAAAATATTTACAACACAAGCCAGCACAAGTTAAGTACAATACAACACAACTTTTTTTTCGAAAATCAAAAATGGCGGTGCTAACTTCACGCAAAAAAATGGGTAGGTACCCTCTAAAAAAACCAAATTCTTAGTACCGTTTTTTTTTAAATACGACACATAGCAGCACAAGTTGGGCACATTACAGCAGAACCTCTTTTTTTGAAAATCCAAAATGGCGGTGCTAATGATTTTTCAATAAAGTGAGATAGTGAAAAGCAGCATTACTAATTTGCAAAGGTTTTGTTTTTCAAGATTTACATAAAGCGAGATTTTGTAATTCGAGCTTCAGTTTAAGGGATAAACTTCCACTCCCTGAGGAAAAAAGGAAGCAAGTCTTAAGTTCGATGAGTTCTACAAGGTTTTACACTGGGCACTTTTCAATATGTTTGGTATAACTTCAAAACTAAGCCAAATTTGATAGTTTAACTCTTGTTTAAAATTAAATTTCTTATTGAAATGTATGATTTGAAAAATTTTGCTAAAAAATTTGGCAAGAAAATTTAACAAAAACCAATAAGAAAAAAATATAAAAAATTAAGATTTCTAAATTTCCTAATAAATTTGCCATTTACCTAATACCGATAATGAGACTTCCGGGCCAAAATTGTGAAAATTAACAGAAATGTTAAAAATTGAATGGGTATATTTCTGTCAACTTTGAATAGAAATGACTTTTTAACATGTTATATTAAGGCTTTGAGCCTCTACTTTAATTTGTCTGAACATGTGCTTCAAAAAAAGTTATGAGCAATTTAGAAAAAAAATAAAATTATTTGATTTTTAATTTTTTGTATGTTGGTTTCTGTTAAATATTCCTGCTTATCTTTTTTTTATAAAATTTTAAAAACTATTAATTCCGATAGAAAATGTAATTTTGAAAAAAAAAAGTTTTGGTGTATAATTGTCTAATTCGACTCACAATTAAATTCCCAGTTATACTAAACATATTGAAGAGTGGCCAGTGTGACCAACTATCTCAGAAACACTTGAGTGAATTTAGTAGCATTTTCGGTTTTAGGCATGCTTGCGAATAAGCACATTCATCAATAAAAATCCTTACACGAAATTGTTCCTTTTTAAAAGGTATATTCAATAGCCTACGAGCAAAGTAACAATAGCAGTGTCGAAGTAGAAGTTCGAGTACATTTTACTTCAGAGGAGAGTTTAAGAGAACTGGTGTACCTACCTTTATACCTACCTACGCTTATCATGGGAACCGAACTTTCCAATAGTACCAAATTATCCATATACGCAACCATCTTCATAGCACAACTCTCTATAACTTGAAAATGAATTAATTCATGACTAAAAGTAAAAGAAAAGATGAAATAACCCTACCCAGGCGTGTTCTTCTACTGGTGTGTTTTATTGAGTAGTTTGATTTTTACTTGCGATATATACATAGGTACTATAAATGGCAAGTTATGAATTCGTAAAAAAAAATCGAACTCGAGATTTTGATCAGACTTGTCGTGACGATCGTAAGGAAGACGAAAAATGTGGATCTCACAATTCTGTTCGTCTGTCTGTCTGTCCGTTGAGGTACAGCCTAAACAGCTGAATCAATTTTCTTTAAATTTGGAACATAGCGTTTTTTAAACATTCCCCCAAACATTTTTAAATTTTTTTTAGAACAAAAAATAACGGTAGGTACCTGCCATACAATTTTTTTGCAATTTTATATAATCGTAATTTTCTCAAAAACAGCTCCATAACTTTTCTTAAAAAAAAAAAGTAAATTACTTTTAGTTAAGGTTTCCTTTGGACGGAAAACTATCCTTAAAAAAATGGTTATTAGTGGTACCTCCCGCAAAAACCACTTTTTTAATTTTCGATTTTCTTCAAAACAGTAGAAATGACTGATTTCAATATTTTTTTTATACAGAAGCTTCCAAAAATATTTAGTTTTGTGAACCAAAATAAAAAAATATATATATTTTGGATTTTTAAAAAATGTTTCATTTTTTTTTTTGAAAATCAAATATTTTGAAAACGACATGATCGAATACTTAAAACTAAACTCGATACTTAAGAGTTTTTAATAACTCTCTAAAATATTTTTTGACAAAATTTTACATTTATGAAAAAGTAACCGTACCTTCCATACAAAAGTTAAAAACCTGCAAGAAAAAAAAATATTCTCAAAAACTACTCCTACGATTTCGATTAAACTTTTCAATTTTTTTTTTCGAAAATTCGATATCTCAAAAACGGCATTCTCTTTTTTCACATCAAACTTTCAAAGGAGTTGTTTTGGCTAATTTAAATATGGTATTTCATGCTTCTCTACATTTTGCCCTCATAATGTCCATGTCTTCTTGAACATAAGAGCAAGTAGGTACGTGCGACCCAGTCGTGCATTTTATTTTTATCGCTGAGTATGTGGATGTTATCTATTTTTTGAAGTAGTTTATTTCCACATCTACGTCCAAGAAGGTAACAAGAGTATTAATTGAATAAGGTTGATGGTGTTTTGCATTTGTTCTCACTTTTCATAAATCATATCCGTGGACCTATCCTTTAAATATTTGTGTTGTTAGCTGTAAGCGGACAATCATTTAGGATGCCTCTTTAATGTGGGAGCCTAGGATGTACCCAAAAAATTTAAATACGAAAAGGTTAGGCTAAGGTTGGTCGGAAATGAAAATCCTCCAAGTAATTCACTCTAAAATTTCTCTATGGTTTGGAAATGTAGCTGAAAAAGAGACATCCTTTTAAATTATATCCAGCTAGGGAATTACCGCATCTTGCATTTTTTAGAGCATAAATGTCAATATCTCGTTCACGCCTGGAGCAGTGATGTCGCAACTTGAAAATAAAAATCGCTAGACCAACCTCCGAAAGTCGCTAGAGTGGCTTAAATTTTCAAGCCCAAAAGTCGCTAGAAGTCACCAGCAACAAAACGCTTAAAATATTTTACCTTTTGAATAACTTTTTACTTTTTTTAATTAGTTCGTGTTAGCCGAAATTGGTTTTCATTCCTCCCTTGAGAAGCTCCTCGGATCACATATCATGGAATCTGAGACCATTTGAGTGTATAGTTCGCTCTACCGGCCCGTTTAAAAAATTCAAAATTCTAAGTGAAAAACGTTTTTTTTAAACAGTCTGGCAGGGCGAATTAAACACTCAAATGATCTCAAATTCCGTGATATGGGATCCGCGCAGCTTATCTAGGGAGGGGTGAAAACCAATTTCGGCTAACACAATTTTCCTCGAAGTTGCATTCATATTTTTTTTTCGATGCACTGTTTCTCGCAAAGACCCCAGTTGTGGACTGCAAGACTTTGATTTTTTTAATAGTCTTTAATGAAGCTTTCGACGCCTATACTTCTTTTTTTGCTATCGTTCACACCTAAAATCTGCTTCGGGCTCTCGGTCTATATCGAAGAACTATGGAATTTATTTAAAAAAAAAATCAAATTATTAAAAACAGTAAAGTAATTCAGTCGCATAAGACATATTTTCATTATTCATAGACATTATTAAAGCTGTTGCTAGGGAAAACTAGACTATCTTATTGCAATTCCCATCATTCTTCGAATAGATGGAATTATTACAATAAACAACTGAAAATTAGGGACCCAGTCTCTATGGCTAAGCCGCATTACTAAAGGTTCAACTATTGAGAACTAAAGAAAGCCCTCAAACAAACGTTAAAGACTTTTTGTAACAACAAACTTTGATTTTGAACTAATTTATCATATTTTTAACAAGTTCAAAGTTTTTTTTGTTAGTTTCTCAAATTATTCAGACCAATGTTTTCTAAGGAAGTTTGATAAATCTAAATTTGTCTATGAACACAAAACACAACGATAAATGACAAATTGATGATTTCAAATATACCCTCGAAAATGATTAAAACCAATAATTACCACAAAATCACCTTTAAAGCTCTTAAGACTAGAATAAACAACTATTAGGTATGTTGATTTTAAAGCTGCTTTCTACTATCGTCTATGGTATATACGCCCTTTCTAATTAGTTCGAAAAAACTCAATCATGTTAATGAACTTAATTTTGTGTCTCATTAGTAATTCCACAAAAACCTCACATGTCTAATTGATAGGTACATGTCAAGACAAATAACCATTAACTTACGTCCCATATTAATTATTTATGTACCAATATTTCCATACATACAAAAATCTTATAACTCCTACACTAACATTATCTATGAGTAGGATGTATACTCATTGAAAATTAATCAAACCCATAATTCTTATCTTTTATACGCATCAAAGGGAAAAGCTTATCTAATAAGTAACATTGCTCACCCAACCACCTCAAAACATCTATCCACTCCAATTTAAGTAATATGAACTTGCTGGGGATGTTCCTTTAGAATTTACTTTTAACATCCCCACCAATTTTTTTTCAAGACGCCAAAAATAACAAAGACAACGAGGATATATGACAAGGGTTTGGCACAAACCAAACTAGGACTAGGTCGTGTCGTCGTCGTCGTCGTTAGATTCATTGTCGTTTGATTTCAATTTCGTATGTAAACAGAAATCACTCGCTGACGTCACCACTATAACCTATTATTATTATTTTTAACTAAACAAAAATTCTTCCTCCTCCTCCCCCTCCTCCTGCACTCCTTTGCAAAGAAAGAAAGTTTTATTTTGTGTGTTGGTGGCTTTTGTAGCAGATGGGAGCCACAAGTCTTTGCGTCATGCCCTGAAAATCTCTTTTAATCTGTGTCATTCTTCTCTGATCCTTTATTCTTTATCTTGCTTTGCAGGATGTCATTTTGTAAAAACTCTATGCTTGGAAGGAGCTGAGGTCTGCTACGATGGTAAGGATATTTGGGAAAACCCCCACATGTAAGATTGGAATCTAAATCTTTTTCTGTATGCTTTCTCCCAGATAACATCTTTGGAAAGTGCCTGCCGCCCACAGGTGTTGAACCAGAGGACATTGATAAGTAAGACCGCATAATCACCCGGTTCACTAAGTTCTTGTTGGGTATATTAAATTTTTCTTTCTCCATATTAGACAACCTTTAACGGAAGAACAATCTCGCATCTTGGCAACCATGCTTGAGGAGATGCAGGGAGCCGGTTTGGGTTGGGATCATCCTTTTGTTCAATGCCGCATCCAGGGTGCCCTGTTTTCTCTGCAACGTGACACCCCATTGCCACCGAATTTATGCGCTAATTTGGCTCCTGATCCGGAAATTCTGGGTCCTCAGAGTCCGATGGCATTTGTTCGGTTTGCTCCACCAAGCGACGATTATGCCGAAGAGGTGTTCTTCCCTCCACCTAAGAAGCAATCTTATTTCGAACCCACCGTCAATAGGGCTCATCGGCTGAGGTCTTCTGGTTTTGAGTATGCCGCTGATTCACCCAAAGATTTGGAATACCTACGTTCGAAGCCCAGTCCTATGGATATGGAAATGGAACGTGAACGGGAAAGACTCATCTTGGAAGACCAAAGGCGGAAGGAAGTGGTAGATCGCTTAAGGGCTCTACAGACTGAAATTCAGTTGAAGAACCTTCTAGCAGGATCTTCTTCAAAGGCCACTTATCCCAGCGATGAATTGGTGTACTTGGGTCCGTCAGCAGGCAATGATCCCAGTTCGATGTCGAAATCTTATTTCAGGGAAAATTTCGGACCGTCAAAGGAAAGCTGGCCTGCAGAGGAATCTCGAATGCCTTTCAAACGTGTAGACACCTTGAGTAAAGATGATGAGATCATGCTAAATACGAATATCTACCCAGCTAAGCAGCCCAAGAAAGCCGAAGGCGTTTACACAGAGGGTGGATTGGTATTCATGCCAGATCGTAATCGTTTCGATATGTCTCATCTGGGGAAGGAAAAAGCCCGTGAGCTATTGGCTAACATGCTTGGTTTTACTCGTCACGAACGTTTGGATGTCAAGAAACCCGGACCAATTGTAGGCCCACCTCCATCGGTGCATGCAACAACTGAAAAGCCAGGTAAGGACCCAAAGAAATCTTCAGACAAGCCTGAGAATAAGGAAGTCCTCCCGGATCACATTAAAGGCGATGGCACTGCTAAGAGGAAGAAAGTTGTCAAGGATCATTCGGATGAGGATCATGCTCCGCATTCAGTAGACACCGAGTATACGCATGTTTTCGTCAAAAATCCGTAAGTTTTTGTTGCTCCTATTTTCCACCGATCTTTGAGTTACATTTTTGTACTTCTGAACAGAGTTGACAGCTGGGCTGATGGTGTCCGAATTGTGAATGAACTGGCCAATATTCTTCACATGCAGAATTACTTTAATTATTTGAAGTAGGGTTTGACGATATTTCGAAATATTAGAGAATCACTTCTAAATCATATGGTTTCCATTTCTAGGGTTCAGCAGCATGAAGTCACGTTCCGAGTCGATGCCAACAATCCTGAGAAAAAAACCGCTACTGACATTGCCAGAGCTATCAATGATGCCAGAGTTAAGAACAATATCCTTCGTAGGCTAGGAGTGACAGTTATTCGGGCTGGAGTTGGTGATAAGATCAAGGCCGATGAAGACGGAAGTGTTTCGTCATCACGCATTGAAATCGCTGAAGAAGGACCCGATGTAACTCATATCATGGCCTATATGTTTGCCGGTGCTGGAGCAGCAGCAGTTATCGTGATTTTCGTGACATTGATATTGATTCGACGTCACGATAAGAAGCGGGACAAGCTTGGTGGTCTTCAGTCGGGCATTTCTGGAGCTGAGAGTTGCACTAAGGATTATCAGGTATGAAGTTTGAAGATTTGTTCTCCTTTGGTGTTGATTTATTCAATTTTCTATAGGATCTTTGTCGTTCTCGAATGTCGGGCAAGGGAAATACATCGGAACCAGCTGCCAGTGGTCGAATTACTTCGCTTGCTAAGGAAAACGATCGTCCTCCATCGTCACGGTCTAGCACTTCGTCATGGAGTGAGGAACCAGCGCTAACGAATATGGATATTTCTACAGGACATATGGTTCTAGTAAGTTTCTAAACAAAGCCTTCACTTCAGTGGCTGTTAAGTATATTTTTTCCCTTTTAACAGTCTTATATGGAAGATCATCTCAGAAACAAGGGTCGCTTGCAGCGTGAATGGGAAGCATTATGCCGCTATGAAGCCGAACCAAGTGCTAGAGATGCAGCACTTCAGCCTCAATGTTCAACGTTGAATCGAACCGGAGCACCATTGCCATTCGATCATTCCAGAGTTGTGCTGAATCACTTAGCCAACGCTGAAGGATTGGATTACATCAATGCATCGACTATTGTAAGCGAAGAGGACGAAACGAAGTCTTTAAAAAGACATTGGGTAGAAGTGTAATTAAAAGTGGTTTGGTTTTCAGACTGATCACGATCCAAGGGCACCAGCTTATGTTGCAGCACAAGGTCCATTGCCAACGACTCTGGCTCATTTCTGGCAAATGATATGGGAACAAGGAGCGGTAGTGATTGTGTCGCTTTGTCGTTTGCAAGAAAATGGCGAAGTGGCATGTGCACGGTATTGGCCAGAAGAGGGCGCTGAGGTTTATCATATCTATGAGGTGAGTTTCTTTAAAAGTTGTTTGTTTTTTTTTTGTAGAGAAACTTTAAGGCCTAAATGTTAACAGACAAAGAACTGCTTCCTTTGTTAAAACTGTGTTTCGTCAGAAATTTTAGTTTTCAATTTGGTGAACTTTTAAGAAACTTACATTTTATCAGGTATGGGATCTAATTTAATGAAGAACGTTATAATTATTTTAATTAAACCTTTTTCCGTAGAGATACACAAGAAGGTTAACATCCTTTCTTGTATGAATACAAATTTAGTGACAAATAAAGGAGAAGCACGTGCCTATCCTAAATTTCCTTAATCTCGCACCTATACTTGACCTTTTTATGCAAACATAACAATACATATGTACATTAATGTACCTTTACTACATTTATAATGATTCAATTTCATATAATCTTTGAATCTTTAATTTTTTAAATATCATCATTTATGACAGAGAGCATAAACACAAACAGAGCGGGTGGGAAATAATTTTAATACAAACGTTTTATTCCCTCATTAAATAATAAAATAGATGATAGATATGTATGTACCTACCTTCGGTCTTTAATAATTCATAGAGGGTTTGATCCAATTAAATTAAAAAAAAACAGCCTTTTAGAAACCAACCTTTGCAGATAAAATGTTGGAATTTTTGGAATGGAAAGGAGAAAAAACGTTTGTTATTATGTACATACGTTTTTGGCAGGTTGGCCATGCTGTGATTTGAAGATGTGTTCATTGATATTTCAGTATTTTTGCTTTTTTTTATTAGAACCAAAATTATGGTAGTTTTAAAAATTAAGCTGTGTATTGATTCTAATATCTAATTCAGATTCATGTATTCTTTTAAGAACAAGAACTGTTATTCGAAGACCAATCTAGTCGGCATTAGTGATTTCTGTACACACTTCGAACTAAAAGTTGTTAAAAGGTATTCCCATTATAAAGTTCAAATCTTTCTTATTTAAAAGTCCATTCAAAATTCTATGAGTCTTTTTCGGTAGAAATAAGATTTTTATTAATGGTTTTTAAATCGTTCAACCATTAATTATATTTCTAACAAAATACTTAAAATAATTTTCAAATAAGTAACCATTTAAAACATTTTTTTTGTGGAAAACATTTTTAGCAATAGCAATAGTTATTTACTTTTTTTTTTAATATGTGTTTTGTTACCATTTTTAATAAAAGCAAGATTTTCTTGACCGCCTTAAAGCTATGAGGGAGGGGTTCCATTATTCTTGGTCCTACAAAAAAATGTGTTGGAAGAAAGACAAAAAAAGAGAGCTTCCACGTTAAGTAAAATACAACCAACCCTGTCGTTTTAGAACCAAAAATAAGGATAACCGACCATATTTTTTTTTAATTGTAAAAATTGTATCTCCTCAAAATTGGCTCAACAGAATTTTAAATAAAATACTTAAGGTAATGCCTACTTTTGGGTAAGATACCCTTTTTTGAGAAATGTCTATTAATAGTGATTTTATGCAATGATTTTTGATTTTTGATTTTTTGACGGTATAACTGATTTTGATAGCTTTTTTTATGCAGGAGCTTCTAGAAAATTTAAATAGAATATTAGGTGCCAAAATTAGAAAAAAAAAATAGTTTTTGAATTTTCAAAAAATATTTCAAATATGACCGCTGCACTATTATGGGAATAATTTCATTCTGTTTGATTTTTGTAAAAATACATTTTTCTGTAATTTCAATTTCTAAAGCTTGGTACTCAGCAACTTCAAACAACGATGAGGATTTTCGTACATTTTTGTCACCTTTAGGAGCAAAATCATTTTTTGACAAATTTCGGGTATAGGTAAGGTACTTATACCAAAAACGAAATAAAATAAACTTTTTAACTCTGACATAACAGCCTACACCATGCCTACATTATAGTTCACTATTTTTACTTGCTTATACTGTACTATAGGCAAGTTTTGGATTCGCGCAAAAAAAAAATCGAGATAGCAATCAAACATGACATTACGATGATAGAGAACACAAAAAAGTGGGTGGCATTTTGTCTGTTCGTCTGCAGCCTAAACGGCTCGATCGATTTTCTTCAAACTAGGTAGGTACATAGTGGTTTTTGATGATTCTGCCCACACGTTTCTTATTTTCTTTTTTTTTTACCAAAAATAACGGTACCTGCCATACAATTTTTTTTATCAATTTTACATAATCGATTTTTTCCAAAAACGGCTCCACAATTTTTCTTAAAAAAATTCAATAAATTTCCTTTTTAGTAAATGGGTGATTCCATAGAAAACGACCCTTTACGAAAAATCACAAATCACACCCGTAACGCAACTAAATTGCATCTTATATCTGAACCACTAATTTTTTAATTTTTAATATACTAATTTTTTTAAAAGGGCTTCAGGCGTCCTATAGAAAAGTAAAGTTTTTATTTATAAATTGGGAATAGTATGTGAATAATTAATAAAATATGGAGTCTCACTGTCACACCAGTAACGATGGAAACACCCAAATGCAACCTTTAAAATAATGGTTACTAATGGTACCTCCCAGGGAACCATTTTTTAAATTTTCGATTTTCTTCAAAACTGATTTCAATATTTGTTTCTTATACAGAAGCTTTAAAATTTTTTTTTGGATTTTTCAAAAATGTTTAAACATTTTTTTTTTTTTTTAATCAAATATTTCGAAAACGACTTGATCCATTTTCTTGAAACTCGATACTTAAGAGTTTTTTAGTACCTACTCTCTAAAATAATTTTAGAAAATTTTACATTTATGAAAAATAACGGTACCTTCCATACAAAAGTTAAAAAAATGCAAAGGAAAATATTTTTTTTTCTCAAAAACGACTCCTAAGATAGTGATAAAATTTTTTCATACACTAAAATTAATACAATTTTCTACCAAAAATTACAAAATTTTACACTTAGGCCGCGGCCACGCAGTAAGCGGCTGAGCGGCTGAGCGGAAAAAAAATATAAAACATATGAAATCACATAGAAGCGGCCACGCTATGAGCGAGCGGCAAAACAAAATTCTGAGCGGCTAAGCGGCGCCGCTTAGAAACTAATAGAAATAATAGAAACTAATAATAATATACCTGTGGCCTATTGCACCAGTTACAATTTACAATCACAAATTTGTAGTTTTTATCCACAAATTTCGTATTTGAATTTTTATTTTGCCTTGAGTGTGTTGACAATTTTGTGAAGAAAAGAGAAAATTGTAAGATTCGACTGCAATTTACTGTATAATTTGTAGAAGAATTTACATACGATCTTTGACCTGTAGAAATTTTTCACAAACTGAACAAAATTGTAAACGATTTTCTTACAACTACAAATTTTTATTTGTGTAGCAAAAATTAGGATTGTCTACAAATTTGTGAAAAAAGTATAATTTTGTATTAAAAAAAAAAAATAAAACATAAAACCTCGAATTTTAAAAAAATTGAGGATTAAAATTTTGTAATTGTAGTTACAATTTTGTAAGATGGTGCAATAGGCCACTGGTCATAGAGTTTTTTTTTTTTTTTTCTCGTTATCGGCTAAACGGATTTAGATTAATTTTCGTACATACAAATTTCAGATAAGATTAAATAATATTGCATATCAAAATTTTCAAAAAAAAATTTTGAATTTTTAAAAAAAGTTTCAATTTTTTTTTTGAAAATTCGATATCTCAAAAGCGGGTTGACATTTTTTTTTCAAATTTTGTTTTCATATACACATAGATTTCTATTCCAAAATTTGTTCTTAAAAATGTTTTAAGAATTTTATATATAAAAAAATATTTTTTTAAGAAACCGCTCCAACGATTTAATTTTTTTTTCCATACAGTCATATTCAATCAAGAATTAAGATGGCATTCTTTTTTTCCACCAAAAACTGTCAAAGGAGTTGTTTTAGCTAATTTAAAAGTCGTATTTCATGCTTCTCTACATTGTTCTCTCATAATTTCCATGTTTTTATATACAATTTTCTTAAACCCGTAGTGTCTTGAGCATAAGAGCAAGTACGTGCGACCAAGTCGTGCATTTTATTTATTTTGTATTCCATGTATATCTCAAAAACAGGTTGACGTTTTTTTGGAATTTTTATTTAATATTTTCACTGGCTTTGATCTTTCTCGCTATCGGCCAAACGGATTTAAATTAATTTTAACAGAAGAAAAAAAAGATTAATTAAAATATAATTTTTTGAAAATTGAGAAAAGTTTGTTGACAGAAGGACGTTGCCTGTCATTTTCAGGATTTCAATGGAGCAATATAATTTCATAAGGCATTAATAGTTTTATTGAAATTAACTTATTTGTATATCCTGATGTGAAAGTAGCAATATGCAGACCACAAGATCAAAATGACATTCATTGTCACCTTCGTCGCTTCGAGTAATATGGTTGGCGTAAGAGAAGCAAATTTTTGTCAGATTCCATAGGAGAAAGCTTTCTAAAGCAAGAAAATAAGTGTCTTTGCAACTCACTTTTATGAGACAAATTAAATGGAAAATTCGACTTTATTTCATTTTTGCAAAGAAAACTCACCAAATTGCTTTCACTACGCAATTCGAATGGTATTGCACTGAAAAATTGGGCCTAAGAAAACCAAGTGGAGCTTCCCATTCACAAAGTTTGCTGATAACGATGAGTTCTTTAGTAGCTTGTGAACTTAACGAATTTCAAATTTATTTCGTTCTTCTTAAAATTTTCAAAACCAAACTACCTTCTTAAATAATCAAAAACGATTCAAGATTTTGTGACAGTTTTCGTATTTATTTTTCATGTTATGTGCGTAATGCAACTTGGCATGAATATCTATTCCTATACAGCCTACAGTTTTCTGCCTACTCCAAATGGCAACCAGCGCTCCATCATAAAAGACAGTTCCCCTTGAAAAAATATTTTCCTTCTAGCTTGAATACACTGGGACTTAAACCCAGGCCTGGGTCCAACGTACTTACCAATTTGGTGTTTTATCTTTATTTTATGCAGAAGAACTTTTAATTTTTTATTGAAATTACATACGAACTTGAAAAGGAACCCTAATTACGATTCTTATAATTTTTTCACTTTTCAAGTTCAACCAATTGCTTGGATCCTCAAAAAAAGTTCTTTGAGTTTGCTATAGCCTCTGAGCTAATCACTACCTCTTCCACAACCGCCGCCGCACACTGGGACCCATTGTACCAGAACCATGCCCAAAACTCAAAAATTAAAATGAGTACTGTTAGTATTTTCTTGTTATTACTTTTATTGTTGACACATTCTTACAGCTTTTAATCACATTTTTTTGATCACTTTGAGGTTATTAACAATAGCAAAATAGATTCTCCGAAGTAGTGAATTGTGAAGTGTCTTATAGTGACTTTATCATTTAATTAAGGCTTTTTATTTATTGTGTTGAGCTACGAATAATAAAATCGGGCTGTATTTAATAATGTGTCAAGGTAAGATAAATTCATTAAATGTTTTTCGTAATCAAATTTGTACCTCTAACAGGAAATTTTCATGTTGAAGAGAACAGTGAGTCAAAAAAATAATTTACACTTTATTTCAAAATTGCGCATCGAACTTTTAAAACTGCTAATGTACATTTGTGCACTAGTTCTTCCTCTATATAAAACTGAGGTCGAAACCAAAAGTGGGGTGCGCGAATTTTTTTAAATATTTTTTTTTTTAATTGTGTAATGTAAGTGTTCGTCATATAGACCTGGAAACATTGATTCTAGGATCAAAAATCAATTCATATAAAGTATAGTTATGGGTTTCAACGCAGATTTTGTCGCTCTTAAGTATATCTAAAATTCTCCGAAATCCTTTTATTGGATTTCTGCATAATCGCTTTCAAAGAGGGGGAAAAGGGGTGGAAGTTTATCAATCAGATATATTTTTTTCATACAATCCTAACATATGACACATGATTTGAAGGTAGTTTCTTACGCTGATTCTAATGAGACCAAAACCAGAGCGATACAACTACCATAGACAAAGTTATCGTTACTTTTATGAAATCGTAACTTTTTTTAAGTGACAGTTCAAATACATCTTTTTGGATTTTTATGCTAGGTATGTACATAAATGCATAAATGAAACTTGAAGTTAATGTTTAATTTATTAATTAAGTTTTCTTATGGCCTTATATACATTTTTTTCGTCTCAGAAGGGTACAACAACATCTAACTGATGAGCCCAACTGTCATACATGGGCGAAACGCATTTGGACCAAGTGTCATAAACAAAATTTTAAACTGAATTGCAGTCAATTTACAATAAAAAATCAATAATATTCTTATTGATGGCGTTTTTCTTCTTTTTATGTGTTTGATTTATGAAGAGAATCAAGAATGAAAAAAGTAGGTACGTAGAAATGACTATAGTCTTAGCTCTATAAGGGTACATATTGGTTCCAAATACCCTGTCCTGTTATTCAAAAAATATGTACATACTTTTCGCTTTAAATGGACTATTATTAAATTATAGTTCAATCAATATTATTAAAACATCAAGAACGGATAACCTCACCGACATGTAGTACCTCTTCGCATGATGGTTAGTGCGTAGGACTGTCATGCCCAGGCGCGGATCCAGGATTTCGTTGAGGGGGGGGCAATTTTCGTAAGTTTCCAAAATCTTGATGAGGTCTACGGAAAATTTGAGTACACTTCATACCGCTCTACATGCCTGGTCACACAAAGCAATGTGAGCTTGAAATTTGATGAAAATAATTAACTCTTTCATAACTACCACAGTGCCTCGAACATCGGGTACTTTGAAAACTTTGTGAAATGAAGTTTTGCAGTTTGTAGCTATAGCATGGTATCTCTACAGCGTTTTTGATTTTCCTCTGGATATGCGTAGTTCGACAATATTATGCTCGGAAAACATAATGGCACAGTGGTACGCTCCTATTCAGACACATGACGTTAGAGTTCAAGTGAAATTTCCAGCCTCTTCTTTAGCTTGCACAACCTAACCTAGCCTTGTCGGTAAAATGCCTTTTTCGAGAACGTCAGCGTCAAAAATGCGTTTTGCAGAATGTTCTCAAATGCAAACTGCAAGAGTCTTCTGTTCAAAAAGGCAAATACAAGTTTAACTGCATAAGCATTGTGTTCTAAAATGCAGTTTGCAAAAGTCCTATCTTCGAAAACACCATCTGCCGTGCAATTCTGCAGTAAAAAGATCGAGTTGGCAACAAAAATATTGAGAAGACGGAAAACGTGTTCATAAACGTCAAATGCGTTTGCAAGAAAATTGAGGGACGTTGATAAAAAAGATTAAGTTTTTCAAACAAAACCCTTGCATTAATTTGAAAATATGTAGCTGTATTTTAGCAAAACTAGAATTGTAGATCAAAGCCGAGATGAAACTTTCTTACATTTAAATAAAACACTATGATTATAGTGCAAAATACAAAGAAAAAACCACTATTTTCATTTAATTTACAATATATTTATTCTTCGTAAAATTTAGTTGATATAAATGTTTCACATAAGCTTAAAACATAGACTGCAGAGTTGCCAGACTCATGCAGTTCGATACAAAGCAATATGTGCGTCGAAAAATGGCGATCATTTGACAATCGAATTGACGAAACAACTTTACTTTTCTTAGGTGTAAAAGTTCCATCCAACTTCTCTTCGGCAGTGACTGCTGTAGTCGTTTCCTGCTTTCTCTCCAATCTTCTTCGTTAGATTCGTACTCTTCGGCAGTTTAATGAAATGGAACACGGAAGTACTTAAAACGCATCCACGAGATCGACTAAATTCTCAGGAGTACTTACATTTATATCAAAAACGTATCTTAGTAAAACACGAAAGTGGACACAGACACAGTCTTGAAATAAGCTCATCAGAGGGGAAGGTAGATATCCGAGAGTCGCTCTTGAGAGTTTTCTAGTGAAAGTACTCCCTCAATGGAAACGCACATTTAAATATTTACTATAAAAAAAACTCTATCACCCTTTTAGCGTTATTTTTTTTATATTTCTCAATAACTTTTATACACAAATGAAGTTAATTAGTTTAACTTTAATTAGATATTTTCATCCAGTAGATCCGAGCATTTGAAGCAAATTCAGAAATTTTTGAAGCCAATTAAATCGACGCAACGTATGCATTTTAAGGATTTATTTTTTTTAAATTAAAATCCACCTCTCCTGTTACATTTAACTATAAAAAAACCCTAACAAATTTGTAGAGTAGGGTTGGAGGTGGAGCAATAACTTTTTAAAACGTTATTTTTCAAACTGAAATTTTTTATTCAAACCATTGTGAAAAGTGAAAATGAAATCCATTTGGGATTCAACCTGCTCCCTAGTATGAAATAAATTGACTTTTCTCATAAAATGTTATAAAGTACCTAATGTAGCCTGACATTGATCTTTTAATTAAAGACCTTAACTTTAAAGATAGGACATCTAAAACCGAAGTTATAAGCCTTCCACTCAGTCGATTTGAAAGCTATTTGTGCATAGCGGAACTTTTCTTAACTGAACCTGGTAAGCCAGTGGCCAACGAACAACCACTCATTGCTGCAACGCTGCGCTGCCAAGAAAATTTTTATAAAGGTATAACGAAATAACCTTATTTTATTACATTTTATTAAATTCATATTTTATGCTTCGCTCGTTCTTGCCCAGGGGGGGGCAATTGCACCCATTGCCCCCCCCCCCTGTATCCGCGCCTGATCATGCCGAAGGTGTGGGTTCGATTCCCAGCCGTGTCCACGAGCTGTTGCGCCACCCAATTTATTTGTTTTATAACCTCACCGACATAATTAATCGAATGTTCATATCATCTGACCCAGTCATAAGCCTAATGCAAAATTTACCTACAAATGATAAAAAAATGTTCGATCGTGAAGTTATTTATATGTTGGAAGACGAAATATAAACAAAAATATAGCTGAATGGGTTTTTGTTTTACTTTTACACATGATACATTAATTTCCTAGTTTTGGGTATGACCTTCCATATACCGGGCCCACTGTGCGCCGGTATTAAAACATTATTAAAAACATTTAAAATGAGTGCACCTAAGGGATGGCTTACAGTTACCGCTTCACCATTATCATTATCAACACTTCTTTTTTTTTTAATTTGCTAAGATGCCTGCTTACTTTTTTTTCGGCGTCAACAATTTTTCAAAATTTTTTATTTTCTGCTCCCGATTGCTTTTTTTCTTCATTTAACAAAAAAAAAATATTCTTTGGGATACAGTTAGCACTTGCACAGTTACACTTTATTTTTTCTTGGCGTAGATACAGCAGAACTATTTTTTAGGTATGAGGACTCTTAGAAGTAGTCATTTTCACAGAAAAAAATATTTTTGTATTATATTTCAAAAATTGAAATGAGCTTCATGAAGTTACATAGCATCCTATTTTTCAAAATCGATTTTTTATTCAATTTAACGGAACTATTTTGGAAAACTATCAGGCTATATAGAACACAGGTGCATGCAACAAAAACTCTAAAAAAAGTGATATGCTGACATTTGATATGCTAACTTCACGAGCGCAAAACGCCATCTACCAGTTTCAATTGAGCTTAAATAAAATGAACGATAAGATTGAACGAACTTCTCTTTAAAGTTGAAGTTGTTTCTTTTTGTTTAAATTTTTTTTTTTTTTTGTGAAATGTTCATACTGTATTAATTTTTTATGAAATTAAATGAACCCAATAATTAAAAAGCGAAAAAAAAGCGGTGCTACGTTATTTTAAACGAAAAATTAGGTACAATAAAACTAATCTTTTATTGAATATTATAAGTTTAAAAAAAGAGAATTTTAAAATAAACTTTGTAAAACAAATGTTTTGTATTTTTAAAATGAGGTTTTAGTTTTTCTGTATTTAGTAAAAATGGACCATGCTGAAAAATAGTTTTCTTAAGACCCATCTATTTAATTCACACTCACTTAAAAAATCTATAATTCTTGTTGTGCATTCCAGGTCCACTTAGTAAGTGAGCACATTTGGTGTGATGATTACCTTGTTCGCTCATTCTACCTCAAGAACCTACGCACCAGTGAAACGCGCACAGTAACACAATTCCACTTCTTATCTTGGCCACAAGGAGGAGTTCCTGCATCGGCAAAGGCGCTATTGGACTTTAGAAGGTTTTTCTCAAAAATCAGTCTTCCAGAAAGAAAATCCTAAAGCACTAATTTTTCTATTTTTTTTCTCATTTTCAGAAAAGTAAATAAGTCCTATCGTGGCCGATCATGCCCCATTGTTGTTCATGGAAGTGCTGGTGCAGGTCGAACAGGAGCCTATATCCTGCTCGATTTAGTACTGGGTCGTATGAACAAAGGTGCCCGAGAAATAGACATTGCGGCGACATTGGAACATCTTCGAGATCAACGCGCAGGACTTGTAGCTACTCGACAACAATTCGAGTTCGTCCTTATGGCAGTGGCCGAAGAGGTGCATGCAATTCTAAAAGCTCTCCCTGCTAATCAAGGTGAGAAGAGAGAGCTCGACAAGGAACAACAATCATTGAAAGAAGAAGAACCCGACGAGTCAACGGAAAACGATGAATTGATTAAAAAAGAAAAAGAACCTTCACCTGAGAAAACAAAGAAATCCGATGACAAAAAGTAGAAATAGTTTACCTATAGTTTAAATTTTTTAGTTTAAAATATTTTTTTTTTGTTTTTAATTTGAATGGTAGAATAGAGAGCGATTCATAAAGTTGAAAAAAAAAGTTAAAAATTTTTAGTTAAGGAACTTTGTGAAGGCTCGAGAATTTTCATTTAATTTCTAATCATCTAATCTGTTTATCACTCAACGATTTCTATCCAGCCATTAACGTTGAGTGACCAACAAGATTATGATTTTTTTTTCAAAAACAAAAAATATAAAAAAAAAATAATATTCAACAAAAAATTAATGTTACACAAGAAAATTTAACATAAATATAGCTACAGTTTATTAATCAATGTGTTAAGTTAAAACAAAATATTTAATATAAACAAAAACAAAAAAATTGGTACAGTTCAGTGTAATTCAAAATTAAACAATATAAAACGGCATAAGATACTGAGGTAAAATTTAAATTTTTTTCTTAGATATAAGTTTAAATAAGAAACAAAAAAAAATATACAAAAAATATATACATAAATGTTTAACCATTAATATTATAAATATGTGTATTCCATATCAAATATCTCAATGGATGAAGAATAAATTTTTGTTGACGACACAATTTGCAATGTATCATGGATAAATGCTTAAAAATAAGATTAAAACTTAAAAAACAAAAGTAATAATATACCAGATTTTTAGTTTTCTATTTCAAAAAAATTAAAAAGGTTTATAATTTTGTTGACGACCAAATTGCTTCGGAACAAGGACTTTGCAAATTTAGATTAAAAAAAAAAACAAACAACAAATAGTTAAAATATTCACTATTATAATTTATAAATACATTTATATCTTATTAAAATATACATAAAAATAAAATTGTATTCCACCTTTTAAAAAAGAATAACAAAAAAAATAATTTATTTTATTACAGAAAATATTTAATAATTTAATTTTTTTCGTGATTTTAATTTTTAATTTTTAGTTTTTAGTCATCACGAACGGCAGCTATTAAGTAAAGTAAACAAAAAACAAATTAATTAAATATTTTCTGTATTAAAAAAAAGAAAGTTTAATTGTAGAAAATTTAAGAAATCACTTAAATAAAAATAAAACAAAAAACACATATTAGATATATTTTTTTTCTCATTCAATAAAATACAAAAACAGACAAAATGAAACACATAGTACAACTAACACACTTATATTTATTTATTTTCACACAAAACAATATTTAAATTAAAAAAAAAAATAAAATTTCACAAAATTCAAAAAAAAAAAACAGAGAAAAATGAAAATTCTTCTCGGCAAATTTTGTTTGTGACATATTTTGTCAAAATGATGTAACAATACTGCATTTAAGAGAATAAAAGAATCTCTTAATAATAATAATCAACAAAAAAAAAAAACAATTAAAGGAAAAATCCCATTCCTTAAATATATTATTATAATTATTCTTTAAATGATGGTGTAAATTAAAAAAACAAAAACAACATTTTAAGTTAAAAAAAAATGAAAAGTCTTCAGCTTTCATACATAATAATAATTTATAAAAACATTCTTATACATGAATATTAAAATATAAATACGTATATATATATATATCAAAACTATTTATATAAATGTAAATTCAATTTCACTGTGAATATGAATAATAAATTAACCAATGAATGTCGTTAATGCAAATATTATTAATTAAAAAAAAAAATAAACAAATACGAATGAATATTAATTTATTTTGTACAGTAGACCAAAATTTTGCACAACAAATTCCTAAGCAACGGATAAATTTGCTTGCAAAATTAAAACTAAAAAAAAATATAAAAATATAAATGAAACAAGCATTTTTATTCTCTACTCTATTTATCCTTAAACAAATATTGTCTTATATCTGTGTATCAATATATTTTTAAACATACAACTATATTTGAATTGTGAAGAAAAACTTTCAAATGCCATATAACATCTGTGCACCAGCAAAGTTTCCTAGAACTGCTATCTTATAAAAATTAAATTATCAAAGTCAAGTTTTATTCATAAATATTTATTAAAAAAAATGCTAAAACAAAACTTTGTAAAATAATTATGTATTAACCAACAAAACCAAAAATATATCTTAAAAATATTTTATTATGATAAAATATTTTTTTTCTGCTCAATGTAACATTTTTTTTATTTATAATTTATCAACAAAAACAGGCCAACAATAACAGCAAAATAACACAAATAAAATAAAAATATAGAAAAAGTTTATAGAACAAAAAAAAAAAAATACAAAAAAACCAAAAAAAAATGTATTAATTTAATATTTGTACATTATGGAAAGAAAATAATTAATGAACAATTCTAGTCAGGGCAGGAAACCCAAACATATTTATAAAATAACATCATACATATATAAATACCTACATAAAAAAATTAATTTTGAAAATATTCGAGTTGCAAAAAAATAAATAAATAATTGCCGAAGTCCTTATATATAATTGTAGTTTAAAAAAAAATATATATATCTAAAGAAAAAGAAAAAAAAAATATATATTAACTTGCATTAAATCATATAATTACTTATCGATGTCACATGTACTTAAGTATAAATGTAAAGTCAATAAAATTTTAGGTATAAGAAATGAGGAAGAACAAAAATAAAAAAAAAAAGAAGCAAAACTTATTTGGGGAGCCTATTAAGAATAATAAAACTAAATTACCTATTAATTATTTTATGCAAGGAAATACCTGAAAGTCTTAAAGAACAAAAACAATTATTTATTTTATGTAATTTATTCTATACAAATAAAAAAAAAGAAATACAAAATAACTTGACTATGTATATTTCAAGAATATTTAAATAAATGTTTATCAACAAAAAAAAAAAATACAAAACAAAACACATTACAAAATATTTATTTTATTTTATTATTTAGCTCTAGAAAAAATTGCATTTTCTCAACAAGAAAAAAATATTGAGCAAGCGATTTGACAAGAACTACTGACGAAATAAAAAGAATTAGGCCGTCAAAAATACTCCCTGATGAATCTGATATAATTTTTCACTAAATTTACAGTTTCAAACAATCAAAAGGGGACGTTAATGGACCTCCCAAAACTGTTTGAATAAATTACATATTTTGACTATATTTGCCATTAATCTAATATCGTTTTTTTAATTGTTTACTAATTGGCTTTGTTCAATATTGATTAATGATTTATTTCGTCTGTACAACAACGGTGTGTAGGAATTATATTAAATAATATGGTTTGGATATATGATAATCTAAGCTTCACTTGGATCATCCAATATCCACACCAGTTGGACGGTCGTTTACTTAATTTAATTCGGAGTCGTCGGCTATCTGTCAAAACCTCGTAAGACCAAATTAAAAAATCTATTAGGAGACACAAAACCCCGCTTTAAAAATTGATAAAATAGAACTTTTAGATAAAGGTTTAAAAAGTGATTGATAGATTTAAATTAAGTGATATTCTTCGAGTAAAACATACTTAAATGTCATAAAAGGACTTATGAGGTTTTGACAGAAAGCCGACAACAAGGTGTATTCCCATAAATTTACCACACGGCTTACTTGCACAAAAGTTATTTGTCAATAATATACAGAATTACTGATTTATAAATATTTTAGGTTCATAGGGAAAACAATTATAACTGCTGTCAGAAAAATCGTGCAAAAATAAATCAATAATAACTGCTGGCAAAACCAAAAAACCTTGGTGCAAGTGAGCTTTAGGTAAATAAGTGTAGGTAAAGTGTTTCATTAAGTTCAATCTTAAATAAAAATTAAGTACACAACACTTATAAGAAAGAAAACAATAAGTTTATTTCAACAACATTTTACTCTATTCTATTCAGCTTTTCTGGCTAGCTGCCTTCTTCTATTTGTGCTTTTCTAGGGCCCAATTCACACAGAACTGGCATATGGGATCTTGTGAATAAACAAAAAGCTTAAGCTAAAACTTGGATTTTGAAGTTAAAGCTAGGTTTTGTATGATTAAAAACAAGCTTTAGCTAACAACTTAAAGATGTCTTCTAGGAAAAACTATTTTAAAATAGGCAAAGCTAAATTCATGTAGCTATAGTATTTTTTCCAGCTTAAGCTCCAATTTTTGTGATTAAAAATAGTTTAAGCTAGAATATTATAGTAAAAGCTACAAAAATATCAAGATTCCTGAACCTCTGATTAGAAAGCTTTGACTAGTTCTTTTTGCATGAAAACAATATACTTGCCATATAGAGCAAGGAAATAGTTTTGGTAAATCAACATCCAAAATCTCCTTGCGCTGGTTTTCGGTCCCAAAAGTAAGAGTTTTAGCTTAAGCTTCTAAGCCGAAATATGTGAGTAAACAAACAAAGCTAAAAATATTAAGCTTAAAGCTTAAGCTAAAGCCTTAAGTTAAATCTTCTTGTTATTCAAATAAAACAAAGCTTAAGCTAGAACTGTCTAAATTAAGCTACTAGTAATAGCTATGACTAGCTTGCTTTAGCTTCTTCCAAAAATAGCTTTGATTTTTTTTGTATTCACAAGACCCATGGTGTTCGTGTGTTATTGGCCTGCTACGGGCGTGGAGTATGATGCGGTCAATACACATAGAAGTGTCGGTGAACAGATAATTTGTCAGCTACCAGCTAAGTTTCATTACCGTGGCACATTTTGAAACAGGAAGTGTTTTTTCACACACGACTATATAAATTTCAAACATTTTAATGCAATCTGAGTTTCTGTTTGTGATCATGCAATCTGAGTCTCAGTTTGTGATCAAACAGAAATCACAGTAACACTGCTGGCAGTTTCATTATGGCGAGTCATTTCACGAAAGCCATTCATGTCACCGAAACAGCAGGGCAATGGCAGCGCAGCCACGTCATCTATGTGTGTATTGTCCCATAAGAGAACATGCGAATTCCACAACGTGGCATATGTATGCACCATTCTAGAACTGCACCGAGTCCATGTGCCAGTTCTGTGTGAATTGGGCCTTAGGTATGTCTTAAGACCCTGAGTTACGAAGTGTATAGTCATATATCAGATTGATGGTATCACTAAATTGAAAATAGCTAGCCGTATTAATAAACACAAATAAGAGACGAATTATCTTTAGTCAGTGAGTTAAGTGTCAAATCTTATCAATAAAACAAAATAATTAACTAACTTACCAAAGTAGGTATATTAACGAGTAATTAAGTGAAAAATACTTCTGTAATTTTTGGCAAAAACTAGGGATAAAAGACAAACAGACGCTAATAACACACATGCTATTTACAACTTCAAATGAGAGAGTGTGTTTTTAAAAGTTCACAATTAGTGAGAAAGTAAATGTGCAATTCAATAAATAATCTTTGTTAACAGCAGGTTTCTTGTAGATTGAAGTAGATTTTCATTAAGATTAAGAACTTAACGTGGATTAGTATAGTTTCTATTTAAATTATTATGAAATTTCAATTTGTGAACTAATTTCTGATCAACGTTTTAGTTAAATTGTGAATTAAAAGATATCTGAGCATGTTCCATTAGTAGGGCTGTTAATTTTTTATGGAATTTCAATTGATTAACGTTGTAGTTAATTTATGTATATAGAAAATATCAAAGAACTTTTTATAGGGGTAAAAATAATTAAATATCGTTTAATGTTTGTCCGAAAAAGGCCCGGACATAGCTTGTCCTTTGGTTTTATAACAGAGTGGATTCAAAACTATAGAACCATAAGGATGATCTGAAGAAATTAATTGATATTTAAATAAATCAATACATACATATATATGTAGGTATTCATTAGCTTTATTAGAATATATTTTTTTTGTTAAAAATTTAATTTTAAACTCCATCAAAATCAGTTGGAGGAGATTTAAGCTTTGCTATATGGATCAAAATTAGCGTTGCTGTTAACAAGCTTCAATTTTTTGTTTTTTGTTTTTATGTAACTGCAAATTCCCTAATTGTTAAGAAACAAAAAAGTGGCCTAATTAAGAGCACACTTTATTTGCCTCTACGATTACACTGGAATTTACTTTGATCAATTTCAGTTTCTTACCGGTTAATCTTTGTTTTGTACGACTTCGGGAGCTTACAGTATTATTTTGAATCTGCATGGTTCTTGTCCATGATAAATCAATTAGGCATTGATTGGTAAAAACCTCGGTAAATCATGGAATTAAAATTAATCTTAATAAAGTTTATTCGATGGTTTGAT
This sequence comes from Dasysyrphus tricinctus, assembly GCA_963921185.1. NCBI lineage: Eukaryota > Metazoa > Arthropoda > Insecta > Diptera > Syrphidae > Dasysyrphus > Dasysyrphus tricinctus. The sequence goes on along the minus strand of OY992531.1, from coordinate 250,264,263 downwards.
CTATACTTTATATTAAGTAAAATGTTTAACTAATAATTTTGACCACTTCTAGTTTTTATTTATTTGTTTAATATTTTCAGATTTTTTTATCAAAAAAAAGTAAAGTTGGTTTGCTATTTTGAAGTATTTATAGTTATGGAAGACCTCGAACATGGAGAGAATGAACATAGTTATTCTACTAAACTTCGAAGACAGTAAAACCAAGCTGAATCCAAGCTACTCGAAATTCATTATTCTTACCATTTATAATATGTTATTCACAATATTCACTGTATTTTATTTTTATTCAGGTTGTTTGACATTTTTCTTTTTATTTTTAATATTGAAACTCAAAATCAAACCGAAATTTTCGAGTAAACATACGAAACCGGTCCGTAAACAGTCAAATATGGTAAGACAACTACTAGCCCCGCCCACGAACATTGATAATTATATAACTTTTTGTTCACTCGCACCATGTTCGATAAGTTTTCAATTTATCGATGTTCGAGGGCGGGGCTTCCTGTTTGTCGCCCCAAATTCGATTGTTTGCGGACCGGTTAGTATGTTTACTCGAACATTTCGGTTTAATTTTAAGTTTCAATATTAAAAATAAAAAGAAAAATGTTAAACAACCTGAAGAAAAATAAAATAAACGTGACAGTAAATATTGTGAATGACATATAAGTCGAAAAATAATAAAGTTCGAGCAGATTGCTTTCAGCTTGGTTTCTTTGTCTGCGGAGGTTGGTCGAACTATGTTCACTCGCACCATGTTCGAGCGTCTTCAGGGCCCTTTATTGGCACCAAACAAAAATATTGGCTCTCAACCAACCCCGCAGATCAGTAAAATCAACTCGAACATAGTACTCCAACCATGTTCAGTCGCACCATGTTTTCTTAAGTAAAATCAACTAGAACATAGTACTCTAACCATGTTCAGTCGCACCATGTTCGAGTGTCTCCAGAGCCCTTAAAACTTAAGGGGCCATACACGTTAAAACTGTTGTAAGCACGGTCCGACGGACTTCAGTCGTATACGACAAGTTCAAACTTGCATGTCCTTGTCGTACATCGAACCGTGCGACTAACAACAGGTCGGAAGTCCGTTGAAAATTTCAGCGAACCTTACGACACAAACGAAATGGTCTTTTAGTGGTATGGTAGTTTATGAGACAGTCCGTGCGACTGAACTATTCAGTCTAAGACGAGTCGTCAAACCTAATGAACATTTTTAGAATTATTTTTTCTTAAGTAAAATCAACTTGAACATAGTACTCCAACCATATTCAGTCGCACCATGTTCGAGTGTCTTAAGAGCCCTTAAAACTTAAGGGGCCATACACGTTAAAACTGTTGTAAGGACGGTCCGATGGACTTCAGTCGTATACGACAAGTTCAACCTAGCATGTCCTTGTCGTACATCGGACCGTGCAACTAACGATAGGTCGGAAGTCCGTTGAGAATTTCGGCGAACCTTCCGACACGAACGAAATGGTCTTTAAGTCGTATAGTAGTTTTTGAGACATTCCGTGCGATCGTGTCATTTATTTCAACTCTAGAATTTTCGCATCTAATACCTTCCAAAAGTTGCATTACATATTGAAATTAAATTCTTCATGCGGAATTTTTGTTTAAGTTATTGGCCCTTGCCTCGCTAAAAAAGCTAGAAAAGAACACCAAAAAATTTTTGTTTGCTATACCCAAGAAATTATAAATCAGAGAAAAGTGTTCTGTGCAAATTTTTTGAAAGACTGACAAATTTCAACTTTAGATTTCGGCGTGAGAAGTCAAACAATTTGCGAGAAAACTAATCTAACTACCCTCAAATATGGCGAAAAAACGATTTTTTAATGCTTTTTTAGATATGGATACTTCAAAAAGGCTTCTTTAAAAAAAATTCAGTCATATTCTTTTTTAGTGACATTAAATTAGTCTATACATTTTTGTTGGTATAGCTCAAAATTGATTTCAAAAAAATTTTCATATTTGTCGCACTTAAAAAATTGTATAAAAGTGAGTGATTTCGATTTTTTAATTCAAATTTGTATTGTCTTAAATTTATTTATTTTTAATTGTTTGGACACTTTATGTAAAATTATTATAATTAGTTAAATCAGCTCAGATTAACTCTTACCATATCCGAACAATAGATAGAAAAAGTACTAAAAACGCAGTTTTCGGAAATAAACCTAATGTTTAGCCAAAGAACCATTTAATTTCAAACTACGATTCTAATGCAACTTTTGGCAGGTATAAGATTTAAAATTTGAAAAGTATTTTTTTCACCATACCAAAGTGACACACCCTAATATTCAGTCTACGAAGAATCTTCAAACCTTATGAATATTTTTAGAATTCTTTCTAGGAAACATAAAGCGGGCCGTTCACATTGAAACTGTCGTAAGGACGGTTCGGCGGACTTCAATCCTATACGACAAGTTCAACCGTGCATGTCTTTATCGTGCATTCGACCAAGCGACTAACGACAGGTCGGTTGAAAATTTCAGCGAGCCTTACGACATGACCAACATGGTCGTATAGTGAATGGCAGTTGTTGAGACAGTCCCTGTGACCAAACTATACTCAGTCTACGAAGAATCGGAAAACCTTATGAACGTTTTTAGAATTGTTTCTAGCAGACATAACTAAAGGACTTTTCGGCACTCCGTGCGTTTAAACGGGTCGTGACGTGTGTGTGTTTTTTCGACCGAGTCTTTGTGACAGTCCTATCGACAGTCTTTGCGACTGTCTCAACGTGAATGGCCCGCTTCATTAATTAAATTAAAAAAAATGATTTTTTTAAATGCCTTAAATATAAATAAAAACCAAAGCAGTCAAAATTATTAATTAATAAAAATTTGAGTGTAAAGTATGCAAGACATTATCTTATAAATTTTATTAAAATTAATTTGGGTTCTAGGATATTATAGGTACTAATTATCTCAAATGGACTCTAGTGAACTGATTTTAATATTTTTTTTTGTTAACGAGTTTTTTTCTTATTACAATTTTTATTTTATTATTAAATTTTAAATTTTGTAAGCAAACCAAGATAGGTCAAAAGTGTCCCTACGAATATTTTTTAATAGTGTTTTTTATTTTATTTTTATTTCAATTCAATTTTTGATCAACTCTTAAAGGGTGAACACATTTAAATATCGTTTAAAGTTTGTCCGAAAAAGGCCCGGGCAAAGCTTGTCCTTTGGTTTTTGGTTCAATTTCATAATTATAGAACCACAAGGATGACCTTAGAAATTTAATTGATATTTAAATATATTAATATACTCTTTAACGGTATTAGACTTTCATTTTTGTCAAAAATTGACCTTTTGGAATATAGTAAGCACACAAAAGATATTCCATAAGGTCAAAGTTATTACATTTTAATAACTTTTTTTGATGGTATTTTCAAGTATTTCAATTTCACTTTTATAATTGCTTACTTAACTGTACGTGATTATATACAAAAATAAAATACCATTTAAAAATTGTTATTATTCGAAAGCTTAATTTATAGTTAAACGTGGTTTTTTTGACAATATTCAGTTGATTAAACAATTTTTTAAATTCTATTCTGTTGAAAAACGATCGTTTACTTAACTGTACGTGTTCGTTTTTCTTTTTCCTTTTTTATCAGCTGTAATGTTATAGATAATATTTAATTTTTTAATTTATTAAATAAAACTAGTTTTAAAAGTCAAATTTTATTCATTATTAAAAAAAAATTGTAAGGGACTTTTTGACTTTTACCAAAAGACGATTTTTCTCTTTAAAAAATTATGGGCATTTTATGAAAAGTTTTGAGAAACAATAAAAAACCTAAACTTTTGACCTAAAAGCGTATTTTACGTTGGTCATATCATATCCGTTTTTTTTTTTTATAAATTGATCCTTAGCACGGCTTAGATCAGACTCTGGGCTCGCAGCTGATTAAGATGAAACTTATCTCTGGTTGAGACGGAGATATTCTGCTCACATATCGCACCTTCTATGTGGCAGATTTATTTAATCAGTAATTAACTGACTTTTTTTTTATAAAAACCTAAATAAATTTCAACGAGAGTTTATTATCTCGGAAGGAATATCTTAAGTGACAGTTTTGGTAAAACTATAAGCAATACGGATACAATGAGGAATGTTAAAAATTTAAGGAATTTTTTCAACTGTGAAGTTAAAAAAAAGAAGTCCAAGGGTTAAAATTTTACATTAACAAAGGGTAATAGCGGGTGATATTGCACCACGGCCATAAACTGGGCTTTCTAGGTGTTATATCTCTCTTTTGATATTGCCTTAATAAAATACGTCGAAATATACAAAACTACTTAAACATTGATCAGGTGTTAGTTCACAAATTAAAATTTCATAATAATAAAAATATAAACTGCTAATCCACGTTAAGTTCCAAATCTTAACAAAAATCTGCTACAATTTACAAGAACCCTACTGTTACCCAAGAGAATTTATTCAACGGCATAAATACATTCTCACTAAACGTGAACTTTTGCACATACACTTTCTCATTTGAAGTTGTAAATAGCAAGTGTGTCACTTGCGTCTGTTTCCTTTTATCTCTAGTTTTTGGAAAAAATTATAGAAGTAATTTTCACTTAGTTACGCGTTGATGTACCCTCTTTGGTGAGTTAGATAATTAATGTTGTTTTATTGATAAAATTTTACACTTAACTCACTGACTAAAGAAAGTTCGTGTTTTATTTACGTTTATGTTGACGTTTAAGAAACTACTTCAGTTTAAAATGTATTCAGAGAGATTTACGTAAAAGAAAATGATATTTCAATTTATGATATGATATTCTGAAGTAGGTTATTAGTTTATTACATACATAAGTGGGAAATAATAGGTGTGTTTTTTTTTGCAAGCCCGGGGGAATCGGACGAAAAAAAAACGAGTTTCCATACAAACTATCGATAACATGTATGAAACACAGTTTTTATCTGGGCTAAAGTTAAGCCCCGAAAATTCTCTGGGCTTAGCTAAGCCCGAAGGAGCTTGGTTGTTGTTGCTTTTAACATGTAAATTGATAAGCCCCGACGTCGTTTTTACTGTCCAAGCCCTTTCGGGCAAGGAAAAAAACACACCTTATAAAAGAAAAAGCCATAACTCCATGGTGTCATAACACCCAATTTCACTCAAAAGCGAAACAGATCAAACCGATTAGATGTCGTGTGAACTTAGCTTAAGAGTTGTATTCCTTTTTTGTTTTTAAGATTTAAATGCTCAGTATCAGCTAACAAGTCTAAATTATCTCATATGAAATACATTTCTGCTAGTTTTGATATTTTCCCAAAAATTTTATTTCACCAATTCAAAAGTTACTATTTGTAGTACCTCGTGGCATAATGGTTAGTGCGTTGGATTGTCATGCCGAAGGTGTGAGTTCGATTCCCAGCCATGCCATCTAAAAACAGAAATGTTTTATTCGAGGTACTGCCTCTTGCGAGGAACTGACAAATCCTCCAAGAGAGTATAGTTGTCATGAATAAGTGCTTCTCATCTAGCCGTTCGAACTCGCCAAAAAACTGTAGGTCCCCTCCATTCCTGACAACAACACGCACACAGGAATGGTTGAGAATTGTAAAGATTAGACGGTCAACGCAAATGGTTAACGCGTTAACTCTATGACGTCAAAATGACGTAAAATTCTGTCCCCAAGTTGTCTTGTCGTGTGATCGTCAACGCAGAATACTGTCCATGCGTTGACTGCTGCGTTGACACTCTCGTTGACACGAATTTAAGGGTCAATGTCTTGATTATTTTCGTTGGCCGTGTAATCACCCTGTCAACGCAGTTAGGACACTATGACAGACTACTCAACAACGCGTTGACTGTGTCTTTACGTTGACACAGCGGCTTTGACTGCCATGTCAACGTATTCTGCGTTGACTTTTATCTCAATCTCAAAATTTTTGCATTTTCGAGTATTTTTAAACATCGACAGTTGATGGCTTGACAGATGAGGGGGACGAGCTATACTTTGATTGCAAAAGTATATTTCAATCCAAATGTCACCCAATTACCCTTAAATCACTTTTTCCGGAGCAGTAAATAAACTCTAAAAATTGCGGATTTTTAGGGGTCTTTTAGTCCATCAACATCGTAGCCATCCTTCAAAGGAATTTGATAGTTGAACAGATGAAACGTATATTTCCATCCAAATGTCACCCAATTGACCAAAAATTATTTTTTTCCGGAGTAGTAAGAAAACTTCAAAAATTTCTAATTTCTAAGCTGTTTTTTAATCAATCGACATCGTAGCCTTCCTTCAACGGAACTTGACAGTTGATGGCTTGACAGATGGGGGATGAACTATATTTTGACGACAGAAGTGCATTTTGATTAAAATGTCACCCAACTGCCCTAAAATCACCTTTTTCCTGAGCAGTAAAAATAACTTCAAAAATGTCTTGTTTTTAAGAGGTTTTTTAAATCATCCACATTTTATTGTTCGATAATACCACAGTCAATGTCGTGTGATCGTCAACGTACAAAATGATTCAATTTAGCTCTTGTCAACTCCGCGTCAACGTTCATATGTTAAGATATGGTAGAGTAGCGTAATCGTACCAATTGCGTTGACACAGATAACACATCAACGCATTTTGGGACAACATTGACGAGTGCCGTCATTCGTGTGATTGGCAATGTTTCATGCGTTGACACAGTCTACGTTGACAGTATATTGACAGTGTTTCTGATGACGCTTAACTAAAGTTAGCCCTAATACGTTAAATCAAGACTAAAGGTCATATTATTCACTAGTTTATAGTCCTGGTTAAAGCTTAAATCCAGATTTTAAGTAATTTCTCTGCGAAAATTAAATATTATTCACTCGTGTTAAATCCGCATTAAATTTAACATTATAAATTCATTTCGACTTAAGATTTTAGTAGTTAATAATATTGACATATGGCGTTTTTCTTTTTTGGCTCTGAGCAAAGCTCTGAGCAGAGGCTGAGCGATCAGAGCAGAGCTCCGAGCAGATTATGATCAGATTCCTCAGATTTAATTATGAAACACACTTGAGCACTGAACTGTCATTTCATGTGTTTTTGGTTAATTTCGTGAAATTTCTTGCAATTTTTTTACAATTGACGGGTGGCTGTCCGAGGACTTTCCAAGCTATCCATTTTAAATTATGTATCACTAAAAAAATAAGTGAAGTTGGCTTCGCTCAGCGTTTCGCTCGATTCGCTCGGTCATTTAATCCTGAGCTAATTGAGCAAGCTCTGAGCTAGCTCTGATGGAAAAAAGAAACACACTTTTTATGCTCTGATATGTCTGAGCTAAAAAAGAAACATAGAATTTTTGTTTGACAGTTCCGTGATCTGCTCAGAGTTAAAAAAGAAAAACGCCAATAGATTTACATCCGATTTTAAATCTAGTTTCAAAAACAAGGGGCGGGCGTAAAATTGTTTAATTATTTAAATAATCCCTGGATTTTGGGAGTGAATTATTCTGAGAACCTTTATGGGACATTTTCATAATAATAGAACTCTAACTTACTGCCTTAGGTGCTCTTATCGATTCTCAGCTATTTGATGAGTTAGAAAATACTACTTGCTTTGGAGACAAATGGGTTTTGAATTGGGTTTAAACTATTTTGCATTTTTTCTTTAATTCTGTTTATTAGATCAGCGGTTGTAATAGGAAAAACATTTCAACAATCATATCATAGGAATACACTCAAATAAAAATTGAAAAAGGAGGAGGAGGGGTGCTCTCTACCTCATTAATAATCAATTCAGGATGTAAATGTCAAAATGTTTGTCTTTGAAAAATAAGCGAAGCAACGCAAACGAAGGTCTGCTAGTTAATAATAATAATAATTTTTAATGCTTTTTTTTTAATTTGAACTGTTAGGGTACCTACATGTTTTTGATTTTTAACTTAAGCGCTATTATATCCTAGCCACTTTAAAATGTTTTTTAAGTATCCATGGATTAAAGGCTAGAAAAAGTGATGATTCTGCACTGGCTCTCAGATGGTCTTTGTCTTTTGGTTATGATCAAAAAATAAGGAATTCACTAAGCCTAGACACTAGGTAAAAAGAAGCGTAATTATAGTAGGTATATGAATCAAGGAAAATAAATCAAACTACTTACCTTGTACTCAATGTGAGAGATCGGGTTTTCTTTTAATATAAGATTCCAAAGTAAGTCCACCATTTTTGGAAGTCAAGCTTCTCAACCTATTAAATAATAATTTATGTAAGAACATATCTGAAAACTTTATTCAATTCATGATAAAATCATCACCAAATTCACTCATTGTCACTCATCAATTTTTTTTAACAGCCTCACAAAAGCGGAATAGGTACGTACAGTTGTCCCAAATTACCTGTAGATAAATTACATAGTTTGCAAAGAAATATCCCTTAAGTTTTTTTGTAGAATGTTGTTTTACTTTGCTTTGTAGTCAATTTTTTTTTTTTTTAAGCTAATAATTTTATATAAAAACCTTTTCACTTCCAAACTCTGTTCACTCTCCCACCTTTATACACAATTTTTTTAATTACCTACTTTTTAAATTAAATTTAAAATAAATTTAATATCAAAAACTCGTAATTAGTTTTAAAATTAAATTTTAAATAAAATTTAATATCGAAAATTCGTTTTCAGGGAGAAGGAGATGGCTTAATTATTTTTATTTTAAAGTTAGTAAGAGCTTTTAAAGTTTTATTTTATTTATTTATATAGTTTTTAATATTTGTTACTTTATATTTCAATATTAACTAAAAAAGAAATCTATTTTATTAAATAGTACCAAGCAACTATTTTTTTTTACAATGCCTTCAACTCAATCTTAATTTTAGAATTCCAATAAGTCGAATTTAATTTTGAAAACAAAAGCTTGCCGTGCTAATTCGACTTGGAGGGTTTGTACTGTTAAATTAAAATAAAAAAATAGATAATTATAATATTTATCCATTCCATTATCAGGAAATATTAATTTTAACTGATCGTATACTTTTTAAAAATAAAAATCAATGAGTATAATCTAAGTTTTGTACATTAGTTTATTCAAATAGACGTAAATTAGAATCCAATTCCAAATTTTATGAATAGCATAAAATTCATCAAAAATAACAATAAAATTATGTATTATGAATAATAATAATGAAAATATTTTAAAATCTATTTATACTCCATATACATTATATTCAACATTCAATACTTAATTCAATATAGTTAAAAATAAATGGATAAATATTGATATATATGATTATATTACAATGAAAACTACAATAAAATACAATAAAATATTCAAAACATCTTAGACATTTCTTTAAAAATAAAAAAATACAAAAGCAGAAAGTAAACTTAAATAAAATTTAATGTTAGCTTAAAAGTAAAGTGAACATTCAAAAATTCATAACTTATTTTAACAAAAATTAAAAGAATTTGTAACTTAAAAATAAAATAAATAACCAAAACTCATTTTCTTAGAAAAAAAAAAACAAATAATATTAAATAGCTTAGAAATAAAGTAGACACTCAATAATCCATATTCAAGAATTGTAAACTTTATAGACTTTTGAGAACAAATAAATAATATAAACTACAAACTAAAATAGATACTTACATAATCGCATTCATTAGAAAAAAAAATCATAGAGAATGCGTAGCTTTCAAATAAAAGTAGACACACTCAAAAGTCAAAAACTCACTTTTTTTAATAAATCAAATATAAATATATTTCAAATTTTTAAATAGACAAAATATTCTTTATCTTATAACCCGCAATTTCTAATTACTTGCTACGAAAAAAAAAGTATTATATTATGTCTCGCCACAACAGCCCAGAACAAAACTTTGAACTTTGACCTAAGAACTTTTTAAATTAAATATTAAAAATATTTAAATTATATTCAATTTATTCAAATATTAAAAAAAAATATTCACTCATGTTAATTAAATGTATTTTAACCAAAAAAAAAGTAGATTAAAGTAGCAAAAAGCAAAATAATACAAAAATTGTTATTTTTTAAGCATGGGAAAAAATGGATTCACATACCCGTTTCAAGTTGTGGAAGCTGGTGATGATTCTTCGATAATAAACAAAATATTTGTTAGCCCTTGGAATGGATAAGAATGGCAACGAAGAATGAGGAAGGTTTTTAGTTAAATTTAAAGGAGGAAAGCTGCAATTTTTATTTGTTTGACTATTTTGCAAATTAATTTTAAAATTTAATTCCTTAGATAATTTTTTAATTTTGCATCGCACATCTTTTTTAGTTGTAGATTGATTGAATTTGAATTATTTTGTTGATTATTTAATTAATATTAGAGATTTTCGAAAATATTTTGGTTGATTAAATGAGGAATGAGACTTCATTTGAAAACGCAGTAAGTACCAACAATTATTGTAAACAATTTACTGTCATTAACTTGCAGGGTAAAATAAGGTAAAGACATTTTTAAGAGAGGTTAATATTTTTATAACCAACAAAGCCATAGCAAATAGGGTAGGTATGACGTATGTCAGTACATCAGTATGTATAACTGATATATCTATTGCTTAATCTTGGCTCTTAAGTACCTACCTATGAATAAGAGCAGCAAGAATGATACATTCACTCCAGGTCAAAAGTCTGAGTCCAGCCTATTCAACTGACTTCTTTTATTCCTGGCGATTGATTTTATGAATTACCAATTCATTGGTGTTTTTTAAATTTTACACCTGATACCACACGTTCTACATGAAAAATTGAATTTTTAATTAAATAAAATAAGTATAGTAAAATTAAAATTAATTTAAAAAGGGCGATTTGTTTATAAATGTCGGAAAACCGCTTTTATGGATTATTGAGAAGTGTTTGGATTTTTATAATAATTAATTTTTGTGACTTTTGGTTGTTGAATGATAGTTTACACTTCCCATGAGAAAAAAGTCAACATTTTCAAAACGATTTTCCACCTATTCTGTGCACCAAATTGGAAATATTCAAGGCGAAAAACATTTGCCTTGGCCTAAGCACCCCTTTGGGTTAATAATTTACCCTTAATTTATTAATTGTAGGCGTAAGAATGGAAATAATTATTTTTGAATGCAAAAACTATTTGCATGCAAATAATGCCTTCAGGTGAATATATTTTTTTTGGAAGTGTAAACCGCCCGTCCAAAAAAAAGTTTTAGTCACCATACTTTTTCGCATGCAAAACAATTGCCGGTGCATTGTTTCGCATGACATTTCATGACATCAATGGTTTTTTTGCATGAAACTGTATACCAATCATGCCAACAATTAATTTTGCATCTCACCTCAATTATTTTTGACATGCGAGAATATGTGCATAGGTTTTTTTTTACGCACGGGAACTGTAAGCTACACTTGATTCAACACTTTTCTTTATTACTCCGTACATAAAAAGGGTTCCCAAACTAGATTGACAACCAAACAAAAGAAACTGCTAATAGTTACAACATGTAAACGAAATAGCCGAAAAACAGAACCCAAAATATATGTAATGAAATAAATATAACATAGAATAAGACGGTGCCCTTCACAACGGTCGAACGGAGGTTGAGAGATGCTGGAAAATTTGGAGGAGTTGCTGTTTGAAAACCCCTTTTGAGAGCACAAAAAAGGTGTTAGAATTGACCAAAGACATAAAGACTGAACAGAAGAAGGTTTTAATAAAAATTTGTGGAGCAATGTATCCGTAAGTTCAAGGTATCTGACACATATCAGAGAACTTCCGTTCGACGCAGGAAAGAAGCTCATGCTTCCTGACGGTATAGTTCGTACCGTTGAGCATGGAGGCGGTTCTTTTATGGTCTGGGGATGTTTTTCTTCAAGTAGAGTGGGAGATCTGGTTCGAACAAATGGGAAAGTTAACATGGAGGTGTAAAAGACGATATATTGGAGCACAACGGTTTGATCTCTCGACTAAGATTGACTGGCGCAGGAAGTATTTCAGCAATAGAATGACGCTTAAAACACGATAAAACTTTTTGGAAAAATTGAGCAAGTTATGACTTGGCCGCTGCAATTACCAGATATAAACCCAATAGAGCTGTGGTGGGAGGAGCTAGTTATAAGGGTTCGGGATCAATGCCTATCGTCTGAATATGCATTGTGAATACATTACATGATTGCTAGAACAATATACCTACTATATAAAACAATTCAAAAATTTATAGTAGTCCAGTCAATTTGTGCTCAAAAAGGCTTTTTGCGAGCAAATTATGGGGTAGTTTTGATTTGTTCACTCCTTTATGTTTTCAGGGGTGCTGAATCCAAATCTGAGGTGTGCTAACAAAACTTCGTGACGCAACATGGAAAAAAATGCAAAAAATGATGCAAAAATGCATTTCTTGGGAGTTTTTTACTAATGGCTCGAATACTACCAACTATTCGAAAATGACATCAAAGTACCATTGAAAGTATACACAATTTCTAATAAATCCCTATGAAAGGTTTTTTTCTGCGACAACCCATTTGGACTCAGCGCTAGTCGAAAATTGGCCTATTTTTACTGTTTTCGAAAATCCACTCGTAAGCTCTAAGAAATTACTTTGTGTGAAAAAAATTGAATTTTTGTTTAATTAAATCATGTAATGTAATGTAAAATGTAATAAATAAGGCAGTGTTTTATTCCTTTTAAACTTTTTTTTTCAATGATAGAATTTGACTTTTCTTTCATCAATCAGACTAGACTCAAACTTTTAGCCTGGAGTGTATGTGAGGTGTTGATTCAATGCTAGAAATGTTCTTATATAATAATACTAATAGTTATTTTACTATATTTTCTTGAAAATGATTTTTTAAATGAATAAAATAAAATATACAAATTATTAGTTTTTTTTAAGAGTTATTTGTTTCATTATTTTGTGGAAATAAATAAAATAAAGATTTTTTTTAATAAAATAGAACAAATCAATCTAATCGATCAAACTGGAGTGTAAGGCTGGGGTTTTTATATTTGAGATACATGAATCTGTGAACAAAGTCTCAACTGTTTTGGTTCTTGTCGCATAAGTGCCTACTACGTGTAAACTTTCATTTGAAATACATTTCAATTCTGAGTTGTAGACTGGACTCGTTTGTCAAATCATAAACGTCAAATTTCAATCGAAAAAAGCATTGAAATTTTCATACGTGGCGTCCGTTACTTCGTTACCCCTACATTTCTACCCCCTCACCTAATTTGTCAAAAAATGAAACACGAAACAACCGAAAAAACAGATCGTGTAATCTGGCTCAATGAATAAAGTATAACTTAACCATATACGTCATATAATTCCCTCTTCTATTCGTTTGTTTTCTTCCGACCATTGCACACTGGGACCTCTTGTATGGAGAGCGTGCTCAAAATGCAAAATTGAAACTGACGGTTTCGTATAAAATTGTAATGCGGATTCAGAGTTCACATGATTGTTTATCAATATGTCATGTTTTGAAGTTTTGGGAGACAGTAGGGTAATAGAAAATTAGCGATAAAAGTAGCTATTCATGTAAATTCCAAAGTCCATTGCGCAGTTGTTGGTCGTTTGAAAACTCGAAAAAAATAAATTCGTAGTGAATACAAAAATATAAAAAATATATTGGCATCAAATGAAGGTCAGTTAAAATAAAAAAAAAATGTTTTTATTAAATTAAATCAACATATTTCACTTGCATTTTAAGAAAATTGACAAGATGCGTAGAAAATGTTCAAATTTTTTTTTTTTTTTTTGATTTTGCGCACGATTCTTTTAAAACTGAATACGTGCTTTAGAAGTATCAATATTCCTCTATATGAAACAGAAGTCAAAAGTGAGAGCATGGTGCGCAAAACCGAAGTAAAATTTTTTGAATATTTTGTACCTAACTTTTCAATTTTTTAAAATGTACGGGAAATATATTGATCTACATTGAAAAAAAACATTTTCTTTATTTTTACTGACCTTCATTTGATGCCAATATATTTTGTATATTTTTATATTCACCACAAATCTATTTTTTTCGAGTTTTCAAATGACCAGCAATTGCGCAATGGATTTTAGAATTTACATGAATAGCTACTCTTACCGCTAATTTTCTATTACCCTACTGTCTCCAAAACCTCCAAAATTTGACATATTGATAAACAATCATGTGAACTTTCAATCCACATTACAATTTTATACGAAACCGTCAGTTTCAATTTTGCATTTTGAGCACGCTCTCCATACATGAGGTCCCATTGTGCATTGGCCCCTCGCGGAATTATATTGGGGTCTATCGTGGATAAATTTTCCCACGGAATTCATCCCATCTTCTAAAATTGAAATGCCAACAATTTTCTACTGTTCCTAAGGTGCGCTTAACCCACCTTCCCTAATGAAAAAACTTTTCGTAAATTAAGTACAGTTTGTCTTGTGGTGGGGTTCAGGAACAACCGAAGAAAGCAGAAAAAAGCGGCCCGTAGAGTTCAGAACTCCAATTCTAAAGTAAAGTCATTGAATATGTACGGATAGCTTAACAAAGTATTTAATATCATTTTACAATATTTGCGGTCTTACAACAATGCTTACATAGTATTTCATATACACGAATGGCGGGATCAGTTCCCTTGAGCTAAAGACAGCAAAGTTTGGGATAGAGTCCCTAGTCTTAAGCAACGACAGGGCGGTAATAAACGGCGAATAGCTGAGACGGCGACGGTTGGTCTGAAGCGATAATGTGGTGGGAGGTTAAGACAGCGAAGTTTGGGATAGAGTCCCTAGTCTTAACTACGGCCGGGCGGCGGCGGCGCAGAAGAAAAAGCTAAGGCAGCGCAGGTGGGCATAGAGTCCCTAGTCTTAGCTTCTCGGAAGCGGCAGGCGGCTAAGGCAGCGAAGGTTGGGATAGAGTCCCTAGTCTTAGCTTTTCGGAAGCGGCGAAAGCTTCATTAAAGGCTATTCAAAAAATCAAGGTCTTGCAGTCCACAACTGGGGCCTTTGCGGGAAACAGTGCATCGAAAAAAAAATATGAATGCAACTTCGAGAATAATCGTGTTAGCCGAAATTGGTTTTCACCCCTCCCTAGATAAGCTCCGCGGATCCCATATCACGGAATCAGAGATCTACTATTTTTTAATCTGCGAGTACAAAAGGGGCTCTGCTTCGTTAGAGGTTGGTTATTTTTCATGTTTATCTACATTTGTACAAAAGTTCCTTAAGCCTAACATTAGTTTTTCTTAAATTTAAAATTTCACGTCGGCTTGACCATTGCTGTGTTGCTTTCTGTCCTTGTTGGTTATAGATTTGTGTGGTAATTTAGGGCCAGTTTTTAAGTTCAGGCTTTACTCTGAGGAAAATCAGAGTTAGCTAATCGTGAAAATAAATTAACCCTGAGTTAACTCAGGAACAGTTTTTCAGTTGAGGATTAACTTTATCTTTCTGAGGCCAACGATGTGCGACACTATGGATATCACCCTTCTACGCCTTTTACGCAAAGGAATAGAGATGGCGCCACAACAAATTGGACTGGCAATAACTTTCAATATCGAGATCGAGATGGCGCCACAACTAAAAACACCCTCAATTTGGTGCCTGAGTTAACTCACCAAATTAGACGACTTAATTCGGAGTTAAATTTCGATTTCAATTGACTAAAAACACGTTTTTGGAGTTAACTCCGTTTTAACCCCGAGACTAGGATGATCTCGCACTGAAAAACTGGCCCTTAGTGAATTCAACCTTTATTGTGCTGCATTCTTGCAACACCGGTTAAGTTCTGCTTATTGACAATGGAGACAGGCACTTTGTCATATCAGTGCTGAATGCAACCTTTTGTTGCATCTAGTAACTAACCAAAATGTATCTTTCTTATGTTGTCAATACGTTTTCCGTTTTGTCAGCCATGTTGAATTTGTAATAAAAGGATTGAGAACGAACACACACGATTTTTACTTGCTGCAAATTACCACAGATTGGCGACGAGGATAAAACAGAAATCTAAGTAAAATAAATATAAAATAATAACAATTGAGTGATTGTGAAAAACTTTACAAGTTTTGTGCTATTTCTACTGCCCCCGATAATCGAAATCCTGCTGTTGTTCGTTGCGTATTGTTGTTCCTGCTGAGTTGCTGCGTAAAAAGTGTTTGCACGTGTTGCTGCTGCTACCAAAAAAAAAAAAGAGGTTGTTCGTTGCTGCTACTGCGATTTTAAATGCCAGAAGATAAATCTAATACCAAGTCTCACACCATGATGCATTCTAGTTTCAACATCGAATCATTCGATAAGAATAAATCAAAGTTTTCTCGTTGGGTGGCGAGATTAGAAGGAGCATTTGGTATTTTCGAAATTACAGAAGAGGCCAAAAAGTTAGCCTTACTTCTTCATTACATTGGACAAGAGACGTACGATGTCCTATGTGACAAAATGTCACCTGCTGCACCTACCACAAAATCTTATGCTGACATCATCAAGCTACTAGACGAATATTTGGATCCAAAGCCTTTGGAAATTGTGGAAAATTATAGATTCCACTTGAGGAAGCAGCAGGATGGTGAATCCATTGATGAATTTCTGACTGCTTTAAAGAAATTGTCCATCAATTGTAAATTTGGGACGTACTTGGACACAGCTATAAGGAACCAACTAGTATTTGGATTAAGAAGTCAGAAAATCCAAGACAGACTTCTCGAAACAGCTGACCTTACACTGCAGAAAGCAAGGGAAAAGGCGATTGCTATGGAAATGTCCGCTAGGGGTGGAGCAGAAATACACAATGCAAAAAGTGTATCACACATTCATGCACATCCAAATAGGATCCAGGTGACGAGTAAAAATGTATCTAAGAAAAAAGTAGTTTGTTATCGCTGCGGCAATGAAACACATTTGGCAAATGTTTGCAAATTTAAAAATGTTAATTGCAATAATTGTAATAAAATTGGACATTTGGCTAAGATGTGTCTCAGTGCTAAAGAAAGTAGTACTAATAGTAATAATAATATAAGTAAAAATACAAAACATGTAAACAATAAAAATACAAAATACAGTAAGAATAGAGGAGCATATTTTGTTGAGGAGCAGGAGGTAGAGCAAATTTGTAATATTACGGATAGTCCCGATTTGAATAAAAACCCGAATTGCGATCGATCGAAAATATGTGTTTGTTTAAAAATTAATGATAAAGCTTTGAATTTTGAAATCGATACGGGATCTCCGGTTTCACTCATAAGTAATACCGATAAGTTAAAGCTTTTTCGCGAAATGGTTTTAAATCCGCCAGATACTTCCTTGGTAAGTTACTGCAATAATGAAATAATTGTATACGGATATATATACGTAAATGTTAAAGTAGAACTAGAACAGGGTTCGAACACCAACGCCAACCGAACCAAACAGCTTAAACTATATGTAGTTGATTCTGAAAGGCATCCATTGCTTGGTCGTGAATGGTTACATGACTTGCAGCTAGACTGGAACACAATTTTTGGAACGAGTACCGTTCAAAACATTACTCAAAACAAAAATTGTATTGAAATGCTATTAAAGAAATATCCAAAAGTGTTTGATAAATCGGTGGGGAAAATAGCAAATATTCAGGCGAAACTTACATTGAAACCAAATTGCAAACCGGTGTTTATTAAAGCTAGATCAGTTCCATTTTCTATTAAGAAAGCAGTAGAAAACGAGATTTTAGATTTGGTAGATAAGGGTATTTTTACAAAGGTAGATCATAGTGCTTGGGCTACGCCCATTGTACCGGTGGCTAAGGCTGGTAATAGGGTCCGACTTTGTGGCGATTACAAAGTCACAGTTAACCCAAATTTGATTATAGACGAGCACCCCTTACCTACAATTGAAGAACTTTTCGCTTCAATGGCTGGGGGAAAGAAATTTTCTAAAATTGATTTGACGCAAGCTTATTTACAGTTAGAAGTTCGTCCAGAAGACAGAGAAATTTTGACACTAAGTACACACAAGGGACTTTTTCAACCCAATCGTTTAATGTACGGTATTGCATCTGCTCCTGCAATTTGGCAGAGGCAGATTGAACAGATTCTAGCAGACATTGAAGGTACTACTGTGTTTTTAGATGACATTAAAATAACGGGGCCTAATGACCAGATTCATCGTCAAAGACTGGAAGAGGTTTTGAAAAGATTAGATAAATATAACATGCGTGTAAATTTCGATAAATGCGATTTTTTTAAAACCGAAATATTTTACTGTGGCTACATGATTGACGATCGTGGTATCCATAAAATGCGTAATAAAGTTAATGCCATACAAGATATGAAAAGACCTAGTAATAAAGATGAAATTCGTGCTTTTACGGGGCTAGTTAATTATTACGGTCGTTTTTTGGAACATTTAAGCACAATTTTATACCCGATAAATAATTTACTTAAAAATAATATTCCTTTTGTATGGAATAAAAACTGCGAGGATGCGTTTAAGAAAGTTAAATCTGAAATGCAGTCCGATAAATTTTTAGTACATTACGACCCGAGATTACCGTTGTTACTTGCAACTGATGCTTCACCATACGGAGTTGGTGCAGTCTTAAGCCATGTTTATGACGATGGCACTGAACGTCCTATTCAGTACGCTTCACAGACGTTGAACGCTACTCAACAACGATATTCGCAAATTGATAAAGAAGCGTATGCAATTATTTTCGGCATACGAAAGTTTTATCAATATATATTCGGGCGAAAATTTACATTAGTAACGGATAATAAACCGATTTTACAAATATTCTCTCCTAAAAAAGGATTACCTACTATGTCTGCGATGAGAATGCAACATTATGCAATATTTTTACAATCGTTTGATTACGAGATTAAATACAAGAATACAAAAGATCACGGAAATGCGGACGGAATGTCACGTTTACCGACCGCAGATTTTTCATCCAAGATCGAGGAAATTGACATAGTAGAAATAAATATGATAGAACATTTACCACTAACAGTACAAGATCTATCCAAGGCTACACTTGCAGATAGCAATGTAAAAGTTTTAATACAAGGTTTAAAAAATGGTAGAATTGTTGATAGCCGTTTTCGTTTTGGAATTAATCAATGTGAATTTTCCTTACAACAAGATTGTTTAATGCGCGGCGTTCGAGTATACGTTCCAAATGATTTGCGTGCAAGAGTGCTAGAAGAGTTACATTCTACACATTTCGGAATTTCGCGAATGAAATCATTGGCCAGAGGTTACTGCTGGTGGGAAAATATTGATAAAGACATTGAAAATATTTCGAAAAATTGTACAGATTGTCAATTAGTGCAACCAAATCCGGTTAAAGAACGTTTTCATTGTTGGGACACGCCTGGTGAGCCATTTCAAAGAATTCATGGGGATTTTGCAGGTCCAATGATGGGTGGAATTTATCTTTTCATTTTAGTTGACGCATTTTCAAAATGGGTTGACGTACGTATTTTAAATAATATAACAGCTGAAGCCACTATTACGCATTGTAGAGATTTCTTTTCAACTTTTGGAATACCATCGGTATTCGTTTCAGACCATGGTACCCAGTTCACCTCATGGCAATTTAAGAATTTTCTTAAATTGAATGGAGTTGTTCATAAAATGGGAGCACCTTACCATCCATCAACCAATGGACAAGCTGAACGCTACGTCAAAACAATTAAACATAAATTAAACGCCTTGAAGTGCGATAAACACCATCTTAGCGCAGAACTAAATAACATTTTACTTACATATAGAAAAACTATTCATCCTACTACGGGTAAGTCTCCATCAATGCTAGTTTTTAATCGTCAAATTCGATCTAGAATAGACCTAATGGTACCAAGTGCAAATAATGAAAAAAAGAAAGAGTTACTGCCTTATAAAATTCGAGAGCTTAGCATTCAAGATAGAGTAGCTGTACGTGAATACATCGACAAGAAAACTAGGTGGAAGTTTGGCAATATTATAAGTAGGTATGGAAACCTCCACTATGTAGTTCGACTTGATGACGGAAGGGAATGGAAACGCCATATCGACCAGATACGTTCGGTTGGTATTGGTGTTCGAGATTCTGTAGATCTAGATTCAGATTCCATATGCTCAGAAGCAAATGACGACCATGATTTTTCTGAGAGTAACATAAGCATAGAGAAGGATCCGAACTTGAATAGTAGTATAAATTTACCAAGGGAAGGCCCAAGTGAGATTTTGAACGAGGACATTGATTCAACAAATCGGAACGTAGTTGAACAAAATTATAAAAATCCGAGCACGAATATAAAAGAGAACACTGATGCTTCTCCTCCTCCGCTTGTGCGAAGATCTAATAGAGTAAAAAAAGCTCCTATCAGGCTAGACCTATAAATATGTAAATTACAACTTGATCTCATTCTTGAAATGAATTAATGAAATTTCTATGAAGTATTAATTAACTTAACTCGCATCAATGCATATAATATGCAAATAACATTGTATAATTCTTGGAATCCAACATATTTATTTATCATAAATATAAGAATATAAGAAATGGAATATGTTAATATTTATACTCTTATAAATCAAAACATACCATTAATGTATCTTAGAATGTAAGAAATGAAATATGTAAATATTTTAATAAAAAAAAAAGACAATCTTCTATTTAATTAGCAATAAGAATATTTTGTATGATGTAAGGAAGAGTTGTCATATCAGTGCTGAATGCAACCTTTTGTTGCATCTAGTAACTAACCAAAATGTATCTTTCTTATGTTGTCAATACGTTTTCCGTTTTGTCAGCCATGTTGAATTTGTAATAAAAGGATTGAGAACGAACACACACGATTTTTACTTGCTGCAAATTACCACACACTTACTTGTTGATTCGGTTGCGGGAGCCAAATGTGAAGCTTATTGCTGACGGCGCCAACTGAAAGTGTGTGTCCTCTTATGAAAGTTGCGTGGCCGCCTCTGGGATTAACATTTCTTGGCCATTCCATTCTGCATAATATTTATTTAATCTTGGCTTTTTGTCAATAAGCAGCTGTAGATCTATACGGGCAGGCAGGTTGATTGTTCTTTGATAGGTGGTCCCGATCCGGGTGGCTTGAGGATAAAAAGATGTAAAGAAACCGCTGACAGCTCGATAAAATACATGTTTTTTTATTGGAACTGGTCCATAAGCAACGCATGCATCGGACGCAACGGACAGAGTAGCGGAACTTTTAACATTTCCACTCCGGCAGATTCCTTGACAGCAACTTTTGTTGTAAGTGTTTGAATTTCAAGTGGTTGCTATGTGTGTGTGCTCGAATTTCAAGTGGTTGTTATGTGAATGTCAACGTACGTTACGTATTCATTAAGTCAGTTCAATCCGTTGCATCCGGCACACGTCTATAGATCCGTCGCCGCAACGGACGCACCGGATTCTATGGGTCAAGGCCTCGACTTCGTTACAGTCTTTAAATGAATGTCTATACCTACTAATTCTAATTTTTGATTCAGTCTCTGAACCCACCTTTATCTTCGCCCAGCGTATCTACGTTCTTGTGTGAAACTAAAATTTATCGTGGGATAGAAATTAAAAAGGATGATTGGTGATGAGGATGACTTTCACTTTTTTTAACATTATTATTTATTAGACCTTCTCCTTTTAACAGTTCGGTATTCAGAACGCTTCTTTTTGTTATTTTTTTGTTTATAAACTAGCTTCAAAAGGTCAAAATGGATCACAAGTTGAGACGAAGCATCCAGAATGTGATAACCTTAAAAAGTATTTTCATTTGAAGTTAGGTAGGTAATTTCGTTTGACAGCTTTTTTTAAGTTCTGTTTTGTATACACATAGTTTTGATATTTTAATACTGTATCCAAATGCGGGGGTGTTCGTTAGATTGTAACGAAGTGTTACACTTTTCACTTCCCCCCCCCCCACACCAAGCGTTCAACGATCCGTCGCCGTCCATTTATAAATACATCCACCGCCAGCAACATCAGCTATCAGCACCCTACATCAACTACCAGTACCCTATATCAGCATACCATACGCCCGCCACCACCCATCGAATGATCAACAGCCACAGCACACAGAATACCATTGTATACACTCTGATAAGCAACAACAACTGCACATTGCATTCGGTGCTGCCGACGCCATACGATTTTATTTTTGACCTTCTTACAATTCACACTGTCTTGTGGCACAAAAATTATGATGAGGAGGTACAAAAATCCGGAAAAGCCGAAGCTTGTTACCTCAAAAAAATTCCTAATTATTAATAAATAATTCCGAATTATAAAAGAGAGTTAAGTTTCCAGCGGTTCATTGTTTTTAGCAACTTTGATAAGCATAGGTCCTTTATTTGGTGCATCCGTGTATCATTTAAAGAAAACCTTTTTGGCATCCGCCGTTAAAAACCCGTTGTTCTCCCTTGGACTAGCCTTGGGCTGGAATCAGATTCCTACCGTTGCTCTCCCTGCTTGCTCTTTGGAGTTGGTTCAGGGCTATACCCACTGTTCTCCCTTGGACTATCCTTGGGCTGGAATCAGATTCCTACCGTTGTTCTCCCTGCTTGCTCTTTGGAGTTGGTTCAGGGCTATACCCGTTGTTCTCCCTTGGACTATCCTTGGGCTGGAATCAGATTCCTACCGTTGTTCTCCCTGCTTGCTCTTTGGAGTTGGTTCAGGGCTATACCCGCTGTTCTCCCTTGGACTATCCTTGGGCTGGAATCAGATTCCTACCGTTGTTCTCCCTGCTTGCTCTTTGGAGTTGGTTCAGGGCTATACCCGTTGTTCTCCCTTGGACTATCCTTGGGCTGGAATCAGATTCCTACCGTTGTTCTCCCTGCTTGCTCTTCGGAGTTGGTTCAGGGCTATACCCGTTGTTCTCCCTTGGACTATCCTTGGGCTGGAATCAGATTCCTACCGTTTAATCCCCGGTTCACTTCTTCTAAGTGGATTTTGTGGGCAGAGTCTACTCCTGTAGCTCTATAAAACCCAGCTTTGATTTATATGAAATACCGTGTTAGTTATCATAAGACAAACCGAAATTATAAGATTTATATGAAATACTGTGTTAGTTATTTACGATAACGACAGAAGGAACCAAAATTGTAACATTGTAAACCTCTTCTTCTTATTAATAAAGATAAAATATTATAAAGCTAGTGTTTAACCGAGTTCTTTCCTTCTTAACCCGAGTTTTAGCTGCTTTTCATCGGGAAAACCCTGGACTACGACGAGCCTACCTCAGCCTCGAATAAAAAGCATCACAAGATTCTGGCCTCATTTTCAACCTGATTCCGTGAAATTTGGTTGAAATTATATCATTTCGAAATGTGAATTTATATGGGAAACTAGATGATTTTGATTTAGTATCGAATATGCAAATTTTCAAAGAAATAATCTCATTTGGCCTAACGAAAACCTAATATGTATTTACAAAATCAAGTTAACCTCAAATGTAAAGGGTTATTGTTGACTTATCTTGCATGAGCTGGGTTCTACAAATTGGGGTATTGATTTTTCCTCTGAGCTGACATTTTTGTATAACAGAAACAATTTTGTATTTAAACTGTTATAATTCAAACAAACCAAAATTCTCGTTAGTTACTCGTGATTTTAGGCGAAATCGACTAAAGCACATAGACTCCTGAAAGTATGCTATGAAAAATATTTTTGTATGATGTTGTTCAGGAATAAGGCATATTAGAAGGAGGCATATGCCATTTATATGCAAACAATAACAACAACAAAAAATGGTTACAATATGCTTTGTTATTGATTGTAGGTAGGTTTCTCCACATAACATAAAGTGAATAAAAATATTATTTTATATATTTGCTGACAATGAGCTGATTT
Source organism: Dasysyrphus tricinctus (assembly GCA_963921185.1). Classification (NCBI taxonomy): domain Eukaryota; kingdom Metazoa; phylum Arthropoda; class Insecta; order Diptera; family Syrphidae; genus Dasysyrphus; species Dasysyrphus tricinctus. The sequence goes on along the minus strand of OY992531.1, from coordinate 250,240,540 downwards.
TACATTCTCACCAAAACACGGCTATTGCAAGTGATTTATATTGAAGTTTGATGTTCTTTGGTTTCTTTAGTATGTCTAACCTTAAACTTCTTAACAATGAAATTTTGTTAAAGACAGATATGTGTTTCCGTGGTGTAGTGGTTATCACATCCGCCTAACACGCGGAAGGCCCCCGGTTCGATCCCGGGCGGAAACAGTTATTTTTTTTTCTTTTTTTTTTAATAGATATACATTTTTGGAAGATATTGTGTAAAACTTATTTAAGACTTCTAATTGTGATGTGGTATGTTGGAAGCATTACCAGCAGATGTGTTAATTTAAAATCGTACTGAAAGACTTACGTCATATAAGGTAGTAATATTTATTAAACAAATAGCTCTAGATCCGCTTTATTCTGTTAAATTAAATGTCAATTTTATCTACCAATTTCGATGTTTAAGTTCGATAAATCTTTGAAAACAATTTAAAATGTTTATTTATAATATTTTTAACTTGGATGACTGTCTTAATTTGGACATAGTCTATAAAATAAAGCTATATTTATTTGTATACAATTTTAAGCCATGTTATGGCCTTGAACCACAATAAAGCAACAGCAAGTTCAGCGAACAAACACCATTCCTTCTGACCTACCACAATTCCTATTTCTTCTTTAACCTTTTAAAAAATAGCTAAGCATTCACCCACACTATTTTCATGTTTCAGATAAATGAATCTAAGATATTGCCATAACCGAAGTTTTGCCTATTACATTAATACAAATTAAAAAGCTCATAAAAGTGCAATAAAATCCATTGACCTCTGGCATTTATCTTCGAAATTAATGTTCCTATACCTACCTCGTCTGACCATATAATATTTCCGAATATGTTAAACATGTGGGCAGACCAAAAACGAAACACTGATTATAAAATTCCCATGAAATGTGATTTTTCGTTGACGACTGTTAAAATCAATTTTCGATCCAGCCTATTCCCTATATGGTAAGCCCCTTGACCATTTACAGAAAAAGAGGTTAATTTTAATGTCATCTTGCAAATTGAACAGAAAAAAAAATATGGCTTATTTTTATTTCATCCTGACATGTAATCTCATATAGTGCGTGTGAGAAAAAAAAAGAAGTGTTTGGCCAAATCCTTAAAAACAACAACAGCATGGATTTAATTGGCAATTCAATTTTTATTATTTATGCATGCTTCACCCTTCACGATCATTTCACATCTGCGAGGCATGTGCAAGTTCTTGAGAAAACTATAAAATGATCACCAACCGTTTTCCCTTCAATTTCTTAGAGCACACCATATACCCAACACACATTAATATTTCTCTTACAAATTCTAATTTTAGTCCTATTCATACAAAAACAATGCAATAAGAGTTTTTCAAAATATACATCAACAACGGCAACGACAACGGATAAAGTATCTCAAAATAGATCAAAAAACCGCCATGCAGTTCGTTTTGCTAGGAGGGAAACTTTTCCAATTCGAATACCTTACCAGCTTACCTACTCGAAAACGAAAAATGCTCATCTGATTTTCATGTGCGCCCGGTGGAAATATCGGAAAATTTCGGTGGTTTTTCAAAAGTGATATTTTTAAAAGATTTTTTTCCCGACAGAGAATTTTTCTTCATTACGAAGAGATTTTGAATTTTTCACTCTTTTGAAAATTTCAGTATAGGAAAATGACGATCTAAGCGGGGAAAATTTTCCATTTTATTCGCAATGTACGTTTTGTTGGATCGATTGATGTTCGCTTCTGTGTCGCTGCTAGCCTAGTACCAACGTGAAAGTAGTCAAAAATTTCTCATTCTAAAAATAAAAGCGTGTCTTTTGTTTTTGAAACAAAAACATATAGTTTTGTGGAAAATGCAATTATTCTGAATAGTTTGAAAATTATTGATAGAGATTGATTTTTTTGGAAAATTGTCTCTTTATTTTAAAAATTCTATTACAGGGGGTTTTGAGTTTTTCAAGCGCAGGGTGGCGTATATTAAACTGACGGATTTAAGGAGCTTTATAATAGATAATTAACGGTTTGACTTAAAGAAATCGAATATAATACTGAAGATAATTCAATACTAAAACCATTTTAGTGAGACACTTGGCGAAATATGACGTTAACGATTTCAAAAGCATTTTATATAGACTTGAATTTAAGTTAAAACTGTCAAAATTTGATTTTAGTTATTTAGTATCACACTTGCGCCTACGTCATTATCTTTCATTGTGGGAAATTTCTTTTGTCTTATTGGAACCAGACGTAATGTTAGATTTTGTGGTTATGGTTTCGAATTTTTTGATATGAAATCAACACTTATTGTCTATAGAGCAATAAATCATAGAATTCTGGGAGAACACCAGTGATAAAGAGATACTTTCACGTCCAGAATTGTTGAGTTTTTATAGAATACGTCAAAAAGTTATCCCTTTTTTGGAAGATATTTCATTAAGTAAAATACTTTGTTTATTAGTTTTTACCTTAAACAAGTTTATTTTTTATAATTCCAAAAATGTTAGTAAATCTGTCAAACATGATCAAATATTTTATATACGATGAAATTGTTATTCATGACAAAATCGATGACTTTTGGGTGATTATCCATGGAGATGTAATTAATTTAACACCATTGCTTCAGGATAGAAGAGATACTTGGAATTTGGTATAATTTATAGATTTAACTATTTAACGTTAATTTAGTATTCAGAAATAAAATATTGGTTTTCATTTAAGAATCTTGATTATTTGTTGGCCTTTGGTGGTAAAGATTTAAGCTCATATTTCTACGAAGATGGCACACCTCGATTGGAAACTTCAGCTCAAACTGGAAGAAAGAGAGTTCTTTTTCCGCCCATTGTTGAGGTGACTACAAGTGAAATGTTGAGGACAGAAGGTAATACATATTTAAAAACCTTGCTTATGCTACATCTCCACCTAACGCTAATCTGAGATTTAATAAGATTTACCGCAAATCTCCTTTAAATCTTGAAGATTTACCATACAAATTTATTTCGTAAGTCTTGAAGATTAGAAATTAATCTTGTTAAATCTTCCTAGGACAAATACTTTTACAAATCGAACTAACTTATTCCTGTATGGCGCTGAAGGATTCATTTATGGCTGAATTCAGTTCTTTACAGAGGAAACATTTTATCTCACTTCCTCTTTATAAGAAAAAATGAAACACCATTTGCATTTTAAAAGGGGCTATCAGAGTAAATCTTTTTCAAATCTTTTTGTGCGGTGGAAACACCAAATAGATTTATTAAATCTGAACTGAGATAATCCTTTGGTAGAAACATAGCCTTAGACCCTGTTTAGTTTGCGAAGATTGAGTCGGGCATCATAGCCATTTGTTGACATGAAAAGTGGATGTTCAGGGATATTGTGAGGCATGAAGAAAACATAAACACCGGATATATGAGTCTCATTTGTTGTTATTTCAATGTGCAAAACATTGGAGTTGTTATGGTTTCAATGTGATTTGAGGCGCCTCAAAGTTTGTAATGTATAGGCCGGGTTTTCCAAAGTGTGCTCACCGGAGAATAACCAGATGCTCCTCGAAAAGATCGAAAAATACATCAAAGTTCCATTTCCTATTTAATTTTGCTAACTTAACAATTTGAGATATTAAGCATGTTTAGAAAAATGAGATCTCAGAAACCTCAGCAAATTTTGCTATGTCAAAAAGTGAGCAAGCGGTCCAATATTTTTGTTCCTTAGTAATTCGAAAGCAAAACTGAGAAAATTTGCTGATCAATCCTCTTCACGAGACTGAGATTGCTGAGGTCTCAACGTGAACATACTTTTTAAGGAACTGTATGCTTACATGGGTATAGTTAGTCTGCATGCGTCTTTACTTCTTCATGCAGAAATAAGGTGGCTTTCCCGCGACAAAGCAAAACACTGGCGTGGCTTTTCGAATTGTGAGCTGAAATCAGAAACATCATAATTGACGACAACTCTGTTTTGGGGTTTTGGGACAGGTTGAGTAATGAGCTTTGGCCATTGAAATTGGCGTATCTAGCTGATATTTAAAAAAACAAATTTATTTGAGTGTATCACTTTAGGGAAAGATAGTAACTGTTTTCGATGCCAGTGATAAAGTAGAAAAAATTAAAAAGAAAATAGATTTTCGGGCTTAATCGATAAACAAAGCTTCCCAATGGTTTAAAGAGGAAATGGATCTGGAAATTCTCGACGATATTTTAAATGAGGTTCATATTCACCTGCTACGTTTTCTCGACACCTTCCACTGCTATTTTCCGGAAGAATACCACTCAAATTTATTAAAGAAAACTAGATTTCAAACCAATACTCAACTGGTTTGGAAAAGTCAGCTTCTCTTACACCGTTGCAGTTTGAGTGTTTGAGTAATAAAGGATTATTTTGGAACGCAGAAATCTTTCTCCGAATTCTGGTATTCGAATTCTATGCCAAATATTCAGTTGCACATGTCACAAGCTAATACAGATTAACCAGCATAAAGCTGCATTTAGACCTTCCTTCGTTCTTCATTCGGTGAACGTTATTCCACAAACAACGAACAATGAGCTAAATTAATTATAAATTAAAAACGGCTTTGAGTTTCTTCGTTGTTCACATGAGGATACCTTACACTTCCTTTGCCACTGCCCAGCACTCTGTCATTTAAGAAAGAAACACCTAGGAAATCATTTCTATGACGACCTAGAGGAACTTTCTGGAACTTCGGCTAATAGCCTTTTGAATTTCATCAACGCCTCTAAATGGCTTGACTGCTAACAGAACACATAGGTTTTTACATAAAGTGGAATACAATTTCCTAGGGTATCACAGCGGATCTACATAGATCTAAGTGTGACGGTAACGAGATCAACTGTCAGCCCTTTTACCTAACCTAACCTTCTTCGTTGTTCGTGTTCGGTGTATCAATTTACACCTTCTTTGCTCAGCGTACGAGCAACAACAAAAAACGTACACGGACGATAAAACCGAAGGTCTAATTAATAATTGGCACATTGTTCTTACTAGAAAAAAACTTTGTTCTTTCATTTTCTGCATACAACTGTAAAATTGCATACACGCAAGGGAGTGCTCCGCTAAGAATTTTTCGCCTGAAAAGTGCTCCGTGACTAAAAAAGATTGGGAACCGCTGTACTAGAGTAAACGTGGTGCGAGACCGATCCATGGTTGCTCGAATTACTGACTCTGATGGGCGATTATAGCCGTTTTCCTTTGAAGGTGGCAAAGTACTTATGAGTAGATGAAAACCCTAATCTAGTACTACCAACTGCACATGCTCTCATGTGCGAGTAGATACATTTTACATGGGAAAGCAGTTTGATGTGTTCCATCGAAAAAAGCTGGCAAAGTACTTGCAAGTACTTCGCCACCTCCAAAGGAAAACACCTTATGTCGACCGAATATTGGATGCAGCGCGTGATGCGCGAACCGAACCATTATTTTGGTAACAAATTTTCACGATTTGCAAACGTGCGTATAAAATGGCAAACCAAACTGAGCATAAATCAAGTGACAGCTGTCAAAAAGACCAACTGCGAAAAAAGTATTGCCAGATTAAAAACCATACGTCTAAAAAAAACACCCTTTAGTATGTAGTAGGTACAAAAGTAGTAGGCTTAAAAAAATAGTGCCAAATTGAATCGAACCAAATTTCAACAGAAAACAGTCAGCAGACAGCAACAGCAAGCTAATTCTGAAGACACTTTTAACTAGCGTTGCCGGATTTCAGGCATAAATTGAACTGTACCGCCACCCGGACACCTTTTTTCCCGGGTTGTTATCTTAATTCACAAAAAATACCAACATATTTTATTAGTTGGCAAACAATTGCTGCATTAAAAACAAAACAAACTTGCAAACTTAGTTTTACTTAACGTAGCATGGGAATGAAGAATAAAAACGTTATTATGAATTTGAAGAAAAATAAAAATAATATTCTTCTGTTTTAGTGAAGTGAATGAATTAAGTTCAAATAAAGAAGTGAGCTCTACTCCATACATTGCGTTTTGCCCAGATACCACAGTTGGGCTCATCAGCCATTTTAATTTTTTTTTTCAAAATCATAATTATAGAAAGCCTGAACACTGGCATTTGTTTTCTAGGTGTTGGAATTTAATCAAATTCCTCTGGATAAAAATATCGTCGAAACGCAATATACATACATATGAAGTAGAGCTCACATCAATAACTTCTTTATTTGAATAAAAACTTAAATAATAGAAAATGTGTTATTTTTATTTGCAGATTGTTGAATTCAATTCAGTCTAAAGTTCTTCGGACCAAATGGCATTTTTGTAACCTGACAGCCGCTGTCACTATCATTCAAATTGGCCAAATATTATAAATTAAAACATTTGCCAAATTATTTCTGGATTCTGAAAAAATATCAGTTTTATTTTTTGAGTCAGCTAAGCACAAGTGTTTGATACAAAATTGATAGAGAGTCAACGTGAGATTTCAAAACAAATTGGTTTAAAAAAGTCGTTTTTTCAAAACTTTTTCAACAAAATAAGTTAAGAATGGATTTTCAACTTTGAAAATAGGAGGAAAATAGATCCCCTTCCCATACGATATTCTTCTTGTCTCGGTTAAATTTATTTTGTCCTGGGCAAAATTTCTAAATCCCGGGATTTTTCTTAATTGTAGCCATAATGTCGCGTCGAGCTTCCAGAAAAATCTGGCAACACTACTTTAAACACTTTTAAAGAAAAATGGAAAAACACAGCCACATTCATATCTAAAGTATACCGACTTTTACTTAATTAAAATAACTTAAATTAATTTTCAGGTAAAATTTGGAGTCAAGATCCAAAATACAAAATTGGAAAACTAACCAAACAAGAACGACAAATTCGAATTATTAACACCCTTACTGGTTAATAAAACACACTTATAAAAACTTTTAACTATAATCAATAATTTCATCTCAAGGAACAACCCAATTAATGCGAGTGTGTGAGGAAGATATAATTTACATCATCCTAGAAAAGTATAAAAAGTTTTACAACTTCCATGCCAGTAGCTATATTTGGAGAAAGAAACCATTAAATGTAAGTCTTAACTTATAAAATTACATTTATTATTTTGAATGAAAAACTACGAAATAATAAAACCAAAGGGATCCAAATCCGGACGACTCTTTTTCAACAAAACCTTAACTGAAAATGGATTGTTCAAGGAAAAACATGGAATTCCACCATCAATTTGGCTTTATTATTCTGATGATCTAACTATTGCTTAGTCAAAGAGGTGTTGTAATAAATAATAGCTTTGAAAAGAAGTCTCATAATCACAATGCTGACAAAATTTACTATTCCGACTAAAAAAAAAACTTAATAAAATCGTTGATGATTTATATTCAACAATAAAATGTCCCTCTGGATCCTTTTATGGAATGTCTTTTTTTATGCATTTTTAATTTAAATCTCATCCATATTTGCTGATATTGAAATAATTTCGAAAGCATAATTTATGACTTTGCGTACGATATCTATTGCTAAAATCGCGATTCATAAATGGAAGACGAGTGATTTATTTTATAGTCTAATTTCAATATAACCTCTAGGTCTCTAGGTAGGTACCTACTTAAAATGTAAGCTTATAGTAGGTATACATTTTATTGAATGTATTGACTTGTAAATTTAAAACAAATTAGGCAAAGTTTAAGCTTGCCTTTTTCATTTTTATCTTTAAGTAAATATCAGAATAAATAAATGCAAAAAAAAAATAAACGTAGGTGTGTAAAATTATCGACAGCTATCCAATTGTCTCACGGTTGTTGTGTATAAATATTGAATTCAATAATTACTTCTGTGACCTGCAGAAAATATGAAATTTATTTTGATAATTTATAAATTCTCACGCCTTCAGAAGACTTCCCACAGATACCTTCAGATTATTTTTCAAGCTTCAGACTAATTAAGGAAAACAAATAAATGTTGCATGATGTCAAGAACGTGTTCCATAAAGGCTTAAATTATTATGGAAAATTTATATCACTAAAATCTTAATGGTAAAAAGGGTAATCATCAAGGGAGAAATATTGCGATCAAAGGGTCACGTTCACGTGCATGAGTAGATTCATTGAGACAATAATTTATTAGTAAAAGGGGGCACAACGATATTACTAACCTTTATATCCACTTATGTATGCATTTATAAAAAAAGGTATGAAAGGAAGTCATTTGGTCTTATTGATTTTTTACGCCTCTAAGGATAGCAGTAAGTTAGGCATCATTACAAAGTCAGTAAAAACCGTCAAATTAAAAATTCGCTTGGGAACTGTACGCAGTAATTTATTTATATTCATATAAAAAGTAAAAATTTGTGGGATGTAGTTTTTGACAGTTCATGGAGCGGCCATGTTGTTTTTTCTTTGGTTAATTTTGCTGCTTTGTAACTTAGGGTTGACACTACTTAAGACATTTCACCATAATGCTTAAACTTCATTATCAAAACGGATATTCTAAAGGTTTACATGGTCATCCTTCCCAGTGGAGTATTAAACCTTTGCTGGTTAAATTTATACCCACCACCGGTTCATGTGCGTGAAGTTAGCACCGCAATTTTTGATTTGCAAGAAAAAAAGGTGTATTGTGTATGTAATGTGCTGCCATGTGCCGTATTTAAAAAAATATCGTATATGGGTATGGTCTTTAGAGGGTACCCGTTTTTTAGCGTGAAGTAAGCACCACAAAAAAAAAATATTTTAAATTTATATTTTTTTTTTCAAATTTCGCAATTTATTAAAAATGAAAAATGCAATCTTTTGTGCTCAGTTTGGTATGCCATACGCGGGACTGATACAAAAATCGAATGATTGCTACTTTTGGACCAAAAACTACTTTCTGATTTGTTTTTATATTAATTTTTTTCTTAAGAACTTAACTGCGCTATTTTGTGCTCAATTTGTGCTGCCATATGCCAAAGAGATAAACAAAAAAATTGCAAACCTGCGTTTTTTTTAAATATTTACGGCACAAGGCAGAAGATTTTTGTTAAAAACTTAATTGTGCTATTTTTTGCTATTTTGCGCTCAGTGTGTGCTGCCATATGCGGAAGAGATAAACTTGCAATATTTGTTAATATTAACGGCAAAAGGCAGCACAAGTTGAGCACAGTAAATTAAAACTTTTTTATTTTGGAAATCGAATATGGCGGTGACTCTTCGCAAAATTGTTTTTTTTTGGTCGTAAAAGTTGCAAGTATGCTAATTTTTTCAACAGGGACGCTACAAAATTAGAGCGACAGGGACAAAACGACGCCATATTTCTTGCCGCTCTTTTGACATTTCTCTTCAATAAGGTTTGCCATTTCATGATGGAAAGATATACGAGCCAACAACGAGTCAAATTATTAAAATTTACTACCGAAATTCGGAGTCAGTGGCCTCAACGTTAAGAGCGCTACGTCCAAAAAAATCATCTTCAGCGATGAGGCTCATTTCTGGCTGAATGGCTTCGTCAATAAACAAAATATGCGGTATTGGTCAGGCAGCAATCCACACGTACTCCATGAGTCATCATTGCATCCCGAAAAAAATACGGTTTGGTGTGGTTTATGGGCCGGCGGCGTCATTGGGCCGTACTTCTTCCGTGATGATCAAGACCGGCACGTTACTGTGAATGGGGATCGCTACCGTTCAATAATAACCGAATATTTTTGGCCCCAATTGGATGATATGGACTTGGAGGCACCACAAGCCACACAGCGAATGTCACAATCAATTTATTGGAAACCAAGTTTGGAGAACGTGTTTTCTCACGAAATGGTCCAGTCGCTTGGCCGCCTTGGTCGTGCGATTTGACGCCGTTAGACTATTTCCTGTGGGGCTACGTCAAGTCTATGGTCTGTGCCAACAAGCCAGCGACGATTGATGAACTTCGTACGAATATCGAACGTGAAATTGCAGCAGTATCGGCCGATTTATGCTTGAAAACCGTCGAAAATTGGGTTCAGCGTCTGGACTTCTGCAAGCGTGCCCGTGGTGGCCATGCAAAAGAAATCGAGTTCCATACATAATGGTATCGAACGTACTTTCACAGGAATAAAGAATTTTATCGATATCCAAAACCATTTTTGTTTTATTTAAAAAAAACTTTTGTAGCGCTCTTATTGAAAAACCCGATATTTACGGCACAAGTTGAGCACAGGTATGTACACTTTTTATTTTGAAACTTTTGCTATTTTGTGCTCAGTTTGTGCTGCCATGGAGGAGATTAACAAAAAATTTGCAAACTTCGTTTTTTAATATTTACGGTACCAGGCAACACAAGTTGAGCACAGAGAAAGGAATTTTTTTTTATTTTGAAAAATGTGCTCTTTTGTGCTTAGCTTGTGGTGCCATGCGCCGAACAGAATCGAATGATTGTAACTTTTGGGCCAAAAACTAATTCCTGATTTTTTTTCTCAAACACTTTATTGTGCTCAGTTTGTGCTGCCTTATACCGAAGAGATAAACAAGAAATTTGCAAACTTGCGTTTTTATATCTATGGCAGATTGAGCACAGAAAAGGAGAATTTTTTTTTATTTTTAAAATCGATTATGGCGGTGCTAACTTCATTCTTCGCTAAATTGTTTTTTTGCCGTAAAGTTGCAAATATGCTAATTTTTTGTTTATCTCTTAGGTATATGGCAGCATAAACTGAGCAAAAAACAGTACAACTTTTTTTTGTACAAAATTTCAAAAAGTTGTATCCCCAAAATTTTCAAATTTGGGATTTTTTTTAAATACTTACGGCACAAGGCTGAACATTGTGCTATTTTGTGCTGCCATTAGGCCGAGGAAATAAACAAACAATTTGCAAACTTACGTTTTTTAAAATGTACGGCACAAGGCAGCCAAGTTGAGAACAGTAAAGCAAAACTTTTTTATTTTGAAAATCGAAAATGGCGGTACTAACTTTACGCTTCGCAAAGTTGTATTTTATCCGTAAAAGTTGTATTTTAGGCAAATTTTTCCATTTTTTCGGCGAATGGCTGCAAAAACTAAGCACAAAACATCACATCTTTCATTTTTAAGAAATTGGGAAGTTAAAAAAAAATGCATTCGTAAAATTTTCGAATATTTGTTAAATATTTACATATTTTTGTTTTTGGAAAATCGAAAAATGTGTTGCTAACTTCAAGCTAAGCTAATGACATCACAAGTTGGGCACATTACAGCAAAACCTTATTTTTTGAAAATCAAAGTCAACGAAATGCAAAATCTGCCAAAAACATCGCCACTGAGAACTTGGTGAATATAGCATCAGGATTAAGGACTTTCTCCTTCCTGGCTCGATTTTGAAGCAGTTGGAAGCAGACCCGGATAACCTTAAACAAAACAAAAACAACAATACGTCTCAAAGAGCTATATCATAAATGGCTCATTCAGCTTAGGGTGTTTTATTGGTTTGTTAAACCCGGTATTAGGTGGTAAATAACATCAAATCCCATCAGCAGCATGTCTTTTTATTTTCAAGCATAAATGGCACTCCATTTAAGGGAACTCATTTTTTTTTTATTTCTTCGAAATACTAAACTTCCACCTACGAAAGAATCAACGTTTCTCCGTCTCTATAAGTTTTAAACAATTCAGCAATCAAATACTGTGTTCTGTTTTTAACCGATTGAACATTAATAGTTTTTTTTTTTACTTCCCACCACACCTTCGCGGAATAGTTTTTAAGTTGAATTCTTTTGCTTGACAGCTAAGTTACGTTTGAAGGAATTCCCTAGCGTTAGCTTTATAAGGTATCAGCTTGTTCCGAAAACGGAAGAAGACCACAATTGAGTTTGAATAATAAATTTACAGCCACTGATTGAGAATGTTAATTTTTTTGTTATTTTGTTTTTATCTCTGTGATGTAAGTATAGAGAGGGGTGTAGGGTATACGAGGAAGTTTGAACTTTTCCACCAACAACAGATCAATGTACTACGATATGCCATGATCAAGGAATTCAATATGTACTGATTCTTTTCCTATATCCATACACTTTTTTCGCTTCACTGCGCGTCTTCGGAATTGAACTCCATAGAGTCGAGGATTTTGTATACCTATTATGAGGGGGAGTGGTCATGCATGCATACAATCCTAGTGGCATAATAATTTAGCATGCAATGTCTTACTAGTGGCGGGAAGATAGTAGTTATCGATTGCACTTCCCTAATTTGGTTCCGTATGTCATTAACTGGCAGTATATAGGCAGTAGGGTGTTGTTTCGTATGTGATGATAATACGGAGTTGAAAATTGTTTATGTACGATATTTTGTTACTTCTTTCTATTGATTTCCTAGTTTGGAAACCAAGATTGCGTGTGAGAACTTAAACATTCAAACTGTCTTTTAACAGATTTTCTTGTTGAGAATATGTAATTTGAAAGTTGTATGCGGACAAGCATAATGAGAATGACCTTTGGTATTTAGGTCAAAGAAGAAACAATGTTTTAATAGCTATTGTTAAAGTCGAAGGAGTTTGAACAGAATTAAGTTAGAGACCGTTATTTATTAAGAATTGGGTGAAATGACTTCATAGAATTTCAAACGAAGGTATTTTTTTTTTTTTTTTTACTGTTCGAACTATTATGTAGGTACATTGCTTTGATGCTGATTGGAATGGCTGAACCTTAATTGATAGATCCTAGAACATGGGGCCTGAAATTGTGAAAAGTGATCAGGACTAGTTTGGTGATTAAAAAAACGGCAGATCTGTTCAAATCTGTTAATGAAGACATTGATTTAGATACGAAAATAAATAGATCAACTATCGTGAGTATCAAGTTAGCGAAGCTATAGGGTTTTCCAACAATGCCAAGACGATGTTGAAATATAATAAAAAAGCTGATAAACGAAATTTTGCTGAATAGGGAACTTTTCTAATCTGTAAACGTCAAACGTGACAGCTATCATTATGCAATGGCCATTTCGATTGGGATCAGAATGACAGTTCTTCTTCTGAAAAGTAGAGAAAATGCTTCTGGATTTGATTTCAGAATCGAAACCAGAAGCGTTCACACATATCAAATCAGTGTTCCACATTGTCAATCGAAAAGGCCATTAGAACTGTCAAGTGCCATGTTCATGCCAAATGTTGGTACCTAAAGTGTAATATAAGGTGTGCTTGTTAACGTGAAATTTGTTGCAAATTTTCACAATTTTCTGTCAGAAACCATAGGAGAAAAAACCCAGTGTGAGAAACTTGTTGAAAATTTCACGTAACCAAACAGGAATTTTAATTACTAAAATTTGGAAATTTGTCCTAAGCAACTTAAAGTACTAAAATTCACAATCAAATGCACATACATGTCAATATGAACATATGTTGATTTTTTGACGACTGTAAATGAACGAGAGAGCGATACATTCTTTTTTGGCAAAGAGCTCTATTAAAGCGATGACCTGAGTCATAATGACTTTGAAGGCATCCATGATTTGATTGTGACTAATTGGGATAGTAGACATGCGGTTAAATAAACGCCACTAAAAAAAAGGTGCTAAGCCTGCAAAGACCGATCCTCAGGAATCAGGAGTACGACTGCAATTTGAAAAAAAAAATGCCATCTAATTAGTCGGTAAAGGGTCAGAAAAGGTCAACTAGTCCCAGAAATTGGTCAGTCCTATATAAGTTGTAATCAAGTCACCTTGCTTGACCTTGAAAAACAGTCACGCAAGGTCACGTGCGATATTTGGCACCTCATTTGTGGGAAATTCAAAAAATATTTATATTATTCGAAAAATGTCTAGATCTTGATAAAAGGTCAAGTATCTTCAGTAATTGGCCAGCCATAGATTTTGTCTATGAATTTTTAAAGTTCGTTTCAAGGTCACAAAAAAAACTTTTGGCACCTCATTTGGGTCATTTAAATAAAAAAAGATTGACATTGGAAATGCTATTTCACCTTTTATAAGATCGGCTTTTTTCAAAATTTTAAGAAACTCAAAGACTTAACAATTTTTGGCATTTCATTTCTGGGAAATTTCAAAAAAGGTAATACCACCTGGAAGGCCATTAGAACTTTATAAAAGGTCAGCTAGTTTTAGTAATTGGTGGGCCATAGATTTATTTTATGAATTTGTATCATTATGACAAAAATCGTTCGTGACCTGGACTAATTGACCTTTTCTGATTCTGACCAATTAGTCACCAATCAGATGGCAGTTTTTTTATTAGATTTGCTATACATAAAGTGTCAAAGGTCAGAGCCGTTGAATTTGCTTGGTATTTTTAAGATTTAATAAAAAAAATCATCAATCGGGCGCTTCTAAGAAAATTATTGCTTAAGCCTTCTCCCAGCTCAATAGAAAAAACTGTGAAAATATTATCCAAATCGTTAAAGCCACCAACCAATTACAAAAATTGTTTGTTTGTAATAAGTTAGCAATAATATTCGAAAATCCATTTTTTCTGCCGATACCAAACCATACTACCGAGAGTATCAGTAAATTTCGGTCCAAAAAGTACGGTATTGGCTCCTTATCGTCTCGCTATGGTTCCAGATGCTTCGGAGCTGGTATCGCTTTGGTTTCCGAAACCGATATCAAACAATAACGAGACTTTTCAGGTATCGGGCTAGCCCTAATCAAGGGGATCATCGTTTAGTGGAATCACAGTTAGTGCAGAGCATATGGAAAATAATGTCTGAAACCTGTACAAGGGGAGCGATCATGAATCGAATTGCGCTGCCACGCGGATTATAACATTTAACCTAGATGACCCAAGCAGACCATCAATTCCGCCTAGGTACTTAATCTTGACGATGTGAAGATAACTATACATCTCAACTAAAGGCTTATAAAACTGATGGAACTAACAGCCTAACAGCCTAACTGCCGAACAGTTAAGAAAGTAATAAGACAATGAATATGGATCAGGAGTATAGAAAAGTCCATTTACTAAATGTGGTTGGAAAAGCATACCCGATCAATCATTAAATGTCCGATTTTCAAGAAAAGAGATCCTCCTAACTACACCATCTACATGGGAATTAACCTCCTTCACGTCGTTGTGCGTCGGTCAACAAACGATCAGAAATAATCGATCAAATATTCAAATTACCGGCAGATTCTGGACATATACTACCTTTCCACGGCTGCGTATGACGTAGATTAAGTCAGGTGGGTGATGATGCAGCTAGAAGTATCACCTCATTCGGATCCCAAGGCATCCTTTGTGCTCCCCAGGATGTGAGAGCTATAGAAAAAGGAAGGGTAAGAGGAAGGATTTAGTGGAAGACTTAGGTATGAATGCCTCCTTGAACCATGCTGATTTGAGGAGGTTTTAATGGCAAAAATGAGACATCACCCAGTTGTTCGAAGAAGTATTCTCCTCTTCATCCTGACACCCTCTGCATAAATAAGATGTGTTGATGCTCATTCTGCTCAATTGTGTTCCCATTGAGATTCCAACCAAGAGAGACCGTTGAGGTCGGTTAAGCTTCAGTAAACACTCCGTATTTTTCTTTGAAGTATCCGGCGAAAGACTCCTTGAAACCCGACAGATGTCAATTGTTGACCATTTGTTGTTAGCAGCCTTGAGGAAACTTTGGTGAGTTTTAAACTTTTCTGCTCCAGTGGCATAGGTATAGGTATATATAAATTAAATGATTGTCGTTTTGACAACTGCTCTCTCTATATTTCCCTATAGTTGTGATAGATATAGTTTTGATATACGACTATCAAAACGACTTTCTTCTTAGCCGATTCTACCCCAGGATACAGTTTGGCTCGATTCAAGTTAAGAACTGTTGTGGGACGGTTCATCAGCCCACTTCATTTCCATAGATGTCACGATGTCCTGGAACCCATCGAAGGGTATGACAGAAGCTATGTATATAATATAGAGCTGCTATTTTTTTTATTTTGCTTCTGACGTTTGTCTTAAAATTTAAATACCCTCTGGTAATTCTATCTACAATCTGTATCCATATAAAGTAAATATACTTCATTAGTTGTAATCATCAGTTTCCAGAAACTCAATCAAAGAAAAATAAGCCTCACCGTTCATTTAGTTCAAAAAACTATAATTAACATAAAGAAGGTAATTTATGTGAAAAAAAATATAACAACAAAACAAGCCACTCCTCATTGTGATCATGATCCCCAGCTGTAACCTCTCTTATAGAGCGAAGGTCTTCGATCGTTTGATCCCAACTTTTCCCCCGAATCATCAATTTCCATTCTCATTTCCATTTGATATATCTTTCATCTTTCTCATGCACATAAACAAAGTTTGAAATTTGATCATAGGTTTTCTAAATCCACCCGCCAAACATTAATTCAAAAATTATAAGACTCCACACACAAATTATTCAAAAACCAAAAAAAAAACTATACCACAGTCATTTCAATGTCATTGAATTAAATTCGTTAATTTTGTCGCAGGCCAGTTTCATTAATTTCAATCGCAACATTGTCACGAATGGTTGAAGATTTTCACTTAAAGACTGACGACGGACGGTAAGACGACTTCAGATAGCTTCTGGATTCTCTGAGTGATGGAATGTTATTCAGTCCAAAAACGCACAACAAAAGTGAGAACAGTTAGTGATCATAAATTTTCTAACAACAACAAAAAAAAGAGGAAAAAAAACATTATTTAATTATAGTAACCACATGCACGCAACAACTATGACACAAAGGCAGCAATCATACCTCTACCACTATAGATAGATCCGTAGTATAGAGTGACGGTCTCTTGAGTGACTAAATTAACATTCTTTTATGGGAATATTCTAACCTCTGGAATGTTGAATTAAATGAAAATTACCCAAGTCACTGCTGTCCCAGACTCGTTTTCAGACTCATCGCATTCCAGGGCAATTGGCAACCGAAAAAAACAACGCAGCCAGCCAGCCATCATGCGCCATGGTATTCAGAGCATTGTGCAGAGTGCAACTTTTGATGAGAGATGGGAATTGTAAAATTGTTAGAATCCATTGTTTATTGTTTAGTGCAGAGAATTTATGCATAAAGAAAATTTCTAGATAATTTGTGTCACAATAAGTGGATTTTTGAAATAAAAAAATAACAAACACTTTATGATATCCTTTCATATAACTTCTTAATCAATTTCGGGTGGAGGAACTAAAAATTGTTTAAGACCAATTTATTCTGGTAAATCATCAGTTGAGGATTATCCATTCAATTATAGAATCAAAACACATCATCATGAGACCATTGAACCATGTTAACTAAGCTCTATAACCATAAAAGTCGAAGAAATAAAAAAATAAACAAAAGAGCTGATATACGAACTCTATGGTAAACACCTAATTTATTGTCATGTCTGTTCCGATCGCCCTTCCTGCAACGCAGGTAGATAATATGTGAGAATAAGTTGTCAGACATTTATTGAATACTTAAAAAAAAAATCTAAGAAGATCAAAAAAACATAAAAATAAACACCGAGTAAATCTCTATATTTACCATCAGACAAAAAAAAACTAGCCGAACTGAGTACCAGCCAGCACCGGCATCAGTGGCGGTTGGTGGCGGTGGTCACCGGCAGCGCGGCATCTTTTCACGCAAAAATCAAAGACGCAAATTTCGCAGGGATTGTCGTTATTTTCTATATGAGTCATGTTCAGTCCTGTACGAACACGATGAGTCAGGATTTTGCACCGTACCATAAACATAAACAAAAAATTCAAGAAGAAACTCGATTTGGAGGAACGAGTTGTGGAGTGATATAGTTTCGTTTCTTCGTTACACAGTGGGACTGTACATTTAGAACATTCGAATCAAAATCAAAAATTTTAAGATGTAAAATTTTGTATTTTAAAACATCTCAGTACAAAAAATAATAAAAAGTGTAGGATTTTTCAAAATTGATTATTTTTTTTTACAAAAGTTTGAATAAATAAAAATTCAGCTTTTAGGTATGTATTCAGTTTTCAAATTTAGTTTTTTTTTCGAAACTAAATTATCCCACCAAAGAACTGGGCTCGAATGCAGCCATTTCCACAGGAAAGTGGGCTTATTGTCAGTAAGCCCACTACAAGAATGAAAAGGACTGTTTCCCGATCTTTGGACTCAAAAAATAATCACGCCGACTACAGAATCCGACGAATGAGCTGCGGAGGGAGTTAGACTCAATTTTGACGTTTGGTTCATAGCAAAAATCACAAAATTGAGTCTGATTCCCTCCGCAGCTCATTCGCCGGATTCTGTAATCGGGGTGAATCTCTTAAAATAAAAATTTGAAGAAGCTATATTTATTGAATAAAATCTCATTTTTAAACAATTCAACTCCACTATAAACCACCGACGATTTCATCAGTCTTTTTCTCAAGGTGACAATGTTATGATTTAGCTAAATCGTAAGAACACTGATAAATTTCATCACATTATCGAATGGTATAACGTTGCGATGGACATAGAGGAAGATTGCAGACACGTGTGTGAGTTTGGGCTCGATGGTTAAGTTGATTTAGGTAGAAATGAGTTTGTTATAGATAGAAAAGATCGTTATCTGATGTTTGCAAAATGAAACGCAAATCAAAAAAAAAAATTAAGGAGTTAAAAGAAGAGCAAAAACATTGATTTTGGGAGCAGACAACAATAAAAGGATTTTGTTTTTTTTTTTTTTAAGGTCTTAAAAGATATTTTTAGAACTATGGTCTGGTAATTAATTACGAAAAAAGAATCAAATGAAATATTGGACACTGAAAGAAATTTCTACGAAGGATGGAATAGAAAAGGAACGATTAACGTCAATACGCATTGCTGACGCCAATTGAATGACGTCGTTAGTGATTATTTGTTTGGATTTTGTTGGCAAAATATAAGAGGTCAGATACAGGTATTCCGTATTTTAAATAGGAGACACTAAAATGTATACTTCTACGAAGAATGGATAGCAAATATCGATCGACGTCAATATGAACCGTTGCCGTCATAGGTATGACGTGCATAGTTCTTGGCTAATTGGTTATTTTTGGCATATGATGCAAGAAATGAAAGGTATACCTAGTTTAAAAATGAAATGCACGCCTAGATCGCACGTACTTGCTCATATGTTCAAGTTGCTTGGAACTTAAGAACTTTAAAATATGCAAGTATGTAATTAAAGAAAAAGAATAAAAAGCATAAAATCGTTAAACAACTCGTTAAATAACTTAGAGCTCAAAAATATGTATGCCAATTGATTACTCGAAAAAATATGAATATATGGAAACAAATTTTCTTAAATCGTTCCCAGTGGGAAATTTTCAAAAATTCACCAAGGAATCCCCTGCTATTTCCTCGAAGAATGGAAGCTTCACCCAATTTGAGGTGAAAGCATCGAGGAAATTAACATGGGGTTGTCATTGGCGTTCACCAAGTGATTTTCTTGGTGAATATTCAGTAGTGAAATCACTAAGAAGGTGTAACTTGCTTATTCCATAATTAATTCCATTTGATGAAACATACCGTGAAATATATCAGTGACATCAATAGGTACATGGAGTTGCTATTTCACCAGGCCATTACTTTTAGCTGAAAAATGTCATGAATGTTCACCAAGGAAATCACTTTGTGAATGGAACCTACTTAATCATCTAGTGAAATCATCAATATCGGTAGTGTACTGTCTATTTTAAGATTAAAATGAACTAAAAAGAAGTTCTCATTTCAAATCAAAAGTTATATTTACGTTTTAACAAATGCAATTTGAGTAATGTTCAGTTCATCTTAAATTGATTTTCTTACTGGAAGTCACTGTGAACTTTATCTTACAAAATGAGAACCAACAAATCACAAGCTCAGGACTTTGTTCATTACTATTCATCGTTGAAAACCTCGTGTTTCTCGAAGCATGATTTCTTGCAATGAAATTGTATACTGCATGGGAAGCATTGAATTCAGTTGGATTTTTGCACCAAGTAAAAGAAAGGGTGATGTCATGAAAATAATGAACTGGTGAAAAAGGCAACACCTTTTTCTAATGAAATCATTACATGCATGTTCCTCGTAAAAAGTATT
This sequence comes from Dasysyrphus tricinctus, assembly GCA_963921185.1. NCBI lineage: Eukaryota > Metazoa > Arthropoda > Insecta > Diptera > Syrphidae > Dasysyrphus > Dasysyrphus tricinctus. The sequence goes on along the minus strand of OY992531.1, from coordinate 250,220,589 downwards.
TCATGAATTCATTATGCTATTCACCGAAATTTCCTACCGGGTTAAAGCGGCTTTCTTAAAAACTAATATCTTATGTATACAAATTTGGTAACATTAAAAAAAAATTATGCCAATTTTGAGTAGATATTTATTAATAGACATTTATAAACCTTGTTTCAAATAAATTCATCAACCCGTTTTTAAATATTAAATTTTCAAAAAAAAATATTTTTTAAAAATCCAAAACTTATTTTTCTTTTAAAAATTTGATGTGCAATATTACTGACAATTTTAAAGGAGCTTATTCATAAAATTTTTATTGAAATCCAATCCACCAAAATGTACACCATACCTGCAATAACTCACTGTTTTTTTTAACGGTTGTATGGCAAGTACCGTTATTTTTGGAGCTAAAGAAAAAATGTTAATTTTCCCTCTAAGGAATCTCCAAAAAGCTTTAAGTTCAAAATTTGAAGAAGATCGGATCATTGGCTTAAGCTGTAGATCAAGATACAAACAGAAAGACAGATAGATTGTGAAATTCTGCGTAGTGGATAAGTTTTAAATACGCCCGACGATGGAATTTATTCCGAAACGCGTTGCCATTAATTTTTAATTTTAACTTTTAAAATTGTGTTATAAGTTGGAAAATTTTTACAATAAAACGTTTTTTTTAAATTATTTAAAATTAAAACCTTTTTATTTCATAAATAAATATATCTACACAATTGGAGACAACATACCATAAAATGTAGATAGATTGAGTTACGAACTTTCGCTTAGGAGGTCATGCAGTTAGAGCAAAGTGATTCTAAATTGTACACAAACCATCGAAGGCGAAAAAAAAATTTGAGATAAAAATCAAATATGACATTACGATGATAGAAAACACGAAGAAAGTGGGCGGCCTCTGCAAATTAGAATCACTTTTCTCCAACTAAATATACATAGTGGGGCTGTTAGTGAGACCAACCTTTCATTTTGACCTGACGGGTTGAGCTTAAGTATACAAATAGTCCACGTCCTAACTTTACTTTTAAGAAGTGTTGCCAAGGTGGCACCACTGTCAGAAGTACAAGAGAAGGGTTGCCACAATTCGGAAATGTTGCTTATAAATCGAAAACCAAGGGTCGGACGATGACCCGAGAGCTCCCGTTGGATTCAGCACCCTTGAAACCATAGGACCACATTATTGTTTTCTCCCACCCACCCCTTGCACGAAGGGGTTGGAAAAAAGTTGTTTTGTTTCTCGGTCTTGATGAAAAGTCAAATGTTTAAACCAATTTTCATTAACGTTCCAGTTTCGGGAAGGGATTCACGGTAGTTGTTCAAAATGTTTCCATTTCAATGAAAAAAACTCTCTTTCACTATAAATATTTATGTAGACTCTTTTGATTCTTGTTGATTATGACAAATGAAATATGCTGTTGAAATTTGGTAATATTTTACGTGTTTCATTAATAATTCGGTCATCATTTATGAAGAGGCAATAACTTTTTTGAAGGTAGTTGTATCGAGTTCATTCTGATTTAGTAAGATTGGGCATTAAAAAATACCTTTAAAACATGTGTCATATGTTTATATTATTCCAAGATTAATATTTAAGTTTGTTAATCTTTCATATCCCCCCTCCCCCGCACTCTGAAAGTGGCTTTTAAAAAAAAACAAAGTAGGTTTTCAAACAACTCTGGAAGTAATGTAGTAGATTGTGAAATTCTGCGTCGACACCATCTTTGAATTTTATTAATAAAAATATTTTTCTAACTTTTATTGGCTTTTCAAATTTTTTTTCCAAAACGACTTTTTTCCACCCCCTTTGGGCAAGGGGAAGGGTGGGAGGAAAACAATAATTTGGTCCTATGGTTTCAAGGGTGCTGAATCCAACGGGAGTGCTCGGGTCATCGTCCGACCCTTGGTTTTCGATCTATAAGCAACATTTCGGAATTGTGGCAACCCTTCTCTTATCCTTCTGACAGTGTTGCCACTTTGGCAACACTTCTTAAAAGTAAAGTTAGGACATGAACTATTAGTGTACTAAAGCTCAACCCGTCAGGTCGAAATGAAAGGTATGCCCTCATATCGTGCACTAACATATTGACCTAAGCGAAAAGTTCACAACTCAATATATGTACGAAAACGGTTTTTTTAATGATTTCTGGCAAAATTAGGCCTCCTATCGGAAAATGTTACATGTAAAAGCTGTAGATATAGAAGAACCTAAAACTTTTATTTTCACATGCCTTAACCTAATTGAGAAAAATGCCAAAAAGCTATGGGTTAGATTTTTATCTTCGACGAAAATAACTCGATCTTTAGGAAGTTTAGTGAAAACGAATATTATTGCGTTTCAAACAAGCTGTAATTTTTTTGAAGGAAAACATAAATTTTTGGACTTTTGGCGAATTTAATTTGAAAAAATTGCTTAATTTTATTAATTTAATCAAAAGCAAATTTTTCAGAGTTTTTGCAAATAAGAGTACAGCATTCTTTTTATTGAAACCTCTTTCTTAAGATTTTGTATAAAAAACCACACTGTTATTTTCAACAAAAAAAAAAAATTGACAAAAAGGCAAAAAAACAAAAAACAAGATTTGTTCAAGTCACATTTTCCCTAAATGTTTAAATGAATCGTTGAAAGTAGCAAAACGGTTTTTTTAATGTAATTTATATTAAAGGAACATTAGATAACGTGTTTTAACTATAATTTTTCATAAAAATTAGCTAAAAATGACAATTTTAGGGCAAGAAAAAATTCTTTTTTGTTTACTTATTTATCAACTCGAACAATATCAAACAAGTTTCAAACAAATTTGTACAGTTTTTTGTTTTTATTTATTTTTGTTCTTATTTTTGTATTGTTTTTTATTTTTATTATATTTTCTGTTTTTGTTTGAGTTTTGATGTTAACATGCTGTAATAGCTTATGCTTAAACAAAATTTTATGACAATAAGAGTTTATTAGAACTTCACATCACCGTACTCGAGATTTTCGATCAAGGTTCTCAAATTCATTCTCAATATGGCTTGTATTTTGATTATTTTGTGTTGCTTCGTCATTTATCTTTTCCAAATCACTAATTTCTTCCAATATGTAATTGTATTTCAAAGTAAGAATAGTATTATTACAAAAAAAATAAAAAAAAAAAACAAACAATAAAATATTAAATTTTAAAAATAAATGTAAAAATAAAAACAAAAAAATATGTAAATGTAATTTATAGTTTCCTTCAAAAAAAAATTATAGCTTGATCGAAACGCAATAATGAACGTACTCACCAAAGATACAAGTAAAAAAAAAACTGGTTTTTAGTATTTATGTCAACATTTTTGATGTTATGTTAAAAAATGATTCAAGTTCAAGTGGTAGGTCTCTTGATTATCTACAACTTTTGTCTAAAACTTTTTTTTATATAGAAGGTAAGCTTTTGCCAGAAATCTATAAAAATTCCTTAGTTCAAAAAGTTTTTAGAAAAAAAAAGAAAAAATCGTACCTAATAGGTATTGCATGAAACTTGGTGAAAACTTTTCATGTACCATGAGAATGAAGAATCAAAAGAGTCTATAAAAATATTTATAATGGTTTTTATTGGTGAAGGAATGTACAATACTTTTTCAAAACAAATATTTTACCAAAAACAAATAACACGCTTTACCGAAACCCAACAGAAACACCCTTTCATTCTCTTAGTTCATAACACATTTGTTTACCAAGTTTCATATAGGGGTACATTTTTGTCACAGGTTTTATGGTTATATTCCCAGGTCTACTCCCCAAGTAAAACCTTTTACCATCGATATTTTCATGGATTCTTCTCATAATTGGTTTTCATGAAATGAAAATGATGCCCAAATCTCATCAACGCACCACTATGAATTTTCAATTGGTTTTTGGTAACATTTAACTTTTCTACTGAAAATATAGTCATCTTTCGATAAAATGACAATAACTTTTATCATGGAGGGTATATCGATTTCGTTTTTGTGTCATTTGATTTAGCATCTAAAAGTACTATAAAAACATGTGTCATATGCTTAGGTTGTACCAAAGATTAATTTTTCTGTTTGATACAACACAACATCACCCCTTTCCCCCTCGTAGACTCTTTTGATTTTTTCATCAACCTCATGGTACATGAATCATTTTCTCCCAGTTCCACGATGGTACAAATGTTTTTTGTTCGTTAAAGAAATAAATCGTATCTCAACAAACTGTTGTAAACCCAAGCAATTCTGTCATATCTCACTCAGTGTAATTAATTCATAAATAAAAAAAAATCAATACTAAGCAGTTGTTGGTTGCATATTTACAAAAAAGCTTCTACCCAAAAGTTTCAGTTTTTAAATATACGACTTTTTCGCTTAGGAGTACAGTATAGCTTTCTCAAGCTCAGTTTCTGGCATTAAAATATCGGTTATTCTTATTATCATGTTTTGGTAGCTCTCTTTTCGTTGACTGTAACTTTTCTTACTAATGCCACTACTCGAAAAACTAACCACCTATTACTTAATGATGGTTTTCCGCGTACCAAAAAATTGCAGTTTTGCTTGTTTCCGAAGACGGTAAAATGGAAATGCGTCTCGTCCGAAAAGATGATTTTTTGAGCAAAATTGTCATCAATGATGGTCTCAGCTCTTAGGCCACAGAAATGCGATAAAAAAGTTTGTGGTAATTTTGCTTCAATTTTTAAGTGAATCAGATTTTTAAGTAAATGAAATTTATGCGAAATTCTGCTCAATGGACACCTACCCAAGAATAACTTCCGAGGTTTACTAGCGAAAGTACTCTCAAATAAACACGTACCTACAGACTTTTTGTTGCATTTTTCTTGTTTAGTTTCATGTTTTGAAAAAAGTTAATAATTTCTTAAAATTAGTTTTTAAATGTACGTGCCAAATAATTACAACGGAAATTGTTAAAATTCCTGCAATAGCTCAATATATTTAAGAATGCATTGTTTTGTTAAGTTAAAAAAAATATATGTATTAAAAATTTTTTCTAATTACTTACAGCCATATCATTAAAAAGTGCTCGTCGTCGATCAGAAGTAATGAAAATTTCATATCAAAAAAATATAAACTTCTAATCCACGTTGAGTTCAAAAATTTAGCGACAATCTACTACAATCAACAAGAACTCTGCTCTTTCCAAAGATTATTTATGGAACTGCACATATACTTTCTCACTAAATGAGAACTTTCACACATACACTCTCTCATTTTAGGCTGTAAATAACATGTGTGTCACAAGCGTCTGTTTCTTTTTATCTCTAGTTTTTGGCACCAATGACAGAAGTATTTTTAACTTAATTACTCGTTTAATGTACCACCTACTTTGGTGAGTTAGTTTAATGCCATGAATTTTTATTTATTGATAAGATTTGACACTTAACTCACTGATCAAAGATAATTTGTGTTTCATTTGCGTTTATGAATACCGGTGTTAATGTTTAATTGTTTAATCTAAACAATTGTGAGGAACCCAACTCTAAATGAACACTTAATCTTTATTAATTTTATTAATAGAAAAGGTAAAGTCGTATTTACAAACTTTGCTTTACTTTAAATAGCCATTCAGCTCCAAAAGTTATTAATAAACTTGGTTCATTGTTGTCTAAAAGTTGTCTTACAAGCTACAAGGGAAATGACTTTTGTGACATTTTATTTAATTAAACAAACCATATTTCCAAGTTTATTTAAAATTATTTGTTAATAGATTTTTAATTAGCTATTAAATTTTGTACGTTGTTTTAAAAATCTAAAGGGAAGGTGTATTAATATAAGTTGTTAAATTGTATAATGGAAGAAGTGGTGCTTCTATATGAAACTAGCATAAGCTAGGAACAATAATTTAAGCTTCGACACAGGTCAAAATCCAACTAGACAATTTTGTTTGAATTTTCAATAAAATAAACACACACCATAGGAATAGATGTCAAAAATGCTGCAGTAGATGTCAAAAATGCTGCAGTAAAAGTTGAAAATTGTTCAACTCTTGCAGCTCCGGCTGCAGCATTTTTGACATCTATTCCAGTTCCGTCTTGCATTCTGTTCAGGCAGTAAACCGGCAAGAAAACCGATTTAATTTAAATTTTATTTTCCCATCTTAAGTTCGCTATAAATCCTTTGATAAATATTTCTCAGAATTCAATACTCCATTTTTGATTTCTAATAAATAACAAAATAAATGCTAAATTCACTCAAATTGTCATAAATCAACTAACAATTGACACTTTTCGTGTTCTCAAAGAAATCATTTCACCCCATACAGATCGTACCTATAAAAATAAAATATAAAATCACCTATACCTACATGAGTTTTGTCTGCACAAACAGGTAGCTTGTAGTCTTTAAGTTATAAAAATTCGCATAAGAAAAACACAATTTTTTGCTGAATTAATGAATTTCAAAGGAACCCGACATCGTAAGCGTGAATGACAATTGGATTTATCTTCTGTATTGTTTTATTTAAATCTTATTTTTTTTTATCAAAATTGGGTTCTTGTTTCAGGTACACAATTTTGTGCTTTAACTTGTGTGAGTTCGAGTTCTTTTTGTTGGTAAACATTAATAAAATATTGGTTTAAATTTATATGGCAGAAAATACACTGAAAATTATTTTTGGGTATAATTGGTGGCGCTTAAAATAAATTTCGAATCAAAGTTTAGTAGTATCGTCTTTGGGTTAATGACATTCATATTTAATTTTTGTCCGCATGTTTCTGCAAAACAGCTTCGGTTTATCTGAGAAACTCGCCTCTAGTAAATCCATAGCTTTTTAAGCTAATACCAGTTAGACTTATCCATAACAATTAAATAACAATAAATAAAACATTTCTACATTTGTGACAGTAAATTACAAAAAAACGTGCTGGTGCCAATTCTGAACCCTATACTCAACAACGGACCACTCACATAAAAAGTAATCAAATAAGTACCACCAAATATTTTGCATTTCTTTAATAAATTTTAATTTCCAAAAAAATAAATCGTGCAGGCTCTTGAGTTAGTTAAGTATTTCGTAGAAAGACAGCTGAAGTTTGAAGATGCCACTTAAAATAGTTCCGCATATACAAAAAATGCGGGCTATATCACAATAACCCTTAGAATGTAAATCAACTTAAAATATTATTATCATCTAAAATGCCGAGGCCAAAGTTCGTGGTCCCCAAAAGTAATCAAAACTCAATTGAGCGACGTACGCGACTATATTAATGACAATTACTGTACCGACTGAGTCAATATGCCGAAACCGAAATAATAAAGAAGTTTGAGATGCCATTGGTAATTGCACTGCGGGTGGAAGTAGAAGTGGAAGAGCAAAGGCCTTCTTCCAAACATGTGGTCCACATCCTTATTTCCTATATAAGTAGATACAAAATAGAGAGAGACACCAATTAACCACATCTGCCCTGATCAGTTGAACTCTTGTGCCACCATCATTCGTTCACAATAAATTTGGAACCTCTAATCTTCATATGAATGGAATTCCTATCATACTTCTCGACTAAAGTGCTCACGATGGATCTATAGGGACGAATATTATCAAGGATAACAACATACCTACATCAGGGTGTGGTGTGTTCCATATATTACCGACATATGCACGTGTATTCAAAACACGCTATTTTCTTACAAAAACAAAATGAAAGGAAATTTCAACAAAAAAAAAAAGGACATCAACGGCATCCTAGCATAACATCAACAGATGCTATCACTTTTTGTTTTTTTTTTTTTTTTTTTTTTTGATAAAATCCTTGTTGGGGGTTCGGTATCCCTTTGACGTGTCGTCGTCCTTAGTGTTGCGCAATAGACGTTTTCTTTATATTTTGAAAATAGGGGTCGTTGGCAATAAGTCCCTAAGGTGTTGTTTTAAGTACATTACCTAAGCAGGTATGATGAAAGAAAAGATCTATTTAGGTTGGTCGATCTTTTAATTTTATTTTCATATCCACGTGTTTGACAGGCGTCCTTTCTGCCAACGCACCCATAAAATGTATACAAAGCCTCTATTTTGTATTTTGATGTCCAATTCGATAATTAATTGCTTAATAGCTTAGGCCCGATGGTCAGCGTCAGATGGTTTGATATGAGAATGGCATACGGAGTTGTGACAGTAATGGTTGGTGTTTCGCATGTTTCAAGTGATAAGCAATGTGTTTACACACATGAAAGATGTCCTTCAGTTGATATTTCAGAGATCCTAGAATGTATGCATCTCTAAAATTAAGCAATATTTTACTTTATTTTGTATTCAGAATTTGTAGAAATGCGGTGAGCTTAAGACAAAGAGTATTTTTATCATCATAAAGGAGAGGGAAGGAATTTGACGTTATTGTCATGTCCACTTTGGAAGAATTTTAATACGAAAGGCAACCAATTTTAAACATTTGCGCGAAGTAGGCATCGCCATTTTCGATTTCCATAAAAATTACTAAGGGTACCCATTTTTCTTAGAGTGAAGTTAGTACCGCTATTTTCGATTTTCGAAAAAAAAAAAATTGTGCTGTATTGTGCTCAACTTATGCCGCCTTGTGCCGTAAATATTTATAAATAAATCGCAAATTTGCAAATTTTACGAATGAAATTTTTTTGAAATTTCGCAATTACTTTAAAATGAAAGTCGTGCTTTTTTTTGTGGGGGTGCCAAACGCTTCGCAATATTGATTTCAAGCCGTAAAGTTGCAAAAATTGGACTTTTTTTTGTTTATATCTTTATGACATATGGTAGCACAACTTTCATTTTTACAAAATTGCAAAATTTCAAAAAAAATTTCAAATTTGTATTTTTTTTTTTCAATGTTTATGGCACATATGGTAGCACAAGTTGAGTACAATACGACACACATTTCTTTTTTGAAAATCGAAAATGGCGGTGCTAACTTCACGCTTCGCAAATTTTTTTGTGTTGCCGTAAATGATGCATAAATGCGATTTTTGTATCTTTTAGGCATATGGCAGCATAAACTGAGCACAAAATAGCACAATTAAATCTTTAAGAAAATGGCTTAAAAGTTGCAATCATTCGATTTGTTTTATCTTTTCTGTGCATGTTAGCACAAACTGAGCACAAAACAACACAACTTTTATTTTTAAAAATTGCGAAATCTAAAAAAATTCATTTGTAAAATTTGCGATTTCTTTTTTAATATTAACGACACAAGGCGGCATAAGTTGAGCACAACACAGCACAACTCTTTTTTTTTTTGAAAATCGAAAATGGTGGTGCTTAATTCACGCTACATCCCTTCGCAAAGTTTATTTTTGCCATAAAAGTTGCGACTATGCGAATTATTTTGCATCTTTTTGGTACTTAGAAGCATAATCAGAGCACAGGACAGCACAACTTTCTTTTTTAAGAAATTGCGTAACTTAAAAAGAAAAGTTCATTCGTAAAATTTGCAAATTTGCGATTTTTTTTTTTTTGTTATGTAAAACTTTTTTTCTCTAAAATAGAAAATGGTGGTGCTAACTTCACGCTTAAAAATGGCTACTCCCTTAAAACCATACCCTAAGTACGATTTTTTTATTAATTATGGCACATGGTAACACAAGTTGGGCACATTACAGCACAACCTTGTTTTATTTTTGAAAATTGAAATTTGAAATTGCGGTGCTAACTTCAAGGCACATATTTTAAACTCATGACTAAAATTCGAAGCCTGGAGAGTGTGTTGGTACTTATTAAGTTTCAAGAGAACTGCATCCTTATAAGCTGTTGGCTCCAATCGATTTATTTACAAATGAAATGGCACCCAATGGTGCATCACCGATTACGAGTTGGAAGAGGGGTTAGGGTTAGTGTCCAAACCTAGCCCAAACTAAAAAAGTAGACATCAGAGAATACTTTTTAGATGAAATAAATGATAGCTAGGCCTTATGCCACTAAGGAATATTTCAAAACTGATTGAAAATTCATGATTATTCAGAAAGACATCACCCTATAGCCAGAACTAAGACAGTTTTACCAAAGAACATCAAAATTTTATTTCAGTTGGAGATAATCTTCGACAAAAGCAAAAATGCAGTTACCTACATATATTTAAATCACTTAATACAGAATGGAATCAAAACTGTTAGAGTGATTTTAGAGAAAATTAAAAAAAAAAATATTGTACGGCAATTTCCGGGCCTGGAAGAGCTATTTCATATATTCGAACTGGCACATAAAAACGCTCTGGTGAGACATGATTTCTAGCGAATCTTTCAACCCGTTTAATTTTGAGCTCAATGAACAGTAGAAATACAGATTCAAAGACGAAAAGACGCATACACCGACAGGAGATATGAAAAAACTCACTTTTATTGAGTTTTACGTCTACCTCAACCAATCGAAACCAATACTTTCCCTATTGAAAATTAAGCATTGAAATATACATAGTTCAGATGTGTCCTCGTGTCAATTTTATATTTATGTATGTATATTTGAGGGTTTCGCAGCAAGCACGATATGTATCCTATTTTTAAGTTTTTATTGCAGTTTTCCATATTTTTAACCTAGCTGTTTTCTCAAGGGTTTTAAAATGTTTTGTTTTACTTACGAGGTCGAAACATGTCATAATGAGTAGGTACATATTCTTCTAATTTTCTAAAATTTAGTTTTAACTCAAAAATATCCCCTTATATGTAAACAACAATAGATTAAAAATAATTTATACATTCAGTAGGACATATTTTTTTTCTAAAGGACTTCCACTTGTGCACCGGAAGTTCAAAGAAAAAAAAAGTAATATGTTTCACTAAAGTAGAAGTGGTGGTGCTCCTGATCCTTCCGCCCTCTGTTTCTGTATTATTTTTTTTTTAACTACCCTTCATAAAAATACTTTAGAAAATGTGATCACAAAAATTGTAAATGGTAGAGTGCTTGCATGATGGAAGTATGTATGTATTTTTAGTAGTAAAGTGGAAATAAGATGATCAACCTTCATCATTCAATTCATGTCACACGTGCATGGCACGCATGGAACATTGAATTGCATCTGAGGGATCATTTACATTATTTTGTTCTTTTATTATAATTTTTTTTTTTAAGAATAAAATTATTATAATAGCTTATAAAGAGGGGTAGAATTTAATGTAAGGCTTAAGAGTTGTAAGAAAAATCGAATATAATAACAACAAATGACAGGAAAAGGGCTCTTTTTGATATTTCAAAAATGTTCATTGGCATGGAGGAGCATTTACAATAATGGTTTCTGAAATGATTGTATACTTGAAGATTTTGTTGAAAGAAATATTTTTGTTTAATATTTATTTTAGTTTTTGTTTTTATACTAAAACTGCGTTAGAGAAGGGAAAAGTGAAGTGTTGACAAACTTTTAAAACCACAGGCTTAGAATATGTATAGTTTCTGAAATCAAATTTTTCCACAAATATTCTACTTCATCCAGTTTTACAACTCCTCTGCTCTAACTAGTCTTTTTATGTTTTACGATCAGGAGCCGATGTCACCCATCAGTTGCTCTGTGCACAATGAACTCACCAAATTTTCAGATGTATATTATATGAAGTCATAGAATTCAGATTAAAAAATATAAAGTCATTAGTTGCTAAAATATTTAATTACAAACAATTAAAACAAAAATACTCTTTTGGTTTGCAGAAGTGTTTCCTGCAAACTTTACGGGAGCTACGCAGGACAGCTTTCTCAAAAATAAAGATAACGTGAGTGATTGGTTGTTAAAAACTGATGAATTTCCAACTAGAAAGGATAGGATTTGGCTAGCTTTGCATATTTTTTTTTTGCGTAATCGTACGAAAAAATCAAATTTATACAAACACGTTTTATGTTCTCCCGGTTCCGAATATATCCAATCTTTGCCCAATTCATGTTCCACACTTCAAAAATTGGGTAGTTAAAGGCAGAAGACAGTGCTTACAAGAAAGTTAAACATTTCTCCTTCCTTAAAAATTCTGTCCAAGAAATGTCTTTGACAAAAATTGTTTAGTCTGTCAAATTCCAAGTAGGTGCCACGTTCGTACGCGCTACCCTTCGCCGTTGCCACCGCACGCCGACTACACCACACCGGCCGCGTCGCGCCTTGCTGAACGGTGCTTAGCGGGGGGGTGCCATACGTGCACGCACACTGCGTCGCGCATAGAACGACGTCTTCTGGCATTTTTTGGCTTGAGTTTCTTCTTCATCGTATTCTATTCATCCTTATCAAACATCATCATACCTATGCTTCAAAAATTATGCTCAAGTTCCTAATGTTATTTTGCGATGCAGTGAGTTCCTTTCGTGATTTGTTTACTTTTTGGACATAATTTCCATTTTTGGAAATTAGGTCAGAAAAAGCTGTTTTTTTGGATTTATTTTCAAAATGAATTTGGAAATTAAACCAAAAAGTTGATTTTTTTGGCGTTATTTCCATTTACAGTTTTTGGCTCTTTTTCCAAAAGTGCGGCGTAATTTCCACGTTTTTTGACGAATTTTCCTCTTTAATTTTCGGCGCTTTTTCCAAATAATGTTTTGGGCTTTTTTCAAAACTCTTTTTGGCAAAATTTCCTATAGCGTAATTTCAGGGAGTCCATTAAAAAACAAGCTACATAATTGTTCTCAAGGAATATCAACAAAAATTTGAAAAAAAAACGAAAGATCTAATTGCAAATTAAGTCTTGAGAAAGTTTACTGCTATTTTCAATGAAAAAACGGGACTGAAAACTGTTGAAAAAAAAGCAAAATGGGCCCAGTGCCCTGTTAATTACAAAGTTGAGCTCTAGCTCATCTTCGATTCATTAAAGAAGAAGAATTCAGAATGAGTCGAGTCGAGTCGATGGCATATCCAGGGTTATACTTAGACATTTACTTCAAAAAGCATTTGGCATTTATCTTCACTGTTTGACAACTCTCTGAATAATGCATATTACACAGTGTGATGGAAGAAAGTTGTGATGCATTCTCTCCAGAAAAAGGCAAAGGACAACTCCAATCCAGCGAATCTTCGGTCGATTAGTCTTCTCCCGAATATTAGCAAAGTATTCGAAAAATGTATCAATATAGTCGACCTAAGGGAGCAAAGAACAATAATTTCATGCCGGATAATCAGTTCAGTTTTAAGGTGGGACATGACACTATTCATGCTGCGTCCAGGGCAGTAGCGTCTACTGGGGCAATGCCCCGGGGCCTCGGCCGACGAGAGGTGGCTTCAAACGAATATATTATTATGTATCTTTCCACATGTATCCATCCATTGCGCTTCTCATAACTTGCATTTTGTTTTGAAAGATGCAGTATCGTGCATTCGAAAATTAGAGTCTTTCTTCGAAACCGTTCAATTTGTTTATGAGTTTTTATGGCTTCAAAGCGATTATGAAGGAGGTTCATCAGGTTTGAAAGCCTTGAATCTACCACGCTTTTCTGGGAGTTATGACGCACGCGCGCCGTTCATGCTCTGGTGAAACAAAGGTTTTGTGATGTTCTTTGTCTCTACGATAGAAGGTTCAGACTTTTGATTTTGTATTCCTCTTTGTTCTGCAATTCATTAATTTGCCTTCCAAGATATTAAGCCGGAAAATGTCGATTTACTTTTTGGTACAAAATGCATTGTCAAATAAAAAGAAGTTGAGAGATGGGTTTCCAAGGAAGATGCATCAATGATTAGTGATTAGTGATAAGTGGAGTTTTGAAAAGATGTTTGTTGACAGAAGATTGCGTAAAATCAAGATTCACTTCGATGAACTGTCCCAAGGCTAGAGATTTGATGATCCTCAACTGTGTTTCCGTATAACCATTTTCTATCTCATGGTTAATACTATACAGATCACAGCTTGAGAGCAGGATCACTATAAAAGAATGTTTTAAATACTTATGAAGTTTTGCAACCTACCAATAACATAATCGTCATCAAACAATGACTTGGAAGAAAAAGCTTATTCATTTTCTGAAAGATTTTTGCAAGACATATCATCTGATTTTTCCTCTCAGTTTCTTTCCATCACGTCAACATTTTTGAAAGATATCAGTTCCATGAAAAATGGTAAGGAATTGCCTATGATTTTGATAATTTAAAATTCTTCACTCTCTTCGAGCTATCCATATATAAGCACCGCTCCGATGTTTTTGACTATTCCTGTTAACACAAAAAAAGCTGAAAGATCTTTTTCGAAACTGAAGTTTTTAAAAAAATACTTGCGAAGCACAATATAGAGCAAAAATTTAGCAATTTATCATGGATATCTATTGAAAATTGAAGATCACGCGGCAAATAGATTTAAGCAAAGTAATTCATGAGTTCGCTTCTGTCAAGTCGAGAAAAAAAATAATAACTTTCAATTTTTGTTAGTAGAAATAATTTAATTAACTTAACAAATACAAACATAATAAGAAATTTGTTTGTTGAAATTCATTTAACAAACATTTAGGAAGTCATTGAGAAATAGGGCCCCATATTTAATCTAGCCCTGACCACGTGTTAGCTCGTTTCTGATATCCAATGCAACAAACCAAAAAAGCAGTATACACCTGTCTAGTTGATTTGGAGAAGGCCTTCGACACCGTATAGAGAGTCTTTTTCTTACGCTCACCAGAGTTGGCATTAGTAAACCACTTTTATGTATTTAGGCTTTATGATATGCTTAATAGTAGAAAGTTTGTTTTCAAAAGTGGCAACTTCTTACCACAACCTTTAATATAGATAATGGTCTTCAGCAGGTAGCGGTGAACTCAATGATTCTATTCAGTATATACACCAGCGATCTGATAGGTTATCTAATTCAGGCAATTGCGTATCCCAACGATCTTATTGCGTACAGAACAGATCCAAAAGCCCAGCACACCAGAATTTGTCAGCAACGTAATTTAGACCAGAATTAGCGATAATGTCGCCAATCACGACAGCAAGTTAAGAACCAGTTTGCAGGAAATCAGAAACTATTTTGTTTAGGACTTCGTTGCGTGGAGCCTGAAGGGATACGAGAAACAACTGGGCGCAAGCTAGTTATCGTAGAAGCAAATGAATATCCAAAGGCGAGTTAAAAGTGTAGTAAAGAACTTTGGCATCTCTTGAATCAGTATTGGAGCAAAGGATATTTATATAGAATGTTATATCGATTTTTTGATTTTTTAGTGCAACAAAAACGTTTCCCTGCTAATTAGTTACGCACAAAACTAATTAAGTTTATTTTCTTTTTACAAAAAAAGAGTGTGCTGGGTAGCCTAACTTAGCTTGAACTTAGCAGCTCAACTTTTTAAAAAATAAACGTGCACGGAGTGTTAATCAATATTTTTGAGAGAGTTGCTCTGCTTAGTCCACGTGAATTAAGAGGACATCCATTTGTTCCCAAAGCAAAAGAGCAATTTTTTTTGTTTTGCATAGCTAGTTCACATTTAATTAGCAATTAAAGATTTTCATTTTTTAATCTGAGTTCTTGAAGGTGTCTGGCTAACTTCATTATATTATAAGATCCACCTTTACCATTGTAAGTACAGACGATGGTTCAATTGAATTGTTTTTCTTGAAATATTATTGCAAATACTTAATTTCTCACGTAAATTTACATTAATGTAGAATCTCTATTGCAACAATACTTTCAAGGCCATTTAATGTGAAAAATTAAATTCATACAAAAAAACAACAAAATTAACTCACTGCATATTTATATAGAAAGCGTAAACAATTTTAATATTTCCGTTTTACAAATGAAAATTGCATATAAAAAAGATTCATATCGTGGTTTAATTGGTATAATTTTCTCTGACCTCAGAGCTTTTTCAGACTTGACAAGTTTTTTTAAATTTTTTTTACATCCAATAATTATTGTAGCCACGCAACATTAGTTCTCCATCATCATCTGGCATGCATGAAGAGATATTGACTAATTTACTGCAGTCACTTCCGTCACCACAAAGATACAAATATACAAAAATTAATATATGTACATACTGATATGTAAAATAGACTCAGTCAGTGAGAAGGAACATGGTTATAATTGCTATCTTATAGCCCAGTTTTTCTCCTCTTGACTATAAGTATTGAATAAATTATAAAGTTGGACTTCTTGGTGGACTTTGGATTTTATTACAAGATCGCGATAATGATTTGTGTCAATATCGAATCAATTTATCGTTATTAAACAAAAAAGTGGAGTTATTTAGCTTGATATGATAGCAATTAAGTCCAGTCGAGACGTCTATGTAATTTTTAAAGTGTCAGAAAATTCCATAAATTCTGTCATAATTAAGTACATGAAATGGAGTCTTTTCTATGATGGCGACCGTAATTTGTCGGGTAATTATAGAAATTTTTTTTGCGGGTCGCAGTGAAACAAAAACCTAAATTATACACCTCAAGCTATTATTTAGAGTATAGGTTTGTAACCATGATCACTCAGAGATCAATAAACCAACAGAGACGCCCTCTCTAGCCGGATGAAATTTGTCAAGCGTGAATGGCATGAACTCATATGCTACACAGACAGGCAGACAGTACCTCAAGTCAACCTACAACTTGCCCGCAGTTTTTTTATAATTTCAACGCAGACAGCTGCATTAGGTCCATTAAGCCGTGTCGTAGCAGAACGCTATTCTACCACTGCTCAGCAACGATCTTGGCCAGCATTAAAGTATGACTTTGTCGGTAAGCTCGATATACACTATCCCCATCAAGAGAACCCTTGTTAATGATCTTCATATGTCTCAACAGGCACTCCACGCAGCGCATATGCCAACATCAACATTGAAATGGAAAATTCCATATTACACTCTATCGTCACTGAAATAGTCTATCGTAGGTGCTCTGTGGGCACATTTAAGGTGCCCCTCATCTGGACTTATAGCTACTTTATAGAAATATATTTTATGCTTGGAGGATTCTGGTACACTTGGCTTAGAGAAATAGAATATTTATTGCAAACTAGCGCAGACTATATGGCCCTGATATCGAAATTTTAATGATAGTGAACTTGTTACAATGTTTAAAGAGAACACTGGATGGCAGAAAGTAGTATTTTCTTTCGCTATAAATAGCTTCGAGAATATTGCGTGTTTTTTTATAAAATGAAAATTCTTTAATAAATTCTAATGGAAGAGGGTAAGTAGCCATCCATGACCGTGGGGATGGCACGCGCGTTAAGTTGAAGTTGAACGAACGAAAAACGTACTCTAAATGGCTAATGGGAATGAATATATTCGTAGAAAACAACGAATTAATGGCTGACACCGGATATTACATAAGTTTAAAATAAAGTTTAGGATTATTTATGAGAAGCAAAATTCTAGGAGAATATAATTGTTGGCTTTATACTTTGCAAGGGCATGTAAGTAAGCCTGATTTTGTTCTCAGTATGTAATAAATAACAAAGTTTTATTGATGATTTAAAAATACAAAACACTTTTACAACATTTTCCCGATGGCCACAACAATATCACATAATTTTATTCTCACTGAAGTATTTCCCACTGCCATTGACCACTACTCCACTCCTTCAACGAGAGTCAGTAGGGCTATTAAAATTATATCTCCAACCAGAAAGTACATCGACAAAACTATTTTGACAGATGACTCAAAGGTACGGAGTGTGTTTTTGGCTCAGGTATCTTTTCTGAGCCTCTAAATAGATCTAAGCCTTTCAGCTATACAACTTTCCTGTATTACTGGCAGCCAGGAAAATATTCAAATCTCTTAAACAACACCCAAAACTCTTCAAGGCATTAAGGTGCCAGTTATAGCTATCATTGAAAATTTTAATGATTGATTTTGAGACGTTTAGGAGGCAAAATCATTTTTTATTTGAAGGACGATCAAAGTTTAAGACTTCATTAATATTTCTAGTCAAAAAAAAATTTCAAATAGGCCCAACTTTCCACAAAAATTGACTTTTAATTTTTCAATGATCATTGGTAAGGTAGTTCAATCATTGAACTAAGAAAAGTTTTTTTATGTGGAAAGTTGGGCCTAATTGAGCAATTTTTTTGGCTAGAAATATTAATTAGGTCTTTAGCTTTATTTTTCCATCAAAAGAATAAATGATTTTACTTCCTAAACGTCTCAAAATCAATCATTAAAATTTTCAATCATGAATTTCAATGATAGCTATAACTGGCGCCTAAGTAAGATATGGATACGCATCATAATCAAACAATAAAACCGTGCTACAGTACTTCAGCAGCGTTGCATAGGATCTAAACGATAATACTTTAAAACTAGATATTCTCATAAGGATAATCTTGTTCCCTAGTTTAAGGAGAATATTTTCTTATACCATTTCCTTTATGCACATTCTTGCCAATCGCAACATCATTTAACAAAAACTTTACGTATAGAATTATAAATCAAGGTTCGAGTGTCAGCTCTTTTGTTTATGGTTTTTTTTCGTGGATTTTCAATCACGAAACACACATATGTATGTACCAGAACGAATGACTTTATTGACTTTGAATAATAAACGTTGACGTCCTTCTGGAATAAACCATTGTAAAATCCAACATCTTAGCGCCATGTTTAAATAAAACGTGTGAACACGCATTTATGATAGATCCTTAAACAGTTAATGTATTCAATATGGATTCGTGAATGGTTTTAGCGCCACTACTTCTGCGCCGCCGCTGTGTCTTGTATATAAAACAACTTAACGCCACGGCAGTAAAATGTGTTCAATATTGGTTTATTTTTATTGTGATGGGAAATTTAGAAAGGAGTTTCCCAAGATAAGGCAAACGAAACGTTTTAAATTTAGGTTAGGTACTTATAACATTCAAGGATATGGTTTTAAAAAAATAAATAAACATGTTTTCCAGAAACAATCTCTCTTTTATTACGACAAAACCTTCAAATTTAATTAATTTTTGTTAGAATTCAACATTCGAATCCGATTATTCACCTATTGGTGTTGTTTTAGGTAAAATGAGTAGTTTCAAACAAAACATCATCGGAACAACATCAATCTACATACATATCTACTCATTTTCCGAAATGTCAGTTGTTGTTTCGTTAATGGAATGTATTACAATATTAGATACAAAAACACAAAATGTATTCAAGACAAAAATACACAACTTTGTTCAGTTAAACAAAATACGCGGTTTGTGATGCTGGTTGTGCTATATTGGAAAACAAAAACGGTAATTACTTAACAACTTTTTTCTAAATTTTTACTTGTAGGTTAGGTACTAAATTGTAACGAGTTATGCATTCGTAAAAACAATTAAACTCGAGATGTTACTCAGACCTCATCTCGAACGAAAAAAGTGGGTCTCACAATCCTCTCTAGCTATCTGTCTGTTCAGATAAAACCATAGAAGCTAGATTTTTCAAACTTCATAGTGGTTTTTGTGAATGCCCCTATTAAGTTTTTTTTCACATTTCTTAGAACCAAAAATAATAAAAAAAAAACGGTAGGTACCTGTCGTACGATTTTTCTTAGCAATTTTACAAAATCTTATTTTTCTCAAACACGGCTCAACTCAAAATTAATAAATTACTTTAAGTAAAGACTATACCTTTAGGTACAAACCATTTTCAAAAAATGGTTGTTAATGGTACCTCCCAAAGAAACATTTTAGTGACAAATTATATCATTTTTTTATGCAGAAGCTTTCAAAAATTTAAAATATATTTTGTACCTACCAAAGTTTTAAGAAAAGGATGTTTCTGATTTTTAAGAACATTTAAAATTTTTTTTTTTTTTTGAAAACTCAATATGTAATTAAAAAAAGTCCTAGTCGATATTTCTAAACATAGCAATAAAGGGTTTTTTACGTTTTTTAAAAGAATTAATAATAATTTTTGAAATACAATCAAAACATCTAGCTATTTCCAGCTTTCTGTTCCAAAAAATTGTTTTTTGCTCCTTTTTGACCCCTTTTTTTTAATGTGAGGTCTACGCTATTTTGTCCGTAAAACATTTATCCTACCTGCAGATTTCTTTCCAAAAACAATTTATAAATAAAAAACGTATTAAAAAAGTGTGTTTTGTCACTTGTTGATGCCTAAATTTTTCAAATTCCGCGCTATTTTTTCCTTAATTTTTGTATATCTGAAACTCTATAAATTGAAATCAAAACATTTATCCTGCCTCAAGATTTCTCTGCAAAAACAGTATACACCTGGGTACATAATATTACATAGTATCAAAACCTTCAAAATAAAAATAGTATTTCACCCCTTTTTGACCCCCTTTTTAAGGTTATGCATAATTTTTCTTTAAGTCCGTGCTGTTTTTGAGGCAATCTATATCTAAAAATTTATGAAATTAAATTGTAACATTGTCTCCCCACTTCTAAAAAAAAATTTATTTGGGATGTAGTCAAGTACACTGCGAGTCACTTGTTTGGGGGCCACTATTTTCACAATCGTTTTTTGTCGATAATACCTGATGTGAGATATATTTTTCCTACAAATGTATAACTGTGAGCAGGTATACATTTCGTCCAGTAAAAAATGATAACCTCGAAGGGGTTACCTACTTGGAAAAACCATAGGAATAAGTTATATGAGTGAAGTGCCAAAAAAGGCTATATATGGTTGATTGAGGCCACTGCAAATATTGTTTTGCAAAAGTCAAAATCGAATTTTTTTATCGAAAGCTTATAACATTTAAGAAAGAGTAGAAAACTATATTTTATCTTTGATTTCAAGTTCAAATAGGCTCTGGAAACACTTCGATTATATCAGAAATAGGGACTATAGATGATTTCAGGTCGTGAAATAGCTAGAATATTGGAAGAAGTGATACTGCTGTGATCAATTAACCAGCGGTTACTCAAAACAAGGGTAAACAAAAAATATGATTACCCAGAAGCAAGGCAAAAATATCCAAAAAAAAAAAGTGATCAATTCTGCAGAAAATATCAATTTGTTCACTATGTTTGCCCGGAATATGGTCAAAAACTGGTGTATTAGCCAGTGTTTTGACAGTTTAAAGTATAATTTCAAACAGTGAAAACACCCAAAGTAACACCATGAAGAACAAACCAATTAGAAGAAAACGAATCAAGAAACATATGAATTTCGCCAGGGATGATGTTGCTAGGAGTAACCAATGGAAATGGGTTGTCTTTGTCTTTCCGGTTGTCTTTCCGGTTGTCTTTCCGGTTGTCTTTCCGGATGACTAAAGCCGCATCCACATTATGTTGAATTGTGTAGATCAACATCGTTTATCAACAGTGTTGAGACGTGTTGACCGACAATGGCAATCAACATTTGTTAACCCGAACGCAACCCGATTCAAATGGATAGCAATCGACAAAGTTGTTGAACAAATTCCATTTTATTAAAAACATTTGTAGGGTTTTAATTTTATGAACATAATTTTTTGGTTTTGTGCGTTATTAATCAATTTTTATGAACTGAACAATGCAACATTTATTGTGAATAAGTATTTAATTTTAATAATATCGTTTTAAACTTTTTTTTGACAAAAAAAATTAAAACAAAAGTTGGGTACGCCAGGATTCGAACCCTGAACCATTTCACACAAATTGTTGCTACAAAAGTTTTTGACGTACACACTAGCATTTTGATCGGCAATGTTAACCAACAATGTTGATCGGCATAGTGTGAACCCTCCTTAAGGCTTAGAGAAGAGGAACTTATTTTGTCAAGTATCACAGTCATACGTCGGGTATTATTGGTGGGAGCTATCACCTATTAAACAAAATTTCAATTTTTTTTCAAAATAGCTTTTTATGGCCTTTAGTCCTATAAATTGGCGTTTCGTTCGGCTTACTCACTTGAACTCATCAGTGACATAGTGAGGGCTTTGTCATACGCAATTTATATTAAGTTCAGTTCAACTTACATGAATTT
This sequence comes from Dasysyrphus tricinctus, assembly GCA_963921185.1. Taxonomy (NCBI): domain Eukaryota; kingdom Metazoa; phylum Arthropoda; class Insecta; order Diptera; family Syrphidae; genus Dasysyrphus; species Dasysyrphus tricinctus. The sequence goes on along the minus strand of OY992531.1, from coordinate 250,198,867 downwards.
TTCAACGAAAATCCACTGTAAACTATATCCAACAAGATTAGAATTCCTAATCATTAAGCTGGAAGTTTTTTTGCCCTGGGCCAGGCATAGTTTCTATATAAGAAGGTTTTATAATACAAATTCTATATACTACTGAAATAAATCAGCCAAGTAGAAGACTTAGCATTAAGGATTGGACTTGTTGAATTATTGATTCAAAATAGCTTTTTATGGCCTTTAGTCCTATAAATTGGCGTTTCGTTCGGCTTACTCACTTGAACTCATCAGTGACATAGTGAGGGCTTTGTCATACGCAATTTATATTAAGTTCAGTTCAACTTACATGAATTTTTCAACGAAAATCCACTGTAAACTATATCCAACAAGATTAGAATTCCTAATCATTAAGCTGGAAGTTTTTCAATTTTTTTTTGTTTTGTACGTTTTTGCGTTTTTTATGGTTGGTACATGTCAGCTCTTAACGAAAAAACCAATAGTTCTTCTTAAGTGTTAGTTTTAGCTTCAGAATTACACCTACAAGTTTGTGTTTTTGAGCTTTTATGCACTTTTGTTTAGTGAAAATAAAAATGAAGAAAGAATTAAATCAAAATGTCACTTCAAATTTTAGTAACCTATCATATATTTGAAAAGAAATATAATAATGACACTTCTACACGTGCTCAGAAGTGGAAACTTTTCGTTGTTTTTCTATTGTGAACTTCGGATTTGTATTTTGCTCTCTCCCACACGTTGTTGGTCACTAGATTGATATCCTATTTGTACGGTAACTTACCCTTTTTGTAGAGAAACCTCTCATGATGTTATTTACTAGTGCCAGAATGACACGAATTTTTTTCCATTTTTGTACCACTTATGGCTTAATTGAGGAAATAGTCTATAGTCTGGCAGCGTTTTCGTGATAAAATTGACAAGTGCAACTGATATATAATTTTGCTCCATTACAGGTACTTGCACCTTGTAACACTTCACTCAACTTTGTATATTATCCCTAAAAAAAATCTACGATACTTAAACGATGTAATTCAAGCAATATCCTGCATCCAACACATTTCGCGATCCTGTTACTCAAAAGTAAACAGTTAGAACGAATCAGTACTTAAACTGTGTTCAACTAAATAAAGAAAGTAAAAACTAACAAAAATTCAACATAAACAAATTTATAATTCAAAGTTAAAAGTTCAAGTGAGCTCAACTCCATGATTGCGTTTCGCCCAGGTACGATAGTTGGGCTCATCAGTTAGATGACTATCGTACCCTTCTAAGACGCAATTTTGTATCGATGTTTACCGACTAATATAAAAATCACAGCATTAAGATACTATGAATTTTATTATTCTAAGGGAATTTGGTTAAATTCAGACACTTAGAATTTCAAATGCCCGCGCTCAGGCTTTTTATAATAATTGAATATGAAGAAAATTCGGAAAGAAATTCTTCTGTTTAAGTGGAGTGACCGAATATATAATTCAAAGTTAAAAGTTCAAGTGAGCTCAACTCCATGATTGCGTTTCGCCCAGGTACGATAGTTGGGCTCATCAGTTAGATGACTATCGTACCCTTCTAAGACGCAATTTTGTATCGATGTTTACCGACTAATATAAAAATCACAGCATTAAGATACTATGAATTTTATTATTCTAAGGGAATTTGGTTAAATTCAGACACTTAGAATTTCAAATGCCCGCGCTCAGGCTTTTTATAATAATTGAATATGAAGAAAATTCGGAAAGAAATTCTTCTGTTTAAGTGGAGTGACCGAATATATAATTCAAAGTTAAAAGTTCAAGTGAGCTCAACTCCATGATTGCGTTTCGCCCAGGTACGATAGTTGGGCTCATCAGTTAGATGACTATCGTACCCTTCTAAGACGCAATTTTGTATCGATGTTTACCGACTAATATAAAAATCACAGCATTAAGATACTATGAATTTTATTATTCTAAGGGAATTTGGTTAAATTCAGACACTTAGAATTTCAAATGCCCGCGCTCAGGCTTTTTATAATAATTGAATATGAAGAAAATTCGGAAAGAAATTCTTCTGTTTAAGTGGAGTGACCGAATATATAATTCAAAGTTAAAAGTTCAAGTGAGCTCAACTCCATGATTGCGTTTCGCCCAGGTACGATAGTTGGGCTCATCAGTTAGATGACTATCGTACCCTTCTAAGACGCAATTTTGTATCGATGTTTACCGACTAATATAAAAATCACAGCATTAAGATACTATGAATTTTATTATTCTAAGGGAATTTGGTTAAATTCAGACACTTAGAATTTCAAATGCCCGCGCTCAGGCTTTTTATAATAATTGAATATGAAGAAAATTCGAAAATAAATTCTTCTGTTTAAGTGGAGTGACCGAATTTTCTTCATATTCAATTATTATAAAAAGCCTGAGCGCGGGCATTTGAAATTCTAAGTGTCTGAATTTAACCAAATTCCCTTAGAATAATAAAATTCATAGTATCTTAATGCTGTGATTTTTATATTAGTCGGTAAACATCGATACAAAATTGCGTCTTAGAAGGGTACGATAGTCATCTAACTGATGAGCCCAACTATCGTACCTGGGCGAAACGCAATCATGGAGTTGAGCTCACTTGAACTTTTAACTTTGAATTATATATTCGGTCACTCCACTTAAACAGAAGAATTTCTTTTCGAATTTTCTTCATATTCAATTATTAAACAAATTTATGTTACACAGTGATTATGGAAGAATTAAATTGGATTTTATTACTATAAAATCTAACAGAAATAATGAAAGATTATCTGTTGAAATGTGCATATCTAAAAGTAACAGATATTGTTGGACTTGTGCCTTGAATTGCCGAACAGAACAACATCCCTATCCACACACCCAGGGTAGCTAGATGCTAGATTCAGTCAAATTTTTGCGCCACCTCATTGTTCAGCCGATATCTTGCCATCAGGTTCAGCTGCTTTGTTTGTTTTAAGGAGAAAAGGTCCCAACCTTAAGTTTTGCACAGATAGGTGGGCCGTTGTCAATGCCCCTAAAAGAGCTGTGCATTTCAACCACTTGCGGATTTTTGAACACATTCTGATCGTCATTGAGCAGAAGTGCCTAATCAAAGTTTTAAATTCACCAAATTAACTGGTGTGCCGCAAGGCTCTATTTTGACTCCAACTCTCTTTTTCAAATTTTAGATTTTCTCCTGGTATTCAAATCAAAAATTAATAGAAAGTGCATTGAAAATGAATCGAATTCAAAGATAAACAAACTCTAAGGCAGCTGTTTATTGAAAATTATATAAAAAAAAATCAAAAAAATCTTTCGTTTATGTTTTATGTTTATTTGTGGCAAAACGAAAATATTCTTTATTTATTTGTCACTTCAAAAGTCCCTTAACCAATTCAATCAAATGCGTCAATTTATTTCAAAAGATGATAATAATTCGTCACAAACATTCGTTCTTTCACCACAATTGCCATTTTCAAAAAGCAAACAAATAAACTAAATCACGTATCATTATTATTATTATAGGGTGCGTTTGGTGGGGTTGAAACTTGAAAGTCAGACACTCATGTATTTTGTTTTCATTTGTTTCTGCAACTTGTAACGTTTTATAAGACTAGAGACATTTTTACCCTTTGCAACAATTAATCAAAACTATTCAATCGTTACAGTAAGGTACCTCTACACTTTGATATATAATGCGGTTCCGGTTTTATTTAACAAACAAAAAATAACAAAAACATTTTCAGCAAGGGTTTCCTAGACAGTCATTGTTGAAAGCACACTGCGCAGCTGCTGTATGACATGGTTTCTTGCAAGGACAATGAAATAAATTTTGGACGCAATTTGTAACCCTTTTTGATTCGATTTAATAAACGTTACTTATATCCTTTTCAATTGAATTGAACCGGTTACTTGTTTTTTTGATGGAATGGCGCACTTATTCTAAGACCTTATATGTAAAACCTTCGCAATGATAATTATTGCTTCCATTACCATAAAAGTAAAGCTTAATGATAAAAACTAAAAGCATACACTTCGAAGATACGTACAACAATGGTGAAGATTCATTTTCTATGAAGATGATGTAATTTCCGTTCGAGTAAGGCGGATGATGCTAAAAAGTGCCATTAACATCTTTACGATTTAGCCATCCACGCGTTTGCTGCCAGCCACCAAGACTATCAACTTCGACTTGTTACTTAAATGTTAATAAAAATTAATTAAGTGGGTGTGTGAACCACGCGACCTTAATTCCAAAATAGTTAGAACAAAATTTGAAAATTTTAATAATATCCAATTTATCAGAGGTCTTATCTGACCTCATATATATTGTCTGCTCCTTAATAAGGTCAGTTACACAAAGAATATTTTTCCAAAACTGGAAAGTTCTTATCATCTCCTTTTAACTTTCATAAATCACTAAACAAGACGGTTACCAACCATAAGTCGAGAAGATGAAGAATTTCATCATTGACTCTCTTGTTAGCTTTTTTTCTTTCATCAAGCTTCCAATGTCTGACCGCCTACTTAAGATGCAGCCCACATAAGGTTCACGTTCGGTTATATAGGATTATGGGAGGGATACAAAGTGTAGATATGTTTTATACGATTATCTTCAAACAGAAGTGTCTTTGTTCGATATCGGGAGTTTTGCTTTGATATAATTTGATATTTGTTTCTATATCTTTTGAATTAATTGAACCAACCAACCAACCAACGTGTGGTGATTTTTCTTATTTTGGTAAGGAATGTGTTTTATAGCGATGATGTTGTTATAGTATTGAAGAAGATTAATCGATTTCACAATAATTGTGCAGATGAGTGGTGGTGTAAAAGATTTTTCAGATAAAAAATTAAACAAGGTGGTGGGCCGTATAAAAAACATTTTTAATAAGCTACAAAATGATTGATAAAATAATTGATATTGTGAGGTGATTCATTTGATGTTGCACGGTGCATTGAGGTTATGGAAGCTTAGGTTAGTTCTGATTCTTGTTGTATGGATATGGGTGGTATGAGTCATATGAAGTTAATTTATCATAGAACTTTAACAATCAGTGACAGATACAATTTAAGAAAAATCTAAACATCTTTTCTTTCACGCAATACTTCAATCAAGTATCGTTCTGGGTGGTTATATTTAATTGAAGATCATTTTTGAGGCATATTTATTGATGATTTTAAGATAATTTGTGAAGAGCGTAAAATTCTTTGGTTATTTGGAAATGTAAAACATTATTTTTATAACTATTTTTGTAGGCTTTCTACTACAAAAAATGTTTATAAAATGACTGAAAAAAATAACCAGAAATGCGTTGACAAGGTGCATCTGTTTAGCACAAATCATGATTCCAATTGAGAGATAGGATACGGATTCGTAGTGAGAAATCGGTTAAGAAGCAAAGGTATCGACTTTTAACCGATAACTGTTTGCCTGGCTGTGATCTGCATCAAAGCCAATTTCCAAATTAGAAGCCTAATATGTGTACACGCCCCTCAGAATGGAGTTGAAAGTTCTTTAAAGAATGAGTTTTATGGCCTCCTGGACAGAACTTAGGAACCCTGCCCGGAGAACGAAGTAAAAATTTTGCTGAGGGACCTCAACGCTCAAATTGGAAAGGAAGACACCTTCGGTGGATTAGTTGCTAGGCATATCCTACATAAAGGATCAATTGATAATGGCTTCCGACTAAGAGGCTTTTCAGAAGCTCGTAATACGGTGATAAGTAGCACTAGGTTTCCACGTCAAAGAGTCCATAAAGCAATCAGGTGCTTCCTAAATGGTCGATACGCCCACTAAATCAACCATGTGCTAACTGATAGAAGACCTCTTACATCTTAGACGTACGTTTTTATTGAAGTGGAGATCGATATTCAACGCACTGTTAGATGATTGATCCGCCAAGGTGTTGATGTGGTCAACACAGGAAGATCCAGTGCGGAATCCTGCTTGTTCAGCGTCAAGCATTACTTCGAGTTGGTCTTTTATTTATTTATTTCACATCCTCTTTCCACTCCTCAGGAAAACTTTCTGTTTCCCAAGCTCTCTCAATGAGTGGGTGCAGGAGTTCACTCGATGTCAAGAAAAAGCCCTTGCGTAGAAAGAAATGGGCTTTACGCAGCCTCTCAGCTCAAGGAAATCGAAGAGTCTCGCAATGAAAAAAAACACTAGGAACCTTCATAAGAAAAAGCCAAACAATTGGCTGCTGGCTCTAATATCCGAACGCAGGCTTTTCGAAACAGCGAATGTAACCTAGTCACCAAAACACAGGGAATAGATGATGTACTTAAGCAGCTTTTTTCACAGCTGCTGAATGGGCATCATGTAGAGTGAGAAATTGGACGAGAAGTGAACGCAACTCCAGTCAATGAAGAGCCAGTACCACCACCCAGTAGAGAAGAGGTAGACTTAGCTATAAGGAAGATCAAGAACAACAATCCCGCTGGATCTGATGGTTTACCATCAGCGGAGATTTTCAAGCACGGAGGAGAGGATGTATTGAAAGGGGGCATGCATCGACTTGTCAACTATAAGTTTGGGTGGAAATAAGCATGCCCCATGACTGGTCTATCAGCTTCATGTGTCCCATCTACAAAAAAGGCGATCCTATTACCTGCAAGAACTATCGAGGCACATCTCTGATAAACGTTGCCTAATCCTATGCAACGAACTCTGTGAAAGTCTTAAGGTGTTCTGCAGCACTATAATCGGGGCTCTGGACTTTTGGCACCTCATATGAGGGAAATTTGATTAAAAAAATGCATTCTAATTGATCATGAATTGGTCAGAAAAGGTCACGAGCGATCTAGTTACCTATCAGATAGTATAATTTTTTTGTAAAATTGCCCAAATGGGGTGCCAAAAATCGTTCATGACCTTGAAAAAAAAACTTTAAAAAAATCGTTTACAAGAATCTCTAGCTGACCAATTACTGAAACTATCTGACCTTTTATATATGGCGTTTATCTTTTTTGGCTCTGAGCAAAGCTCTGAGCAGGGGCTGAGCGATCAGAGCAGACCTCCGAGCAGATTATGATCAGATTCCTTAGATTTAATTATGAAACACACTTGAGCACTGAACTGTCATGTCATAGGTGTTTGTGGTAAATTTCGTGAAATTTCTTGCAATTTTTTTACAATTTATGAGCGACTGTCCGAGGACTTTCCAGGAAATCAATTTTAAATTATGTATCACTAAAAAAATAAGTGAAGTTGGCTTCGCTCAGCGTTTCGCTCGATTCGCTCGGTCATTTAATCTTGAGCTAATTGAGAAAGCTCTGAGCTAGCTCCGATGGAAAAAAGAAACACACTTTTTATGCTCTGATATGTATGAGCTAAAAACGAAACAGAATTTTTGTTTGACAGTTCCGTGATTTGCTCTGAGTTAAAAAAAGAAAAACGCCAATAGATAGAAAATCGCTATGACCTGGAAAATTTCTTAAAAATTAATTAAATAAACCTATGGCTGACCAATTACTGAAACTAGCTGGCCTTTTATCACGATCTAGAAATCTTTCAGATGGTACCTATACATTTTTTGCAAATTTCCCATAAATGGTCGCGCTTGACATTGAGTGACCCTGAAAAAGTTTAAGCCTTGATTAAGTTATCTAAGGGTGACCAATTTCTGGGACCAGTTGAATTTTTCTGACCAATTAGAGGGCATTTTTTATCAAATTTCCCTCATATGAGCTGCCAAAGGTCCAGAGCCTATAATCGGCGAGTACCAATGAGGCTTCTGACCACTATTTCTGACCAAATATTCCCATATGTAGCTTTATCATCAGAAGCTCTATATGGCGATGGCTGAACTTGGGATCTAGGGAGAACGGAACCAGTTGTTAGAAAATACACCATGCAATGTGCAAATAGTGAAAAACTCTTCCAAACTATTCCACACATACACATGGTTTCGGCAAGGAGATGCGCTATCGTGTGAATATCAATGATACTGATCGGCCGCTCCCAACAGGCTGTTATAGGGGCTTTCACGGCAATTGAAGAACAGACAAACTTGTTGGTCTTCAAGTGAACGTAGACAAGACCAAATATATGCTATCAACAAACAATGAAAGATCTGTCAACCAGCCAGGACAAAACCTCACTGTTCGAAGAAGTTAAGGAGTTTATCTACTTTGGTAAATATTAATCACACGAACGACATCTTAGTGGAGATCCGACGAAGAATCACCCTAGCAGACTGGAGCTACTCCGGTTTGTCGCAACAGATGGGTTCTAAACTCCTCATGCGGAACACGAAGTGCACGCTCCATTAAACTTTTATACTGCCAATCCTGTTTCATGGTGCTGGTAATACACAGAAAGGGAGAGCTGATCCTGGTCTCTTTCTTAAGAAAAATTCTTCAACGGATATTTGGTCCTGTGTGCGGGGAAGGCGAATGGAGGAGAATATACGACCGTGAACTCTATTAGCTTTATCGAGATATGGATGTATTGTTCAGAAAACAAAAATACGTCAACTATATTTGCTCGGCCACATCGACCAAATATGACCAATAATGCTTCAACCAAGAGAGTCTTGGAATATCACTCCCCAAGATCGAGAAAACAAAGAAGACTAAACCTCCGGTTTAAATACCAAACCATTGCTGATCTCATAAAGCTTGGTCAAGATGACTGGATGCAGCATGCTCGGGATCAAAGAGAATGGAAGCCTGACGGGTCTCAGGCTGCAACCATTTATGGATTGGGAGCCAGATAAGTAAGTAAAATAAGATTCCAAGTGAAACCATCGAAATGAATACGATATTACTACTTTTAATGGTCAAGTTATTTTCTTCTTCTGAATTTCAGCTTTTATTGAGATCCATTTAATATCAATAACCACCAAAGCTTCAGAAAACTTCAAAAACCTCTGAGAAAAGTACTTACTAATGGTTTACCAAATCACCCATTTTCTAGATCCATCACGTTGCCGTTAGTTTTAATTAATCTCCCAGTTGAATAACCGTATTGACCGTCATATAAATGTGATATCAAATATTCCGCAATTAATTTTTTTTCTTAAATATCTCCATCATCATCAAGAATGTCGTTTAGACCAATAAACATTCCAAAAATATTCTTCCAAATGATAATAAATCTACCTTTTCGAGTGCATTTTTATGGTTGGTACATTTTCGTTGGTATCGTCCTCTAGTGAATCATTAAGATCCAATTAGATTCAATTGTTGGGAAGTATTTTTCGTGCATCTCTGGAAACTTTATTACCCACATGATCATATCATAATGGTTCTAAAAAGGTTATGACATTTCTCTGACATTAGACTCATTTGTAAAGATGTCCGTTCTATGAAATTGGACAAAGGTTGCTGCTGGTAAATCTATCAAACAAGTGATTTCTTGAAGAGATAAATCATTAGAAGAAAAATGTACCACTTTTATATGACACTACTTAAGACCATTGCCGACGATGATGACGACGATGATGGATACAGATCACGATCTTAATCCGAACATAATTTGATGTGATATTCCGTTTGTAGTAAAGAACTTCTTGAGAATATTTCCCTACCAACGCTATACCTACCATCATCTCAAAAACAAATTCATCCATGCTGTTGCATGTAACAATGGCATTAGGAGGTGGTAACTTTCTTTGAAATCGGTTCAAGTGACGATGCGTCCCTTCATCATTGTATTGTCATTTTTTTATTTCTATAAAGGTTTAATACTCTCCAATGGTTAAGTCCTATCAAAGAAGGATTATTTCAATGGATCTCTTGTTGAAAAATGATACAGGATCAGAGAATGAATGATGTAAAATATGTGTGTATTTAGCGATTTGGTTGCGCCTCAAACACTAAACGGAATCTAATCGGGAGACGACACTGTAAACCGGACGACGACGACGACGATGAGGGGTGTGATTAATTTGACACAATTGTTTGAAATAGGAGATCGGTGTAGAGTAGGGAAGAATATATGAGAATGGAAGCTATTGTCAGACCACACCGTAGATGGAGGGCCAAGGAATTTTTTTTTTTTTGAAAAAGGTAGTAAGAAAGGATTGTGTTACTGATATTCTATTTTTGGGGTCATTCTACGAGAATACACAAATTCAATGAAAAATAAGACACACAGATGATGATAAATTGCTTTATGCTTAGAAGATTGATGAAAATTATGCAACTATCATTTTCGATGTTGAAGTTGATGAGTGCACTGAACTCTTCAGAATGGAATTTCTTGCATCGTTTTTGTATAGAAGACGGTTAACAATGAAAATTAGAGTATTTTGTGTTTGTATTCGTATGTAGATTTGTTCAAATTAATTATTATTATTATTCAAGGCACTCAACTTGGTTGTGGAGAGGGCTTCAACTTCAGCTTGGAGAAAACACATTCAATAAGAGCAAAACTCTTGCACGTAATTGTTCTTTTATAACCCTTATTTTCGGTCTATTCAATAGCCTAAAAATTGACACCGCTGTTTCGTATTTTAACATTTACACATCAAAAGTTATCGAAGGCACCATTTTCAGTTTTTAAAGATCAAGTTTAACATAATTATAAATATTTTGATAAAAACAAAAAAAGGTGAGTGCAACATAGCCTCAAAATCTTGAAAATTTTTTGTGATCAAATTTTGTATCACAAAAGAGTAAAAGCATAAAAAAATAGTCTTAGTTGGTTAGAAATTTAGAATGAGTGTCAGGTTCAAGTTTCAAGTCATTAATTAGTTGTGAAAATTTCAAATTTGTCGTTCTATGTTTTCTATGTTTTTTTGTTTAATTGGTAAAAACTTCTTAGATTTAATATTTTAATGCTTAATTATTTGCAGCTAACTAGCTTTGAACACATCAATTTTGTCATGCGATGTTTTCTATGTGTTTTTGGGTTATTTGATTTCTATGAATGTCAAGTTAGCAGAGCTACTTTGACAAACCGAAAAATGGGTAGGTGGATAATGTGCCATTAGTTGGTCATTAATTAGCTGTGATAGTTTCGAATTAGTTGTTCCATGTTTTCTATGTTTTTTTGGATGCTTTGCTAACTTGAAATAACTCGAAAAGTGGTAAAAGCTGCTTGTACTTGATGTTTTATGGCTTAATATTTGCCTGTAGTTAGTCTTTAATAAGAGGTGTGAAAATTGAATTAAGTCTTGCAATATTTTCTATGTTTTTTTCTGTCTTTTGATAGCTTAATATCAAGTGTGCAAAACGCCACCCAAAACAAGAGTAAAAACTGCTTATACCGAATGGTTGACGGCTTAATATTTTGCTCGTTAACTAGTCCTTAATTAGTTGTGAAAATTTCAAATCTGCCGTGCAATATTTCTATGTTGTTTGGGATCCTTGCTAATTTAACATCAAGTAAGGATAGCACCAACCCAAAAAGGGGTAAAAACTGCTTAAACCAATGGTTTTTGACAATTTTGAATTCGTTGTTATATGTTTTCTATGTTTTTTTTCGAAAAGTGGTAAAAACTTCAAAAAAGTCAAATTATTTTTGTTGAGTAATTTGCCTTTAGTCTTATATTAGTTATGACAAATTCAATTAATTCGCGCGATGCTTTCAATATTTTTTGTTTTGTTTTCTGAAATTCAAATGAAATCAACAAAGAGATATGGAAATTTTCTTAGAATCTATTACATAAATTGAAATTTGAGTTTTTAGTTACTACCACTTTTCGCGTTATGTCAAGTAAGTGCTGAAAAAACATAAAACGACAAATTTGAAACTGTAACTACTATCTAACGGCTAATCATCGATTTTAAGATTCAATAACCTGACACTCATAGAAAACAAATTACCCAAAAACACATAAAAAACATCGCACAGTAAATTAATTTCTTCACAAATAATTAACGACCAATTAATGGCTTAAACACTAAAATATAAGACCTTAGAAGTTTTTACCACTTTTCAAAAAAAAAAAAACATAGAACGACAAATTTGGAACTGTCACAACTAATGCACGGCAAATTACCTATATACCCATTTTTAGATTCGATAAATTTACACTCATAGAGACCAAATTACCCAATAACACATAGAAAACATCGCACGACAAAATTGATTTGTTCACAACTATTTCACCACTTACTAACGGCAAACAATTACGCACCAAAATATTTAAATTAAGAAGTTCTTACCACTTAAAAAAAACATAGAACGACAATTTCAAAATTGTCACAAATAATTAACGGCAAATTATGCACCTATTTATTTTCCGATCCATGCTAACTTAATATCAAGTCAGCAAAGCATACAAAAAAAACATAGAAAACATTGAATGACAAATTCAAAACTATCACAACTAATTAACGAATGATAAACAGGAAATTATCCACGAACTCCTAGTGCATTTTGGTGTTTATGGCAAATCATATTAGGGCGACAAAATTGTCTTTTATTTTGTTGAAATGTTGTTTGAGTACAAGTTACAACGAGAATGAATTTCAACCACAAGAGTATAAGGGTGGTGCAATATTTGAATTTCTTTTTGGATAGTTATTAAAAGTGATTCTTTTTCATCTTAATAATCACCTTGAACATTTTCTCTTGTTTAGTATGTAATTGATTTTGTGAGGTTATCGAGTAAAATTGTCAAATAAATTACGTTAATTACATATAAACCTCCTTTGAACAACTTAATATTTTCCCAGTCATTAAAACATGTCTAATTATTACTTAATTTTTCTTCAAATTTGGCAATCATAAATAAAAAACCCAACACTTAAACTCCCCTAAACTCTGCGTGACAAAAATATTAAATTAAATTCTTATATTTGTTTTTTGTTTTTTTGTTCAACCATCACACGTGATGTCCAACTAATTGGCCTGTGCAAATAATGATTAAATTGTCAATGGCTGGTTGCTTATATTCTGAACGAAAAATAAAAAATCCATTTAACTGTCAAAACTTGTAAGCATGTCTCGCAAAAATATAAAGTGGACACAAAAAAAAACCCAACTTGTATCCGCAAACACAAAGAAAGTCCTATAACCGAAGATACGCAAAGTCCATAAATTATCACTTTATTCTTGTTCGTACATCTTCTCAAAGTGGTTATAGTAGTAACCAATTTTATGCCAAAGAACAAATTTGAGATGACTCATCACAACCAACTACTGAGAGTTCTTGTAGAATAACAAAAAAATTGTAACAAGTCTGCGCGTCTCTGTTCATGGCCAGATTTAATTCCCAGACCAATCATTCACACAAGAAGGTTTACCTGGGAAACGTATATAAGTTTATAACACCACCTCTGATGGGACAAATCAAATAAAACGATGATTACGGTGGAAAATGGGCGGACAGCGATTTTATGTTCACTTTTTGTCTGCCGTGAACCTTCTATTTAAATAACCATCGATTGCGTTGTGAGATAAATTAATTTTTAACTTAATTTCTTGGGAAGAAGTGTAGAGAACGAGCTAGTTGGAAATTGAAATGCTTTATCTTTTAATCGAAAAAGCTGTTAAATCAACATAAAGCCATTGATGTAATGAAACGTGGAAAAATGCAGAAGATATTGTTTAAATAAGACACTGCCAAAGAACGTTTATTTTAAACAAAAATATTTCATAGCTTAACATTTTTTTTACTCAAGTCACACTTGATGGTTGCTTATTCTATGTATTTAGGTCTAGTCCTTGTAAGCTTCACCAGTTTCGTCAAAGAAGATCGCCATTTTTTCTTCTTCAAAATCAATCAAGCGACTCAATATTGAATTTGAGTCAAAAGATTATACAAAATGCAATTTATGACCTTCTAAACTCCATATGACCTTTGATTTTTCAATTCCAACTGAAACCAGCTGCATCACTTACAAAATAATGTTCCGGTGTTTGAACTAGGCCAAAATAATTACCTTAACTAAGCATTGTCTAAATATTATATTAACTGCTGGGCATGAATTTAAGAACCAAAGTTTACGGTCACGATTATGTTTTATTATTCCATGCGAAAGCAATAATTCCCAATTCTCTCAAAGTACCTGATAGTTCACTACCCACTCACATAAATATATACAACTTACACAGAGTCGTGAATGGAATTCCAATCAACAGCACCAGCAGCGATAGCAGCGACAGCCAACATCCATCGGCAGCATAAATTCAAAAGGTGAACCTTTTGAAATCAACACGCCAAAGAGTCAGTGTAAGGTACTCGTACTCTCGTACCATATACAATTCCGTAACAACAATCTCCAAATCATTTTGTATCTCCAGAGTCCAAACAAAAAAACCAGTCGACATTGCAAGGTCGAACACATTTCACTCCGTTGGATATGAATCCGCAACGAAAAATAATAAATAAAAGACAAACAAAAATGGTTTCACTGGGCGTGTGACCATTGGAGGCAGATTTCGGTTGTGGTTACAATCGAGTTTTAAATTTTTATTTTGTTTTGGCAGCCATGTTGTATCATCACACGGTATTTTTATGTTTTAACAATTTTAATTCCCAACTTGGTCAGATAAATGGCAGATGAATTTGAGATAAACTCGAAATAAAGGTTCCATTCGATTCTCCATATGTGTGTATGTCAATTAATAACACCGGAAAACCACAGAGAATATTTTCGACATTCCAATCCAAATGCCTCAAAGCAGAAGGACCATATTTGAGAGTGTATAGCATCTGGGATGCAGTAAAAGTATTTTATTTTTATTATTACAACCCCTTGTGTGGTAACGGTCACGAAAATGGAAATTTTCATCTCATATCCTTTCAACTCTTATATGAATATAAGCGGAGCACACCTAACATCTGCTGTTTTAGAGAGTTACTCTTACACCATCATCATCAACCTGGACCTTTAATAAATGTGAAGAAAAAGTAACAGCCGCGCACACGCCATCAGTTAACTCTATATGATTAGGCTCAAGGATTACAAGATATTATCCTTTTTCAATTTATATGAATCGGAAAATATAGGGGTTAGTTCAGCTGTAAAATCGAATCCTAATTACTGGTCAGGAAGTTGCGGACGCACCCTAAAAATTATCAACACGTGTCGTGTTACAATCGAATGGAGGGCAATTTATTGAAAAAATGCGATTTATAGGTACTTGAAGAGGTCCATGAAATAAGAATATTTTTGTTTCATGTTTTTCGTACTGCTAATGTTAAAAAATATTTTGAAACATAGAGTTTGAACGTAGAATCTTTAAAATCAAAAGAGCTGAGGTATAAACCTTTGACTATTAATTCTTTTAATATTTTTTTCAAAAGGTCGTCTAATAGTTGGGGAAGCTTTATGGAAAAAATAAGGTTTTACTGAATATTTTTCTATATACCTATATTTTTTTTAATATTAAATGGGCACAGTAGTCCCAAGCCAAGTTCGTGGCACTACACCCTTTTTACGGGAACACACTTCGGCGATTTTCAACCCCTCTAACTTCAGTTCCAATAAAGAAAGAAACTTCAAATTTGCAGTATTTTCTGAGCTAGTAAAACAAAGTCGTCTCATTAAATTTTATTCTTTTTTTTGAATAAGTAGTTCCTGAGATACATATGTTCAAATAAAGAATATTATTTTTAATTTTCTTCAAAATCATAACTAGTTCCTGAGATATAGTACTTCCAAAATCACTAAAACCGTAAGTGACTGACTCACTCACTCACTGACTCACTGACAGATCATCAAAATTATGGAGCACTTCCCGACACCGTAAAAACTTGGAATTTTGTACAACGGTAGGCTTTCTGCAATATTCTATTCAGGGGCGTGGCATCCACCCACTTTCTCAAAAATGCATATATATTATATCCGACATCTCCGATTGCTGTAGAACGATAAAAAAATGGTAGATCAGTAGGTTTTGAAGTGCATACAAAGAAAACAAAAATCGAAAATTCAAGAGTTTTCACTCAGAAGGCGTCGAATCCACTTACTTTCTCAAAAAATTTTATAAATTATTTGAGGCTCTTCCGACTGCCGACGATGGAAATTGGTAGAGTGGTAGGACTTGGAATATACACAAGCAAAAAATCGAAAATCTGCAATTTTTCATTCAAGGGGCGTGGCATCCACCCACCTTTTCAAAAATTCTTATAAATTATATGGAGCACTTTCTACTGTTGTAGAACAATAAAAATTGAAAAATTTGTAGGGTTTGCAGTTCATACAAGGATAAAAGTAAACGAAATTTATATTTTCCACCAAGGGGGTGTGGCATCCACCCAAATTCTTATAATTTTTTTCAATTACAGGTGCGCTTGTGGCTGTCGTAGAATGTTGGGAATTGGTAGAGATGAATTAAGCAATTTGGGATTTTCTGCATAGGGGCGTGGCACTTTTTTAAAACTGTTATAAATTTTATAGTGTACTTCCAATTTTTGTAGAGCGATGAAAATTAGTAGAACGATAGAGTTTGAAGAGCATATAAAGAGAAAAATTAAAAAATTTCATATATTCAATTCAGGGGGCGTGGCAGCCACCCACTTTCCAGAATTGCTGCTATTTATGTGGAGCAATTTTGGTTGTTTAAGAATGATAAAATTTGGTAGAGCGGTAGGGCTTGATTTTCACCCGGAAAAATAATATCTTTACAAAAAAGGAGTGAAATCACAAGAAAAAAATAAATGTTAAAAAAAGAGCCAAGTTCTTAACCTACGCGTTAAAAGTCAGCCATAAAAAGTAATGAAATCTCAAAAAATATCCCGAGTTCTAAGTCCAAGAAGTTTGTAATATCAAATATCTTGAGTAGAGTACTATAGAAACAACTCCAAATTATGTCAGAAATGTTGATATTTAATGATAAATTATTGAAATTGGGTGGATTTACTAGGCAGCTTCATGTGACCCATTTGTGCAGTTTATTATAAGTGTTAAGTTAGCAAATCAACCTTGACGAATCGAAAAATGAATAGATGGATAGTAATTTGCCGTTCATTAGTTGTGACAATTTTGAATTTATCGTTCAATTTTGTCTATGTTTTTTTGGGGGCTGTCGAAAATGAGTCAAAACTTCTTATACCTGATGGTTTATGCCTCAATAATCTGCCGTTAAATAGTCGTTTTTTAGTTGTGACAAATAATGTTAGCAAAGCAACTCCCACGCATCGAAAAATGGACGGGTGCATGATTTGTCGTTAATTAGTTGTACAAATTTTGAATTTGTCGTTCTATGTTTTCTATGTTTTTTTTAAGTGGGAAACTTCTCAAATTTAATATTTTAGTGCTTAGTAATTTGCCGTTGATTTTTCAAAAAATCAATTTTGTCGTGCGATGTTATTTATATGTTTTTCAGTTATTTATTTTCTACGAGTGTCAAGTTAACAAAACAACTTTAGCGAATCTAAAAAAATGGGCAGGTGAATGGTTTCAAGTTAAATAGTCGTTTATTAGTTTTGACAATTTAGAATTTATCGTTCTATGTTTTCAATGTTTTTTTTTAAAGAGGTAAAAACTTACAAAACTTAACATATTATTGCTAAGTTATATTCCGTTAAATAATTGATGATTAGTTGACAAGTTCAGTTATTTCATGCGATGTTTTCTATGTTTTTTATTTTATTTAAATACATATGAAATCAGCAAAGAGCTCCCGAAAAGTTCTTAGAACCTATTATATTGCCATTGATTCTGTGACAATTTTAACATTTGTGTGCAATGTTTTCTATGTTTTTTGTTTTCATTCCTTAATTCATATGAAGTTACATTCGAAAAGAATTTGAAATTGATTATATTGAATTGTTTGTTACCTTTCCACTGCGTCAAATGAGGTAGTTTCGTTAAAAAAAAAACATAGACAAAATTTAATTTTTCAGAACAAAGCATCCAAGAAACATAGAACGATTGAATTGAATTTACGACTAATTAACGACAAATTATTAAGCCACAAACCATCGAGTATAAGTTATTTTTTACCAATCTTCGACAGGGTGCTTCACTAACTTTTTATTAAAGCACCCAGAAAAGCATAGAAAACACTGAACGATAAATTCAAATTTGTCACAACGAACTAACGATCAATTAACAGCAAAGTAATTTTGTAATCATTATTTCTAGCTATAAATAATTATTGTAATTTTCTTAAATAATTGAATAAAGATTATACAATACAATATACAGTAGACGCTCGATTTAGTGAATCTCGAAATAATGAACTATCCACAATAGTGAACACACAAATTTTTGTATAAAAACGTATTTCGTATAAAAATGTCGCGCAAGCATTTTACAAAGCTTGAGAGCTCTTAGGAAGTGTTTCTGGTTTTTGTTTAAACTTGAGTGAAAGCCTTGTTTAATGCTTAATTAAAATTGAAAACATTCACACCGAACGAAATGAACATTTTGGATCAAGTTTACCTTTAGAAAGCTTTAGAAAACTCCTGCTTGAAAAAGTGAACAGGCCTGGTGTGTATTACTTCACTGTATCGAGCGTCTACTGTAATACAATACAAGTTGCTTTGTTAACTTGACACTCATAATTATTATTTATTTTCTTTGTGAATTTCCACACGACAAAAAACATTTTCTGATTATGACTAAGTATTAAGTCATATTTCTATTACTAGCCAAATACTTGTCAGGACGTATATTACGACCAAATTGCATTAATCTATACTATTGTCTAGATTTCGGTTCTCTCTCCCAAATTTGGAACTCATGTCAAATCTCCTTGCGCACCAAGTTGAGATTCTTCGAATCCAATGTCAAATCCGTGCTGTTATATGCTTGCGAAACCTGGAAAGTCACGACTACCATCTCAAAGAAATTGCAGGCTTTTGTGAACCGTTGTCTACGCCATATTCTAAAAATTCGCTGGCCACAAATTATATCAAACGAGGAATTGTGGCGCAGGACAAGCCAGGAGCGGCTGGACGTTGACATAAGAAAGCGTAAATGGCAATGGATTGGTCACACACTGAGGAAACCAAACGATGAAATTGCAAAGCAGTCTTTTGAATGGAATCCTCAGGGTGCACGGCGGGTTGGAAGACCAAGAACAACATGGAAATCAACAGTTCTAGCAGAAGCAGACTCCCAGAGAAAGACGTGGCCACAGTTAAAATATCTATCTGCAGACCGAGAAGGATGGAAACGATTTGTTGGCGCCCTATGCCCCAACCGGGGTTACAGGACTTGATGATGATGATTGTCTAGATTTGGCAGAGTAAGTATGTAAAAACAAGATATTATCTAGTGTTTATATGGAAAACCGCATTTGGTTGGACATAAACAACACATTCATGGTTCTGCAATTCTAAATACTTACAAGCTACAACTCAACAACAAATCAAATTCCTCTGATTTCTTTCTATATCTCGCACAAAATCCACACACAGTACAAGTGAACATGTTTAATTTTAATACTTTGTAATCAAAACAACATCAATTCCCAAAGGTTTCCATTAGAAAACCTCTGCCTGATTGATAACCGTGAACACTCTTGCATTCCAGACTGCTCCCAAAGGAAATCTCAATCAAACGTCACCTCGCTCGTATAGCTCGGTGCTACTGGTTTTTTTTTTGTGTTTTTATTTTATTTTAAACTCATGGTCCCGTCTATTGAAAAAGGTTCATCTATCCCTTTGCTCATTAAATATAATCGAAGAAATAAAAAAAATAAAGAATAAAACCATCCGCGAGCAACCCAAATAACTCAACCTAATTGAAGTCATTGAAAGCTACGAAGAAAGAATCAAATTATATCTACTGTTAGAGTAGATATGGATGGTGCATCAGAAATTGAGGTTATTCTGGGATGGTTTTTAGGGCATCGAAAACCTTGCGTCATAATTTGATAATTTAAATTTTTCTTTTTTCTCGATTTTGTTTTAACCATTCCTTGCAGATGATAGACGATCCACGTCTAATTTGTCTTCCACGCTTTGTAATTGAAGCCTTGACTGAAGGAACGATGTTCTATGTATCTGTTCCTATTTTATGGTCTTTTTCCATCAGAGATTGAAAGTCGACGCACTTGGATGAGTTTTGTTCCCTTTCAGAGCAAGAACTCTGTCGCCACACCACCACTATGCTGGAGCGATGGATGATCATTACCAGCATGACCAACATTATGCCAATGAAGTTTAATGATGCCACTGTATTTGGTTCCAAGTCGCACAACTGGCACTGGTATAGAATGGAATTAGTGGAGTTCCTTTTTTGTTTTGTTTTTTTTTTGTATAAATGAAACCTAGCGCGGAACGATATTCAAGAAAAAGACAGGAACTTCCTCTCTGATCTAGTCTTCTTCTATGACGACGACGACGTAGTCCATCTTACCTATATGAATACATAAAGGAGTGTTCATTTGGTTTGGATAGAAAAATGGAGTGCCTGTTTGATTGTGGCAGCATTTTTCATGGTGATAATTGTGGTTTTGCGGTTCGAAGAATCCGAAAGAAACAGTCTTTGGAAATATATGTAGAATGTATAGATATACCTACAAATGTGGTTTGATGGTTTGCATATCTTAAGAATAGTTTATTTGCTTTAAACGGGGATTTTATTATAGACAGGCAATTGTATTCTACTGCTCTATCCTCTTCTTTGTTGTGCAAATTTATTTGTGGATAGGTTCGAGCTTGATGTTTTTTTATTTAAATTTCTTAAAACATTTTAAACTCTTTATAAATCCAGCTCCGCCGCACAAAATTTCTGAAAAATGAATTCCAGAGAAAAAAGGGAAAAGCTAGAAGCGATAGGCCCTATTCTCGCCAAATAATAAATTATTAATTCAAGATTTTGTTTAATTTTTAAAGTTCAGATACTTACCATATTCACCTTTCGAATTATGGTGCTTTCTTTGCTGTTTTTTAGTTTCTCAGGGAACCCATGTGTAATCCTTGATTTAACTGCAAAGCATCAGTCTTTGATTGAAGCAGACGAGAATACATGCATGAATTATTGAATTTTCTACAGCATCTACTCGTACTAGCTTGAACAAAAAAATTACGCAAAATTACCCGCAGGTGCTGCAAGTATAATTGGTACAAGTACATTCTCGACCTTCAAATGCAATTTTGCCAGCCAATCAGCCACAAAAAAGCATTACAAAAAACAGTTTCCTTCCTTTCCAGCAACTGATCTGTGAAGTGTAAAAGCAAAGCGGTTCAGTTCAATGAATTTTTGCACATCCTTTTTCAGATGGATTTTCTTTATCCGTTCCTTTAACACCACCACCATACAGCTGAGCTGGAAGACCACGTATAAGATCGAAGTGAAACCTTTCATTAAATTCGCAATACCTCTTTGGAATTCCATAAGTAAAAAAGAAATTCGATCTTACCATCATCGTTAAGGCTAACGATACGGCATGATTGTCAACTTATCTGGCTGATGATGGACATGCGGACAATGATGACGACAAGCTCAGGATCCTTTATAGTAGTAGGTAGATAGATTCGTTGTTTATACCTTCAAGGGCTTCCATCGGATGACATCATTTATCACCGGAACTGATTTTTGCACGCGCCCTGTCCATCAAATGTCTATAGCTTATTTTTATAGTATTAATAAACCAATGTAGTTTTTATTTTCATCGAAAAATATCAAATTACCAATTGAAATTCTGAAAAGGTTTTTTATCGGCGGCAGCGGTGGAGGTTCTGTTTTCGCACTAGCGGCTAATTGGAAACGGAAGTGGGAATAATTATTATTTTTTTCTTAGTTTGTATTTTTTGGTTGATTAATTATACTTTGGTATGTAATTGCAGGGCCTCACAGGAAGTGCTTAATATAAATGGAGATAATAATTAAATTGTTGTTAAATAACAGAAAGTCCTAACTTTACATGGAATATGTCAAATATGTCCTTGTAAAGCTCCTGCACCTGCATCTGTTCATGTTCATGTCCATGTTATCAATTCAATACTTAGGTTTACTGAATTATAATTTCATGTAGGGCCTTTATCTTTATGTTTACAGCATGCTTAATGCAGTCAGGAGACAGGGTGCTTCAGAAAATTGAGTATTTAGATCTTTCCATACAAAAAATATATGTTTTTAATTTTATTTTTGAAGGGTTGAATTGTTTCGTAAGTCCGAACGATTTATACCAATCAGCGTTTTCTTCTACCATTTACTAAGAAGCTTTAATAGACACATGAAAATTGGAATTGAATGGTCGATGAAAGGGTATATTTGTTTTATATGTTAGACCAGTTATTTATACCAACCACCAAAAATATATGTGAAATGTATTTCCTTGTTCATATCACCTGTCATTTGACTTAAAAAAAAATGTCGGGCAAGTTAGAAATTCAATAAATTTGGGACCTATTTAGTTTTTGCTTAAATGGGTTTATACCAATTACAATTAATGAAAGGTATACAAGAATATATTATGTGTAAGATATGTTTTGTTTTCCTAATCCTTAGATAGACTTGTTCTACAAGTAAAATGTGAAAAAAATAAATTGTATATAACAATCAATCTTATGCACTTTGTGCCTTTGAACAGTTTAGCTGTGCCCACGTTGAATATTGATGGACTGAGCTTCGTTAAACACAGTTGACCCCCAAGAGTTTCTTGGTCTTCCAGCTTGCCTTACACCCTTCCACACTTCGCTATGTCTCTGTTTCATTTCCTTAAAGTATTGCGAATCCTTCGCTATTTTCGTTGCATGATATGGTTTGGGGCCAATAAATCTTTAGAATGTATCGAAGAGAGCGGTTGATAACAGCTTGTACATGTACATAGTCTGCTTGTGATGTCAGCGGAGCATTCCCAGATTTCACAGGCGTACATAAGGATGGATTTTACTTGGTGCTTAGCGTTATTATGCTGCTTTTCCACACCGGAGGAAGCATTCCAAATGCACTATAAGCTTTGCTAATCTTATTGACAACATCAAAGTCTGTTCCACTCCATCAGTCTAACTCCTTGACGCACCTCGAATGATTAGGAGAGCTGCGTCCATTGTGCAGCACGCAGCACCTTGCGTTGTTCCAAGACTCGTTAATAATAGCAACCATCTCCTCAGGGATACCTCTCATGATAAGTGATAGCCTGATACATTCACGATAAGCCCTGTCGAATGCCTTCTCAAAGTCGACGAACGTGAGATATTGGGGGCACTGATACTAAGCTGATTGTTCAAGAATTATTCGGAGGTGGTTAATATGATCGACGTAGTACCTCGTGGCCTGATGGTTAGTGCGTAGGACTGTCATGCCGAAGGTGTGGGTTCGATTCCCAGCCGTGCCACCTAAAAACAGAAATGTTTTATTCGAGGTACTGCCTCTTGCGAGGAACTGACAAGTCCTCCAAGAGTATACTTGTCATGAAAAAGTGCTTCTCATTTAGCCGTTCGGACTCGGCAAAAAACTGTAGGTCCCCTCCATTCCTGCCAACAAACACGCACACAGGAATGGTTGTGAGTTGTAAGTCACTAGGCCCTGGTTCTCCATGAGCTGTTGCGCCACCCAATTTATTTATTTATTTATTTATAATATGATCGACACACGATTGGCCACTACGAAATCCAGGGGCAAAATGACCGCATCAGTTATCGAGTAATACGTGACTGAATTATGTGAGTTTGGCATTACCGCTCAAGTTTCGAGCAATCAAGTATACCAAAATTTGATGTGGTTACTCGTTCATTCGATCACTGATGGCACTCACTCACTCGGTCACTGAAGCGGTAATTCGGCCCCAGCTTGGTGTCTCTCGAGTGATGACTCTATCTTTTCTCTTATCTGCTCAAGAACAACAGTGACCATTTGCCTCGAGAGCACAGACAGAACGATTTTACCACTAAAATTATTGCAACTTTTCGCCTATTTTGGAATCTTTACAATAATGTCATCTTTCCAGTCTTTGGTATAGGTAACGTTCTCCCAAATATTCTGAGCTCATGGAAGCAAAATAGCAGTTGCTATTTCAAGATCCACCTTCAAGAACTTCGCCGTAATACGATCAAGTTCAGCTGATTTGTATGTTTTGAGAATGACCGCAAGCTTAAGTTCTGCACATATTGGTGGGTCGGTGCCAACACCCCTAAAAAATCTGTGTATTTAGACTATTTGCATATTTTTGTACAAATTCTGGTCGTCATCGTTGAGCAGTGAACAGCAGTCTTTCATCCTTCTTCTTAGCAGATATTCCATTGTTACCAAAAGATTGTCGTTTAAGTCCCATAAAAGACGGGTTGTAGTGTCACTTTGCCCAACAATTTTCTTGGAGATTCTGTACAGTTCTTTTCTGTCCCCTCTCACTACAGCACTGCATTTTCCAGTAGCTTGTGCATCATTGCTCTTGCTCTATACCCGTTCTGCAGAGTTACTTTGTGATGCGTGACATTTCCAGCAATAACTCTCACTTACAAAGATCGTCGGTGTGTTATTTTGTCCCACGTGTCTTGGGATATCCAAAGATCCCTTGATTTTGCGGAACAGTTGTGGAGCCGGTTTCCATATAAAAAAGCTATACTTGGTCCCATTTATCGTCTATAGACGTATCATCGTTTTTAACCATATTCAACGCTACTTACATGAATTTAACAGTGCAGTTTGGATCAGTTAGAGCCCTTATTAGGAATTTTGGTGTTCTTGCCATTACCTCTGAGTGTCTCTGGATAGTCAGTGTTCGAAGCTACATTGTTTCATAAACTGGGTGATGGTCTCTACTAGTATCAGCTTTACAAACAAATGACAAAGTGATTTTCTTCATCGTTGTTGTATTTTGAAGTGGTTGATTTGGTTTTTTTTTCGACCATCCAGAAGATTCTAGGTGACTTTATGATAAACCTTGTGTGGAAACAAGAATCCACCAACCACAAACTGACGAGCTTTACAAAAGTTAACGAGCATATCACCATTTTCGTTTCTTTGACCTAAGCAATGTTTACCCCAAAACACGTTCAAGACCAACGATATCCGGGCCAACTTTGGCATTTAAGTCAACCATGATGGTGATGATGTCACCTTTAGAAACGCCGCTGTACACCGAGTTCAGAAGAGTTTAAAATGAATTTGTGTCATCATTTTCTGTTTCATTTGTAGGAGAATTACATTAAATAATGGTTATTTTGCTTACTTTGGAGCTAAACCGTGCCATTACAAGCCTCGCCGAAATTGGGTTCCAAGATATAAGACTAGTTGCAGAATGCTGTACTCCTGTCAAGATGAAAACGATGGATGTCCAAGATTGAATGCTGTGGCGTGTGGGTATTATGATGACTAACATAAAACCCACACGCCATATGTTGACTAACATAATACCCACACGCTACACCATTCAATCTTGGACCTCCATCTTTTTCATCTTCACTGGATAACAGCATTCTCGTCAGTACTGAGTTAGCTCTATATTCAGCCATCTCTCTCCTCTTATTTTCACTCAGAAACATAAATACTGATGCTTAGAAACATAAATACTGATCTTAGCATTTCACGTTCAACTTTCGGTTTATACCAATTACAACTAGTGAAAATGATACAAAATTTGTATAAGAAATGTGTTCCTCTCCGAATCACTAAATTGTTCTAGAAGTAAAAAAGTGAAAAGAAAAATGCAACAACATTCAATCTTATGCACTATGTGCCCTAGAACAGTTTATACCAATCAGTAAATAAATAAATCAAGAATATGTTATGTACATATGCGAAATTTTGTCTCTTCAAATTACTACGCAGAATTGTTCTAATATACAAGGGTGCAGAAGTAAATAAATAAAATTCAATCTCATGCACTATGTGCCTTAAAATGGTTTATACCAGTCAGTGAATACAAAAATCTGGAATATGTTTGTGTAATGATCTCGTCTACGTCTATGATCACTTGAAAGAATCATTTGACAAGAACAAAAGATAAATACAAGTTCCTACCCATATTCAATAATTCATTAAAACTAAACCTTTATCTTGCTGCTCTATATATCAGTTCATACCAATTACTAGATTCAGCTTCAAAAGAGAGTGTTTTTTATATGTACGATATAATAAATCAAAGAATTATTTATGAAATACATTTTGTTTAGCACTTTGGGTTTGCATGGCTAGTTAGATTTTTGTTTATACCAATCACCAAGTTTATACCAATCACTAGATAACTATTCAAAAATGTGTATTTTGCTTGATATGTGCGTGATAAAAATCACAAAATATTTTAAAAGAGTTCTTTTTTCGTTTATACCAACTGAGAGCTCATAGATAGTTAACTGCTCCCATTTGTAACGGACCATTTCTTTGCTACGAGGTCACGCTTGCACGCTAGTCTCATGCTGTTTAGTGAATGTCAGCATCCCAGACAATCCTTACTCATCTCAAGGGCCTTTAACTTCAGAAATATAGAAAACCAACATTTACGATCACCCTGTTAATAACTATTATAGTCATTGCATAATATCGATTATAACTTTACTTCAGTCACTATCAGTTTTGTATCTCTTTTACCATTCTTTTGCAATTATACTCAACTACACACTTCCATTGCAATGCATTTTCAGAGTAATATTATGCGCTTCATTGTATTTGTGTAAATTATCAACAAGCCTCTATATAATTATATGGTTTGTATCGATGAAGGAAAACGAAGATATACAAAACAAAAACAGACATATCCATCACCAGAGATATCTAGTAATCTTTAAAGTGAAACTCATTAACCGCTGATCTCTTCCGTTCTACATGTCGAACTTCGACGTTCCATCAAACGCATACCATCATATTTAATATAATTTTTTTTTCTATCTCAGTCTTACCTTTTATCAAACTTTACCTTACCCAACACAACATAATATTATTGCTCTTTCACTGACTTCTTTGTTACGTCCTTATACAACTTTTTCTATCTGTCTGATGTGTGCGTTCCATGCTCGCTATTCGTTCAGTTGAAAGTCTTTAGGAAAACTTTACTTCCATTTTATGGAAACTCCTCGAGAAAATTCTTGAAGTTAAAATGACCACTTTGCCAAAGAATACCTACCAACAGCAGCTGCTGCTGTTGTTGTTTATTATTGTGCTCCTGTTGTTGCCTATATGAAATAATAACAACAACAACAACAACAACAACAGTATTTTACCTCTCTGCTTATAGACAGCAAAAACCACCGCAAAAATGGCTAAGAGGCTTGAAGAACTTGTAAAAAGCGTGCGATGAGGACTTTTTGTGAAGAAGTATTGACTTCAAGACTGATCGGTGACCACGAAGTGACGTGCGCAATGTAAGATTCAAGAAATTACTGCCTATTCCAATGTGTTGTGTATAGGCATATGCCGTTGTATTCGAAGCTCTATCTTTTGTTTTCTTTTCATATATTGTGGCCTCTCATTACCTAGGAGCTTTAGTTGGGAGTTGTACTTGCATTTATACAAACACAAGAACCTATTTGAAGACTTTAAAGTGCATTTTCAACGAGCATATTTTGTGTTCTAGCAAAACAAAAGAGCTGACGTTCAAACCTTATTCAATGTGTTTGATGGGAAAATTAATTTTTTTTATTTTACTGTGGACAAAAATATCATTAAACTTATTAAACAATACATTTTTAAGTTCCAGTCTCGATATATGTATTTTTTTTGGACCACAAGAGGAAGTGGGTGCAACCCAGCCGTACATTTTGAATACTCAGGATTCAGGAACAACATTTCCAATGATAAAACTTCTTTGTTATATTTTTGCAAGAAAAAACCTTTGCCGACTGACTTTTATAAAGAAAGCTTAGTTCGCGAGTGTATGTCTGAACTTCCTTTCATTTTACAGTACATTCACGTACCTATTTGTGTGTTGCTTTGTCCTCTCCACACGCCACACCACCGCTCATCCAAACACTTCTTTATCCTCGTTTTTCTATAGAAACCCAACCCCAGGAGTCTCCTGCAAAG
The DNA here is from genome assembly GCA_963921185.1 of Dasysyrphus tricinctus. Lineage (NCBI taxonomy): Eukaryota > Metazoa > Arthropoda > Insecta > Diptera > Syrphidae > Dasysyrphus > Dasysyrphus tricinctus. Next base: position 250,171,121 of record OY992531.1, on the reverse strand, counting down.
TACACATGATATCACATGATGGTTACACTTACCTCTTACCATAAACGAATGCTCAAGACCACCATTCCCAACCAGATGGGTTCTTTCTCTCTTTGCTTTTATGCCTTTGCTTTGCTGTGCACATACTAAATGCGCATGCAAAAAAAAAATCATTATACATCTCCAGTTTTTTGCCCTTCCATCGCCAATCCATCCATCATATTACCCATAGCCCATTCAAGGATGATGTGGATGTCCCCTTTTCAGACGCTTCATGCTACTCGTTCAGGTGTTTAGTCGTCCGAGTTGTAGTTTTATAGTCATACGGCAGCGTGAACAAATTGTCCTCCTATATTCATCTCGTCGTCGTCGTCCATGAGAGTGATGTGTGACATTGTTTAGTGATCGGCTTTAGTCAAGTTTTGTGCATCTTGTCCATCAGTTAACCAAGTGTCTACACTGACAAGCTATACTTGCAGAGTTAAACCTCTCATCCGCGTGGTCATCATCAGAGCTATCACGCGTCGTCGTGCGCGTATACATTGATTTCCGAGTAATTTGTCCAAATTTGGAACTTTCGTGTTCGGTCACAGTTGGTGGTCATAATTAAGAGATACATAGACACTGTTCCTCTTGTGGTGTGTTTGCGGTTATATTACGTGTTCTCACATTCGCGTGGAACACGCCCCCGCGGATTTATGTTGAGTTGCCTTTTTTTGGTGGCATCTGTGCTATTATTCAAGATTACAACCAATTTTTATTGAAAATTCGAACATTTATCAGTGTCGTTATCAATTCTTGTTTTGTTGGTTTTATTTTTTGTGGACTTAAAGACTTTTTTGTTGTGTGCGATAAAATGTCTTCTGTTGTTGCTAACGACTCAAGGACTATCCAAACAGTTGCACCCACTGGTGTCAACCGTATTAGGTGAGTGCTTAAATATATCTTTTAGATATATGCGGGGAATTTTTGTGTGTGAATGTTTGAAGTCTTTTATGGGGTTTTTATTTTTGTTGGTCAAATGAGGGCGTTGTGTTGATAGTGATAATGCTAATTTATTATTATAAATAACGGGTATTAGATATTTTATGTTTAATTAATTATTATTTTAGTTACCTAAGTTTATTTAAAACAAAAGAGGATTTAAGTGTTTCGATTAATTTAGTCTTCAATAAAAGTTCTGAAAAAAAACATAAGTTGAATTAATTAGTGACAAATAAGATGCACCTACCAAACTGTTTACTCAATAAATCAAAAGCTTTTGATATGGTATTGTTGTTGTCCTTGAACACTAATTGGAGAGTTTTTTTTTTCTTTTTTTATTTTATTTAAGTATTTCTTGTAAAAATTAAAGCTGCCTCAATATTAAAGTATGTATTTTACTGCCTTAATTGCAAAGCAACACAAAATAAATACAATCCAGTGCGAAACAAAACTCATGATTGCAAAAACCAAAAAGGTGAAAGCTGTTTGCCCAATTGCTAGGGGTATCATTATGGAATTCTAGCCTATTTGTGTTGAGCGCTGTTTTTATTTCAAAGCAATTTGCTTTAAATTTAATAAACTCTTTCATTTTCAACTTAAACTTATGAAAGATAGAATAAAAGTTGTTGCTTATTTTCTACAACTTTGGTCAGGACAAAATGTTTGCATACAATTGATGTTTTCGAATTATTAAGAAATAAATCGCAGGACTGGGTCGCACGGACTTGATTTTATATTTCAAGTTATCAGGAATTTTAGAGATTTTATTTAAGAAATATGGAACTAGACATAAGTGTATCGAAGCATGAATTTCGTTCTTTCAATTGTTAAAATAATTCGTAAAATATGAATATAAATGGAGTTGAGCTCACTTGAACTTTTAAATTGAATTATAAATATTCAGTCACTCCCCTAAATCAGTAGAATTTCTTTTCAAATTTTCTTTATATTCTATTAATATAAATTTTATTCAAACTAAATTTTTTAAGTATGTAGTTAGAACGATTTTCTTAAAAAATATTTTACTATGCATAAAATTTTTGTTAAAAAAGTATTCTGAATACAAGTTAAAAAAAAAATTAATGAACACATTTTCGAGATACTAAAAACAAATATTTAATTATTTTTTTAAATTAAATTAAATTTTTTTTTGTTTTTGTTTTGATAAATGCAACATTATATCTATTTTAACGGAGCTTCTGCATAAAATTTTGATTGATAGTGGTTGAACCATTATGTGAACGAGAACATCGGAAATCATAAAAACTGTTACATACATGCATGGCAGGTTCCGTTGATAACATCTGTTCTTGGTCAAAAAAAAAAATCTTTTACTACAAAGTACACTATGCCTACAATATTATTGACAGACTTTTTTTTATAAAAATCATTAGAGTCGTTTTGGAGATAAAACCTTTATACAAGTTAACAGTTCAAAAAGAGCTCAACTTCATAATTAGTTCAAGTTCAAAATATGAAGAAGATCGCTTCAGTTGTTAAGGCTGTAGACTAAAGAGAGATAGACAGACAGACAGACAGAATTTAAGATTACACTTTTTCTTGTTCTCTATCATCGTATTTTTATTAAAATATGGAATCCTTTTTTCTGCACTTTTTGCAGAACATGCTCTCCCAAAATTATCTCTAAATTATCCTTTAAGCATACACAGATTTTTCAAAAATGTTTTTGACTAGTAGTTAAGTCAAAAAAACATCCTTGCATACCATAATATTCTTATGGACTCTTTTGACTCTTATGTGAATGTGTTCCAGGTATCACAACCATATCGTTGGGATTAGGTAATATTTTACTTGTTGAACTAAAAATACTGATAGTTTTATAAAAGAGACTTTAACTTTTTACGTTGATTATATCGCACTAATTTTTATTTTATAGAATTGGTCATTAAAAATTATTCTCAATTTATGTGCCATACCTATGCTTAGACCAAGATAAATAAATTCTGGTGTGCCTCAGGGCTCTGCTTTGTCTCCGACTCTCTTCCTCATTTTTATTTCTGGTCTGAAACTTCTTATATTAAATTGTTTTGCTTACAGCAGCACATTCCTGTTCTTCGGATGTCAAACTTTAACGGCAGCATATTATATGTAGCAACTCATGGCATTATGGTTAGTGCGTTGGACTGTCATGTCCCAGCCGTACCACCTAAAAACAGAAATTTGTATCAGAGGTACAGCCTCTTGCAAGGAACTGACAAATCCTCCGTGAATATACTTGTCATAAATAAGTGCTTCTCATCAAGCCGTTCAGACTCAGCAAAAAACTTTAGGTCCTCTCTATTCCTGTTAACAACACGCACACAGATGAATGGTTGAGAGTTGTAAGTCATTATGCCCTGGTTCTCCACGAGGTGTTGCGCCACCGAATTTATTTAAATTATATGATAAATTGATAAGCTCAATTAATTATGATCTTGACAGTATAGTCTAGTGGAGAATTAAAATTTTTTAAGAACTTAAGGCTTAAAATACCTGATGCCGTTAACTGTTGCTAAAGCAAAACTTACCCCCAACGCCACTATCCATGAGCGGTACCTACTTACATCGAGGAAGCTGAAACGCTTTTGGTTTTGGGTATATGCTTTACAGATCACCTTTTGTGGACAAATCACATATTCAACGAAATTTGTCTCCTCTTCTGATCTGGCTGTAATCCACAAGACTTCATTCACCCAAAGCTTGAATACAATTCTCATATTTGGACAAGTGCTCCCATAACTCATTTAAGTCTCTTGGATAGAATACAAAAAAGAGCTCTAAAAATGATATGTGATTGTACAATAACGGAATCATTCGCATTTCTTGAACATCTCGGTAATGCTTCATGTCTCTCCATATCTTAACGTTATTTTAGCAAGTTGAATTCCTCAGTTTACTCTTGAACCCACTTTTGGGCGTACTGTCAAGCGCAGAGATTCTTTTTGAAGAAGAACAACACGAATGTGGAATGCTTTACCCAGGCTATTTATTTATTTTTTTTTTTTTCATTTTGATAGTCAGAACTTTAAAACATTCTCGTATGTGCACCAGTTTCTCCCTTTAAAAACTTCTTTATTTTCGTAGTGCTTGCACTGTCTTCAATCATTTTATTAAGGGAAGTTAAAACCCTTTAAGTGAGTTCATAATATAAAAATAATATTTCAGGGCTATAAACTTCTACCTCCCACTTCTTCAGCTCTCTTTCAAATCGATTATACAGAAAAAACAAAGCGAAAGACTTCGGTTAATCTCGGATACCCTGCAGAGTGTGAAATTCTATCTGTCTGTGCGACAACAGTCCAAACGGCTGGATCGATTTTCTTCAAACTTGGTTCATAGTGATTTTTGATCATTCGCTCAAAACGTTTTTTTTCATTTTTTGTTTTTAGAACCAAATTTAACGGTACCTATGATACAATTTTCCTTAGAAAAAATATATTTTCTAGATTAATTTTCGGTCACTGAACACGAAAATCAAAATTATTTTTTTTTCAAAGAAGTGTTTTCGAGATATGCGCAAAAATTATTTTCTCACCTATTTTTTCAGATATTGCCATAAATCTCGCAGTACATAGTCGGAAGGAGACAGATCACATCATTCAGAAAATATATATTTTATATAACTTAGCTAAGCCGTAACCCAGATTTATGGCAATATCTGAAAAATAGCTGAGAAAATGATTTTTGCGCATATCTCGAAAACACTTCTTTGGAAAAAAATAATTTTGATTTTCGTGTTCAGTGACCCAAAATTAATCAAGAAAATATATTTTTTGTAAGGACCCCACCATGTACCAAAATTTTGTAAACTAGTGTTATTGATTCAAAATAGCTTTTAATGGCCTTAAGTATGAGAAAGCCCTCACTATGTCACTGATGAGTCCAAGTGAGTAAGCTGGACGAAACGCCAATTTGTGGGAATAAAGGCCATAAAAAGCTATTTTGTATCTATTTAGCTTTTATACATAAATAACGATATCTTCCATACAAAAGTTGAAAACCCATAAAAGAAAATCTTATTAAATGACCACGACCATTAAAAATAAAAATTGTTCTATGTGCTAAAATTAGAACGGTCTACTATTTAAAATTAAAAAAAAAATAAACAATATGCTACTATTAACAGTACCTCAGCAAGAAGGCTATTTTTAATTCTTAATTAATTATTTTTTTGATTAAATCATCACTGGCTTATCGCATTTAGATATTTTTTTATGTACAAAAACTTCAGAAATTAAAAAAAAAATTAAAAAATATTTTGTGAATTAAAAAAATTAATTAAATAAATTAAATTTTATTTATTTTTTTCTGTCTATTAATAAAAACCTTAAATTAACATATCAAAATTTTTTCTTAAAAGGTGTTTTGACACCAACGATTTTCAAAATTTTGTTCGCTTGAATTTATGTTTGTCCAAGAATTCAGATGGTTGATTTATGACATTCGTTTCAGTGATCCAACCTTAAGCATACACTTATGTACTATTTCTTATGAGGTAAACATTTAAGAATTCTTGGTTTTCGATTCTTTCCGATTATGTGCTTTCTATCTTAAAGTTCAAATTGTTGAAAAAAATGTTTTAAAGAAACACCGCCATTTTTCCCTACTTTTTACTTGCGATTATAGGTACTATAAGGCAAGTTTTGGATTCGTGCAAAAAAAAAATTGAGATAACAATCAAACATGATATTAGGATGATAGAGAACACCAAAAAAGTGGGTGGCAAAATTCTGTCTGTCTGTCTGTCTGTCTGTTCGTCTACAGCAGCCATACTCAACCTTTTTTTCAAAAGGGCCACAAAGACGTTTTAGCTATGCTGCCACGGGCCGCAACATTAATTATTTTTTGCACTTAGGTGTTCTTTTATTTATTCATTTTAATATAAAAATTAATTTGATTTCTCAAAATTAACAACACTTTTTCAAAATCTGGCTCGTTCAATAACAGCAACGAATGTCTCCACCATTGGTTTCTATTTTGAGTAAACTTCTTACCTACCTAAGCAAAAATTCTAGTGCAAGGTATGCAGCTGACGATAATAGAGAGGATGAAATGTTTGGCCTATCCATTTTTTCATAATTGTTTCCTTTTAACTCGAAATTTTATTATAATTAAAATGCACAACGACAATTCCAAAATTAAATAAAATAATTAAATTTGACAGTTTTGACGTTTTAACTGCGCGCATGTATGCGTGCTTGCGGTTTTAATCATTTCGTCAAATCCAGAATCGTTGCTCTCTTCTTTTCAAAAGAAGAACTGCCATCTAGTGCCAAATGAACTTTTTCAGAAGAATTTGAAATGCTTCCAGACGCTACGGGAGGACTAAACGAAAACGCTATCAGTCAATCGTGAAAACGAAAAGACAAAGTGACATTTCGGGTGCACGGAACTAAGTCCCCGGAAACCAAGTCCACCGAGGGATTTAGTTCCCACTTTAACGAAGGGGACTTAGTTCCCAGGCAAGGTGAGAAAGTAGTCCACTTCTTTATGAGAACTAAGTACACATTTTGAAATATGAATAAGGGAACTTTGCGACGAAATCAGGAAATATCATCCAAAATTTTCAGTCTTTTTTTGGGTGTTATTTCCATTTTGATTTAGGCGCTTTTTTCCAAACGGCTGTAAATTTTGATTCATGGTATTTAGTTTTTCTATGAAATCGCATATTTATGTAAATACGTGGGCCACTTAAAAAGCTCGACGGGCCACAGGTGGCCCGCGGGCCGCAGGTTGAGTATAGCTGGTCTACAGCCTTAACGGCTCGATCGATTTTCTTCAAACTTGGTACTTAGTGGTTTTTGGTGATTCTGCCGACACGTTTTTTTCATTTTTTTTTTAGAACGAAAAATAACGGTACCTGTCATACATTTTTTTTTTGGCAAATTTACATAATCGTATTTTTCTCAAAAACGGCTCGACAACTTTTCTTAAAAAAAATTTAATAAATTTATTTTAGTAAAGGCTTTCTTTGGGTGGAAAACCATTTTTCAAAAATGGTTATTAATGGTACCTCCCAAGGAACCATTTTTTTAATTTTTGATTTTCTTCAAAATGGTATGACCGATTTCAATTATTTTTTTTATACAGAAGCTTCCAAGAAATGTTAATAGTTTTGTGTACCAACATTTTTGAAAAAATATTTTTTGAATTTTTAAAAAATGTTTCAAAATTTTTTTTGGAAAATCAAATATTTCGAAAACGGCATTATAGATTTTTTTGAAACTCGATATTTAAGAATTTTTTAGTACTCTCTAAAATATTTTTAGAAAAAATTTTACATTTATGAAAAAATAATGGTACCTTCCATACAAAAGTGAAAAAAACGCAAAGGAAAATATTTTTTTGCTTGAAAACGACTCCTACGATTTTGATTAAACTTTTTTCATATACTAAAATTAGTACGATCTACCATCAAAAATTATAAAATTTTACACATAGCAACTATTAGTAGTACCTGTCATAGAACGTATTTTTTTATTTTGAGTTTTATCGTTATCAGCTTAACAGATTTAAATGAATTTTTTATATACAAATTTCAGATAAGATTTAATAATATTGCGTATCAAAATTTTCAAAAAAAAAGTTTTTGGATTTTTAAAAAAAGTTTCAAATTTTGTTTTTGAAAATTCGATATCTCAAAAACGGGTTGACAATTTTTTTTCAAATTTTGTTTTTATATACACATAAATATATAATTTAAATCTGCATACCAAAATTTGTTCTTAAAAATGTTTTAAGAATTTTATATATAAAAAATTAATTTAAAAAAAAACCGCTCCAACGATTTTAAAATTTTTTTTTTCCCATACAATCATATTCTATCATGAATTAAGATGGCATACTTTTTTTCACCTCAAACTGTCAAAAGAGTTGTTTTAGCTAATTTGAGTGTCGTATTTCATGCTTCTCTACATTTTTCTCTCATAATTTCCATGTTTGTATATACAATTTTCTTAAACTCGCAGTGTCTTGAACATAAGAGCAAGTACGTGCGACCCAGTCGTGCATTTTATTTCTCATGAATTAAGAACAACACTTGTTATTGCAACTTTAAAATTAATTAATTTTCATACATAATTTTTTTTTTATTTCCAGTGAAGTATTTCGACGTTCGATCGCAAGCAGTGTACAATGTTCAAATCACAGAGAAAATACGTACGAAGAGGTAAGTCACTACACAAACTGAAATATTTTTTGAGATCCTATAATATGTATTTATATTTTTTATGTCGTTAATTTCAAGGAACTATCAAATTATTTAACAAATATTTTTAAACAGACCTCCCTTTTCTTTAAGAAAAAAAAAAAATATTAATGACCCTTGCCAGGGGATCCAAAAATAAATATCAAAAATTTAGCCTGGATGATCATCCAGTAGCAACATAAGGACGATAAAAAAAACCACATCCAATGTTCAATATGAAATATTATACCCCTTCTTCTCATCATCCAGCATCTGAAGCTTAGTGTGATGATGATGATATCTTTTCATATTTTTTTCTTTGAAACTGATTCTGCCAGAAAATCTCTAGGGAGGTCTTCTATATTGGAAATTATGACGACCGACTAAGATGACATCAAAAAGTATTTTTTGATTCTCCTGTTTGGTGTGCCATATCATTATTCCCACATTCACATCACTGGCACTGACTTCCAAACTACGTGACAAAAACAAATAAAATGTGGAATTTGAGCTTCGGTATTTTATATTTTGACAGTTCCCCTAACAAATTGTTAATTATTGGTCTTTAGATCGACACAGATAGATAAAGATATAGGTTCTCCAGAAATACTCTAATTTTATGAGATTTATTTCCAAGTAAATAGTTATACCTCCTCTCAAATAAAGACCTCCTCACTGCTTTTCTCATAAAAAGAATTTTCATCTTTCCAAAAAAAAAACAAGAAACATACAAAAAGATTTGAATTCTTCTGATGGTTGAAGTGTGATTGTGAATGATTTTATTTGAATTTGATAGACAACCGTGATTCATTCATCAGCTTCGGATGATGACGACAACAAAACCATGGGAATGATTTACAACAAAATTGTTGTAAATTCTTTGAAGATATACCCAAAAAAAACACACATTTTTCACTAATAAAAGGAATTTGAATTCAAGTTGTCTTTCCGCCAACCATGATACATTGTGTAAATGAAAGGAATGTCTTCGTGAATTGCATTCCAAATGACATGCATGTATCTCTACACAAAACAAGACACAGACCGCGATGTGTTCGCATATCTTTGAGATTTCTACATAAAAAACGATAAAACAATATTTTTATATGAAATTTATTTTGAAGTTACATACAAATGTCAAAACATTGGCACGCATTTTTTGTGTTTAGCCAATTCGTCATGTCACGAGTGTCGTGTCAAATAATAGAGGAATGAGGATTGATTTCTTGGAAAATTTTTAATACCGAGATTAATGAACTGTGGAAGTTTATAATTTGTAAGGGACCCATATACACACAAAGACGGGCCTGCTTCGCGATGAGTAGATTTCGATAGTGAAGACAAAGAGAGAAAAGCGAAATAACGATCTGTCAAAAAATTATCGCGTTCGATAAAAACTGCAATTGGGCAGCAATTAAAGGTACTAACACCGGTTTTGCTAAGCGAAGTTAATAGCCTTTTCACACCGAACCCAAAACGCGGTTTTCGCGAAAATATCGGTTTTGGAGAAAAACCTAATCGAAAACACAAGTTTTATCATACATTTTTTGTAGCTTCAGGTTTTCGTAAAACACAAGTTTTATATAAAACCAGTCGAAAACTTGTTGGAATTCAGAGATGGACAAAACAAACATACCTTTCAATGAGTTCAGCGCCTATTGAAGTGTCAAAAAAGAAACTGATGGGATGCTTTCAAAAGAAATTGAAAACAGCTGACGAAATTCTGTAATATCAAATATAAAATTCGAATCTCAAAATAAAATAATTTATTTAAAATTGATAAATAATTGTGTGTGGTAAGTAAAATTGTTCATATGGATCCTATTTATTTAATAAATCACCGTTTTTTATTTCCAAAAAATCAAAGAAAATAAAGAAAATTGTGCGTGGTTTGTATAAAAAAACTGGAATGTCAAACGAAAACGTGTAATGTTCAGTGCGAATGGTTTTCGAGTTTTTGAAATATTTTCGCCGAAAACCGGTTTTGGGGTTTGGTGTGAAAAGAAAAGAAAATAAGGTTCGTGAAAAGAAAAGTTTATTGAAGCGCCCAATCTGTGCTGGATTTATAAAATAAGGGGGTATCAATTAGACTATTAATCAAACGAAAGAAGTACAGGGACGTACTTCAATGGACGCCAGAAAGTTTTTTCAGGGTGAAGACTTACCAAATATTCCCGAACAAAGAAAAAATTAGAAAATTGAGCTCTGGAAGCCCGGTATTTTCGGAAAACTATTTTTAAAAAAACGCAGGCTTATTGGAATAATATAAGCAAAAAGAACAACGACTTTGAAACAAAATTTCACAAAAAAAATACTTTCTCTCCAATTGAAATCGAATTATTCCTGAGTAGGAACTCTGGACCATCTGGCCTAGACTCCTGAAGTCGCCCTGGAATTTTCCTCACTGAAAATTCATGATTACTTTTTGTAAAAATCTCACAAATTTGCGATTAATTAAAATTACAATTTTAATTTCGCTTATTTGATTTTTCTTTTCAAAAATTTCTAAAACAATGTGCCTACTATTGAATTTAAACATAAAGTGCCTTAATGGCGGCTTTTTGCGTTCATGTTTGCACTCTCCAATTTTTGTCGACCTCTCTTTCACATCCACTCTGTAGTTGCAGGATTCGGTCACGAGTTTTATGCAAGGACTACGCTTATTGGCTTGAAGCCTGCCCCGTTTTTAAACCCACCCCACATCTCACGTTTTAAGTATCCCTATGAAAAGGGATCATTCACAATGGGGATTTGCTCAATGAATGCATCCAGTCAACCTTCGTCTTATAAGGTGTGTTTGTTAATGTGAACTTTGTTGCAAATTATAACAAAATTTCAAGTTACCAAACAGGCATATTATCTCACGAAAAAAGTTGAAGTGAAAAATCAAATCTCTACGATCAAAGTTTCCATACGAAACCGACCCAGACCAAGATCGAGAAAAATAGGTCTGTTTGGTTACTGAAAACTCGTTCAAATTTGTACGACGACGTCGCACTACATTTCACAAATTCCTGTTTGTAAACTCCAAAGTGTAGCAAAGAGAGAGCAAACTGAGAGAGCAAGAAATTTCCCCTCCATGAAAAATCTTGCAAATTTCTGCTACACAAATGTCTGTTTGCAGGAAGGAAACAACTGTCCAACCCACGTGTATGTGTAGTTTTTTTGTGTTTTAAAATTCGTATGAATCGTTTGATAGTGTGTGTCATATTTATACGTTTTATAAACAAAAGTGATACAAAACTGGTTTAACGCGTTTGTTAACTTTGTAGCAAGTTTTCCTCTCTATGAAAGATTTTCCCCCTTCATTCAATAATTTGACAGTTTTTGAACTTCGTGCTACAAGATAAACCAAACACACCTAATATCTTTAATGAATGAACTTCCACCATTTAATAATTTTAAATGTTGAGGAAGAATTCGATTTCTAACACGAAATTGAAACTTCCCTAATGCTATGTTTCCACCAAAGGTTTATCTCAGTTTAGATTAAATAAATTTTTTTGCTGTTTCCACCGCACAAAAAGATTAAAAAAAAGATTAAATTTGACAGCACCTTCAAAAATGCAAATAGCGTTCCAATTTTTCCTATGAAGTGCGAATGAGACAGAATGTTTGATTCGTGTCAAACAATGAAGAACTGAATGCGAGTCTCGAATGAATCGTTCAGCACTATGCAAGAATAGGTTAGTTCGATTTGTAAAACTATTTGTCCAAGGAAGATTTAACAAGATTAATTTCTAATCTTCAAGATTTACGAAATTAATTTGTATGGTAAATCTCCGAGATTTGAAGGAGATTTGAGGTAAATCTTATTAAATCTCAGATAAGCGTTAGGTGGAAATGTAGCATAAGGCTGTAGAATGTAGATCTAAGTGCAGATTTGGGGAATCGCCTAACAAAATCATCTTCTTTTATCTTGCAACGACACGCTCAAGCATTTTAGGATCGATATCTGGAGTCTAGTATTGACAAGTTTGTCAATAGGTGTTTTTCTTTCTTAGCTCTGAGCAGAGCATGGAGTAGAGCTTGAGCTATCGGAGTTAGCTCTGAGCAGAGTATGATCAGAGTTCTCCGTCATACGATTGCGATGCATTCAACTCACCAAATTTAAGTAATGACTTTTAATTTTCATCAGACAGCTGGCTAATTAAAAACACGAAAAATTAAAAATTGTGAACTGAAATTAATGTGTCGAACGCGTCCACTTGAAATGAGTGAAAAAAAGAGTGAGGTTGGCTCCGCTCAGCTATTTGCTCCATTCGCTCCGTCTTTTTATTCTGAGCTCATGGAGGGTACTCCTAGCTGATTTAAAAAAGAAACACAAGTTGAGCACTCAGAGTGCTCGGAGCTAAAAAAGTAACACAGATCTTTTTTTTGACAGCTCAGTGCTTTGCTCGGAGCTAAAAAAGAAAAACGCCAAATGTGAAGTTGCATGTGGACCGTCTGTCACACATGTCATTGGACAATAGACCACCTGTCGCATGTCATGAATTATGTGATCCATATGTGGCATGCTGTCGTTGGTGTGAACCGCCTATCACACTCATACCGTTGGGCAAGTGCCACCTGTCACATCTCTTAATGGAAAGTGGACTTTCTATCTCACTTTCGTGGACCACCTGTCACACGATAATTCTTCGAATATCTGTTGAAGTTGTTTTTCTAAGATGCTTTAGAAAAAGGCCCTTTGCTGGATGGACCAGATTCGTACTGAACTCTGCTGGCATTCTGGAACCACAGCAATAAAAATAGAGGTGTTGGAGTAAAAAAGGAAAACAAATGAGTAAGTGAAACTTGTTGCGGTAAAATTTACCGCAACAGTAGTTAACCATTGTGCTGTACCAAATCATAGGTACCCGCAGGGTTTTTTCCACAAAAGAACAAAACTTCTATGGAGGACCAGGGAAAAATGATAGGTATTAGTCAAAAGCTTATAGTAAAAATAGCAGAATTCTTCACATAGAAATCAAAACAGTTCTCTTTTTCTTTTCTTCTTATGCAATTTACTGCAACAAAAAATACTTGGCAAGCGAATCCAAAAAGTTCAGTCTCAGTTTTTAAGGGCAAAAGTGAGCAATTTTTGAGGGGAATCCAGTTTAGATGTCTGAGCCTTATGAGTCTCCTGAGATCTCAGAAATATAAACTGGTTAAATAAAATTGGTTCTATCGTATCGCAAAAATCAAATCACCCAAAATTGAAAATAAATAAATCAATTTGCCAGTAGTTTGACATTACGTCAAAATGTTAAAAAAATTTGTACAAGATGGCAGAAAAAGGGGTCACTTGTCAAAGAAAATAAACATCAGGCTTTTGAGTTTGAACACCATTCTTCTCACGCCAGAAACAAACCACGATAGATGTCAATATTTTGAAACAATCTCGGTGTCTCTTTGAACAAAATAATCTGAAATAGAAAAAAAAAATATTAAATGCATTGCTTCATATGAAATATTCAATAAATTCATATGGTCATTCGTTGCATCGGTGTTATCTCTATTTTTGACTAAATTGTGTCGGAAGCTACTGTCGGCGTCGACATCATAAAGAAGTTTTTTCCGTCATCGGCATTTCAAAGAACTAAGGTAATCAATTAGAACTTGCCCAATTTGAACTTTTGACTAAAAATGATCAAGAGAAGTGTTATTTTTCCTATCAATACTTTTTTTTAATTAAATATAATCAAAGCGATGTAAGTTTCCCGCTATCACGCCTATTTATAAAAATTCTTTAATGTGGGATCTATGATTCTGGAGTGATGCATCTGATCTCCTGCAAATAATCTTTAAAATGACTACATTCGTCGCTTTAGCAGGCCGGAAACCAATCTTGTCACACTTGCCGATAAAAGTGTTGCATGCGATTAGGATTAAGGCGTTCACACAGAACAATGGAAAAGGTCTTACTTTTCCACATCAGGGATATGACTCGATAGTTCCTGCAAGACATAAAATCGTCTTTTTTAGAAATGGGGCCAATAAACAAACTGGCGTAAAATCAAAGACAGCCCACGACTGTTTTAAGAGCATAAGCGTGACACTAATTAACTATTGTTTAATGCATTTAACTATTGTTTCATGCATTTCTGTAACTTTTTTTCAACTTTAAAAACTTGTTAGTTTACTGTCTTCTTAATAAATTAAAATTGAACTCGCCTAAATCAGTGACAGCTCCTGGAGAAAAAATAGGCGTGTTCAGAAAAATGAGATCTCAGCTCTCAGGGCCCTCAGCCATCTCAGTCTCGTGAACAGGATTCCTCAGAAATTTCGCTGTCAAATAACTGAGAAAAGAAAATATTGGACTCGCTTGCTCAGTTTTTGGCACTGAGTCGTCGGAGATCACATTTTCCTGAACACGCCTACTGTAACAGATGTCATACGAGCTGGTGTGACACTTAAAAATTTAAATCAAGCTTTGACGGTTTTTCCTTTAATGCTGGTGTTTAAAGTGGATTTGACATCGTTTATAATTTTCAAAAACGCCATTTTTACGCAATTATTTTAGTGGCGAGTAAATTTCACCATAATTTTGCACCATTTCCCTTAAAACTACAGCATTTTTACTGTCAAATCATTCTATCTTCAGAATACTTTTATTTTCTTTTTTCTGAATATTCCATTTAGCAATAAAATAAATGGAACACATTTTCCCACCAAAAATCTAATTAATAAAACGGAAATCGATTTTACCAATTAATTTCCCAAACAATATAATCACACAACCCACACCTGGAGTTTAAGAGGCGTTTTACAAACCATACAGATAAAAGTCTTCAAAAATATCTAAAGGCTTTAGAATACCGTAGCGTATTATTAATTTATTCAATCAATTAAAAAAAAACAATGATGTCTCAAAGAAGGAAAGAGATGTAATTTCATTCACCTGGAGCTATTCATCCATTGTTGGGAATATACACGATCCCTAAAAAAAATTAAGCAACCAAAAGTAAGCTGGGGCTATTTGTTTACGATCAATCGATTCAACCCCACTCCCGTGAGAATGATATAAGACCTGTGCTGAGAAGGTCTGGATAATGTGGGTCGCAGCCTCGTGGCACATATTTGACATATTTACGAGTCTTATCTGTCGATTTGAATTTATTGCTGCATTTAGGGTAGCGACACAACTGATATTGACTATAGGGAGTGAGAGCACTGAGCTCCTCGATCAAGTTGAAAGGTTATGAATCGTAAATACTGACCCAGTTCATATGTATAATGTGTTTGTATATAATCTCCTAGAAGTACCTAACATTATTTTAGTGCTTTGTCCTCTTATTTTCCTTCAAAATCTCTTAGTTATTATTATCAGCCTTCTTAATTTTTTTTATTATTTGTCATCAATTTCTTTGTCTAAAACGATCAGAAGAATTTTCTGGGCTTTTCGACACATCTGATTGCATAGTGCACAATTTAAGCATATGAACATGTATTGGTTTTAAGTACACGAGCGTGTGTTGAGTTGAACGGTATAAATACACAAATTCGGGGGAGATGAAGCATTTTAAAACTTTAGAATTAGTTTGAAGATTTGTTTTTGAAACTTATTATGGATTAATTGCTTTCTGATAAGATTGTTTTGAAGGCGTGATTTCATGGGGTCTTGAAAAAAAAAACAAATTGTCGTTGAAGCATTAGTGCCGTATCAATAATATTCATGAAGATTGTTTAGCCTTTATTATGTTATAGGGCTGATAGCTTGAACTTGTTTGCATTATGCATCAGTGCGAGCAATTATATTACAATGTAGCGAGGTTAATAGGATTGAGTGATAAGTTGTATTTTTGTTGCTTTGGAATGTGAAATTGAAGTATTTTAGGTTTATATGAAGTAATAGGATTTAGAGAACTATCAACTTTTTTAAGTTTGGTGAGTTCTAGAATTTTTATGGATACATGAGCTTAGAGGCAGGGAATGGTCTCCTTTAAAGACTGAACTGACGTGAATTTCTAAGTCTTATAAATAATAAAAAAAAAACTAGAGCATTTGGACGAGATATATGTACATATAAGGGCTTTCAAGAGACTGAAAGCCAATTTATTCCGGAATTTTAGCACTTTTCATGTGGGACATTCGAAGAAAGGGTCTCGTCTAAAAGGTTACAAATTAGTCACAAAAGGCAAGTTTCAGTAATTGGTGTCATGCCAAAACTGATTATTTATGAAATTTTAAAGTTTTTTTCCAAGGTAACTTATGAAAAGATCTTAAGACCTTATTTGTGGGATATTCAAAAATGTAAATACCATCTGAAAAGTCAGTAATTAGTCACAAAAAGGTCAGCCAGTCTCACTCATCAGTCTGACATAAGTTACTTTCTTGATTTTTTAAGTTTTTTTTTCAGGTTTAGGGTAAGAACCCCGAAAACCATTATCCCGAGAACCCATTGTAATGGATCAACTTGAAAAAAGACAGTCACAGGGAATCCCAAAATCCGAAATTGAGAAATCCCGAAAAACTTAAATCGAAAAAACCCAAAATCCCGAAAACCCAAAATCCCAAAAACCCATCCCAAATCCCAAACCCCAAATAACCCAATTTTAAATCAAATGTGAAAACTAAATGTGGATCAGTTTGAAAAAAGACAGTCACAGAAATGCCAAAACGCAGAAATCCCAAAAACCCTTAATCGAGAAAGCCCAAATTCCCGAAAACCTAAAATCCCAAAAACTAATCTTAAAAACCCAATTAAAACAATTTTAAGTCAAATATGAAAACTAAATGTGCAAATTTTCTGATAATCATAAACCAGAAGAAATTTTGGGTTTTCGGGACTATCGGTTTGTGGATCTTCCTGTGTATAAGCATATCGTAAATAAAATTGAATTGAATTGAATTGAATCGGTTTGTGGATTTTGGGTTTTTCGATTTAGGTATTTTGGGATTTTGGTATTTCTGGGTTTTGGGATTCTCTGATACTCTTTTTTTTTAAGTTGACCCATTACAGAATGTAAGTACCCAATTTTTGGGATATTCGACATAAGTACGGAAGGTAAAACGTCTTAAAAGTTATCATAAAAGGTCTGTTGGTTTGAAATTGGTCAGAAAAAGACAGTTTCTTCTTTAAACTTTTCAATTTTTTTTTTTCAAGACCAAAAAGAACCAAATCTTGTTTATGGGATATTCAAAAAAAATATGTCATCCTAAAGGTTAGTAATTGGTAACAGAAAGTCAGTGCCTTCTTGTACGGATTTCATAGTTTTGATCATCCCTATTAGAGGATGATATTCCTATTAGAGTGAGATATTCAAAAAGTTATTCACCTCTATTAGTGAATTCGGTGAATGAGCTTTGCCCCAATTCAACTCATTTTCGAGATTTTAGCTATTAGTGAATTCGAGATAGAAAATTTAACGACTGTCGGCAACATTATCTGCACCACCGACATTTTGTTCAACAAATTTGATATTAGTGAAACCGCAAACATTCGCTCTCCATACAAAGTTTCCTATTTTATATCCGCGCCAATTTTGTCGCGAATCTGCTATTGATTTTCTTTATTTGCCAGAAAATCATAATGAATAACACAGAAATGTAAATTTAGACTCATAATTCTGAATTTAAAAATAGTTAAGTTAAAGTATAGTATTTAACATTCTTTTTGAAGAAATAAATTGTTTACAATTTTAGGATTATGTTTAGACAGGCTTCATATGAGGCAACTCATTTTGACGTGAGTACAGTCTGAACACCACTTGAGATAGCCTGTCACGTTTGAAATGTCAATAAATGACAAAAGCGATAATATAGTTCGAAAAATGGTAGGGAAGTTCATGAATCGATAATATAGTTCATTCGAAGAGTTCACTAATTGAGAAAATACGCGAATGCGAATCCAGTGCGATTTTGGTCAACTCCCGGGGAGTAGAATATTGCGAATTGACTAATCGGCATGAATATGTCACACGAAGTTTATTATTTTGGTAATTAGTGCTTTTGTATGATTATTTTAATTTTGTTTTAAGGACAACCATTTGAGGATGTTAGCACCTCATAAATTTGTGGGATATTCAAAAATTTAGTATAATAATTGGCCACCAAATGGTTCCGAAACTAACTGACCTTATACCCTTATGATGGCCTACAAAGTGTCTGAATATCTCACAAATAAGGTGTTAGCATCTCCTAATAGTTGAATTTGAAAGCTTTTCAAGAATTCATAAAACAAATAGTCTATTTCGGACCAAATACTTTAAATGACTCACTTTTTGTGTCCAATAAGTAATCTTTTAGATAACTTTTTCGAATATCCTACATATGGGTTGATCCCGGACCGGAGCCAAGACATGTTCTGGAAGATAGTGAAGGATGGATGTTGGACAAAGTTTGTGGCCGATTTATAAATGTTGTATTAAAATGTCTCGTCTTTTTGATCTCTTGAAAGACTATGCATTTTTGGAAACTTAAAAGGCATTCCGAAAGAACAGAATATTTTGAAAGCAAAATTATTTGATGATACCATACCTGGAAAATAAATATGCACGACTTACTTGCACTAACTTGTCTTCCGGTTCATTGAACTGAAGAGTTTTCTGTCGTGTCAACGTAGCCTGCGTTGGCCTTCATCTCAATATCGAAAATTTCACATTTTCTTCAGAATTTGTACCGTCATCGTGGAGGCCAAATAAATATTCGAAGCCATCCTTCCATAAAATTTTACAGTTGATAGCTTAGCAGATGGATGAAAAACTATTATTTGATAGGAAAAGTATATTTGATCGAAATATCATAATATTGCTCTAAGATCACTATTTTCCGGAGCTGCATAAAAAATTTCAAAAATTTTTGGATTTTTAGAGATAGCCATTTTTCAATGGAATTTTAAAGTTGATGGCTTGATAGATTGGGCGACGAACTATATTTTGATGACAAAAGTATAGGTATTTTGATCTTACTGTCACTCAACTGTCCTAAAATCACCTTTTTTCGGCGCAGTTAAAAACGGCTCAAGCTGTGAAAATTTCAGATTTTTTGTAAAGGTTATCCATCCATATTGCATTGTTGATCACAGCTAAAGTCGTTCGATCGTCAATGTGAAAATTGATTCTTTTTTGGTCTTGTCAACTCCATGTCAACGCTCATATTGTTCGGATCAGGATAAGTAGTGTAAATATCAACGCTTTACGCGTCAATACGTTGAAACCAGAAATGGTACAAATCACGTTGACCCAGAAAACACGGCAACGCATTTTGGCACAACATTTACCGATTGGCGTGATTCGTGTGATCGTCAACGTTTCAGACGTTCACACAGTCTACGTTGACAGTATATATTGAAGATGTTTTTGGTCACGTCAAGGAGTCTATAACCTTGGCTTAAGCCACTAGGCCCTTGTTCACTATGAGCTGTCTTACCACTCATTTTTTTTTTTTTTTTTTTTTTTATTAAAAAAAACTTCCTTACAAAAAGATTTTTGCTAAAAAAACTTTGGACAAAAATAATAAACAATTTTCTTCCCATATTTTCTTCATGTTTCAAAACACCACGCAAATAATGAAAATGTAATCTGACACGTTCCGAGCCGCACCCTTGTTTGACACTCGTCTTGCAGTAGTAGCAGTAGCAGTAAGTAAAGCAGTATTGTTAGTGATAGTGAAGCCAAGTAAATTGTTTTGTGTCCTATTTTTAGGATCCTATATCCTATTACAGCTGCTGTATAATTACATGTTCGTATATACTGACTGGCAAGCTCTAATAATAATTCTATCATCAAAAACAGATAATTTTACCAACACACACACACACATAAGTTAAAATGAAAAATCTTGCTTGAAAATAAAAAAGAAGAAGAAGAAAAAAGAAAACCAAATCCTTTGTAAACATCCCTCATGTTTAGCATTCTTATATATTTTTTTTTTAAATTTTCATGCATTTCACTTTATATCTCCAGAAAGTAAAAAAAAAAAACAGCAACTAAACAAAAGGACCCTAGATTGGAATGCGGACATCTGCTCCAAAGATCAAGCCATCCATGATGGTCGATTGTTGCACTCAATCTATATCTCTACAACACACATACACACAAGCTACTATTTAAAGGGATATGTTATCCTTTGTAGTTTTTTTTTTTTTTTGTATTTTCTTTTTCTGGATACTTTTTGGACTGATATATTGTGATATGATGCATTTGGAGTCCTTTCCTCCGATAGCACACTCAGTATAGTAGAGGGGTCCTTTATTTTAGATGGGAGCAAGAAACATCTGCTGATGGACTGGAAATTAACATTGCCTTCAAGACTGGTTTGTCAATTATAATTATCATGCACTACGGAGAAAGGAATAAAATGCTATAGAAATTGATTATTCTTTTTCCATATGCTACGCAATCTAAGGGGAATGCGAGTGCATCAAGGAAGAAGTGTGCATTCAACAAGTTGTTTTTCTTTTTAGGAAAAATTGTCGGAGATAATTGACTAAACATTAAAGTCATTGTGTAACAATGTAAGAATTTCGATGTGAAGATTTAAAAAAAAAACAGATGCATCAACAAAAAACTTTAGACGAATCGGATTTAGATAGCTCCTCCAAGCACTAAGTATGTAGGTACTATAAAATTAATAAGGCTTTAATCAATATGGAGTCAAATATGAAGATGCGTACAATTACACAAATGGATTCCTTCTTATTTAGTTAAAATTACAAAATTTTGCATTATAATCACCCTGATTACAGAATCCGAAGAATGAACTGCGGAGGGAATCAGGCTCAATTTTGACATTTCGCTCATAGAAAAAATGTCAGAATTGAGTCTGATTCCCTCCGCAGCTCATTCGTTGGATTCCGTAATCGGCGTGAATATTTTCTACTCAACCAACAACTATCTCCTGCGAACTGTCAAAGTCGGTATTTACATTACACGATTTTTCCAGTGCGATTTTTGTTTTTATTTTTTGTGTGTGGAGGGAATAGGAGTGAATTTAAAATGAGGGGAAAACTAATGTATTACAACAACAACAAAAAGATGGCCATTGGAAAATTTGGGCATTGTAATTACCGACAAATGTTAATTCGCAATAATCTACAATAAAGAACACAACACATTCCACAGATCATTGAATAAAATTCGTTCAAATTACCAATCCACGTGAGATCCAAGAGCGTCCAATGCATCCCCAAAAGTCATTGTTTGGTGTTGATTTTGGGCTGGTGGAGTCATAGGTCCATATTACCTTGAAAACAACGTTGTACGTTGGCCAAGCCAGTGATATAGGCCGATGACTATACCAATTCTCTTTAGCCCACCAACGGCATGTGGTTTGTGGTTTCAACAGAACGGCGCTATATGCCACACACCTCTAGTCCAGTCATATAAGCCGAAAAATCAGCAAAACCACGAAAAAAATGGAAACTATAATATGCTACAGGGGGTCAAAGGCCCCCCCAAACAGTTTTTAACTTATGGCATTCTAAGGAAACTGTTAAAAGTCCCCTTCGATATGAGCACCTATAGCAATGTTCCGGGGGTAAAGGCTCCCCAAACAGTTTTAAAGGAATGTCTCCCGAACTCTTACAGAAAAAATGTGAATAACTAGGTTTTATCTTAAAATACTTTCCACAAACAATGTTAAGAACCTTTTTTCCTAAAGAGCAACCGTTTTCGAGATAATCCGATTAGAAGAGTTACGGATTTAATGTTTCTACATAAAATTAAACCTTTGAGGTTGAGTACAAGGTGTGTTTTTTTTGCGTGGTATCCCGGAAATCAGCTGTTTTCTTACGTGGAGGATACCACGCAAGAAAAACTCACTTTGTACTCAACCTCAAAGGTGGTGTAAAAGAGTACAATTTATATAGAAACATAAAATCCGTAACTCTACCGATTGAATTATCTCGAAAATGGTTACTCCTTTGAAAAAAAGTTACCCAACAATTTTTGTAAGAAATTTTATAGGCTACAACCTTGTTTTTGACATTTTTCTGTAAGAGTTACCTATCGGGAAATATTTCTTAAAAACCATTTGGGAGGACCTTCCCTCGTAGAATTGTTAGCGGTCTTCATATTGATGGGGATTTCTTACAGTTTCCTTCGAATGCCATAAGGACGCTAAATACCAAAATTCAGCTTCCCGATATTTTCTCCGAATCCAAAAGCTTTAATGACTGATGGACTACTCACGCCACATTGGAAATTCTGCACGAGTGGCTAGAGGGCATGGTCATCTCACGTGGAGGTGATGTGAACTAGTCACCGAGGTCTTGTGGGGTTTTCTGAAATCACAGGTCTATTCGAATAAGCCACAAACCACAGCCAACATAACCTGTTTTATCGGTCTAATTCAGCCAGATTTATGCGACTGTTATGGATAATCGGACATTTTGGATACGCGCCACCTAGAGAAGCCACGGCCGGCGAACATTTGAACTAAGTTATATTCCATAATAGCGTCGATAGGCCTTTAAAACGAATAAAAAATTTCGATGATATCTCATACACACTTGGTTTTATTTATATGTATTTAATGAAAGAAAGCGCTTAGAGAAAGACCCTTTACTTACTTAATTTCTTACTTAAGGTGGGGCTACAGTCAGGTGTGGATCTGGGCCTCAACCAACAAGTTTCTTCCAACCATCTCGATTTCTAGCTAGCTGTCTCCAGTTTCACACACCAAATTGGTAGGGGTCCTACTCGACTTGCGTTCACCACCTGGTACGGCGGCGACCTCCTCTACTGCGCCGCGCCGTCCAACGGGGTTGGATTCAAATACTTGATTCCGGGCCAGACCATTGATGTCTATTCGTTCTCGGTTACCCAGCCATCTCAGTCGTTGGCTTTTCACTTTTTTGGCTAGGTCGATGTCGCTGTACAGCCCGTACAGTTTTGTATCTTCTTCTCCATTCAACATCTTTGCAGACGGGACCGAAAATCATCCGGAAAGTTTTCTTCTCAAATTAGAGTAAAGCGTTCTCATCCACCGTTAATACTTCGTGTCCATATATGCCTCTGCCTGCACCATGCATCAGTACCGGGATGATAACCGTCTTATACAGACACTTTAGTTGCTCGAGAGAGGGCTTTTCTCCCCAATTGCCTTCTTAGATCTGAAGAAAAGCGGAGGCGTAAGACTGTTACAAAGCAGACATCACCACCATCCAAGAAGTGCGATGGTATGGGCCGGGCAAAAGAAAACTGAAAGACTGCGACATCTACTACGGTGACTGTTCTATCTGAGACGTATTGGTGTAAAGACAGTGTCCCCTTCTTGTTGACAGCATATGCTTGGTCTTGCCTTCATTACCGTTAAACCCATCTTCTTGGATTCCTTCTCGATACTCACGAAAGCACCACTGACATCATGCTTTGTTCGTCCGCCGATTATGTCAATATCGTAGGCGTAAGCGAGTAATTGGACGGACTTTTGAAAGTTTGTGCCTCTGGTGTTGATGTGAGAGTTTTGAACTATTCTTTGAAGAACGATGTTAAAGAAATTGCATGACAGCGCGTCCCGTGTCGCCTTGTCTAAAAACTTTTTTGACATCAAAGGTAACGGAGAGGTCTTTGCCGACCTTGATGGAGCAGCATGTATTCTCCATCGTTATCCTGCACAAACGGACGAGTTTGGGTTGGGAGGGATGCCAAAACTAGACATTGCTCTGTATAGCTCGTCTCTATAAATGCTGTCATACGCGGCCTTGAAATCGATGAAATGTTGGTGGGTATCAATTTGAAACTCCTGGGTTTTATTCCAAGATCAGCCGTAGTGCGAATATTTTGTCGATGGTGGACTTTCCTTAAATACCATTTATATTAGGACAATTCGCACCTGTCGGCGACCAAACAAAGTAGTAATGTGAACCAACTGTCAAAAATCACGGCCGTTCGCAGTTCTCATTTCGCTGCTCGTGTTTAATGCCTTTCACCACATGAGCTGCTACCTGCGAATGCGAATAATTTTGTTTAAGCAATTCCAAGCGCAAATACCATCCGATTCTTGTTAAAAAAATTTCGACAAAATGAAATAACGATTTAATCTAAAATTTTAAAAAGAAAACACGGCATAAAACTTATTTAATTTGTAAAATTTAGCATTTTTATATTTTCTACGCAACCAACAAGACATTTTCTGCGAATTGTTCAACGCTAATTCGCAATCCACAATAAGAGGAAGCATTCCGGAATTCCCATTCTGCAGAAAGCTGAGAATGAAAAATTCATTCGAATGTGACCTCAAATTTATTTTGCATCCAGCTTACATGGTTTATATTTTATGACAGTTAGCAAATGCCAGCGACCAAGCAAATTACTAATATGTGAATGCGTCAATGTCAAAATTCACGAAAATTCACAGTTCACTTTTCGTAGCTCATATGCAAGGCACTAGACACGACCAGTGAATCGTAGTGAATTTTGACAGTTGGTTCACATGTTTGGACACCGATAACAAGTACCTTATTCGGTAATTGGATGCTAAAAAAATGTTAGGTTAAATTCGAACGAATTTTTGTTCTCCGGTCTATGGAATGCGTTTTAATGTTGTGGATTGCAAATTACGTTCGACAGTTTGCAGAAGATTAAAGAAGTTGATGGCGTAGAAAATATTAAAATCCTAAATTGTTGTATAGCAGCTTCCGGTTCGCTTCTCGTGTTCATTTTCAAGGCACTTTACATTCTTAAAACCTCTTCTCGTTTTGGTAATATTATCCGAAATTGAATAAATGGCACGAAGAAGAATGTGGATCGAATTCATTTTCTTTTCCACAAAAGACGAGTAGTTAATACTTGACTTAAATCCACGTCCAAAGCTCGTTTTGCATATTCTGAAAGGATTCTAAAGAAATACTTGTTAGCTAAAAATCTGTTTTGCTGTTGAATAATAATTATTGTATTCAACTTATTAAGGTCTTGTTGTTAGAGAGACCTTAATACAACATAAACCGGACTCTGGATCTAAAAGTGGTTTAGCATAGCATGTTGTTAAAGCATTTTGTGCAACACTTTAAGTAATACAAATCTTGAAACTATTGTAGAAAAATTATACCAAATGCAGCTTAACCAGTTCTGCAATTAATCAAATTACCTTCAAGAGAGACTTTTAAGCCCATATAGATACCTATTTAATAAAAAGGACAAAGTGGTACTTGTCTTGGCTTGTGGCACTGTCATAGTAATGGCGGCGTCCGGCGGCTGGGCTCGCGCCGCGGCGTTATATAGTTAACCAACTATAATAGTATAATACCCTTCAATTATAAATCCACCACAGAAGAGATGTTTGCATCCTTTAGAAGAGTGCTTGCCTTCAGATCAAACTAGAAAATTCTTGGTAAATTTCCAGAACTATGCACTTGTTGCATTTGCTTTTAGTTCCTTATGTTTGTTGTTTGTTTCTTTTATTCGCATGTTTGTGTTTTGTCAAGATTAAATGGACTGAAAAAAAGATTAAAACCGACACATTAAGACGAAACTTGAAAAATCAAGTTAAAGGAACGAAGTGCAGAATTAAATTGACGCATTTACGCAAGAGTTAATGCATTGCATCCATCAGCAGTCATTTATATAAAAAAAATAAAGTGTTTGTTAGTAATTACAAGTATTTTATAATTGAATTAAGGTATAATTTGTCGAATTGTTAAACTCTCTTTATAAGTAAGGAAGATGGATTTTGTGGAAAGAGGAAAAAGATTTGGCGCGTGCTTTTCCTGGTTTTAATTTTTTGTCTTGATCTAATTGCACTTGAGGGTAATCAAGTACTTATATAGAGAAATGTTAAATTGGCGTCATAATAA
Source organism: Dasysyrphus tricinctus (assembly GCA_963921185.1). Taxonomy (NCBI): domain Eukaryota; kingdom Metazoa; phylum Arthropoda; class Insecta; order Diptera; family Syrphidae; genus Dasysyrphus; species Dasysyrphus tricinctus. The sequence continues at coordinate 250,145,253 of OY992531.1, read as the reverse complement.
ATAGAATATGTAAGGACAAGTCAGTGACTTAGATTAGGAAAATGAGGTTCCAGCAATCTTTGAAACATGAACAGGACTCTTGAGCAGAATTGCTGGAGTCTACTGTCATATACTGGGGACACAAACTAAATTTGCTTGCTCAATTTTTGACTTACACCCGTCGTGTTAAATTGTATGTTCCTAGTAAAAAAATTGGAGTTTCGTCCATTTGCATATTATGTGCATACATGTATTTATCATTCAAAATATCCAACGTTGTGGCAAAAGTCCCCGTTACTTAACTATAACAACCCTCTTTTTAGATATGATTCATTGTAAATCAAACTCTCATAGCAAATGCGGTCCTGTTTATATATGTAGATAGGCTAAGCAGAAAATTACAACGACCGACGACTACGATTCGACTATGAAGGGTGCACACATCATGTTTCGTTGGAAGAGGTATACCCCTGATGTGAATCCTAAACCATACTCCCAATTCTGTTTATTTGCATTATTTGGCCCGGGTCCTTTTCAGTGAACTAGTTATTTTTGTGAACCAGCTACCAAGACTAGGCGTTCAGCAATGGTAGAAAACTTTCAAAGGTATAGCATTTTAGACGTGCATAAGCGCAAAACAACATCTCATATAGTATTTTTTGGATGTGGATTTGGATGTGCATCATGCAGAGGGAAGTGATTTGTCCTAACACAACAATAGATATGTCTATCTATATGGTTAGATATGTGTTAGATCCCTCTTTTTGGTTTTCAATTAAAAATTAAATTTTATACCTTCCGTTTCAAATATAGGCAAATAGGGTGTTCCTAATATCTTTCAAAAACTAACATTACAACATACTGTACTGTAATTTTTGAAGCTTAACCTAGTAATATAGTTAAACCTAACCATCACTTTAGAAATTCGAGGCTATAAAGGAGCTCAACATTGAAGATATTAAATATTTATTACAATAGGTTCGTTACATTTCTAACGAAAATCAATAAATTAATTTCTTCTTATAACTTTTTTGTTTATTAAAAAAAACTAATTATAGAAAAACTCATGTACTCACGTACGCACGTAAGTTATACTTCTTTAGTGTGATACATAACAATATTATTATCTATAACTTTCGCACAAGCCCTCTTTGCTGAAGAAACGGCACATTTTCCAAGCATCGACTCTGAACGAGCAATAAAAACTTTGTCGTGGATAAAGTTTCCATATCTCGGATATCTACATAGATGTCCGAAAAAGATCCAGGTTCCGATATCCAAGCCATCCAAATAGTTAAGGGGATCCGAATAATTAAACGATAATTAAGATCTGACATTATCCGGATATTGTCGGTTACCCGGTTCCAGATTCAAATCCAGGTCCAGTTTCATGAGTTGTGTGTACAGTATATAGGCTTCACAGAGTTGTCTTTGAAACTTTTTTGCTAAGTTTCATTATTGTAAGATTTTTTTTATATATGTCCCATGTTTAACCTAAACTAAATATACACCAAACTAGATGTGGAACACTATCAGTTGAGACTCTCTCATTTAACATTCAAAATATCCGACACTATCTGGATATTACTTTTATCAATGCGATTCATATGTTTTGAAGTAGTCCGAATATTCAAATTATTCGGATATCCGGATACCAACATATGAATGAGACAATATGTATAGATCCGACACTATTTCGATAGTTGAGATTGACCCTATCCGTATGTGTAGAACTTTTCTCCAGCGCCGAGCGAGGGCAATGCATTTCAATGACTTACTATGACAAAGCCGTAGAAACAAAACCTATTGCACTCCTTTTTACTTGAGATATTTACAAATTCCTGTAAAATTTTAGTCCATTATTTTACTGTTGAAACGGCCCTCAAGACGAATTAAGTTTTGTATGGGAAAAAAAATATAATATAATAATAATATAATATACATGATACAATTTATATATAAAATTCTTAAAATATTTTCAAGAACAAATTTTGGTATGCAAATCTGAAGTATGTATTTATGTGTATATAAAAACAAAATTTGAAAAAAATGCTCAGCCTGTTTTTGAGATATCGAATTTTTAAAAAAAAAAATTGAAACATTTTTTAAAAATTCAATAACTTTTTTTGAAAATTTTGATATGCAATATTATTTACTCTTATCTGAAATTTGTGCATACAAAATTTCATCTAGATCCGTTTAGCCGATAACGAGAAAATTCAAAATAAAAAAAAAATGTTATTTGACAGGTACTATAAATATTTGCTAAATGTAAAGTTTTATAATTTTCAGTAGTAGATCATACTAATTTTAGTATATAAAAAAAGTTTAACCAAAATCGTAGGAGTCGTTTTTAAGCAAAAAACTATTTTGCTTTGCGGTTTTTTGACTTTTGTATGGAAGGTACCTTTATTTTTTCATATATGTAAAATTTTTTCTAAAAATATTTTATAGAATTCTAAAAAACTCTTAAGTATCAAGTTTCAAAAAATCGATCGTCGTTTTCGAAATATTTGATTTTCAAAAAAAAACTTTGAAACATTTTTTAAAAATCCAAAAAATATTTTTACAAAAATTTTGGTACACAAATCTATTTATATTTTTTTGAAGCTTCTGTATAAAAAAATTATTGAAATCAGTCGTACCGCTTTGAAGAAAATAAAAAAAAAATGGTTCTGTGGGAGGTACCATTAATAAACATTTATGAAAAATGGTTTTCCAACCAAAGGGAGCTTTTATTATAATAAATTTATTGAATTTTTTTTAAGAAAAGTTGTCGAGCCGTTTTTGAGAAAAATACGATTATGTAAAATTGCTAAAAAGAATTGTATGGCAGGTACCATTATTTTTGGTTCTAAAAAAAAAATGAAAAAATCGTGTAGACATAATCACCAAAAACCACTATGTACCAAGTTTGAAGAAAATCTATCGAGCCGTTAAGGCTATAGACGAACAGACAGACAGACATACAGAATTGTGCCACCCACTTTTTTGATGTTCTCTTTCATCGTAATACATAATAATGTTTGATTATTATCTCAAACATTTTTTTTTGCACGAATCCAAAACTTGCCTTATAGTACCTATACCTATCGCAAGTACAAATGGTAGGTTTTTTGGAAAAAATTTTAGGGCAGTTATTTTCTCCACCTATTGATAGACATAAAATGGAAAATTAGATTTCATATGTAGGTACTATATGGCAAGTTCTGGATTCGTGGAAAAAAAATTGAGATAACAATCAAACATGACATTACGATGATAGAAAACACGAGTGGGTGGCAAAATTCTGTCTGTCTGTCTGTCTGTCCGTACTTCAACTTACAGCCTAAGCCACTGAAGCGATTTTCTTCAAATTTTGAACTTAGGATTTTTTTTGTAACTCTCCAGAGGGGAAATTGAAATTTTTTGTTTAGCTTGAAAAATAACGGTACTTGCCATACAACCGTAAAGAAAAGGCTAATTTACCTCGAAAACGGCTCCAACGATTTTGATAAAAAAAAAATCAGTGTGTTATTGTGTACTTTTTGGTATACAAAAAAATGTCCAAAAACTGTTACTAACGATACCTGCCATATAACAGTTTTTTTTTATTTTCTATTTTCTCTTTAACAGCTTAACCTATTTCAATAAATTTTTTATAGAAAAGCTCCTTTAATTTTAAATGTCAATAATATTGCATCAAAATTTTGAAAAATGTAAATTTTGGATTTTTTTAAAAATATTAATTTTTTTTTTTTTTTTGAAAATTCAATATTTTGAAAACGGGTTGATGAATTTTTTTGAAAATAATTTATAGATGTATATCAACAAAAACTCAAAACTGGCATTCAAAAATTTGTTTTAAAAATATATTTAAAATTTTATACATACAAAATTAGTTTTTAAGAAAACCGCTCCAACGATTTTGAAATTTTTTTGTTTGCATATATTCTATTATTTCAAGTAATAAATGCTTTTTATGTATTTTCCTAATTTTTTTATATTTGTTTTATATTGACTTGTATATTTTAAAAGTTCTTAAACTCCAAGCAACTTGAACATAAGAGCAAGTAAGTGCGATCCAGTAGTATATTTTATTTTTTTAATATTCTTCTATGGTTCTAAAATTCAAGAAATATTCGGTTTAGATTTTGTACCAAATCTTAGGCTAGGAACGCACTTGCAATTGTCAGTCTGTGCGATTACAAGCTTTTTATGAGAATGCAGGCACATTCGTCAAGGGACAAGGAATCACAATTATTAATAAAACATATCTTGCTGACGATAAGCCTAGAAACGAATTTTTGTCATTACGATCAAGGCTAGAAACACACTTGCGATTTTCGGCCGGACGATTAATCAGTCGCAAAAAATAACTAGAACACATGATTTTAAATGTGAATGAAAGCACATGTCACCAAAAAATCCTACCTAGTTGTGATCACTTTTGTTAGTCGCTGCGACAGACAATCGCAAGTGTGTTCTTATTCTAAGAAAATAGATATTTCCATTATTTGTCGCACAATTATATAATCCCAAACAAATGCAAATACAAGGTGTTACAAGTGCGCACGCGCAGATCCAATTAATTTCATGTCACGATTTCTCGGTAGCGTTTGCGTTTTATATCATTTAAATTCATATGTGACTGAATAGTCGCACGATTGAAATCGCAAGTGCGGTCCTAGCTTTACATAGGTGTTCCCATATAAAGCTTATTTCGTCCTTGAGGCCAGGTAATGGGTAAAATAATGAGCTTTAATTTTACAGGATATTTTCATTTATTTGGAAAACATTAGGGGCACATCATTCAAAATAAAGCAATGTCTTTTTTGAAGATCACCCTATATAGTGCATCATCATCATTATCGTGTCCTGTAACCCCGGCTAGGGCATAGGTCGTCAACAAAACGTCCCCATCCTACACGGTCTGCTGCAAGGTATTTTAACTGTGGCCACGTCCACGGGACTCTGCTTCTGCTAAGACAGTTGATTTCCATGTTGTTCTTGGTCTTCCAACCCATCGTGCACCCTGAGGATTCCATTCAAAGGACTGCTTTGCAATTTCATCGTTTAGTTTCCTCAGTGTGTGACCAATCCATCGCCATTTACGCTTTATGTCGACATCCAGCCACTCTTGACTTGTCCTGCGCCACAATTCCTCGTTTGATATTATTTGTGACCAGCGAATCTTTAGGATTTGGAGAAGACACCGATTCACAAAATTGCAAATTTCCCATATATGAGGTGCCAAAAATCGTTATGACCTTGAAATTTTTAAAAATTCATTGTAAAAATCTATACCTGACCAATTACTGAAACTAGCTGACTTTTTATATGATCTATCCTATCATTAGTTGCTACTCAATTGCGAATTAGTTACGTAAAAAAAAGTTTTATTGCATTTTTGGTTTGCGAAAAAATGGGTGTCCTACTAACTTTCATATGAAATTAGCAGGACAACTTTCTCAAAAATGAAGATAATCGAGTTGAGTACTTTTTACTCACCGAATTTGGCGAGTTAACTGTGGTTCAACGATGCATGGATCAAGCATGTAATTTAATTGTCTATTTTCACATGCTTGAACCTTGAACCTTGAACCATCGTTGAACCACTGTTAACTCGACAAAATCGGTGAGTTAAAAGTACTCAACCACGATTAAAAATTGAATTTACATTTAAAGAATTTAAATTGTTTTTGCGTAGCTAGTTTATTAGTTCTCAATAACCCACTTTTTCAGCTTGATTATCTTCATTTTTGAGAAAGTTGTACTGCTAAGTTCATATGAAGTTAGCAGAACACCCATTTTTTTGCAAACCAAATATGAAATAAAATTTTTGTTTGCGTAACTAATTCACAATTAAGTAGCAACTAATGATAGGATAGTTTTTAACCTGAATTTCCAAAAGTGTCCTGCTAACTTTATATGCATAAGAATTTCAACTTAGTGCGTTAGGATATTTGACTGGATTTCCAAATTGGGGACAGAGTACTGAAGGCAGCACGAGCTTTATTAATTTTACTTTTAACGTCCAGATAGTGCATAGATGACCTCACATTTAAATTAAACTGTCTCTTCTAGTGAATCACATAATTATACTCTGGTACCGAATTTGAAGCAAATCTTTCAAGCGATTTAGGTTTAATTACGATAAAAGACAGATGCGACTGACCGACGCGTAGCCAACGGCATGACGGAAGCCATTTTTTTTTTTTTGAAGGCACCATAATCTTAATTTTCCTTCATTTTAAGATCGATTAAAATACTTATATTTTCCACGAAACCATTACTCGCCCTTAAGAGCAAGTAAAAATGTCTGCCTTTTAGAATGCAATTAGATATTATTAAAATTGGTCTTTTGACAGATCGAAATTTAGAACAAATATTTTTTTACAAGCCCGATAAGATTGGAATAGATATCAAAAAACAATCCTACACGTTTGCAAAAAAAAATTATGTCGGAGTTAATCTCAGGGCAAGCAGAAGGGTTTCTAACCTTTGAAAAAGAAGAGTCTGACAGTATATATTATAAAAGTTGAGTTAACTCATTTAGTGTGTAGATATTTATTATGGTTTTGGCTCTGATTAAAACCTTAATATTTCTACGTAAAACCAATACCGGCCCTTTTAAGCAAACATCTATATTTATTATTTTTTTTTAAACTGCGTCTTTCATTAATAAATAATCCATTTTCCCATGTTTGCATTATAAAGAGAATCAGCAACAACGAAAGTAAAACTGGCATTCCTGTTCTTTTGTGTAAACAAAAATTGAGGTCACCAAATCAACATATGTAAATGAATTTGACTGCAAAAAACAGGTTTTAATTTTTTTTTGTCGGCAGGTAACTTTATTAATTAGCCAAAAATTAAAAATCATCAAAAAAGAATATAATGACAACAAACTAGAAAGTGAAAAATTTGAATAATCTTTTATCAAAAATGCTTCAAGCGTAATAAATTAATGAACAAAAGTAAAAGTCATTTACAAACAAACAAAGAAAAATTTGGTGGATGACTGAATATGTCATTACTGGATTTGAATGTACTGAACTCTTAAAATATATTGCGATCTGGAGTATGTAGCTGTTTCACAAATGCTACTTTTAAAATAAATTCCACTTTCTGGTTCAGTGCATACCTATAAGAAATTCCCAGATGTCTAATCTTTTTCTCTTTTTTTGTTTTCACAATTTAAGACGAAATTTCTAACATTAATTTACACCACATTGTATCAAGGTGATATGCGAGCCAACTAAAACGAATCAATCAATTTCTCCATCACCTTGCATATCAAAGGAGTTGGTTAGGTTTGGTATGGTATCATCTCTATTTACAATCCTGACCATCATCACTTTGATTGTTTGAGAAAAATGCAAAAACCATTTTCACAACGTTTCTCCAGCAGTCAGATAGTTTCAAAGACTCTTAATGCTGCGCTCACGTAAATTCGGTCGAGAGTTCGTCCAAAGATCACAAAAGACCATCACCACCACACACACCACACCGAACATCAACCGAAGATCGTCCAAAATGGTCTGGGAAAAGATTTAATTTCGAGTGCAACGCAGATACTTTTTTCGCTCATTGAATGGGGGAATTAGAAAATTGGATTGACGTGCCGGACAGATCAGAGTGTAAGATAATGATCAAGTCCAAAAAATTTCCTAATAATTTCATACAGATTCTCGTACCTAAAGTCCAAATTATCTGAAACCCGTTTAAGGTTTGATGCCAAACTTTTTGATCGCAAAACATTCCAAACAGCTTTATCATTAATGAGATTGTGTACTTTTTGCAAGGCACACTGGGGGTCTTGTTGGAGTCTTGAAAGCGAAACACAGCAAGCACCTTATGGTGGATGGCGAAGTGTCTCTCATTCATGGTATACTTGAAGTCGCGATTTGTCCACTCAACGCCTTCGTCTTGTTTATTGTACCGACCACTGTTGCTGCATGACAGTAGTGGAATTTCATTGCTGCACTGCTGGTCTTCTGTTCCATGGAACGAGCAACGGTTTGACATTTGAAGACCGCCACGCTACCATGCCAACTCTAACCAAATTCACCATGAACACCTCACGGTATCGGCACTCGGCAGTGTAACGACCTAGTTGAGAAAAATTCATGAGATTGGCGCTTGGAAAATCGTGAGTAAGCAATACATAGGTGCAGAGAGGTACAAGCTACAATCGGGTGAATTCATTACGAAATGATTGTAAATTTTATGTGAGAGATATTTATATTTTAATAAACTGTGAATTAATATGCAAGTTATGTTGTTTAATTTTCGGTTGATTAGCCGTTTATTGGTGGTGAGATTAAATATAATTTATTTTTTAAATCCGGTCCTGCAGTTTAGTGTAACCAAAGTTGCAGCTACTTTGTGGAACATAAACGAAAGGTTAATGGGTGGAATTATTATTATTGACAAATAGTAGGTGGATTTTACTGGACTTCACATGTGTGGATAGGTAATTATTGTTACTAAATTATAGGTTTAAAGAATTCTGTAGGTTTTAAATTTAATGAATAAGAAATTATTTTAATTAGAAAATCCCACATTAAGTTCATTTTCTTGGGGTTAAGAATTTGTTCAAGGACAATAATTATGTCAAAAATATTGGTTATGTTATTAAGAGCGGCTGAAAAGTATTTCACACAAAACTTCTAGATGATGCCATTTTCTAAAGAAAAGAATCTGAAACTTTTCTTCACCCGACTTATCACCTAGACCCTAGAAGATTTCGCCATTTCAAAAAACGTACAACGACCAAAATGTCGCTTTTTTCGTGTATTAACTCTCGAAAACTACGTAGTGCAAAGTTTTCTCATTATTACCTCTACAAAAACTAAGATCCTGTGATTCGTCACTCTTAGACGTGGCGTGTCTGCAAACTCTTGACGCTTTGAAAATGAATATTCGTCAAGTTATGGTCAAGCTATTGCCTCGTATGTGTTGAAAAATTATCGAAAATCACCTTGTTGAAATCGAATCCCATGCAGGATATTCCAAGGAGTAATATTCCATTTATAAGATCGCAAGACCCAAACAAATTATCTTTGTAATCCTGTCACTTGGGCGCCATTTTTATAAATTTGTATAAATGGCACCCAATCTGTAGTCCAGTCAGGAAACCGAAATCCCTGCAATTTTTGTGGTGGGACCTTATTTTTATTTTTGACATTAATTTATTTTAAGGATACAATTTAGCTTAAGGGTCATTGTTGTAATCTTATCGCTTGGACGTCATTTTCAAAAATGGCGCCCAATCTCTGGGAAATGGTAAATTAAAAAAAAAACACCAAAATTACTTGAAAAAACTTCCATTGCTAAAAAAAGGGTTGATGTCTTGAAAGATAGGTGTTAAGTAGACACATCATTTGGTAAAATGTCAGTATTGCCACTTTTCGGGAATATACTTTTTCTTATGTCAAAGGAAGGAACCTCTATTTTTAAAATTTTTTTTTTAACATTTTCAACATGAAAAAAGTTGCGGCAAAGGCCTCCAGATACCAAACACGTGTTGGAAAATAACAATTGATATCTTTAAAATTGGTGTTGAGAAGACGCACTATCGGTTAACATTTCGATGTTGCCACTTTTCGAAAACATACATTTTTTTGAGGTCAAAGGGTGGGCCTTCCCCTTTTTTCGGTATTTTCAATATTTTGAACATATGAATAAAGGCGTTTCGCGTGGGTTGAAGTTGGTTGAGTAGATGTATTTTCCAATAAAATGTCAGTGTTGCCACTTTTTAGAAACATACTCTTTTTTATGTTAAAGGTCAGAACCTTCACTTTTGTTGGAAGTTATTAATGTTTTGAACATGAAAAAAGTTCTAAAAACACCTTCAAGTACCAAACAGCTTTGGGAAAATAAGTAGCAAGTTTTTTTTAAATTCACAAAATAGGTATCAAAAATTACCAAAAATATGGAAGGTCCACTTTTTAACATAAAAATATGTTCCCGGAAGATGGCAATACTGACATTTTATACAAAGGTGCTTTTACTCAACACCTATCTTTGAAGACATCAATCGGAGCCACAAAATGGATAGCTTGTATATAGATATCTCAATCAAGTATTTTAGCTTACTTATCATCCAATGTTATCTATATAGATGATGACTTCATGGTTGTAAAATTTTAATTCTGAATCACAAAAGAGGTTTAAGATACCTAAAGCCAAATATTTTCTTATTTTTCTTCAACAAGGATAATTGAATTCATAATTAAAAATCCATTAAAAACTAAAATAAGTAGCCGGCTTCACCCAAAAATATATTAACATCACTTAGACAACAGCAGTAACTCTGTATAAACAAATGCAAATGATCCACATTTTTTATAACCTTGTCCGACAACTTCATTCAAATTTCAAACCTGTTAAACTCTATACCGCATTCAATGTTCGCAAAACTAAATTCCTCATCGATGAATGCGTGTTTGTGTTTATATTGCGAACAATATGACTGGAATTAGTGAAATTCAAATTAGCAAAAGGCACGGCCGGGGAGTCGCCTATTTGTATGCGTCAGTTTTTTTTTATTTTTTCTTTCTTTTATTGTGTTTTGTGTGGACATTAACCTCAGCCACACCTGCTTCCGTCCAAAAGACATCGTTATCGTTGTTTGGTGATGGTGGTGCAGCTATATTAAGGACCTGCCGAGTCGACCGACACAAGGACACACTATTTACATGCGCTCATAATGGTTTCATAATAATCAACATCCAGTTTCCCCCATAAAAAAAAGTTAGTGGACAGGTGAACGAATCAAAAAGAAACCACAGGTAGAGCGGTGGATGGTGTTGAACAACATTATGGATCAAATTTTATTGTGAGTAGATTGACTCATATAAAGTGTTTCCTAGGTCAAAAAACCTGGGTAAACATTGAAATGTTTATATTTATTTGGGATGTAGGATCGCACTACATTACAACGCTACAGGTGCATCAGTGATGGTAACAAGATACGGGTCAGGCCTTGGGTGTTATCGATGAAGGCTCATTTGGATCACCTGAAAACTCATCATGTAATGAAATTGACGGCTTCCTTTTGAAATGAAGTTACATTGTAACGACATGAGAAAATGTCCTATTATTATACTTTCTACAAGAACCGATGATGTCCTTAGGTGTTGAAAAAAATGTTATACATACCTACCTGTGGTTTATTTTTTAAAATAATTTTTAGTTAAAGAAAGTATTCAAACGATCACTTATAAAGTTATGTTTGACATCTTTTGTTCTTTTAATTTTAGATCAATGACACTGGTCAACAAAATTTATTTATTTTTTTTGTTACAGAAACCAAATTATACTTTTTCGTAGGTTTTTGGTGTGTTAAACTCGAATCTAGGTCAGAAAAATTCTATCGGGGCACGTTTTTGAGATATTCCCGTTATAAAATCGAAAAAAAAAAACATTTTTCGCTGTTTTTAAAGTTGCATTGTAACGTGAGGTAAATTGTTTTAGCAAAATTTTTAATGGTTTCTGAAAAACCTAATATTCTTCTTTTAAAATCAGTTTAAATCTTTCCAATACCTCTTTTTTCTCGGAGAAATCTTCAGTTAATTGTAGGCTTTCCATTTATGACATAAATACAATGTAAAGGAGAATGGGCAAACATTTATGGGATCTGATCCATTTCCCAATTAGAATGTGTCATACATTGTTGAAAAGGTTATTGTGAGTACATCATTTCATTATATGATGGCCATGGGGTTCACACTCTACAATGACGCGTTTAGCCAATATGGCCGATTATTCAAAATGGCCGCCCATATAAATGTCAAATTATTGAAAGACTGTTTATTATGCCCATATGGGATATCATTTCATATGTTTTTTGGGTCAGGAAACTCAAAAATGTTATCAAAAATTATGTTGAATGAGAATTTACTAAAATAATTGGTATTTATACAATAAAATTTCTGATGACTTTCAGGGGGTTCCAAGGGGACAGGCATGGTGGGTCCTCTTTCTACTGCAGCTGAACGTGGTCAAAACGGAGAACTTCTAAACAGGAGCTGCAGAGTCCCATATGATTAACTGCTTCAACTAAAAATCTACACTCCACTCTAACTGAATAAACACAACAATTTTCAGAAGTACTTTGTCCATTTTTCCAAATATTGTGCATTTTCAAGAAAAAATAAAACGCATATAATTTAATGTTATGGCCAAGAATTAAGCTTTATTATAAAGATAAGGGTTTGCCATTATGTTTTAAAAATGATTTCGGGCAAGTGGCCCCCGCGGCTGGCTCGAATAAATTCCAGCCGATAAGCCCAATTTTCGGCCACCAATTTTCGAAGTGATGGCGGATGGACTCATTCGGGTCTTCTTCGATACTCTATTCCACAGCAGCAATAGCGTCTTCGGTGCGCACTGTACGGCATCTCTGAGGATGTGTATTATCGACTAGAATAAACGTGGTGCGATACCGATCCATGGTTGCTCAAATTACCGACTCTGCTGGGCGATTATGTCGACCGAATATTGGAGCAAGCGCGTGATGCACGATTTGCAAACGTTGTTCAGGAGTAAATCTATTCATTATGAAATGGCAAACCAAACTGAGCATAAATCAAGTGACCAGCTGTCAAAAAGACCAACTCCGAAAAAAGTATTGCCAGATTGAAAACCACACGTCCAAAAAAAACACCCTTTATCATTGACTTGATGATACTCATTGTTTGTTTGTGACGTTGGCAAAATAAACCAGAAAAAAATTCTAAAAGCCCCGATATTCTTTCTCTGGATCTCTTGCATGGTACTCCTCATCAAAAATTGCAGTAACAATTTTTCCATAACAATTTCACTAGACTAACATACATGTCAAAGGGTGGATTTGTAGTTCTTTATAATATTTTGAACATGGAAAATAAGTTGCAAATTTGTTGGTGCTCAAAACATAAAATTACCAAAAAAGAGGAAATCTCACACTTTGACTTCAAAAAAAGTATGTTCCCAAAAAGTGGAAAAACTACTCAACAGCTATTTTTAAGGCGTCAACCGTTATGTTTTCAATACACGTGTGGCGTCTGGAGAAGTTTCCGCAACTTTTTTCATGTTAAAAATATTAAAAATTATAAAAAATGGACATAACATAAAAAGTATGTTCCAGAGAAGTGGCAACACTGACATTTTACCGGAAGGCATATTATTAACAACTATTTTTTGAGACGTTAGACTTTAACAATTATTTTTCCAACACGCTTCTGGAGAAGTTTCCGCAACTTGTTTCAGGTTAAAAATATTAAAAACTAAGTACAAAAAAAAATTTCCTTCACTAAAAGTGGCAATACTGACATTTTAACCGAAAGCGCGTCAGCTCATGAAAAATATTAAAAAATATCAAAAATGTGGAGGTACCGCCCATTGACATTAAGAAAGTAGACATGTTCCCGAAAAGTGGCAGCACTGAAATTTTACTCGAAACGGAAACAGCTATCATTTAAAATATATTTTCACTATGGAAGTTTTCCATGTAATTTACGGTTTTTTTTCCATTTTCCACAGATTGGGCACCATTTTTGAAAATTGCGTCCAAGCAATAGGAATACAACCATGATTGCTAATCTAAATTAACATCCTAAGCATGTCAAAGATAAATTACAAACATAAAAATAAGGTCCCAACCGGTTTCCTGACTAGACTACAGATTGGACGCCATTTTTTCAAAATTGTGTTCAAATTTCATCCTTAGTGTGAAAAAAAGATCCCCCTAAAAACCGCACGGGATTTGGTTTCCTGATCGGACTATGATTTAAGAACGCTTCAGATCTAATGTTAAAGATTGGCAAAAAAAATAAATTTGTCTTGCCACCGATCAGTCCTTAAAATAAGGAAATCAATGCCAAGTGTTTAGAAGTTGATAGTTTATATAAAAATCTCGGTTCACAATTTTTCTAAAAAGCTATTTAAACATTGTTATCTTTCCAAAATTTTAAGAAACAAAACAGAGTGCTATCACAGCATACCATGCCAGCGGCGTCACTAAAATATTGTTATCTTCATTTTGTCAATGTTTGTTTTACTTCTTCGTCAGAATTTACATCAAGGTTATACATAAGTAAAGTACATCATGAATCATTGCACTTGTCAATTTTCAACTGTCACTCTTATTGTTTAATCCTCTCTCATTCTCTTTATAGCTTGTGTGTTATAAAACCATCATCCGTAGTTTTGATGTCAATATTTACACCCAGGTATAAAAAAACACTGATTCTTTCATTAGAATGCGACATCCCGCTGCAATAATTCTTCACACTTGATTACGTAGTCGTCGGTCTTCGTCGGTCGGTGCTATTCTTTGGGTTTTTACCACACAGGCGGTCAAACACGTGGAAATATTTTCAACCGTGTGCTTCTTTTTTTGTTTGTTGTTGTAGTTGCTTTATAGTTTTATGCTTCATTATGAGATTATATGAACTTCCCTGAATTTCTAGGAGCAATCCATAAAACTTCTGTTTGCCAAGAATCGAGGACAATAGTAAGATATGTCCTGCTGCATCCTGTTGATAAATAGTTTCTAACTCACTGTATATGGTATGACATTAGGCACTATCAGCGCGCCTTTATTTGTGCCACACAGAGTGCGGAAGATGCTTGGTATTATAAAAAGGTACCTATGTACGTTTCGAATCCTTGATGTGCTGACCAGAATCCGGTTTACCTCATCCCATTGGAATAAGGTGCTGATTGCCATGCAATTTCATAACAAAGAAGAAGAAACTATTAGCCTCTCTCCGGCAAGGACAATCCAAGATAAGCCCCAGATAGGCAAATGTAGAAAAGTGTGTGTGCAAGTATATTCTGCTATCCAAGAACCAAGACTATATAGCACTTCAAATTCTCATCTAACTTATAACTTATTTAAAACTTAATCTTGAGTGCATCCCTGCAGCTGTTTCACTTATTTCACTTATTTCACTTATTTCACTCTTTGGGAGTTCTTAAGTGGGCGCCAATTTAATTTATTTCTTCTGGACATTAATCAAATTACATTAACATTAAATGATTCTTATCTCGATCCCCCTAACGAATCGAACTGCAACAGAAGAAAGACAGACAGACAGAATAGAATATACAGTGGCGTTTTATAGAAGAAAAACAATTAAAGAAAATACAAAACAAGTAGTCTCTAATTCCTATCTGTGAGTGTTCTGAAGGCTGTCTGACAGCTCAAGCTGTCAAAGATAATACTCAATTCCTCAACAGAGACGACGAGAAGCGAGTGTTTCAAAAGATGACGAAGATTAATAAGTTCTTATAAAGTGCCATTGTCATCCAGCAAGGAAGTGATGGGGGCTTTATAAACCTTATGCTTACATAATTGGAATTCATATAGGATCAAAATGCATTAACATTTTGTCTCGGACATATGTAATTAAATGTTAAATTTTAAACTGAACTGATCAGGGATCATTCGTTATTAATGATTTTTGAATTTTATTGTGCTGCTGTCAATTCATGAATCATTTTCTTATCTTTAGTTAGGTATCAAAATGGGACTAGTTACTTTCAATGTAACCTTTTATTTTACAAAATTAAACTATGTGTGGTAGGTTATGGACACCTTTTTTGATATCAAGTCAATGTAGATGAGACAAAATGCAAGGAGAGATAGAGGTCTATACAATGCATTTATAGAATACCTAAACTGAATGACAAAAACAAAATATTATCAGATCAGATAAGGAAACTTAATCTCCAATAAAAAATTTAATTTCAATGAAAAAAAAAACATACGAGTCCTTTCCTTTTTTACTAGAACTCTTTGAAGGAAAATTTTCTAGAAGAGACATCTAACTTGTACATTGGTATGAAAAAATAATCGATTTCTGGCTGAATTTTAAGTTTAAGTTTAAGTTTAAGTTTAAGTTTAAGTTTAAGTTTAAGTTTAAGTTTAAGTTTAAGTTTAAGTTTAAGTTTAAGTTTAAGTTTAAGTTTAAGTTTAAGTTTAAGTTTAAGTTTAAGTTTAATTTTAAGTTTAAGTTTAAGTTTAAGTTTAAGTTTAAGTTTAAGTTTAAGTTTAAGTTTAAGTTTAAGTTTAAGTTTAAGTTTAAGTTTAAGTTTAAGTTTAAGTTTAAGTTTAAGTTTAAGTTTAAGTTCAAGTTTAAGTTTAAGTTTAAGTTTAAGTTTAAGTTTAAGTTTAAGTTTAAGTTTAAGTTTAAGTTTAAGTTTAAGTTTAAGTTTAAGTTTAAGTTTAAGTTTAAGTTTAAGTTTAAGTTTAAGTTTAAGTTTAAGTTTAAGTTTAAGTTTAAGTTTAAGTTTAAGTTTAAGTTTAAGTTTAAGTTTAAGTTTAAGTTTAAGTTTAAGTTTAAGTTTAAGTTTAAGTTTAAGTTTAAGTTTAAGTTTAAGTTTAAGTTTAAGTTTAAGTTTAAGTTTAAGTTTAAGTTTAAGTTTAAGTTTAAGTTTAAGTTTAAGTTTAAGTTTAAGTTTAAGTTTAAGTTTAAGTTTAAGTTTAAGTTTAAGTTTAAGTTTAAGTTTAAGTTTAAGTTTAAGTTTAAGTTTAAGTTTAAGTTTAAGTTTAAGTTTAAGTTTAAGTTTAAGTTTAAGTTTATGTTTAAGTTTAAGTTTAAGTTTAACTTTAAGTTTAAGTTTAAGTTTAAGTTTAAGTTTAAGTTTAAGTTTAAGTTTAAGTTTAAGTTTAAGTTTAAGTTTAAGTTTAAGTTTAAGTTTAAGTTTAAGTTTAAGTTTAAGTTTAAGTTTAAGTTTAAGTTTAAGTTTAAGTTTAAGTTTAAGTTTAAGTTTAAGTTTAAGTTTAAGTTTAAGTTTAAGTTTAAGTTTAAGTTTAAGTTTAAGTTTTAGTTTAAGTTTAAGTTTAAGTTTAAGTTTAAAATTACAGTAGACGCTCGATTTAGTGAATCTCGAAATTGTGAACTATCCACAATAGAGAACACACAAAATTTTATAAAAAAACGTATTTTGTATCAAAATTTCGCGCAAGCATTTTACATAGTTTGAGAGCTGAGAGGAATTGTTTCTGTTTTTTGTCTAAGCTTGAGTGAAAGCCTTGTTTAATGCTTAGTTAAAATTAAAAACATTCACATCGAACGAAATGGGCATTTTGGATCAAATTCGCCTTTAGAAAGCCTTAGAAAACTCCCACTGTATTCATCAATGGGAGCATCTCTTAGAGCCATATTATTCACACTAGATGTAAATAAGGTTAAGTGAATTTTAAACCTGTCCTATTAATCCGAATTTTTTAAACTTTTCAATTTTAACTTTTGTTCATAATATTCACTCAAAACGCGCATTGAACTCGGTGGATTAAAAATGCATTACAACCGGTTAAACCGATTTTAAACATACTGAATGAATTGTATTTCAAAAATGAAGTTACTCTAGCTATTGCCGTTTGAACACAATATTTTGTTTGTGTTTGAATTTGAAAAAACTTCAAATGTGATTTTGCTTGGCTAAAATGAGTGCATGTACTGAAAATTAAGTTTAGACCTAGGTTGAACTACTTTAACAACTCCCTGGAGGGCAGTTAAACTTGAATCGGATTAAACGTGACAAGGTTTAATAAATAGGGTTTATTACCGGGTTTAACGAGTGAATATTGTGTGCTTTGGTGAAATTTTTGAGATTTAACTCACTTTTAACCAACTTGTAACATTAAAACCGGATTAATTGCGTGAATAATATGGCCGTTACAGACTAATATACATCAGTAAAAATAAAGGTATAAGTTTGACATTTTAACCGAAGGTGCTTCTACTCAACACCTATCTTTTAAGATATCAGTCGCTTTTTTCCAAAACATATTTGACGCCTTTAGGCGTTTCCGCAACTTTGTTCATGTAAAAAATATTAAAAATGACCAAAATACTGGAAACCCCACCATTTGACATCAAAAAATATTGTTCCCGAAAAGTGGCAGCACTGAAATTTTAACGGAATAACACCTATCTTCTACGACGTCAACTGTTATTTTTCCAAAACGCTGTTGGTATGTGGAGGCGTTACCGCAACTTTTGTATGTTCAAAATATTAAAAAATATCAAACAAGTGGAAGTTCCACCCGTTGACATAAAAACAATTGTTTCCGGAAAGTGGCAACACTGAAATTTTACCCAAAGGTACGCCTACTCAACACCTATATTTTAAGCCATCAATCGTTATTGTTGTCATGAACATTTTTTGAAGTAATTTATTTTGTTGTTTTTTTTTTATTTACTACACATTGGACGCCATTTTTTAAAATGGAGTTCGGGCGGCAGGATTTCAACAATGACTCCCAAGATAATTTATCCCAAAAAAAAAAAACAAGGTTTTCGTTTTCATGACTGAACTACAGATTAGGCCCCATTTTTTCAAAATGGCGTCCAAGTGACAGGATTACAAAAATGACTCCATAAATAGCGTGTAAGGATCATAAAAAATGTCACCCCCAAAAAGTGGAGGGGATTCGGTTTCCTGACCGGACTACTCACTGAGTAGTACTCAGTCAAATTATTGATTCAAATATTTTAAAAACAAACATGCATATTACAGCATTAGAACAGATCCGAAATTTAATTTAATTTAAATATTTTTAAATTGTATTTCCGTGATAAGGCAATTGTAGGAATTTCTTTAAAAATAGATTTACCAACACATTGAAACTTGGAGACAAATATTTGAAATCGTTTATTCATATCCTCGATAGTATAGTGGTCAGTATCCCCGCCTGTCACGCGGGAGACCGGGGTTCAATTCCCCGTCGGGGAGATGGTGGTTCATCTTTTTTTTATATTTTTCTTAAATAATTATTTTTATTTTGTATTTTTGTTTTAAATCAAAATATGTAATGTTAATTCAAAATAAAAATATGTTTGAACATAGGTACATACGAATGTATCAACAAAAAATCTAATTTTATGTTTCTATTCAAATTGTTTGTTAAAGAACACAAAGTTCATTAGACAAATGATTTAACTTGGAAAAATTCGTTGTCATCGGTCGTCGATCGTCGTTGTCAGAAAGTTCATTGACAAAAAAAGGGAGACCTTATTCCTCAAAAGATCCACAATAAAATGTAATAAATAAAACAACCTTGTGTGGGAAGGAGAAAAGATAAAAAGAGAAAACGCAAACCATAATGAAAGCGTGGGGGAATGAATTCAAATTCAATTTTGAAAACAAGCTCATCCGCCAACGGCCTTGTCAAGGTTGAATAACTTAAAAAAATGTTTTTGATTTTTGTAACTCTCTACCTCTAGTCTATATACCTTACATCTGCAAAAGGTATATCTGGTTTATTCTGTTCAACAACATTAACAGCTACCATCGAATAGGTTTGGCTTGACCATTGGTGATTTGGACATCTTTTTGTGGGCTTATTATGCTTCATCTTCTTTGAATCTCTTTCTTTTGGTCGTGTGTGATTTGAAATAAAAAAAAATAAAACAGAAAGCAGATGATGAGGAACTCGATTTCCTTGTCACTTAAAATCAAGTAAGGGGAAAACAACAAGAGGTACATTTGTCCATAACTGCCACACCAAAAAAAATAACTGTCGTGTGCGAAATCAAAGTATGGAACAAATCAAATTTGGAAATAAGAACACTCAAGCAACACTTTCCTATATGAAAATTAAAAAAAAAAAGTTGGTTAGGTAGCAAGGAATGAAAAAATACAAACGGTCCTCAATATTTTGTTGAGATTTATGGATATCAACCAATCCAATGAAATGGCAATAGTTTTCAAACTCAATAAGAAAAAAAATAGAATTTACAGCAATCAACCACAATTGCAGCCTTATCCTGCTTCATACAATTAGAGCAGCTGTTTTTTTTTTGACTACGGGTTGAAAGCAGATAAATTAATAGTAAATCTGACAAATGGGTCAAGGGAATAACTCCCTTGGGCTTGAAGAATGGTTGGCGCGTTCTAAGGGCACAATGCGCTTCTTTTGTGATTTATCAGAGCATTTAAGGCTCCAAATGGTGGCTTGATGCCTACCTACGTTTTGATTCCTTGATGCTGCCACCTGAAAACAGAAATGTTTTTTCCGAGGTAGGTTCTCCCACGAGCTGTTGCGCCACCAAATTTATTTATTTATTTTCCTATCTGTGTACCACATATGTTTTGACCTGGTAATATAAGGAAACGTTGAAGTCTAGCTGATATCAAAACTTTATAAATTAAAATTTGAAATTAGCTTTTAAAATGCTTAAAAACGTTTTCTATGCTAAAAAACCATGTATCGCATTTAAATATAAATATAAATATAAATATAAATATAAATATAAATATAAATATAAATATAAATATAAATATAAATATAAATATAAATATAAATATAAATATAAATATAAATATAAATATAAATATAAATATAAATATAAATATAAATATAAATATAAATATAAATATAAATATAAATATAAATATAAATATAAATATAAATATAAATATAAATATAAATATAAATATAAATATAAATATAAATATAAATATAAATATAAATATAAATATAAATATAAATATAAATATAAATATAAATATAAATATAAATATAAATATAAATATAAATATAAATATAAATATAAATATAAATATAAATATAAATATAAATATAAATATAAATATAAATATAAATATAAATATAAATATAAATATAAATATAAATATAAATATAAATATAAATATAAATATAAATATAAATATAAATATAAATATAAATATAAATATAAATATAAATATAAATATAAATATAAATATAAATATAAATATAAATATAAATATAAATATAAATATAAATATAAATCTTTCTCAAAGAAATTTGTTTTCGGCGTTTGTAAATAGGTAGGTATTAGATATTTGTTTGGGAGATATGACCCCCTCCCCATAGGATTTTTTGGGGTCAGTTTGTTTACAGCTAATCATCTTTAATCACTGATTACTGTGACTGGTAATTCCACAAATGTGCTTGCTAACCACAATTTTAGTCAATTAATTCATAGTTTGAGTTGTTTTGTCAAAATCGCTAATCAGCCATAATTGGTTGATTAGCTCCATTTAAATAGAGCCTGTGGAAAACTTATTAGAGTCCAATTTAATTTGGCTATGTGAACTTTTTGAGAACAGAGTTCAATATTAAATAATAATAATAATGGAGGGTTAGGCAGGCACGTAAAGCACATTTTTACAAACAAACAAATGACTAAATCAAAGATTTGACCATATAATGATGTTTTAATGTTCCTAACCAAATCGAAGCATTAAAAAAAAGGCTGCATAGTATAAACTCATTTAATTTTTGCAAAATGCACATTGCTTTGATTGAGCATTGTAGATAACCTATTAATCCCTTCCTATGTACCAACTTCCCTCTTAGTTGACCATATTGTCCGACGACCTCGACAAAAATGCCATTACCCATTATGCAAATTTTATCAAAAACAAAAACTACTTTCATCTTAACGGTATAACGTATAGGAAAGAAGGAGAAAAGAGGGAACGAAAAAACAATTCACCCGCAATAAAGTTCAGCAGGCTGCTGTTTTCTTCCTACACATCAAAAAGGAAAACCGAAACCGATATCAAATCGAACAGCAAAACAAAAAAAAAAAAAAAAATAGGTATACAAAAAGATAAAGGACTGGATCAACAAAAGAAAAAATGGGAAATAAATTTCAAAAACACACAACAACAACATCGCACAATCATAATCATAACAATCAAAAGAAAAAGAGGGTGGATGGATGATGAAGGCAAAAGAGTAATAATTTTAAAAGAAAACAAAAATTCCAACTGCGGGCATCATCGCATCAAACGAAAAGCCAATTGCATGCATTTTTTTTTTTTTTGGTTTCAATTGCAACCATGCAGAGTTGTTTTGTGTGTTAAAAATGCTGCACATCTGCCAATTTTTTCTTTTTATTTTCCATCTCTTTTTGTTTGCTTATTTTATAAATGAAAAAAGACGATAGAAAAATATCACACATTTCAATTAACTCCAACACCAAAAATATATACAACGAAAAACGAACAACGGTAGAATAAAAAAAAATAAGTAATAAAAATAATAATAAAATGTGTGCAGCCTGCAACCTACTACAAGAAGTTGAAATTGCTACTTTCAAAATTGAACGAATGAAGATGAGAAGCAGAAAATGATAAAAGTATTCCCTCTAGCTATGTTTTCTCCCTCTTACTGTCATAAAATTGTCATGCAAAGTGGGCGTCTCTCTCTCTGCCGTTGGATTTTTATTTCAATTTTTTCTTTCAAACTCATTCAATCAGTATACTTTGCAGCCATTCTTGCGCCATAGTACACTGCCAGCAAAAATACAACAGACCCATAGTTCGTTGTCTGTGTTTTAGAAATCAGTTGCTTTTCGTCAGTCATTTAAGTTGGTTGTGTCTTTTGATATACTCGTCCGGAATTATTTTGTATTATTGTGAAACACACGATCGCGTTAAATTTTATTAAAACAACAACAACAACATAAGAAACTCAAACAAAATTTAAGTGAACTGTTTAGTAAAAAAAAAAAACGACTCATATTTACATATAAGTGAAGTTTTTTAAAGTGAAACCGATATATAAAAAAAAAAAAATATTTCTTATCCAAGTGACAAACTAAAACATAGCCACAATATGGTTCGAAGTCTCGCACAGTGGACCAAAACTCTAAGCTTTCCCTCACGCCTCTCGCCAAACCGCAACTCGAAAGATTGCAGCGGCACCAATTTGAATCAGGTGAGCCCGGTGCCACCTCCAACACCCCCAAGGAATAATAAACTCACAAATTCGACATCGTCATCATCATCATCTCCTTCACCACCGCCACCAAATCACCACAACAAACCAATTACGGAATTAACACAAATTGTAAGTACTTAGCTTCTAATAGGTACCAACCGTGATAGTTTATGGAAAATGAATAGAAGTGTAGACGTAGCTTTAATTGATGAACTTTTATATTTAAATGGTGACCCACCCGTAATTTCTAGTTTTGCTGTCAAGTTTGAAAAGTCATTGCCATGTCAAAAATTTATAATTACTAAATTATACTCGTAACAACTCTGTTTGCATTCATTTGGAACTCCTCACATGGACAGGTGGTGTTAAACTTGCTCTAAGATCAAACGTAGGATGAAAATATGGAACTTTTTTTTTTAAATAAGCAAATTGACACAGTTTTCATTTTATTCTTAATGTATCAATATGTAGGTATACGGAGAGTCGGGCAATGATTGAAGAAGAAAATTACAAGTAGGCTAGGTACCTATACCTTTCATTCTTAAGAGAAGTTACGCGTAACTTACCAGTTATGCATGGAAAACCATGATTATTTTTTTATTCACACTTTTTGTCGATATTTTGTTCATACAGCATGAAGATGTTATTCTATTTTTCAGCTTAGCTTATGAAGAATAACAGTGTCTTTCACTAATGGTCATAAGAAGAAAATATTTTAAACTTTCATTCATGAGTCAGATTCCGTTGTGAGATAAACAGTTAGAGAAGCAATACCGAAAATCAAGTTTAGCATTATTAAGATGTTATAAATCTAGGTAGGTTAGGTAGGTAGGTAGTAGATAGACACATTCAAAATAAAATTTCTTCTTACTTTTTCTTATTTTGTTTGTGTTTACACATGATTTCTATAAGAATTTTAAAAGCAAAGAATAAATTAATACAACTTTATTAAAAATTTGCAAATTGATTGAATTTAATTTGCAACAACTATCGATTAGCAAATTGATAGAATTTTATTTTTTTTTGTCTACGTTTATAATGAAGCTCAATAAAAGGTTTTCAAATATGTACTTTAAATGCTTGACAGGGTTGGACGAACTTCGATTTAAATTCGAACAATTTATAAACATGAACAATAAATATCAACCAAATGTACCAACATTCTTTAAAGAATAAACAACATAGAATGGTTTTTGGTTTTTAATTGCAAATAATTCTTATAGGTATACATTTAAACACAGCATAAAGTAGATAAATAAATTGGTAAGGCGCCATATAGTCGGCTATAGTGAAAACCGGTTAACTCCATCTTTATTTTTATCATTAAAAAAACATAGAGTACCTACTTAAAAAATTACCAAAAAATACAAAAATCCAATAAATTTAATCAATTATTTTGTATGTAGCAATATGGAGTGTACAATAATAAATTTCTGTATTTTTTGGATTTATTTAAATATTCATAACATTTTATGTATTATTTTTAATATTATGTATATCTTTTTTTATTAATTTTTCTTATTTAATAAATGGCAAAAATTGAGGAGTTTAGGAGAAAAAGGTGACATTTTCACTTTTTCATTTTTTTTTTTTTAGAAATTGAGAAAAAAGAAATTTAAGTTTAAATAACTGTATGAAGAATGTCACCTTTTGTCCCGAAAGTACTTTTTCAAGTTGAATTTTCATTGATGCATGTTTTAATTCTTGACTTAATCTCCTTGGCATTCGATAGAATTCAGGGTTCTGGACCTAATTCAAAACAAAAAATAAAAAAACACCAAAAGGCAGGTTTCAGGTTTGTAGGTTGCAGCTTGATCTAAGCTCTCAACAACATAGAATCTGAAGTGTTAAATAAAAAAATGTGACCTTTTGTCCCTTAACTCCTATAATTTAGTGCGACAAAAGTAATTGAGCACGCAATCTAAAAATTTCAGTCTCAGTTTTTAAGGGGAAAAGTGAGGTATTTTTGAGAGGAATCTTGTTTATATTCCTGAGCCCTCTGAGTCCTCTGAGATCTCAGAAATATGTATAAACTGGCTAATTGTATCTTCATTGAATCAGAAATGTTTTATTCGAGGTACTGCCTCTTGCGAGGAACTGACAAAACCTCCAAGAGTATACTTGTCATGAAAAAGTGCTTCTCATTTAGCCGTTCGGACTCGGCAAAAAACTGTAGGTCCTTTCCATTCCTGCCAACAAACACGCACACAGGAATGGCTGTGAGTTGTAAGTCACTAGGCCCTGGTTCTCCACGAGCTGTTGCGCCATCCAATTTATTTATTTTTTTATTTATCTTCATTGAATCAATTTTTATGCGATTGAAAAGAACACTTAGCCCACCCAGGAAAATTGGACGAAAAAATGGCAAATTTTCGTAAAGATTTTCGAGAATTAGGAAAAACTGAATTTAACCCATTTACCCCCCCCTCTCCCCCTGTTACTTAAAATCTAAGATGTCAAAACAAAACCCTATACCAAAATTTAGTTATATCTTTTTTAAACAAAAAGTAAGCTCGCCAATAATTCATTAGAAATAGAAATTTCATCAAAATCGTATAGGAGCTGTTTTCGAGAAAATGTAACATGTTTTCATTGGAACAGTTTTCAAGAACTCTAGAGATTTGTCTGCAACAGTTTTAGAGTCTAATTTGAAATACAAAGGCTTAGTCGATAAACTAACACGTAGTTGTGCTATATTGGATTCAAGTTGGTTGTTTTTTCCGAAGAAATAGCAAGAGACATTTTCCTTTTTTAGCTCTGAGCAGATCATGGAGTAGAGCTCGAGCTAAAGGAGTTAGTTCTAAGCAGAGTATGATCACAGCTCTTCGATATAATTTTGAAACACATCTGAGCACTGAACTGTCAGATTATTGCGATGCGTTCAACGCACCAAAATTTCGCTCTGACTTTTTATTTTTATCTGACAGCTGGCCAATCAAATTAAAAAATGTGAACTGAAATTGATGTGCTGAACGCGCCCATTTGAAATGAATGAAAAAAAAGAGTGAAGTTGTGCTACGCTCAGCTATTTAATCCATTCGCTCGGTCTTTTTATTCTGAGCTCATGGAGCAAACTCCGGGCTTGCTCTGATTTGAAAAAGAAACAGAGAGCGAGGGTAGCAAAGGGATCCTAAACAAGGCGAACTTAATGTTAGGGTGTGTTAAACGATGAAACGATGGTCCATCTAAGGCATCAAGGCTGTTAGGGATTGTTAAACGATGGTCTTAGGCATAGAGTTCGCCTTGCTTACGATTAAATTGAATGTTTCTTAAAATCAAGATTAAAAGTAAAATGAACTCATAGGTCTTTGAAACTATCAAACACGACGCAATGTGTGTTGCAATATTTTATAATCAAATGAACTAGGAACTCTTTTTTTTTAGAAAAAGTTATCGCCTGACATTTAATAGGGTTCAGATGTAAACCTTTTTTATCACACCAAATAACAAAACTGTTTATATCATCTTGGAAAAGTAAACGATCACTCAAAGATTTAACGCTTTTGAAAATTTTCATATAATCCGCAAAATTGAATTTCAGTATAAAATATACAGAGAGATACGTCGTTGATAGCTAAGATAAAAGACGTGGGCCTAAATGACAATCCTGGGGAACTCTAGATTTGACAAAGAAAGGGTTGACGGAGACGGAGCTTCTTAGGCGTGTATTATGAATTGCTTCAAATGTACACATAAACACTAAAATCATACTCATAAACCCTCTTCGATGTATGCGTTGAAACGGAGGATGTTTCCGGCAGTATTATTATTTTATTTCATCTGGAACCCTACTATGTTTCAACACAAAACGCAAATGGGCTTGTTTTTTTGTTGCTTTCTTTATTTAGCATTTTGTTGTTTCGCTTTTTTTGTTTGGCTTTTTATTGCACAGCTTTGTTTATTTGGCATTCAATTACAATTTAAAATTTCGCGCGAAATTGAAATGGAAGTCAAAAGCTCGCAAAACAGTTGAATGCCAAATTAAAAAAAGCTTTGCAATAAAATGCCAAATAAGAAAATCGAGCAAAAAAAGAAATACAAAATTGAAAGTCCTCATAAGACCAAATTTTCTTTCTCCTTTTTTAATTAAATGCGTTAAGCCAGCGCGCTACCAGCGTGGTTACCAGTAGCAGCGAATTGCGCTGACATCGAGGAGGGACTCTGAATTCAAAATCATTAAAAAACACTACTAAAACCCTACTCCGCTGCAACGCAGGTGGATATACTGAAAGATAGTATGGATTTATTTACACATATTAGATAAACGCCATAAAAATACTACTCGTTTTTTGCGTAGTTGTTCTGAAAGAGGGCTTACGGTTGAAAACTCATAAAAGTACTACTAAACCCTCCTCGACGATAGCGCAACGTGTGCGTTGCTTCATAGGATCTATTTTGGATATAAGAACAAACCCAAGTGAGGAGTTTCGGAGGAAACATAAATACTTTAAATTTAAACGTGATGATGTCATGAGAAAGTTGATCAAAAGTCTAAGAATAATCCGTATGGATGCAGTCGAGTTCTTGCTTGTCCATGTTCCAACGCAGTTGAGCACTTATGCAAGAATGCAAGTAAATTGGTTACCGTCGATCGTTTTGCATGAATCCATGTTGTTCATTGCAGATTATTCTTACAGTTGAATGTCAAACTATCGCACATTACTAACGCAAAAAGCTTGGGAATACAAGATATTTTGGAGATTGGCCTGTAATTGCATCAAAATTGATACTCTTTTTAAAAACTGGTGTGATAAAAAGTTTTTTTTTTCATTTTCTAAGGACACATTACATAAAGTCGAAACAGCAAAAACCAACATTTACTTAAGGAGTGCAAATGCAGGTAAAAAAAAAACTAAATTTGAACTCCAAAAATAATCTCAATGAAATTCTCCAATTCAATGAAATTTTATGAAAATGTCAACCCATTTTATTAGGTCGATCCTCTCTATCGTTTGCATATAATTTTCCTCGACTTAAATTCAAATTCATTGTTTAATTAACATAATTCAAGTTCCAGAACTTTCAAATTAAACCCTTTCTGCATAAGTATCAAGTATGCACGATTATGTGGAATAAATCACTTTGTTAAATAATTACCATTGTAGAGTATTTATCTTGCAGTAAATTTATTTTGTGGTAAATTGAACTGTTTAACATAATTTTTGAATTATTCATTTGTTTTTCTTACGATAGAATATTCGATTAGCAAAGACACAATCATAAACTTGAATTAAGATTTATTCAGATAAAATAAGATTATCCTACAAAGGTCATGAGAAAGCATAAAACAAAAAGATTTTCTATACATGTCTGCATGCATACATACATAATCCGGTTCTTAAATCAAATATAAAAAAAATATAAATAAATAAATAAAATGACCTGAGACTAAACTACATAGATAAATAAATTCTTTGGGATTTTCTTCCTTCTTTTTTCTTTTCTCAAATTCGAACTCTTTTTTGTTTATCTATAATTTGTTTTGTTTTCCTAGTAATTAATGGCTTACTTTGGATTGATTTATGTTAAATACTCACGAAGTGAATTCTCATGCTCATAGGTAATATAAAATAATTGCCGATTGGTATCAATTTGAATATTTAATTTTGCTGTTTTTTTTTTTCTTTTTTAATTTGAATCAACAAGTGTGACGGACTGACGAGGTATCAGACAGACACAACAATAAACTGAAACACTCTGTGGACTGTTATTGTTATTATCTGTTTGCACTTTTGTCAAAATGCTTGCTTTTTGGATCTTTCACAATTGCATTCAATTTTTTTTTTCAAAATACATATTAATGTATTTTGAAATCAAAATATGTAAATGAAAATCCAAATTTCGTAAGCCCAATGTCTTAAAAAAAGTAGTTATCTTCGAAGCCTTTTGGGAGCCCCCACTTGAGTTGTGTGTGATTATTTATTGATCAGAGCCGATTAAATGCATATTTTTTCTATGTACATATTTTTCTCTTCTCTAAAAAAAAAAAAGCCAAGACTATGATTACGATCACGTAGTCGGTCGTTGGTCGTCCAAGAAAAAACCGTCCAACATTTTACTGTTTAGAAGTGGGCGATTCTTTATTCACCCTAATCTGAAATGCATATAAATATTTATGTGCGTGTACTTGCAGATAGAATTTGTATTGTAGGTATCTATGTGATTTTGTTTATCTGTGGTATTTGGAATTTGTGTTATTTATTTAGTTTTTTTTATTCGTCGATAAAAACAAATTAGATTACACTCTACATATCACTAAAAATGTATTTATTTTTAAATGGGGATACATATCGGGAATTCCATTCCAACGCGAAGGGATTACAAAATCGTAAGAGGTATTTTTTTTGTATTAAATAAATAAGAAGCACTCGAGTGTTGAAGATACAATCAGTTTGTGGGAATGATAAGACATAAAGATAAGGAATTCAAGAAGTAGGAGTTGATTTTAAGGAAGGGATTAGATAGGGTGCATACCAAAAGTAGATACAGAAATCATAGAAATCAAATTTTTTAATACGTGTGACAGTCGTGGAATTACTAGTTTTCACACACAGTTCACAAGTTTTAAGTTATATGTATATGAACTGCGCACGTTGTCAAAATTAAGTGTCAGAAATTAAAAAATGGCTGTTGGAGTGACCCTTATTTAACAATGAATACAGAACAAAAGTGACATATGACAAGTGAAGGGGCATATCAGAGTTCACCATTTTCTTTTGATTTAGAAAAAATTCTACCTTTACTGTTGTGTGAATAAACTTTAACAACAAAAAGTCTGGGCTTACATTGACAGCGTAAATCCAGTTCAATATACAATAATAATGCATGAGTCATACAACTTGCAGTTATTAAAATACTTGAATAGAATCCCCCAAAGACCGATGCTGGATCCACACGACTATAACAAAATGCCATATATTTTTGACATTTACTGTCATAATCGTGTTTATAATAAAAAATGGATGTTAAATGGCAGAAATACTGGCGTTTTGTCAGTCGTATAATTTCAGCATAAGTTAAAAAGAAAATTCAAATTGATTGTTATTTTTACTTATTTACACTACCATCTGCATTTTTCTTATAAACTGAACCTTTAATAGTTACTTCGCTACCCTAAGTTTAATCTTTAATTTGTAATGCATGTGTCAGTATATAAATTCATACATACATACATATGTAATTATATTCATACTGCAACATTTTCCTGATAACGTCTATAATCTCTAAGTATGAAGAATAAATTATTTAGGTCAAATGACGCCAGCCCAAATTTCCATGTCAAATTTTTGTCAACCAAATATTTATTATTTATTATTTATTCAAGCAAATAAAATTGATCGATAAAGTGTGGTATATATAAATATTTTACTAATATGCCAATATGGATGGAATGTTATCATAATATAGTGAATCCCACTTAGAAAATTTTTGTATTTGAAGCTTTTATAAAGATAAGATATGATAAAGTTGTCAAAAATCAAACATACCTCTTCCGTTTGAAATTATTCAAACAAACTTAAGCTTAGAGCGAAAAACAGATAACTCCATTTGAAGGCTATTGATGAATATACCGGAAAATGAGGGTAATAAAGTAACACATAAGTTCATGGGTTTTTATTATCAAATATGTTCGTTTGGGGCATCATCCATGCTGAAGACCGAAAATGCTACTAAATAAACCCTTGCGTTTCAGAGAGAATGGTCACACTGGCCAAATTTCAATAGGCTTTTTCCTTTGGAGGTGGCAAAGTACTTGCAAGTACTTCGCTAGCATTTTTCAATGGAACACATCAAACTGCTTTCCAGTGTAAAATGTATCTACTCGCTTATGAGAGCATATGTGCAGTTGGTAGTACTAGATTAGGGTTTTCATCTACTCATAAGTACTTTGCCACCTCCAAAGGAAAACGGCTAATATGTTTGGAATAACCTGGAAACTAAGCCGAGTTTGAAAATTTTACTTTTGAAACTTTCTGTTCAAAATCAAATTTCCTATCATAATGGAGGTTAACAACATTTTGGAAAAAAAATTTAGCAGAAAATGTTAACAATAACCAATTTTTTAAATTTTGTACTAAATTGCGCATTCATTTTTTGGAGCAAAGGTACGCTCAGGACAAGCTCAGGCAAAATAAAGTAGAAGCTTAAGCCCTTAATAAGACATACTCAAAGAGTCATTTTAATTCAAAACTGACTGAGATTTATATGGACATTCAAACTTTACCATTAATTTTTTATCATTTTTCGCAGTTTTTTGTCCAAAATCCTATATTTTGGTACTAAATGACAAATTATACATTCCTTAAATTGACTACCATTTTGTTAGAAGTGGAAAAAAACAAGGCCTTGTTTCCACGAAATGTTTGAACCAGTCTGGAAAAATTGCTAATTTTAGGCAAGTTTTGCCAAGGCCCTAGAAAGTTTTCGGCAATGGTTATCTTGACGAGGAAAACTTTCCAAATTTGTATGAGGCCCTTGCTAGTAAGTACATGTTGGGTGAGTATTTTTACTCCATCACAAATGCTTCCCATCTGGAAAAACAATCTAGTTTTTAACGGGGCACTAGAAAGTTTGACATTGACCCTAACATGGCGCTAGCAAGGGTAACTATCGATTTATTCTAGGGCCTCACCAGTTAAGAAACTTTTTGCCTCGAACTAACTACTGAGCTATTTCGCAATACAGTTGCGCAATGTTGAAAATGACAAACTATGTACATACATACTTAAATTTGTCTTACTATTGTACGTTGGGCGCCCTATGCCCCAATCGGGGTTACAGGACTTGATGATGATGATTGTATGATGGGAATAAAATATTTGTTATTGTTTTTTTTTTTCATGTATGGAGTATGGGGTATTTGTGATGGGATAACAAGACTTATCCGACAAGTTTTTCCAAGGGAGGGCTTCACGAGTATTTGACAAGTTTTCCATGTCTAAATTTCCCCACATGTTTTTACTAGCGAGGGTCTCACGAGTATTTGACAAGTTTTTCTTGTCTAGATTTCCCCTAACAAAAGCCTTTCCATGGACTTATCTCACAAGTTTTTACTAGGGAGGGTCTCACGAGTATTTGAAAAGTTTTCCTTGTCTAGATTTTCCCTACCAAAGCCTTTTGAGGGCTTTGATTTAAATTGACAAAAACTTGCCATTTTTCCAGGTGGGCTCCTTACTATATAACGGAAACAAACATTTTAGACCCACCATACAATAGTACCTATACGAAAAACTAGAGTATATGGTTATGCATTTTCAATATTGCAAAACTGTATTGGGAAATAGCACAAGTTTAATCGTACTGGACTGGTAACCAGAAGATCTCACAAGGAAATCTTTGATAAGATTACTTTAAATTTGTTTGTCTCTCAAGGTAAAAGGTTACATATCTGATGAGACCTTAGGCCTAGACAATTTCGATTGCTATCCTTGCACGGCCCTTTTTAGCATAAGCCTAGTTTACAGTTCCCGTGCAAAAAAATTGTATGCAAATATTTTCCCATGTCAAAAATTATTGACGTGAAATACAAAATTTTTGTTCGGCACGGTTGGTTAACAGTTTCATGCAAAAAAAACCATTGCTTTCATAGAATGTCATGCAAAACAATTTACCGGCAATTGTTTTGCATGCGAAAAATAGTATGGTGAATAAAGTATATTTGTTTGGATGGTTAGTTTACACTTACACACCAAAAAAAAATATATTCACCTCAAGGCATTATTTGCATGCAAATTCTTTTTGCATCCAAAAATAATTGTTTTCCATTTTTAGGCTTATAGTTTACTAATTAAGGGTAAATTAAAGACTCGATGGGTGGCTTAGGCCAAAGCAAACATTCTTAGCCTTGAGTATTATACAATATGCTGCACAGAATAGGTGGAATTTTTTTTCGCATGAGAACTTTAAACTATGCTATAATTGAAAAACTTTCTAGGGCCTGGTTAAAAACTAGATTATTTTTCTAGTAGGGAAGAGGTTAACTTGATGACATTAAGATAACAAAAATTGTATTGGTTTTACGACATTTTAGTGGCATTTGACGCCATTTGCGGCTCTTCTAAGTCCCCAGTTTTGTGTTTTTATATAACTTTTGTATTCATGTGAACTCAAAAACATAAAAAAATTTTGTGAAATATTTCACTTGAAACTTGAAGAAATTCCATAAATAAAAATAGAAATTCCTCTTATTGTAATTGCCCTAGTTCTCATGGAACAAAACATTTTTAAACATTCAAATTAAAAAAGCCCACCTACCTTACCTATTAAACTAAACACTCTGATTAAGTATATCGACCGTCCGGAACTCCCAAGAACTCATACGCACATTCCATTCCAACATGCAGAAGCAGATGGAATTCTCTACATGAATGGTTATTAAATCACTTCACATGTTCATGTCAAAATTTTTAGTTAGTTCCCTATAACTCCCTCTTCAGCATAATTAGCGGTTAAGTTCAAAATGACAACAAACAAAAGTATCAACAATAGAAATTGTATCTATATCTGAAAAAAAAACGAAACCAGTTCAACCAAAAAGAAAAAAGAGTGGAAAAGATGAACCTCAACCAATTATTCATCCTTTATTGTTATTTATGCCTTCGTCGTGTGAAATTCAATTTGAATTTTGTGTTTTTTTTTTTTCTTTTTTTGCCAAATCAAATAAACAATATAAAGAAATATCGTTAGTGAAAAAAATTCCCACACAATAATATAAAGAAGATTGAAGGAATTTTTCTCATTTCTGCTAATCCTCACATCCGATTTTTATTTGATTTTTCAAAGATTATTTCCATAAACAAAGAGTATAGGTCTGATACTGGTTCCTATTGGTATGCCATTGATATTTGATCGAAGAAATTTTACCTGAGGCCTATGCAAACATCTGACATTCTTTTCCTCTGTTTTATTTGAGTGTCATATTCTTCCCCTCATAGGTGACAACAACTACTACTGACAAGTCGTTTGGTAAATATTTAATCAGGTGGGTGGTAGATAAAGTAGCTAAGAAAATTAACATGCATCCGTTTGGAAATCATATTACTCATCGACCTCATAGAAAATCGAGAACATATATTTTTATTGAAAATGATGAATTACACGTCGAACAGCTGATTTTTGTTGAAAAGATACTCGCATCATGGATGGAAATGAAAACCTATAAGATACACGAAACAAAATATGTATATCTACACTCTTCACGATACGACCTGTTTTGGCCATATTTAGTCCAGCAGCTGATTACAGGTATTTGTCGCTTCGTATATAAGATTGTGTTGCTGTTGTTGTTGTTGTTGTTGTTGTATTTTTACCTCATTTTCACACAACACAGAGCAAGGTGAGGCAAGGCTGTTTGGATTTTGTTTCTTTTTAGTCTTCGTCGATTATGATTCCGAACTCGTTCGTTCGCAGAGATACGAGTATTTATTTACTTCAAAAAGATACAATAAGAGAAGTTGAATAAAAAACCGGCATCTGCTGCAAGCCAGCACGTAAAGCAGTTATATCTAGTATCCATATAGTTGACTATATATGAATGTACCAATGTAGTACTTTACTTTTTGGCCTGAGAAACTCTTTACCCAGATTGCACAGCATATACAATAACCTAAGCTAGGCATAGTATAGGTATAAGCTAGTATCTGAAAGACTCAACTAAAGGGGAAAAGATAGGTACATACTTTTTTTGTTATTTGTATCTTTTATTAAGCTGGCTGTGGGAATTTACACGATTCATTTCAAAGTTGCCTGTGCTGAGTACTAGCTTGACTTGGCTTGAATTGACTTGAAGCTGAGCTGGTGGCTTTTAGCATTTCTGTTCATGTTTGAACATGAATACTCACCATTGCCGCGTAGAGCCTGAAGAATTAACTGTGCAGGTGAAGTTTTGTAAAGCCTCGCGTTGCTTTTGGACACAGACAAATTTTTATTGATACAGGTACGAGTATATGTATGCTATATCTACACAGATAGGTACAGCTGCTGGTTGAACTCGAAGACGACGACCGACGAGTCGACGACGAGTTGGAATGAAAAATTTGCGGATTTATTTTACCTTCTGGATGATGGTTATGGGAGAATTTATATGAATAAGCAAAATAAGCAGACGTAATTGAAGAAGTCGTAATTCATGTTGTGGATGCAATAGATATTTGATATTATATTTTTTTTTTATTATTATTTTTATTTTGTATTTGCAAATGGAAATGATACCTGTATAGATTTTTTTTTTAATTTAATTGAAAGAAGGCGCACCTAAATTTTTGGAGCAGGTTGTATGTGTGATTTCTGTTTCAGTGAAGCGATTTTTATGATGCGATGGTAGGTAAAGTATGTAGGTACAGGTACCTATAAAGAGATGTGTATATACGTATATAAGACAAACGGTATTGCACTCTCAGAATGTGACATGTTGCAACTTGTGAATATCGTGCGAAGAAACAGTTGAAGATAGCTGAGAGGTATTTCATATTCTGTGGTAATTTTTGTTTTCAAAAATAAGAGTGGGTACCACAGGGGACACTTTTTGGACTGGTTTTCTTTCTTGATATTCTTTTTTCCATTTCCAACAATGTATGATGAAAAATTGGAGGTTTTTCTTTAAGTAAAGGTAGAGACAGTGATAGATAGAAAGAGCTATAAGATCTTTGATTCAAATTTCAATTAGCGACAAAGAAAGTAAGATTATAAGTTCCCAATTTAAGATCAGTTTAAGAAGCTTTTTAGAGCTATTTTTAGTCAAGAGATATTAGATCCTAAAACGGTATTCTTAACAGCCAGAATATATACGAACAGTAAACCAAAATTCATAAGTAAAAAGCAGATAAAATACCCTTAAGGAGATATTGGAGATAAAATACACTTAAGGAGTTATTGGAGCTGAAAGATTTTTCTAAGAAATCGCCCTGCAATAAATTGAATATTAAGACTATAAGTATTATTTTATATAATTTAAACACTATTTAAGAGGCCTTTGAGGACAACATTTATTCAGGAGATATTAGAGCTTAAAACAGCTATTTTTCATCTGGAAGTTATTTGAGCATTTATTAAAATTCTATACTTAAAAATAGATTAATACGCTTGAGGAGATATTAGAGTTAGATATTGGAAATAAAATATACTTACAGAGATATTGGAGTTGAAAGTATTCTTAGAAATTTCCTTGCATCAAATTGAATATTAGGATTAGAAATACATTTTCAAAGCTTAAGTTTCATTTAAATATGCTTGAGGAGGTATTAGAAATGAAAGACTCTTTTAAAAATTGCTCTGCATTAAATTGAATATTTTGTTCATACCAAAGCAGCTAAGCATAATATCACAAGATGCACTTTTCTTAAGTTAATAACAATTAAAAGTTTTACGTGATAATAAGAGAAGTTCTGTTAGAAATAAGAGATATATGCATTAGATTCCGTTAGTTTAATTCAATTTTATACGTGTTTGGTCTTTCATAACCTATTTTAAATAACAGAAAAACTCACATGCCTACTTTTTTTTTAATATAAAGAAAAGGAAGGAATGTAAAAATTATAACAACTAAAATTTAAGAAAAATGAGATCTGCCAAAAATTTTAGTTACCTATGTTAAGTTGTAGTTGTAGTAAAAAATTATCACAACAAAAACATAAATGTTAAAAAAGGAGCCAAGTTCTCATGTGTACAAGAAACCTGTGCGTAAAAAGTCAGCAAAAAAAAGTAATGAGATCTAAAATATATGCCAAGTTTTAAGTTCATGAAGTTTAATATCAAATATCTTAAGTAGAGTAATATCGAAACAATTCCAAATCATGACAGAAATTTTGTAATTAAGCACTGCTGATTAAAATTTGGTGGGTTCACTGGTCAAGTTTTCATACATTTTAAATTTGTGACTAAGTATTTAAGAGAAAACTTGCCAAGTAAATCCACCAAATTTTAATCAGCAGTGCTTAATTACAAAATTTCTGTCATGATTTGGAATTGTTTCGATATTACTCTACTTAAGATATTTGATATTAAACTTCATGAACTTAAAACTTGGCATATATTTTAGATCTCATTACTTTTTTTGGCTGACTTTTTACGCACAGGTTTCTTGTACACATGAGAACTTGGCTCCTTTTTTAACATTTATGTTTTTGTTGTGATTTCACTCCTTTTTGCAAAGATTTATTTTGCCAGGTGAAAGTCAAGCCCTACCGCTCTACAAAGTTTCATAATTCTACGACAACCGAAAGTACTCCATACAAATAATAGCAATTCTGATTAAGTGGGTGGATGGCATCCCCCCCTCCCCTGAATGGACAGTTCCAAATTTTCGATTTTTTTCCTTTCTAAGTATACTTCAAGTCCTACCGACCTACCTATTTTCATCGTTCTACAACAATCGGAAGTGCTTCATATAAATTATAAGAGTTTTTAAGAATGTGGGTTGATGCCACGCCCCCTGAACTGAAAATTCCAATTTTTCGATTTTTTTCTTCTAAGTACTTCAAGGCATACCGACCTACCGATTTTCATCGTTCTACAACAATCGGAAGTGCTTCATATAATTTATAAGAATTTTTGAGAATGTGGGTGGATGCCACGCCCCCTGTATGGAAAATTCCAATTTTTCAATTTTTTTCTTTTTAAGTACTTCAAACCCTACCGACTTACCAATTTTCATTGTTCTTCAGCAATCGGAAAGGTTCCATATAATTTATAGAATATTTAAGAAAGTGGGTGGATGCCACGCCCCCTGAATAGAAAATTGCAGATTTTCGATTTTTTCCTTTGTATGTACCACAAAGCCTACAGTTGTGCGAAATTTCAAGTTTCTACGATGTCGGGAAGTGCTCCATAATTTTGATGATCTGTCAGTGAGTCAGTGAGTCAGTGAATCAGTCAGTCAGTTACGGTTTTTGCGATTTTTGAAGTCCTATATCTTGGAAACTACTAATGCTAAAGAGTTGAAATTTGGTGAGCCACCTGTGTTTGATCAGTTCAGCAAATACTCCGAATTTGAAGTTTCTGACTTTATTGGTACTGAAGTTAGAGGGGGGTTGAAAATCGCCTGAGTTTGTTCCTGTAAAAAGGGTGTAGTGCCGCGAACTTGGCTGGGCACTACCGTGCCCTTTGATAAAACATAAATAAAGGCTAAAACCTTAAACATTTTTAGAATTTTAGTAAGGAAACTATAAAGTATGAAATGTTGTATTTTAAAATCTTTGTCAAAAAAAAAGAGATATAACAATAACATACGAGATATCGCCATAAAATACGAGATATTAGCAGAAAAAAAATGAGCAATTCCCAGAGAATGCAAAATATTACCGGAAAATTGCATACATTACTACAGAAGATATTATCATATTAATTCAGTTTAGTTTACAAGAAAATACGAGATATTGACAGAAAATACGAGCAATTATCAGAAATTACGAAATTACCAGGAATAGGAGATATAACCAGAAAAATTGAGATATTATTACACATTCAAGAGATATTATCATATAAAGAAAGTTTATTATACAAGAAATGCGAAATATTGCCAAAAAATACATGCGGTAACCAGGAAATACGAGATATTACCAGAAAATACGAGCAACTGCCAGAAAATTCGAGATATTATTACATATTCAAGAGATATTATCACTCAAATTCAATTTATTTCGACAGTTGCAATTTACTTTTGATTAATGTTTTTTCTTTTAATAACTTAACTTATGTATTTGCTGGTCAAAACTTAAAATTTTTAAATTTTTTTGAATAATTATAATCTTCCCTTGAACATTTACAAGGCATTTTTACATTCAATGAAAGATGAAAAAAAAATCAAAGACAAATTCTCATATTAACCACACATGACAGAGATATGATAGTTGACAGATGACATTCTATAGCTTCATAATCCCCGCATGTTATGTATACACAACCAACAACCACAGCATGCATTCTTCTTCTTCAATATTGAGTTATAATCTCATGGTGCAAGTTTACAAGTTATAAACATACTTTTTTTCCTTTATTTCAAACGAACATAACTATTTCTAGATCAAAGTCCACACATCTGTGGCGAATGCACTTTCGTTTCTCAATTTAATATTGGAATAAGGCATCCTTCCGGAAAATGTCATCAACAAGTTTTTGAAAGAAAAACAAAAAAGGGAAAAACTGCTTTGATAATAAATTTCCTTTAAGGAAAAACTTGATCAAAAACATGTTCACATTTTTGTTTTCTTTTATTTACACAGGATGCTGGCCATATTCCCACGCAGCAAGACACCATGTGTTTGGCTTCCGCCATCAGTTTTCTTATGTTCCCACTTCGTCTTATACTTGGATCAATTTAATGAAGAAATAAAAATGTGAATTTGTGAAGGATGGTTTTTCCTTTTTCTTTTCTTTTTTTTGTCAGTCTTTTTTTTCGAATCCACTTGGCAACATTAAATTAAGCCTATGGCATCAAAATTCCTTCCATCTATTTTATGACTAATTTGATCAGTAGTAGTTCTTGGGAGAATGGGGTATGTGTAGACCCATCCTGTTGACCCTTGGGCA
This sequence comes from Dasysyrphus tricinctus, assembly GCA_963921185.1. NCBI lineage: Eukaryota > Metazoa > Arthropoda > Insecta > Diptera > Syrphidae > Dasysyrphus > Dasysyrphus tricinctus. The sequence goes on along the minus strand of OY992531.1, from coordinate 250,106,051 downwards.
ATTTTGCACTTAAAAATCCATCTCATTTTATTTGCAATCTTGCAAGAGTGTTGCAACAATCCGTAAAGTTGCTTCTCTTTTTCCTTTCTGTGTGCCTAATCGATGGATCGTGACCAGTTTTTCCTCGATGATGTTTGGTGGTGTATTATCGAGCTTTGGTATCCTTGGAAAGGTGATCTGGTTTGGCAGACCGATCTTGTTCAGAAAATACTGTGGAATGCGGGATGGATGTTTCCTCATCTTTTTTTCCACCTCTATTTCGTTAGATTTTCTTCTTTCAGCTATAGAAAACCAGTACGTGTCCATTTCAAAGAAACACAAAAAAAAACAAAGAAAACAAAAAATGATACATCAACCGCTCCTAAAGGTACCTACTCTGGTGTTTACGTAATAACTCCCGTCGTCGTTGTCGGCCGTTGTAAAGTTTTATTTTTATTATTTTGTCTTGAAATGCTTCCTCTTATACTGGTAATGGTGGTTTAGGTTAAAAGACGAGACATTTAAAATGTCCACACATGGTTATTTGATCATTTTGTATTCAATGCACTGCACTGGCCTGCTGATGGTATTGCAATGGCGACATGCAGTTGTTGTTGTTGTTACTGTTTCCGTCTAACAATAAGTAAACGGAATGCGCCATCTAAGTTATGTGTATGTGTGTGGTTAGAAGATAGATTACTTTGTCTACTCCAATCGAAAGGGGTTTGGTTTATTGTTGTATATATTTCTGTCAACATTCCAGCAAGTCCTGGTTGTTTAAGTGATTTTCAAGTGGATCGTGAGGTCTTCATATACAAAGAAAACACCGATCCTATATGCAAGCGGCCGGCGGCTTATTTTGTAGCCAGACTTCAAAGTGACGAATTAGGGTGGATCTACATGACATTACGATATGTAAACATACATGGAAAAAGGATCACTAAATATGCGTATCAATAAGCAAGTGAAATGCACTTGAAATGATCGAGAAACAAAAATTATTTCAAGTGTATTTGCTTGGATATATTTTTATTTTATGTGTTTGCAGCTAATTATATTCAGTTTTCAAGATATTTTTTAAGTCTGTTGCTACTAGAAAATATTTCAATACGAAAAACTGGCGCCCGACGTGAGGCTCTTATTCTATGTACATCCGACATAGGTTATTAGGCTGTATATTCTGTTATATTCATTAATCATCAACTACATAGCTCAAAAAAAAAAACAAATGCAGCGATTGTTTACTGCGAAAGATTATGATATCGTTTCTTTTTTAATAACTGGCACCCAACGTGGAACTTTTTTTAATTTAAAAAGCTTGCTAAACAGTTCTTTTTAAAATTCTTTCGGTGCAAGTAACTATAACATGCATAATTTGTGGTACTTTGACTATTGATATCGTTTCTTTATCATTAAACAAAAAATGGCGCCCAACGTGGAGCTTTTTTCAGAGCTCAAAAGTTCCCTTGGACAAACAATTATATTCTTCTGATCAAACAATTATAAAAAACATAGTTGAACAGCTGATATCGTTACTTTATGGAAAATAAACAAAAAAGTGCGCCCAAAGTGAAGCTGTTCTAAGTTTAAAAACTAACTAAACACTTCTTTGGTATAATTTTGCTGTGCAAACATCGTAGTTTTTTAACCGCTGAAGGTCTTTTGTGTAGGAGATTGAAGTAACACATGAATCCGAGATCCGACCAATTGTACAACATCGATATCCATGGGTACATTCTTAATCGGAGTTGGTTATATTAGCTTTGCATGGCGCCCAATGTGAAACTTTCTTTCCATCATATCATATTTGGCACCTTATATGGAGCTCTTTCATTTGATTTATTTATTTTTAATTTGTTCTTAGATTTCAAGTTATGGTTAAAGACAAATGATTGAACAAAAACGTCATATTTGGCGCCCAATGTGGAGCTTTTTTTATTTATCAATCTTTAAATTCCGTCTAATAGGAATTAATACTTAACTCAACATTAATTTACAAGAAAATATCAGGAAAACACGATAAATATTTTTCATTTGTGTGAAATTGGCGCCCAACGTGGGACTTAATCTATATTTATTCATCTTTAATTCCCATTAAATACAACATAAAACTTAATTCATCCAAAATGTGAAGAAATTTTAATTAAAAAGCACTTATCTGCTATAACACTACCATAATTCAAAATAAATGTGAAAACTTAAGATATTTACATCAATTTTCCAGTTTTCAAAATCAATTAAATTAAATTACTGGTAGAATTCTACGATGTGAATTCAATAATTTATTCAGCAGCTATAAACTAAGATCTATCCTTTTTTCCCACCACCACCTTGCATCTTTTTCATCCGTTACTCACTGCCCATTAACAATCACAATAATTCTCATCGAATAAATTGCATTCCAATCTGCCACCTAACTGTTCAAAATTTATCATTTATCATGACATGCTTCCGGTGGTGCTATTGTCTGGCCACATTGAACACATATAACACAACTCGATTCACCCAACAATCTGATCAATTAAGATTCAATCCAAGAAATTTTGATAAACATTTACCAACTTCTGATGTGTTCGCATTGGACATTCCTTGTGTCCCTCTTTTTTTTTTGTCTATCTTTTGTGCAATATTGTGCATTGACATTATTAGTGATGTATGTCACGTTCAAATTGTCATGACTTTTAATTACATAGAAACTTTATACCAAAAAAAAAAAAAGAAAACATCATCGTTACAGAACGGTGTGGTAAGATATGACATGATATGATACTACCGTGGGTGCAATGGCTTCTTTTTGCTGAACTAAAACTTTTTTCTTGTTTCTAAACCCACATTCGGCTTCTTTTATGTTTATTGTGTTGTTATGAATGAGTGAAAATTGTTGACATAGCGCAAACATAACAAAAAATCATGAATACGAAAAAAAAAAAGCTATAGGAAATCTGAAATGAGTATCAGTCATTACGTTAGATATAAGTAGATATAAAACCGCAACACGCATTTTTCCGCCTTGGGAGGGCTTTTTGTGGAAAATATTTCTATTTTATATTTATTTTTTTTTTCTACACAATGTCACATCAACCGCTGCGCGGTTTTAATAAGGGAATGTTAATAGAAGATACTTATAGAAGTTTTTTTATTTATTTTAAATAATTCTACATTCACGCAAACAGATCTAATATGTTCCTATTTTGTTAAACACATTCCACTATTATTTGTATTTTTCATTCACCTTGACAGCTTACAGCAATTTTGGAATAAATACCTTACATATAGATGCCCATGTAACTAAGGAATGTGTTTCCATTTAACTGATAGTTTTAAATTAAAAGATTTTCTTGATCCCGAATAGCCACTTGAGAATAAAATTTAGGAGTTTTATGCTTTTGATACAATCAACGTCTTGCAGATCTCCAAATAATGAAACGAATGAATGAATTAGTTTAAGGATTTTCTAGATCCCACATTGGGCGCCACTTGAGAAAATAATGTAGAAATTTAATGCTTTTTAAGCAATCAACAGCTTTAATGTCCCCACATAATGAAAAGAATGTATTCAATTTTTAGTTTAAATGTTTTATTAGTCCCGCATTGGGCGCCATTTAAGAATAAAATGTGGAAAACCTAATGCTTCTCAGGTTAAATACATTAAGTACACAATTTTGCTAAGGAAACAAAACACAAACTCATTAAACACTTTCATTGTTTTTTGTTTCTTGAATCTAAACTTAAATGCTAATTCATGTAGCTTCTTTAAAAATGTTTTCCATTCATTTATTTTAATTTTGTGCACAAACAATAGCAATTATTATTCACACACATTGCGGACCCATAGTCAGTAGTCACTGATGATTTATTCCTTACCCTGAACTACCAAGCCAATAATAAAATCTGACTCCAGCAAAGCATGTGTTAATTAAATGTGCCCTCTCTGTATAGGAACATTGAGGCGGCCGGCGCGGCGGCGCGACGGTGGTACTAAACATACCACAAAACACACTCTGAGCTATAGCGGACTTGTTTTTTTTTTTTTTTGGTTTTAATTGCTTTCATAAAGTCTTTAAGAATATTGCCACCGTTAGATGACGTAGTGTGGGAACATAATCAAGCTTCGAAAAAAATATCTTTTGACAGAGCTAACCCAACCGGATTTTCTTGCAAATGAATTGACTAACGATTCGAGCATTTCCTGAATTAATTTACACTTTTCTTTTTCAAATAAATAATGAAATCAATTAGCATTATTTAGGTAGTTTGATTTGGTTGGTTTTGTTTTTTTATAATTTTATTTATCATGCTAAAAAGGAAAGATAAATTTAAGTTTTAAATTCAAAATAAAGAATGCGGTTTGGGTGGGTCTACTACACTGTGTCTGTCAATGAGTCAAATATTAATTGAAAAGGTCATAAACCTTCCTATTCACTTTTTGTTCCTTCTGTGCTTTGAATTTTTAATTTATCTCTCTAACCACGTGCTGAGTATAAACATCCTTCCAATAATCGCGGCTGTGCATTCGAATAAAACGAAAGAATAAAAAAGGACCAATGCACAGATGTAGACATCATACCTTCAAAAACCCGTCACTTTATCATAATCAACTTTTAAAAAAAAATAAACTAAAGAACAAATTTTATAAATAGTTTTCAATCTCGGACGCAACTCATTCGCCTTCCGCATTGCTTCCTTCGATAAAGTTTAATCTAAAAAAAAATGTTTTTTTTTGTCTTTTGTTCTTTTGTATCTCAATCTCAATATGAGGGTCTGCCATGCTTCATCAGTGATGATAGGAGAGCATTTCCTACACATGCCGAGTGTAGATGGAGATATTCCTTTCCTTTTTTTTTTATTTTTGAAATAATTTTATTAGAAAACATTTTTTGTGAGTTTTTGTGTGTGCAGTTGTTGCAGGTTGAAGCAATTTGTGATATCAAATATCTTGTGGTTGGTATGTACCTATTTCTATTTATCTTTCATGGACCAATGCTGAGAAGAGTTAAATAGCCTCATAAAACTTATAGTTTTATGATTTTCTGGAAAAAAAACATTTAATTTTTTGTTAAGTTTTAATTTTTGCTCTCTGTCTCCCTAGGGTAACATTAAAATGTTGTGATACCTTTTTATGAATGAGATAATTAAATAAAACTGGTAAATAAGGTACTTATTATAAACAAAAACAAAACATCTGCAAGCACTTAAAATATTTTGTAAGATTATTTGCGTGAGATAAGTCAGTGATGATGACACTAAAAAAGAAACGTCAAAAGCCTCGTTGTCAGTCACATGAGTGATACTAAAATTTTAACTTAATAAAAAAAAAAATACTTTTACAAGTACAAGGTCAGCATTAATGTGTCAACATTTTACTGTGTTTATTTTTTATGAATGAAATTAGACAAAGTTAAAGCCTGTCCACCAACTAGTTTGACAATTTTGGCTTTAAATGTCAAGTTGATGTCAAATAAAAGGTGATTTAAAGTATGAATAGAGTGATAGTTGTTTCGTACTTATGTAATGATAAAAAAATATTAATGTTGGTCTCTTATGTTACTTTGAACTTTAAGTGATTTTTTTTGTAGATTTTTGTTTAGTGAAAACAAGAATTGATTTTATCCAGCATTTTACACAGAAGTGTAAAATATGTTCCTCAGTAAATTGATATTGCTTCTTAGATCTCGTATCTTTATAATGTTTACCTGAAATAATGATCGTATCGAAAATGGACTTCTTGGTTTTGGTTTTTGTTGATAAGTAGCCTTTTCGTTGCTTCTAACGTGTAGCGTGTAGGTAGTCACTATAGCCTATCAACTTCTTTCTATCTTGATAAGAATAAATTATTGATAAAACTTGTCATAGGGTATTCACGTCGCACTTCGTAGTTTTTTTTTAATGTCAAATGTATGAACAACCTTAAAAACTTTGTTTCTTGGATTGCTGAAAACTTTAAGTTACATTTTAAAAGCTTCTATAATTATAAGGATCCGTTATAACTCGAACATGGTGCGAGTGAAGTTGGTTTGGTTTCTTCGTTCGAGTTGATTTTACTTGTCTGCTGGCTGGTTTGAGTCCCAACTACCACATTTTTTGCTCGATGTTCAAGGGTGCCAAGTTCGACTCTTTACAAGCGGGTTAAGAGCTATGTAAGCACTCGAACATGGTACAGGTTAACCTGTATCCAGGGCCAAATTACCGCTTCAGTGACCGAGTGAGTGAGTGTCATCAGTGATCGAATGAACGAGTAACCACATCAAATGTTGGTATACTAGAATGCTCGAAACGTGAGCGGTAATGCCAAACTCACATAATTCAGTCACGTATAACTCGATAACTGATGCGGTAATTTGACCCCAGTACTATATTCAAGCTGATTTTACTTGTCTATGCGCTGGTTCGAGTTCCAACTTTCTGGTTCCACATTTTTGTCTCGATATTCGAGGGTGGAACTTCAGGTTCGCGATACCAAGTTCGACTGTCTTCGAACCGATTTATTATACATTTACTTTAACTTGTCATTTAATCTTGCTTGTGTATTTACAGAGCCCTTACAACATGCAGTCTTAAGTTTCGTGCGTATGACTTGCGAATAGCGAATTGTGAATGGTCGCGAATTTTGAAATTTTTTTTATGAGTAATTTATTTGTTCACTGACAGACCCGAATTGTCATAAAAAATAAAATGGGTGCTGATAAAAATGTGAGGCTAGATTCGAGCGAATTTTTCATGCGCAGATTTGTGCATACTCATACTGATTTTGCGGAATGCGAATAAATGTTTGACAGTTCGCAGAAAAAAAATTGTTGATCGCGTAAAAAATATAAAATTGTTTAATTACAGTTTGTATGTTTTCTTTTTTAAATTCGTTTATTCACTTTGTCGAAAAGTTAAAACAAGATTTTTTAATATTTGATATTTAGAATTGCCTAAACAAATTTATTTGCATTCGCAGCTCATGTAAACGACACACTATGGAGTAAATGCATGAAAAAACGAGACAAAATTATTTTTTGGCTTCACTGGGTAGATATCGACCTGACACGATATATTATGATGTATAAAATGCTTTTCATCTTATATTTAAGTAAAAAACATGTTTTTTAATTAGAAATAACGTTTATTTGTCAATTTTGAGATTTGTTTTCAAAATACATTTCTATTCCGAGAGAGACTCTGAACAAGACTCGCTCTCTTCTTCAGAACTTTTATTATCTACGAAGTACTTCAGTTCGTCTGCATTTACTGCGAGGGCAAAGATCATCAAACGATTTTGAGGGCCGACCAGGCCTTGATTTATTTGGAACTTCAAAGCTTCCCTTTAGCCAAGTTTCATTTCTTTGTAAAAAACGATTTTCAACTCTCATAGAACGAAGCCATCTACTCTTAAATTCAAATCTATAAATAAGCCTTCCAGTAAAGCAGAATACATTTCATTATTCAAATTCATATTCAAACCTTAAACGCCATATTTTAATTTTAAATTCTTCGAGTTGACTCTCCTCACAACAAGCCTTGTCTAGTAAATATTTTTCTAAGAAATCCAACTTAGCTTTAAATCCAACTTCAGAACACGTTTTGATCACCTCATATAAACGTTTTTTGGTAAAAACTATTAAATCGGATGATCCTTCAAATATATTAAAATTTTTTTAAGAAAAAAAAAAAAACTATTTTAAATTTTTTTTTTAAGAAAAAGCTTAAAAATGCATAAGACACCACGTTTTCTAACACAAATCACAACTAAGGTTGCAAACGGTTGCACCCAATTTCTTTTGCAACTGCAGCTCTATGATTCACTTTATCATTTTACACAAACAACTCAACGGAATTTAACGGAAAGTTATAACAAAACGATTAAGAAAGAAAGAACAAAAAACAGAAAAATACATTTTATAGGCATTTTTTTAATTAAATCAGAAAAAATATTAACACACAACTTTTTAATAAAAAATATAATGAATATATTACAACACACGTGCATCTGAATTATTTATGTTAAAACTTTAATCAAAAATTGCGAAATAGTAAATAAATAATTAATTGAAACTACAACTTTTTTTTGTCGATGGTGCCAACAAAACTATGCTCTCGTTTTCAATGACTTTGAGCCTACGCTGTGGCCAAATAAGTTGGAGGAGAAAAAAAAAATAAACGGTTTCTTAATCTGTGGATATTTCTCTACCGTTTGGTTAAAATTTAACTTCTCAACTTTGCAATTTTAAAAATCGACTTTTGTCTCGTTTTTGCATGCATTTACTCCATAGTGCGACACCTTAAATAATTATACTTGTAATCCACAGGTCAATGGAATTATGGAATCACAAAGGCACACTCCAGTGGTAATTTGGTCACCGAGCTAGGTTACTCGGGCCGCCATTTTTAGTCTCTACCTTATGTAGGTTCTGTTTCAAATTCCAATGGGAACACACCTTAGGTGTTAACTTGAAATGTCTTGCATATTTTCACAAATTTTCACAATTTACTGTCAAAAAAGGGAACACACCCATACTGTACTTAACATCTATCTCTTTTTGGCATTCTTATTTCTCCAAATGTCAGTTATAATTAAGTGAGTTGCGCTCGGGAACGCACCTTAGGTGTCAAAGTTTGATTAGGTGTGTTTGTTAACTTGAAATTTCTTGCAATTTTTCTCAATTTGCTGTCAGAAACCATGGTAAAAAAAATCCAAGTTTGGGAACCTTGCTGAAAATTTCACGTTACCAAACAGGCATATTATGTATCGCTCAATTCTAAGAATGTTACTTAGTAAAAAAAAAGCTTATTTTTCTGTTGAAATGTCATAACCGCGATACCTTTCTTGACGTCAAATATTATTCCTGGTTATTCACAATTATAGTGCTTCCCCATTTGACTTCCTGTAACACGGATAAATCCATCTAATTCATCATCAACAGTTATCTTATCCAATGATTGTCAAAACTGATAAAGCAAAGTAAATTGCAAAAATGTTATTTGATCCAAGTTTCGCTTGTATGCACAAACAGACCGCTACCGGCAGACAGAGGAAATAATATTTACTCAAAATCAACTACTTTAGTGATTTTATCGCTTAAACTTCATTTGCGATCATTATAAAATTCGCAAAACTCACATAAACGTTAATGTGTTGGCTCTGGATTTTTTTTAGCGCGTTCCAGAAATATGTTTAATCAAGTAGAGAAAGAGAGAGTCAACCGGAAGTGATTGTCAGAAAAGACCGACTCAATTCAATGAATTCAAAGACCGTGATGGTTAATTTATCTTCTTTGTATGGTTTCTTTTTTTTTTGACAAATTGAGAGAACCTACAAAACCACATCAGAAAAAAAGATATAAAAGATAATCAAAGAGTTTCATATGAAAAAAAAAAACAAGGAGACAAATATATAATCTGAGAGTACCAACCAGAGTCCGTTGCGTTGTCGGCCGCACCAGACACAAACAAGTTCCGCAGAAGAAAGAAGATGAAAAAATAAAAATGTTTTAAACCAGATAAAATGATAATCAGAGAGAAAGGAAACTCAAACTAGCTAACTAACGAACCAAACCGAACCAAACATCGTTTTAATATAAAAGGCAAATAAATGTAATCTGCACTTAATAGAGCGTTTACACCATCCATTTGCATCCACATTAGAAAGACATCCAATGCCGCTGGACGCCGGCCACCATCACCATCAGTTGGCGGCGGTGGTGGTGGCGGTGGCGGCGGCTAGCGATGCAACGGAAGAGCCACCAAGACTTCTTCTTAGAATTAATGCGTGCTCTGTAGGAATCGAAGCGCGACCGGATGTGTGCCATTGCACTCCACAAATCGCAAATCGGAAAAGTGAACATTGAACAAGCACGCAGTTGGGTTTTTTCTTTTGTTTAACTATGCGCGTAACTTAAGCAGCAATGGTCAGTTTTAATAGAAGGAGCCCTCAGCTGCATAGAAATAATTCTTTCTGGGTTGTTGGTTGGTTGCAGTCGCTGACTTAGAGGCACTGGCTCTAGGGTCGAGTTACACTTTTATTTACTCATGTCTTCTTCTTTTGCATTATTAATTAAAAAGCGACTGCAGTGTGGTTGAATGTTGCGCTATAAGCCAAATGGAATTTTCTTTTCTTTTTCTATTCGTTTTTTTTATTTTGTCGGCAGAGTAGCAGAGGTTAGAGATTAATGAGATACATTCGTATGGCATTTGGACTTTTTGTTTGGCTCCGCGCACTCTACACTTACAACCCATAACTTGTGGAGCACACACAACTCTGGGAAATTCTCAAATTTTTACTTGGAATTTTATTTTAATTATTATGACAGTGTGGAATGGAATTAAAGGTGTCGGCAACTTTGGCGCTTATGTATATTGTAGGTAGTAGTTTATAGGTATAAGGTATGTTATATCGTTTGGGGTTAAGCTAAGGTTTGCAATTTTTCTGTGCAAATAAGACTCTTGTGTGTGAGAATTTGGCAAATTACAATTTAAATTTAACTTACAAAATGGGAATTTTTATGTCAAAGCAAATAATGCTTGATGAGCGCAATGAGTTTATGATGGGACTTAAAAGTTTCATGGAATGTTATATAAATTAATCAAAGACTTGTCACATTTTTTAAAATGTATGCGAAGAAACCTCTTTCTTTAGTTTAATTTTGAATTGCGCTCTTCATTGTTAAAACTAAGCTTTCAAAGTCCCCCTCTATACAAACTCATCCAAAACTAGAAAATCTTTAACATAAGGTAATTTTTGTGGATTTTATTCTTCTTCAATGAAACAGTATGAGAAACCAAACTGGCGCCCAACGTGTGGCTCTGTACTCCTACACTACATTAAGCAACCTTCTCTGGAATATTTAAAAACATATGGTTGGTAGTTCTTCAATGAAAGGATATTATAAACAAACTGGCGCCCAACGTGAGGTTTTTAATTGCATTCACTAAAAACTAACAAGTTTTCTTAAGAAATATTTTGAGAACATAAAATATCATTTGTGATTATTTGAATGGAGAGATATAAGAAAGCAAACTGAAGCCCAAAATGATTCCTTTTTATATTCTCATTACAAATATCAAATTTCTTTGGAAATAAAATATACATTTTTTTTCGGAGTTTTTCAATGACACAATATCAAAAACAAAATCGTGGCTAACATAAGGTTTTTAATATTTTCACTATAAACTACTAAGTTTTCAAGGAAGATTTTGTAATTAAAAGAAAACAAATTGGCGCCCAATGTGTGACTTTAAATATTTCTCCTATAAATTAACTATTTTTCCTAGGAAATATGTTGAAGCAAAAAATATCATTTACAATTGTTTAATAAAATGATGTAGTGCCTCGTGGCATAATGGTTAGTGCGTTGGACTGTCATGCCGAAGGTGTGGGTTCGATTCCCAGCCGTGCCACCTAAAACCAGAAATGTTTTATCCGAGGTACTGCCTCTTGCGAGGAACTGACAAATCCTCCAAGAGTAAGTCAGGAATAAGTGCTTCTCATCTAGCCGTTCGGAATCGGCAAAACTATAGGTCCCCTCCATTCCTGCCAACAACACGCACACAGGAATGGTTGGGAGCTGTAAGTCACTAGGCCTTGGATCTCCACGAGCTGTTACGCCACCCAATTTATTTAATATATCATTTAATAAAATGAAAAAAAATAAAACTAACTGGCGCCCAACGTGAGGTTTTTGAATATTTTCAGTATAATCCAACCAGTTTTCTTAAGAAATATTTTGAGAGCACAAAATTTTATTTGTAGTTGTTCAAAGAATAGAAATAAGAAACCAAAATGGCGCCCAACGTGAGGCTTTTTAATATGGACATGAGTTATTATTTTATAGTTCTTGCTAATCGAGGTTACTTCGGTTAATGGTGAAGCAGATAGTTAAAATTATTATAACTAAACAAAACGTGTATGTTCTATCGATTTGCATGAAATATTAAGAACTTTCTTCGAAGAATTTGCAATCACACTGAAAGGCAAATAAATCTTAACAAAGTTTGCTTCCAACAAACCCACACTGAATAAAATCAGTTCACCCGTTAAGGCTCTAGCTTGATGTAAAGTAATCGTTAAAATGTAAATTATTTTATGGAGTTATCATGTTTCTACCAAATACTACAAAAATATATTTCGGCAGACTAACTAGCGCCCAAGTGGGAACTTTTTTTACTAAAAGATCTACACTTTGGACTAAAAATTTGGAGACATTTTAAACATGGCAAAATATTTTCCCAACATGTTATGATCTTGAGGTATTTCACTAGGAAGAGATTCCTATACAATCAAAGCCATATAAGGTACCTACAATAAATCAATAAATCTACCCCTGATGATCGCTGATGTTGTAAATTTATTCTTTGGGCTTCGATTTTGAGTCATATTGGACTGCTACTTATTTTATTATTGCCGCATATTTCATTAGAACTTGAGTCACAATACATAAGTATCGATTTCACTACTGGATATGACGACATTCAGTACAGAATTAACTAAATATATCCGTTATGCTTATATAGCACCACCATCGCACCGTGACAAAAAAATTTATCTGACTCATCGTTACATTCAGATCCGGATTGGTTATTTAGGTCGAGTTTTTATACAAAAACCAGTCGAATACTATAATATACTTCAAACCACTTATAAGATAATAATAAAAATGCATTTTGCAGCCATCTGTTTCGATAAGACAATGCGACGTTTTCAATTTATCAACGTCGTGTTGTGGTCGTCGTGCGTCGTTAGCATAAATTGAGATAAGAATAATCTACGATAAAAACCAGCAGCTTAAGAGTGTCCTAAGCAAATAATACATAAACTACCCCTTCAAACTTTAAATTCTTATCTTTATGCGAATATGTATTCGATTACCACCAGTGAATTGTTATTGTTTACTTTTTTTCTCTCTAAATAGATAAGCTAGATATTTTTTTTTTTTCATTTAGTCGAGGACTATGATCGAATGAATTCACATTCCTCAGTCTAACTTGATCATTCAGAGGTGCAAATTGCAACTTCACCACTTATTATATAAATAGTTGACAGTTTATATAAAACTAATCACGTTTTTTTTTCTTTTTAAAATTCCAGATCTATCCAGGACCAGATGCTGAAAAAGCTATAATGGGTTCATTGGTATTTTGTATTCATCACAAACAAGGTTGCAAGTGGTCAGATGAACTAAGGAAGTTAAAGGTAAGTTTGAAAACGAACATCAATAGTTTTTCACTTTTATCATAGAATCCACCCTAATCGGAATTTTTCCAAAAATCTACCTCAAAATTAACTAGATCTTGGGTCACATAGAACATCAGACAGACCACAATTCAAAATCTCCTGATTGGCTATCTGTCACATAAAACTTAACTAAATTTAGACGTCCTCTAATCAGACAGTCTCTTATTTAATAGATTCAAGATGATGCTCGACCATGATCAATTTATATGATAAAGTCTGCCAAAAGCTATTATTAAAACTTGATTTTCTCTTAATCAGACACTTATTACATCTGTCAACATTGATTACTAGCAAACACAAAAACACTATCCCCACACACCTGATATATCCTCTCTATCTCAATCATATAACAATAAGATAACATTATTTTTAACCTTTCTCTTTTTCTTTATTGATTTGCAGGGACATTTAAACACCTGCAAGCATGACGCCACCCAATGCCCAAACAAGTGTGGCGCCCAGATTCCCCGCATCATGATGACAGATCATCTGCAGTTCACCTGCACCCAACGTCGCGCCAAATGTGAATTCTGTCACACAGAGTTCAGTGGTCAAGGATTGGAAGAGCATGCCGGCACCTGCAGCCAAGAACAGATATACTGCGAGGCCAAATGTGGGATGCGTGTGCAGCGCGGTCGAATGAACATTCACAAGGCAAAGGATTGTATAAAACGTCTGCGTCGTTGTCCTCATTGCACGAGGGAATTTTCTGCTGATACATTGGCCTTGCATGGGGCACAGTGTCCACGTGCCCCCATCACCTGTCCTCAGAGATGTGAGGCTGGACCGATTGCCCGTGGAGATATGGAAGGGCACTTGCGGGACGAATGCAAGGCTTTGGCTATATTCTGTACATTCAGAGAAGCTGGTTGTCGTTTCAAGGGACCAAGGCATTTACTCGAATCACATTTGGAGGCAAATGCAGCATCACATTTATCTTTAATGGTGGCCTTGTCTTCGCGTCAAGGGCAGCAAATTCAAATGCTTAAGTCGGCTGTTGCCAAACTCTCGACAAACTACACTGGAACGCTTCTTTGGAAGATTACAGATTGGTCGGCAAAAATGGCCGAAGCTAGGGGAAAAGATGGTCTGGAATTGGTCTCTCCACCATTCTTCACCAGTCAATATGGCTATAAATTGCAAGCTTCGATGTTTCTAAATGGCAACGGACCTGGCGAGGGTACACATGTCTCAGTTTACATCAAGGTACTTCCCGGTGAATATGACGCCCTCCTTAAGTGGCCATTCGGACACTCAATCACATTTACACTCTTCGAACAAGGAGCACATAGTGGTCAGGGTGGTGTTGCTGAATCCTTCATACCCGACCCCACTTGGGAGAACTTCCAGCGACCTTCTACCGAAGTGGATCAACTCGGCTTTGGCTTTCCTCGTTTTATTTCCCACGACTTGCTGCATCGACGACCATTCATCAAAGAAGATACCGTATTCCTAAGGGTTAAAGTAGATCCCAGTAAAATTGTTGCCGTTTAAAAAAAAAAAAAGAATATTTTGTAAGATTTTAGAATTAAGTTTCCCTAAACGCCCACCAGAGCTCTTCATATGTAAATACTGTGTATTTTTTCGAAATCGAGCTCATTGTAAATAAAAAAGAATTTTAAAACAAAAACAAAATTATAGAAAGTAAGCTCTTCGGTCGAGTAGACAAAAGTCAGCTACTTTTCGTACTGTTAAGAGTTTATAATTAGATAGTTTCGATCAACGAGACAACTCAGGGGTTCATTTAAGGGCCTGAACTGTTTTATTTTTTAAATAATTAATTTTAATATATTTTTTTCTTAATATTTGAATGAAAGAATAAATTGCATAAAAAGTTTTCAACAAAATTCCTCTACTGCTGGAGATAAACCAAAGTATATAACAAAAAAAATGAATCAAAGACGATGCACAGTTATTCTCTTTTCGTTCTTTATCTTTGTAAAAATTAAAAAAACAAATGATAAGAGAAGCACACTCGCATTCTATTTTTCGAGTTTTTTGTATCTTAAGTTTTTATTATTTTTTTTTGTAATTGTTTCCTTTTTTAATTTGTTCAATAAAAAAATTTATTATTTATAAACAAAAAAATTATTCAAAATGTAAATATTGTCGAAAGTAAAAATATTATGATTTTAGTATGAATGTTACGGCAACAACAACAACAACAAAATGTGTTTCAAATATTTTCTCGGTACACTTCGTGTGCGGAAATTATCTTTGTAGTCATTAGTTCTATAAGTTTTATTATAAAAATGATCTTTATTTTGTCGTTATATTAAACAAAAAAAAAACAACGCAAGAATTCATTTAAAATGTATTTTAATAAATAAAACAAGAATCAATTGAAAATATTAAAATAGTCTTAGACTAAGAAATATTGGTTTATAAGTGAATAAAATTTTTAAATAAATGAAAATAAACGTATCATGTATGAGAATAATGTTTGAAAACATAATCTTTGATTTATTTTATTTCAACAAGGAGCTTATTTGTCATCATGACGCTGAAGTAATATGGAGAGATAGAACTTTAGAGCTGATATGCTCACTATAATAGGTAAGCTTTGAAAGCTATGCAGCCAAAGAATATTATTTAAGAAAGTCTCAAACAGCTACCAATAGGAATACATATTTTAAAAACTTTGATTGCATTTTAAAAGAACCACTCATCTTAATATTTTATGATTGAATTGAACTGAGATGAGGGGTATAATTTCAAAACGCTTCTTTTCCATTTCTGAGAATTTGAAGTAAAACGAGGAAACTGTTAATACCTGACAAATTAATATTTGCGATTAGTTATTTCAAATTAAAGTTTGGAATGACTTTTATTGTTTAGAAAATTAAGATTGGAATTCCTTACTTTTGAGTTTTGACTCAACCTGTCAATTGAGAGGTATAGGAAGCTTTGAAGTAAACAATTGAGTGGAATACTGTAGTTTAAAAAAAAATACACAACTTTTAATAATAATAATAATAATAATAATAATAATAATAATAATAACAATAATAAGAAAAATCACATAAATGAAAAAAAAAGAGTTACCTTCACCTACAAACTTTTCGCTTAGGAGGGCAGAATACATTCCATTTATCCTTGTAAACTCTAATTTGGCCTATTGAAACGTCAGCCAGAAAAATTAAATGCTCCACTGGATCCACGTACTTGCTCTTATGTTTAAGTTGCTTGGAGGTTAAGAACTTTTAAAGCATGCAAGTAAAAAGAAAAAATAACAAGACTATTATAACTACTAGTAAAATAGCTTAGCACTCAAAACCAAGTAGGTACGCCATTTTACTACTTGAAAAAAAAAATAATATCTGCAAACAAAAAATTTATAATGGTTATTTTTTTCAAAATTTTGATATGCACTATTATTGACATTTTATATAAATCGGTTGAGCCGTTAATGAGAAAATCGAAAAGCAAAAAACCGTTATATGGCATTGTTAATAATAGTTGTTGGTAATTAGTGTTTTTTCCAGAAGGTAAACCATACATACCTATAATAATCCAGTGATTTTGTTTTTGTCATCAAAATCGTTTGAGCCATTTTTGAGATGAATAAGCTTTTCCTTAATGGTTGCTTGGGACGTACCGTTATTTTTGGAGCTTAACAAAAATTTCAATTTCTCCTTTAGAGAAGTACAAAAATACCTTAAGTTCAAAATTTGAATAAAACCGCTTCAGTGGTTTAGTCTGTAGGCCAAGGTACAGACATAATTTTACCAATTTGTCAATTTGTGCTCAAAAGGGCTCTTTGCGAGCAAATTGTGGGGTAGTTTTGATTTGTTCCCTGCTTTATGTTTCCGGGGGTGCTGGATCCGAATCTGCGAAAAAAAACTTTGTGACGCAACATGGAAAAAAATGCAAAAAATGATGCCAAAATGCATTTTTAGGGAGTTTTTTACTTATAGCATGAAAACTATCAATTATTCGTGAATTACATCAGAGTACAATTCAAAGTATAAACTATTTCCAACAACCCATTTGGTATTTTTATTTTTAGACTAAGAGCCCACAGCAGATTTTGGGTGTGAACAATAGCAAAAAAGAAGTATAGGCGTCGAAAGCTTCATTAAAGACTATTAAAAAAATCAAAGTCTTGCAGTCCACAACTGGGGCCTTTGCGAGAAACAGTGCATCGAAAAAAAATATGAATGCAACTTCGAGGATAATCGTGTTAACCGAAATTGGTTTTCACTCCTCCCTTGAGAAGTTCCTCGGATCACATATCATGGAATCTGAGACCATTTGAGTGTATAGTTCGCTCTACCGGACCGTTTAAAAAATTCAAAATTCTAAGTGAAAAACGGTTTTTGTAAACAGTCTGGCGGGGCGAATTAAACACTCAAATGATCTCAAATTCTGTGATATGGGATCCGCGGAGCTTATCTAGGGAAGGGTGAAAACCAATTTCGGCTAGAACGATTTTCCTCGAAGTTGCATTCATATTTTTTTTTTCGATGCACTGTTTCTCGCAATGGCCCCAGTTGTGGACTGCAAGACTTTGATTTTTTTAATAGTCTTTAATGAAGCTTTCGACGCCTATACTTCTTTTTTTGCTATCGTTCACACCCAAAATCTGCTGTGGGCTCTCGGTCTATTTTTTTTTGTGTGACGTCATATCGAGGTATGTTGCATATGAGATGAAGAGTCGCCTAATTTGGTTTTGTGTGACGTCATAGCGAGTTTTCCACAACCACATAACCTTAAGAAATAAATTATTTTATACTTTAAATTTAACAACAAATAACTTCAAAAAACATAATTTATTGTTTCACTTACCCCCAGTTTCACAGTCTCGTTTAAACCTTAAACTGAGTTCAATTGTTCTACTGAACTGAAGTTTAAACCAAAAGTGGAGCTTAAACTCTCACTGTGAAACTGGGGGTTTGAGTTTTAACAATAAAGAGCTTCAAAACATAAATAAACGTATTGCTTACTTTCTTTTCAATCTGACAAACAATTGAGATCATTCACTCGCAATGACGTCACGGGTCAGTTGCCCTGAACTGTCAAGCATGCATTGTTATTCTTATACCATGGGTTGAAAGTCGACAAGAAAAAATTCCCACAGATGGCGGGTAATATTTCCCCCCGCTTGGACGGGAGAGGCAATTTTATTAACAAAATTGCATAAAATATAAAAAATTAATTTAAAAACAACGTCAACACTTCCAGTATTTCGTGTACGTTCTTGGAAAGCCAGAAATCCATTTGCATGGTTCTTTTCAAATTAAGTTCTTTTAATAAATAATTTCAGCAAAAGTTTTGAAAAACAAACTGAATGTTTCTACAAAATGTTGAGCTTAAAACAATTTTCTGCGGCTATAGGGGATGAAAATAAAAATCTGAAAAAATTATGGAGTTCCTTTTCTTTATTTAGAGCCGAATTAGGCCCATCCAATATGATATTTTTTTAACGACCACCCTAATGTACATACTATACTTCAGCAATTTTTCAGATATTGAACTAAAAATTTACTGGTGATTTCCTAGAAGAAAAATTTTAATTTGTTTATGTAACTCCACAAATATCGGTAAATAATTTCTAAACAGCCTTTAAGGAAACTCAAAACTAATCTTAACGATTTTAATAGAAAACGATCTGTGCACTATTGTAAGTATGGTCTCCCTTAAAAATACCAACAATTGTTATTAAGGGAAAATATTTCACCCGTTTTTTATGATACTGTCGGAGTAAGGATTTGAAAAAACACGGGTCTGGACTTTTCCGGAGTTGGAGACCCTGTTTATTTTCGGTGAAGAAGAAATTTATATCCCTATTTCTAAAAACAAACTCGATTACGATTCTTCCACGTCCTTGGGCAATGTCTAAAGTCTAAAGAACTTAAGATCATCGAGCTTCTTGAATGGATTGGCGCGCATTTAAAAATTGTCTTTTTACAGACCTTAACATTTTAAAAAGATTAAAAAAGCTTCCGAAAACAAAGTGATTTTTTTTTGTAGTGGCTTTTGCCAACTATTTATATATGTAGAAAAAGTAAACTTTTAATAGATAAATTAATGTTTTGCTGCTTTTAAAGTTGGACGAGTGCATTAGCGTTTAAGAATAGGCCGTTATAACGAGTGTTGCTTTCGATAAACGACTGATCCGTAGTCGATCATCGAACAAATTAATTTTGATGTTGAGTATTTTAATTTTTTGAACCAAATCAACTTTCGATAAAAGTCATTTATAGAAATCGTATGACACTTGTTATAAGGCGCACTCTTTATGTCGTTTGAAATAAATAATTGTTTTTAGAGTGAACTTCTATGTTAAAAATGATTTACAGTCTATAAAAATTTAGAATCCATTTCACTTCATTCTATATATTTATCAACGTCAAAGGTGTAATAAAAACATCGATTTGTTTTATATTACATTTTTTATATAAGCTATTGAACACCCTGTAACTTTGAAAACTTATAAAATTAAAATTAAATTTTCACTTTGAGAATTGAAAGCCAAAAACTAGATGTAGATAAACATAGATGTATCTACATCATTGTGTTACGTCAAATATCATTTCCGTACACAAAATACACATCACATCTAAAACACTATAGGATGTTGTTTGAAATTCTAAAACACTATGGGATGCTGTTTTCTAATTTTGCTGAACTCCTGGTACTGGTAGCGAGTTCCCAAAAATAACTAGTTCATTGAAAAGGACCCGGGCCAAATGTAAATTGACAAAAGTGAGGGTGTGGTAGTACAGTTGTTTGGGATTCTAAGGTGAACTTCTTCCATGAATACCTACATATATGCTATGACTATACCTCACAGTCATCCGTAGTTTTTTGTTAAGCATCTACGAGCAAGACTGCATTTCCTACTTTGAAAGAACTTTTTGGTTGTTTTTTAAATCAAATTAAAACATAAAGCACGACTGGGTCGCACATACTGGATCTTATTTAATAAGTATTAATTATATGAAAAACACTTCAACTTCTGGTTTTAAATAATTCTAATAAATAATGTTTAAAACATTATATGAAAAGATCTTTGGCATGAAAATTTTAAATCTTCTACTTAAAAAAAAAATCATAAACCCACTTTCCGCAACACCGAATTTTCAAAAAGAAAATTACAAAAATTGTGTTTTCTTTTTAATATTTTGATTTGTTTAAACTTATAATAAGTTACTTCTGCCTTGTAAATGTTATCGAAATCGGTCAATCCGTTAGTTAACAAGAATGTCAAGAGCCTTAATTAAGATTCTTTGAAAAGAACCGCATCATTTATCACGTTGTTTGATAAAGTTTTACCAATAATCCTAAGAAGAAAATTCAACCAAATCCTTTAAGATGTTTTCTTTTCTGAAAAATAACCTTTTTCTCAACAGTTCAGCGTAGACAGGTAAAGATACATTACATATTACACATAAGCAGGATTGCCCGACTCACTTTGATCATTATTCCAGGTTTGATAAAATCTCAAATTTAATGGGTCCTATTGGCAATCTCGAATAGAGTTTTGTTCTCCCGAATTTTTCTCAGTAATCATGAATATTTCCTTGAATAGATATTCTCTGAATAAAAAATCTTATGAAATAACCACCGAATTCCCTTGGAAAATGCATTCCCAAAACCAATAAATTCCCAGGGAATTTTTTGAGTAAAATGCACGAACAAAATTTTCGAGGAAAGGAAATATTTTCAAAGAATTTTTGATACAAGGTAACCCCCAATTTTTTTACGAATCCAAAATTTGCCTTTTATTGCTTAAAATATATAATAATAACGCAAACAAAAATTGGGGTAGTTTTGTAAATAGTAAAAGTTGAGGACGTTTCATTTATCGATGGTTAGATATATTTTTTGCCTTTAATTTTCCGAAGTTGAAATTCTAACAGTTTGAAAACTGCAGTAGAAGGGTGGTGACAATAATCATTGTGGAGATTCTTTTCTCTTTTTAGTAACCAAACTATTATTATTTATACATTGTTAAATACCTGAACTTCTGCAAGGTATATGGATTGAATTGTAAACGTATTTATTGACTTAGATCTGATACCTTATAGTACAAGAGCTGACAGCAAGTTTCGGGAGTGGATGTATACCCAAAATCTGAGTATGAGGATTTGTAGGTACATATGAATATCGTGATAGCGAATGCCAAAGTCTGGCAGGTTTTTTTTCCTCAGCCTTTGTTTCTCATTTTTGTGTAAGGGTTATTGCCACTTCAATTCACTTTTAAAAAATAGGAAATGAAGCTCTGTCATTTTCCCTAAGGTAAAACCGCACTCGAAGAAACTGCACTTCAGCGGAACTGCACCGCAACTTTTTTATTATTTATTTATATTTATTATTATTTTTTTCGGCAACGGAACTGAACGGAACTTCAGGTCGCGACATAGTTGGGCAGATTATCAACTAGGCACATGGTGCCGCACCGTGAAGTTCAGGGCTTAGTACGATAAAGCTCATACAACAAATATTTTTTAAGTTTAGTTCCGCTTAAGTATAGTTCCATCGAATGCGGTCTTACCTTAAGTCTCAAGGCTTTTATCTTAATGACTCGATTAGTAGAACCCATGATTTTAAGGAAACCTTATCGGCCGTTATTTGGAGCCCTTATTTTGTAATTTTTTTGTTTTGAATGAAATCTCCAAAAAAATATGATAAGGTTCGCATAAAATGGTTATACATATTATCGAGTTCTATTAATCAGACCGTCAAGATTGAGGTTTTGTATGCTTAGAGAAAATGACAGAGCATTATATTCGACTTATTTTAAAATAAATTCATGTGGTTATAACCATGAAAATTAAAAGGAGATCCAAGTCTTTTTTATCCTTCCCAATAATGATTTAAGAAACTGCCAAACTTAAGTATTCGATATCACGGTACATGTTCCAATGAACCCTCATACTCAGATTTTGGTTACACACTCCCAAAATTTGCTGTCGGCTCTAAGACTAGCTATCTTATAAATCGTACATTCTCATCAATGATGGCTCTTATCATCCGAGCAAGTACATGGGACTCAGTCGTGCATTTCGAAATAAAAACTATCCTTTTTGAAGCTAGTTCATTGCTTTCTTTTTTTGTTGTAATTTTATCTACCAAATTGAAGTATGAAGATTGAAGAAGGAAGAAATAATGGAAATGAAGAACTTACCAACAGTTCTGCATGATTACTTAATAACGATTACTAATTAAATAAAATTTTTTTCTTTTCTTTTCTTAGAAGCCAGTTTAGGGTCTTATGATTACGATTACGGATTTTGAAAATTCATTGGGCTTAAATCTAAATTTATAGTCCCCAAAGCCAATTCTGATTCGATTCGGATTCCATAATCAACGCACTACCTGCGCGTAAAGAAGAAGTAAAGAAATTTGAAAAAGGAAAAAGTTTTTTTCTATATTGTATTACCTCAAGAGAGTTCCATAATTATTTTTGTTTACAAACTTACTAAGTATATTTTCTTATATTGAACAGCCATTAATTATATCTATTGCTTAGTTTTTAAATTTATTTTTACTGACTAAAAAAGGAACTTGTGTTCACACTCGAACTCAAGCCCAAAGTAGAGGTGTCTCGCTGTGAAGACGCTGCTGTTCGTTGATATCTCGAAATGTGATCCAATGCATGGGGTAAAATTGGTCGAACACTATGAATCTCAAGCAAAGTTAAGTTATCCAACTTGGCATATGTACCTTCGCCCTTGATAAATGCATCAATAGACGTACGTAGCTTTGACTCACGAATGTCGAAGATATCTTTGATAACAGTTCGAATCTCCTCGCATTTGGGTACATCATCAGGGGCTGTGCTGAGAATCAATTGAGCTTCAACCATATAATGTTCGCTAGGCATTTTTGTGAAGAATCTGGAAAGAAAGAACTGCACTATGAATTTTCGAGCTCCAACAAATTGAAGGTGGAGAAAAAATAAAACACTTACCTTGAGCGCTTTTCTTCTTCTTTGATTTCCTCAAGCAATTCTAACTCCATCCACATTGGTGGAACAATGCGACATTTTTGTTGTTTTCGCAAATGAATGGCCAACCATAGAGGAACATAAACTGGCAATCCAGCTCGAAAAGGCCCAATGCTACCGGAGATCAAATGAATTGGGTCGAATGTGAAGTTGGGTATCACACCAATTGTTGATTTTTCGCCAATAAATTCAATTACACTTGGATCCATGCTTGTGGGAAACTATTATAATTTAATAACTTTTTCCAAAACAAAAAAGATACTTTCCAAAATGAAAACAAAATAAAAATTGGCGCCAAATCAAAGAGCTGACTGCAAAAACAGCTGGAATTTTGACAGGGAGATTCGTTGGTTGGTCTGTTCGATAATTTTTTTTGTTTGAATTAAAACGTTCGTTTCCTTTTGCTCTCAGAAATCATAGAACTGTCTCGGTTCTGATTTAATAGAGTTTAAAAACGACAAAGAAATCATAAATGAAAAAATTCGTTGTTCGACGAAAAAAATCGATAGTTGAAATGAGATTTAATTTTCAATCATTTGTTTTAGTTATTTCGTTTTTATTTTAACATGGCTTTCTGTTGTTATGGGTTTTCATGCAAAAGCGTAAAGTCATCGTAAACGTTGTAAAGTTTAAAACTTCGTAGTTTTGTCACAATTTGTATGGAAAATTTGACAGATTTATGAAGTTTAAGACCTTACCACGTTTACGACAACTTTACGCTGTTGCATGAATACCCTTATTATTTTTGTGCTTTTTTATTTAGGAAAATTTGCAAATAATAAAATTCTCCATGAATATTTTCATCAGCATTTCGTTGGTTTAATGGATAGCACAAACAAATATCGTTTCGTATGCTATGGGAAAAGTATGCTGAGAGTTCTCAAACTCATTTAAAAATGGTAATAATTGGGTTTCATGTGTAAAGTCAGATTTCTATCCAAAAACTGATTTTTGGCGAATAGAAAACGATTTAAAACTGATTTCTTTTTCATTGCATTTGTTATTTTTTGCCTGTGTATGATTACTATCAGGAAAAAGGCGAGAAATACGAGCTTGATGAATTTAATTTCATATTAAAATTATTTCTTTTATAACATAAGTAATTATCAAAGCAAAAATTAATTATAAATTAAAATCACATGCCCAAGCTGCCAATTGAAAATTGTTTTGGTATAAGTACAGAAAGGTTAATCTTCCAAATTATTGAGATCTATTAAAATGTTGATTTTAAACCAACAAATTATTTAACAGTTTGCCCAATGGAATGCAAAAATCGTTTTTTTTTGACATATCCACATGCAAAATATTTTGATAACTTTCACCAAGAGAAAACCTCATTAAATTGAAGAGAGTTTCGAGTTCCTGAAAACCGTGTCTCTATTGAAAAAGTTATGAATTTTTATGAAAGGCATCCAAGTTTTATTTTAGAATTTCCAAATGGAATAGCAAATTCAATATTTTTTATTAAAACACTTAACATATAATTTGATGAGGTATTTTTTAGTTTTATTTAAAGCGTAAAAATGTCATTAACTACAATAGAGTTTCACAACAATGGGTGCGGGAAAAAGAAAAAAATAATTCTATGTATTATAACTATATAACTTTGGAAAACCATTAGAATGTCTTCTAAATCGAATTGATCGAAATAATCTCTTTGGATCGGAAATCAGATTAGTTTCGCAATAACGGCCAACCAAAGCTGTGAAGATCGATCCTCTGCTTCCGTTATCGTCGTTTATTTGTTCAGATCCTGTAATTGATGCTGTTGAATCCTCATCGCTAATTGAAAAATTAAGTAATCTTTCTAAAATTATCTGTCGTTCTTCCATTTGCTCAATACCGTCTTGAATATTCTTCATTTGATCCGATTCTAAATTCAGTGCCATTTAGGTTTAATACAAATTTTAATAAAAAAAAAATTAAAATGAAACTGATTATGGTCTTTCAGAGGATCTGGATACAATATGCGACTCATACAAAATCCTTTCGGGATTTTATATTAAAGAGGCATTGGTATATATAGTGTGGTTTAATTTCTAGGTAGATGATAACATTTTAATGCTGCCAATGATTTTTGTTGGTTATGATTATTTTCATTATTGAGTTACAGTGCTGCCAAAAACATTCCGGACTTTTTGATTAACTTAATTAACTGTTGTTTTGTTTGTAAAATGTGAAAAATTATAAACTTTTAATTCTTTTTTTACATTTTTATTAATCAATTAACTATTTAAAGAAAAATAATTATCATTATCCATAGAAAAAAAAAATAATCAAAATTAGAAATAAATTCAGAATTTTAGATGTTCAAAAACCAACCGGATTTGTTTGTTTAATATTTACGGTTAATATTTTGTCCAGTATCCGTTATTTTTGTATAGCCACTTGATATCGACAAGGCACAGTCGTAGTAATCGAACTTTCGAAAATAACAGCAGGAAAATTCTCCCGCTCATTCTTCAAAGCTGCAAAAAGAGAATTTGTCGACGTATATAAAAGTTCTCAATCGGGTTATTAAGATTACCACTCTAAAACGTCTTTTAAAGCTTTGATTAATGAGCGGGAGAATATTCTTAGTGCTATTTTCGATAATTCTATTACAAAAAAATAACGGTTAATGGACAAAATATTCACCGTAAAAACTAAACACAAAAAATCCGCTAAGTTTTGAACAAAATTTTGAATTTATTTCTAATTTTGATTATTTTTTTTATTTTTTGATGAATAATGATAATTCTTTTTCTTTAAAAAGTTAATTTATTGATGAATAAAAGTATAAAAAAAATTATAAGAAGTTAATAATTTTTCACATTTGCAAACAAAACAAAAATTATTAATGTAGTTGAAAAAAAAATCTTTAAATTTTTATTGCTGTGAAATTTGTAAAGGCAGCTTTAAATTTGTACATTTGTACTGTACACATACAGTTTTGACCCGTGGCTCAGCAATCTTAACTCACTGATTTCGGCGGCGATGATTCAAGCATTCACATACTTAAACCCTAGTTAATCTGCCAAAATCAGTGAGTTAAAATTACTAAGCCACGGATTAAAATTTGTACCACGTCTGTGCTAATTTAAACTAAAAATTAATCACAGCCTAAGCTAAAAACTACGAATGGGTCCAACCATAGACATACTAGTTTATAGTGGTCCAACATATTGCTTAATGCTGATGTAAATGGTTCAAGTAGATTATAATTTTTTTAAATGCATTATTTTAATATTTTTTAAAAAGAATGTTACATGTGTATATGTCTGTCCCACGTTTTTCTTTTTGAATGAAGATATGGCTAGGAAAAATTTTTGTATGCTCTTAATTGCGTTTAAAAATCGTGGCACATATACTTAAAACTTTTGCATATTTTGCTTCTAAGGTCTTTGTATTTGAAATTTTGAAATGCATTTTGACCATCTTGATGAGGTTATGAGACATTTAACAAAGGTGAATAGGACAATACGCAGTCTACAAGACCAAAAATAAAATACAATAGTTATATATACATAGTACACGATACAGCTCATTATTATATAAAACGGTTTATTTTCTTCTCATGAGGTCCTGAAGTTTAACCTTCGATATCTTCTGATCATTGTGGTAAGAATATACATATATTATTTCCATACATTTAACACAAAAACAAAACCTTAGTTCGCGAATAACTTTTTTCAGTTATTTGAAATTTGCTACCTACCATAGTCACTATTGTAGAACTTACAAATTACTTTCCAATGACATTATGAAGATATAAATATAAAAATAATATCATTGGTTCCTAGACTATATAGTTTTTTGTCGATATGTAGTTTTAGAGTTATTTATTTCCCTGTTCGGTACACGGTATTTACAATTTATAAATCAATTTATTAATCAATTTGTCGATAAGCTATTGACCTGAAACGTTTACATAACGTTCGCTTTCATCCATTTCAGGAAGTTAGTTTAAAATCCATATACCGGTTTTTGTTGATGTGCTGAAATGAAAATACTTAAATCGTTTTCAAAAATTAAAATGATGAAAAGCAATAGCGAGTGGGTAAAATTCTAATTTTGGGTATGCTTCAGAGCTTAGACCATCCAAAAGAGGAAAATATTTAAAAAAAAGGCACAAAATTCAATTTTATTTTGAAGAGAGGCAAAAAATACTAGCTGAATTGACAAGGAAGCTAGCAGAGTCAATCCCTAGACGCATAGAAGCTGGTTGGTTTTAAGTTTTTCGATTTAACAGAATAGTGTACCTACACCTTTTTTTGATGCCATACAAATTAAGTATTTTTTGTTATTTTTGTATTAAATTTTTACTATAATATTCTTTGTAAAGTTTTATATGCCAATTCGTTGAAGATTAAAAATAAGATAAGTCTTTTCCTAAATACATGGGTACAATGAATTTTCAGCTCTTTCTAAATTGCTATACGACAGATATATCAATCAAATGCAATTTGATATAATTACAGATCCCAAACGATTTTGGCAATTTATAAACTTCAAGAAAAAGTCTGATGGTTATCCTACTACTCTTAATTATTTAGATCATTCTTCTAACGATTCTAAAATTATAACAAATTTATTTGCCAATTTTTTGGGTCTTTCTTTTTCCGATAGCAATTTTGAGCCAGATGAAAACTACTTCAACTATTTGAATAGTTGTAATCGAACATCATTAGTTTCAATTAGTATTAATGTTGGTGAAGTGGTCGAAAAGATAAAAAATCTTAAGGATGATTTCTCATCCGGCCCAGACGGTTTGCCAGCGATTGTTTTAAAGAAATGTGCAGCCAATTTGGCCCTGCCTCTGGCTTTTCTTTTCCAAAAATCTCTTTCCTTAGGGATTTTTCCATCAATATGGAAGGATTCTTTCATCATTCCAATTCACAAAAAGGGATGTAAAGCAGATGTTGAAAACTATAGGCCAATCGCCAAATTATCGTGCATTCCTAAACTGTTCGAAAGTATTGTCTTCGACAATGTATATTTTCATTGCAAGTCATTATTTTCCACCAAACAGCACGGGTTCGTCAAAGGTAAATCTACGACCACTTACTTAACAGAATTTGTTTCTTATACTTTAAATGCAATAGAAAATAAAAACGAAGTTGATGTCATTGCCACAGACTTTAGCAAGGCCTTTGACAAAATCTCACACAAAATTATCTCGTTCAAATTAAAGACTCTTGGTTTTCCTCCTGGTTTTGTTCAATGGATAGAATCATACTTGTTAGATCGTAAATATCGAGTCTTGTTTAGATCTTCAGTATCAGATCCTTTCATTGCAAGATCAGGAGTCCCTCAAGGTAGTCATCTGGGTCCGATTATTTTTATTCTAACGATCAATGACGTGGAATCTGTGATTGAGCAATCAAAACTTTCTATCTACGCGGATGACATGAAGATCTTTAGAGCAATTTCTTCGCCTAATGATTCTTTACCTCTTCAGAACGACCTGAATAATTTTTTTGTTTGGTGTCAAAAAAATAATTTAGAACTTAATGTCGGAAAATGCCAAGCAATCACATACTCTCGCAAACGCTCCCGTCCACCACCACGGGACTACTATATCAATCTTGACCTTGTCTCAAGAGTAACAACTATTCGGGACTTAGGTATTATTTGTGATACTGAGCTCAATTTCAGATCCCATTATGACAACATAGTAGCTAGGGCTAACTCTGCTCTTGGTTTTGTCAAGCGTTGGTCTAAGGAGTTTTCGGATCCTTACGTTACAAAATCTCTCTATACAACCTTTGTACGACCTTTACTTGAATATGCAAGCCAAGTATGGTCCCCCTACCACCATGTTCATGTCAAACGAATCGAAGCAATACAACGTAGATTCCTCCGTTTTGCTCTTAGGGGACTCCCATGGGTTGACAACTACAACTTGCCCCCATATCAAGATCGGTTGCGGCTAATTAACCTACAATCTCTGGAAAAACGTCGTGAAGTGGCTGACATAATTTTTGTGCATCAAATTTTATCTGGTGCTACTGATTCTTGTGATAGGTGGGACTGTATTTAAGCATAAGCATAAGACGTGCAACAAAATTACCTGGGTGCATCCGGATGGTCAAACCGAAAACCAAATTGATCATATCATGATTCAGCAGCGATGGAGGAAGTCTATGTGTGATGTCCGGAGTATAAGAAATGCCGATGTGGGAAGCGACCACCATTTGGTTCTGATGAGTCTCAAACTACGAACCGCTGCCGTACAAAAACCAGCGCAGGATGCAGCAAGGAGCTCAAAATTCATTACGAATGCTTTAAATGACCCCAACATATGTCGAAACTATGTCACCACCCTTAACGACAGAGCCTCGTCATTAAACGGAATCCAGAATTCAACAATTGATGAGATGTGGGGTGAAATTAAAAGTGTTTTTATGGAGGCTGGATCCGAAACTGTACCCAAGCGAACGAGACGTAGAGACTATTGGATATCCCAAGACACCTGGGATAAGATCGAACTTCGCAAATCGTTGAAAATCCAAATAAATGCTGAAGCAGATGTTCAACGAAAGGCTGACTTGCGAAGAGAGTACCGCATTGCACATAAGATGGTCTATCGCTGTGTGAGACGTGACAAGAGGGTGAAGGTAGATGGACTCGCAGATAATGCGGAAATCGCTGCCAGAAGAGGAGATATCCGGGAATTGTACCAAATAGCCAAAGATGTTATCGGGAAAAAAAGCAACACCAATCATCCTGTAATGGATGTGGATGGCACACTTTTGGTATCAATTGAGGATCAGCTTCGTAGATGGAAGGACCATTTTTGTGCCCTGCTAAATGAGGATTCAGTTGAGCAGAGTGCTGAAGTGCCCCAACTAAACGAGATGCGCAGGTCCTATAGGGGTATTGACATCGAACCCCCGTCAGAATCGGAAATCCAGACATCAATAAATCTCCTCAAAAACAACAAGGCAGCTGGACTGGACGGAATACCAGCTGAATTCCTGAAAGCCGATCCCGTAACAGCGGCTAGTATTTTACATCCGTTGATAAAAAACATTTGGGAAAACGAAAGCTATCCCAGGGATTGGAAGGATGGTGTGATTGTTAAGTTGCCAAAGAAAGGTGACTTAAAGAATTGCAACAATTGGCGTGGTATCACCGTTTTGTCCGTTTTCCCAAAACTAATGGCAACAATCATACTCGAGCGAATAAGGGATAGAATCGAGTCTACTCTCAAGAGGCATCAAGCTGGCTTCCGCAGTGGTCGATCGTGTGTCGACCATATCAACACCCTGCGTATCGTCCTCGAGCAGTCGATGGAATTTCAATCACCGCTTTACCTCATGTTCGTGGATTTTGAGAAAGCCTTTGATCGAGTTAACCGAGAATGTATATGGAGATCGTTGCTTGGTAGAGGAATTCCACCAAAAATAGTTGCCATTATTAAAGAGTCCTACAACAACGCAAGGTGTTTTGTTTTGCACAATGGGCAGCTATCCGACTCCTTTGTAGTGCAACAGGGTGTGAGACAAGGGGATGTTCTATCGCCAATTCTCTTCCTGCTGGCGATGGACGACGTATTGACGGCCAGTGTAGGTACAGCAGAGCGACAGGGCATTCAATGGAGACCGTTCGAAAGGCTCAGTCATTTAGACTATGCCGATGACATATGTCTACTGGCAAATAACATCAGTGGGCTGAACGGGATGTGCCAAACACTGCAAGTGAAGGGAGAGTCGAGTGGTCTAAGAATAAACAGCAAAAAGACAAAAATAATGCTCACAGGCCGCTCCACACAGCAGCGTATTATTCTACAGGAGACGCCAGTTGAAGTAGTGGAACAGTTCAACTACCTTGGCAGTATTGTCTCTGCAAACGGTGGTACGGATCTGGACGTTAAAAGTAGAATAAATAAAGCTCGTGCTGCCTTCGGTACTCTGTCCCCAATCTGGAAATCAAGTCAAATCTCCTTACGCACTAAGTTGAGATTTTTCGAATCCAATGTCAAATCCGTGCTGTTATATGCTTGTGAAACCTGGAAAGTCACGTCTATCATTTCGAAGAAATTGCAGGCTTTTGTGAATCGCTGTCTTCGCCACATCCTAAAGATTCGCTGGCCACAAATAATATCAAATGAGGAATTGTGGCGCAGGACAAGTCAAGAGCGGCTGGACGTCGACATAAGAAAGCGTAAATGGCGTTGGATTGGTCACACACTGAGGAAACCAAACAATGAAATTGCAAAGCAGTCCTTTGAATGGAATCCTCAGGGTGCACGGCGGGTTGGAAGACCAAGAACAACATGGAAATCAACTGTCTTAGCGGAAGCAGAATCCCAGAGAAAGACGTGGCCACAGCTAAAGTACCTTGCAGCAGACCGTGAAGGATGGAGACGTTTTGTTGACGCCCTATGCCCCAGCCGGGGTTACAGGACACGATGATGATGCTACTGATTCTTCTGCCCTTCTTGAGGTAATGAGTATTAACGTCAATTTACATTCTCTAAGATCAGTACCCCAATTCCATCAAGCCCCTCACAGAACTGATTATGGTAGAAATGAACCAGTAACTAGAATGTTGAGGGAAGTGAATTCAAATTCTAATATTTTCGACTATAATCATAGCAAGATCACACAAAAAAAACTTCTTTATGGTTCCTCATTTAACTAGTTTGAATAATACAGTAAAGTAATGTTTGCCTTCATTATAACCTTAACTGAGAGAAACTGAAACTACTAACTCTACTAACCTGACAAATGCCTTTAGCATGCTTTTCAATTTTAATTTGCAATTTTAAATTTTAAATTTTAGATTTTACTTTTACGTATAATTTAACTTTTTTGACTTTTCAACTAGCGAAGCGATCTGCTTTTGCTAGATCCTTTTTTTTAATATTATTTTTTTTTTATTTTTTCTATTTTTACTTTTAAAATTTTTGTAACTGCTTGTATTAAGCAGACCCAACCTCTTATCTCTCAGTAATAATATCCTTCGCATCGCTTTAAAAGAAGTTGTTGTACTATGCTGGCAACAACATAGCATAATAACTATCTTTATTTTAACATAATTTAATTTTTAATACATAAATAAGTGCCGATACGACTTGCAATCGAATTTGCGTCGTACTCGGTGTAAATGGACCCCAGCGCGTGCGGTATCTGGGGGGGATAGAGGCGTGGGATTATTTATTTATTAAAAAATCAAATCTTTTTTCTTCAACAGAGTTACAAAAATTCAGTTCACAGCTGTACACTTTTTTTGACGCTCACAGTATGTACATTACATACATATATGATAACATTTAAAAATGAATAATTAAAGATCTAATACCTAACACCAAATATTTTGTTTTTAACGACTTATGACGACTTTCGTCATTAAATTTAACAATATAAAAATGATGAAAAAAGTGCAGCAAACAGTGCGTGCAAGAAAAATATAAATATTGTACAGACAGCTTTATCGTGAATTTTAACTATTATACCCAGTGGTTTTAAGAGGTGTGAAAAAAACTACATAGTTTTATGGTTCCAAAACAAGAAAACCTAAAATTCTTTTATCCCCAAAAGTGAACAATAACGACAAGTGCTAATACATCGCTCATTAAGAAGAACAACTTCATAACTCAAAAATTGACGGCTTTGAACTGAGTATCTATAACATTTGATGCAAAATCTTGTTTTCTTTACTTTTGTGAAAAAAATACATCGACATCTCTTTTTGCCAATTTTCAATATGAGCGTTTTATCTGTTGCACTATAGCAATTTTTTTCATAAATTTTTTTCACAAAAACGAGATTTCCAATTGCAACTATCTAAAAACAACAAATTTTGAGTTATGACGGTGTTCTTTTTAATGAACGACAAGTTGATAAAATTTAAAACAATATGAAAACTTAAAAAAGTGCGTAAACTTTCAAACGATGTTCTCAAAATGCTGAAATAAACAATAAGTAAGAAAGATTATCATTTAAGGGCGTGGAGCTCAAAGTACTAAGGCAAAGTTAAACAGAAATAATTGATTTGTTTCAGTTACTCTACAATGAGAAAAACATTAAAAAAAATCTTAAATATTTTGTTAAATTTTTCTTTTATCTATTAAACTGTTGGTTGTGTCGTGACGTTGTAAACCTCATATTGGACCTGATTGCCAAATAAAACATTTTTGGCATGAATTAATCTCAAAATGGAGTGGTTAATCCTCTTGCTTTTCTTTCAAAGTTAAAAGCTAAATCATGTCAAATGCCTTGATTGCACCTGTTCCTCAAGTCAACAAAAAAAAAATCCTGCTCGCTTAGATACTTGCATAGACTTGTGATTATTGATCTTCATGGGTAAATGAAACCAAGCAACATGAGTGTAAGATTTTTTGTATGTCCTATTTTACCTGTATTTCCTATGTTTACTTTCGCTATATCGGTCTCTTTAACTTTATTTTAAAGGAAAGATTATGGTTGCGATTACTAAAAATACCAGCATTTTTAAATACAACTTCCCAATAATGCACTCAATCATTTCACTATGTTGTGGTGCAGGTACATGGAATAATCGATGCTTGGATGTAGTAAGGGTAGAACGGTGACCACCCATGTCCTTTTGTAATAAGTTTGATGAACCGTAGGCATATCCACATAACGAATCGTATGCCTATTTTTCGTTTTTTCATAAATGGATACGGCCTTATCGGGATAAGGATATTTCGGATCAATATTTGATCAGTTGCTACATTAGGGTAAATGCATAAATGCAAGTGTAACATTTTCTTTAATTTAGGCCAATTTTAAACAGTAATTTAAAATGTTTTCTTGAAGATTACTTTTAAAGTAGCTTGTATTTGTCATTCAGTATCATTTGTTGTTATAGGTATACCGTGGTCCACCATTCATTTGAAACTGTAAGCTGTAAGAAAAGTGACATCATATTAATTTATGCAAATTGTAATTCCCCATTTGTATCTATTTTACATTAATTTATGAAATCAAAATTCATTTGCCATGGAAAAAAGATCACAAAAATACATACAACTTTTTTTAAATATATTTCATAGTTTTATATTTATTTTTTGTTTTGTTTTTATATTTATATAAAAAAGAAAGCAAGAAAAATAAATCTAATTCTAAGTGTCTTGAGAGAGAGAGAGAGTGGGAGATGAACAATTTAGTGGCAAAATAAATTTGATAATTAATATGAAGACAGCTATGACCACGCATTTAGCGCAAATGGAAACAATAAAATGTAGAACTACAAACAAAAATTGTAATAAATCCTCATCCTTCTCCTCCTTACTCATTATTGTATAATTCATTCTATAAACTATAAAATAAAACATTTTCTTATGTTTAAAAAGAAAAAAACAATTATTAATTATTTCAAACAATATTGATTAATCCAATTGTTGTTTTTTTTTTCTTCATAATTTATAGGTTTTTGCTTTATGAATTGAACTTAATTTTGCAAGAAAATTTTATAATAATAAAAAAAAAAATATAAAGAAAGAAAAAATATAAGAGGAAAAAACGTAAATAAGCACTAATTAACTAAGAAAACTCGCCGCATCTTCCTCCCTCTGCAGGCGAACCTTCCTCCCGGGGAAAATCAAGAAAAGATTAAAATTGAAAATTGTTGAGAAACTGCAAAAATGGAAAATTGATTTGTTTTCTTTTGTTTGTATTATTTGTTGTTGTATCAGATAATTTGTGAACTGAGTTTGTTTTTGTTATTATTTCCTTGTGTATAAATATATTTATATATATATAAATATATATATATATGTTTATGTGTTTATTATTATTTTATATTATATGCTGCGACGTGACTGCGAGAATTTCTGGAAGTCGTTCCACTTTCCACCACTTCTTCATCCTTCTTCTTCTAGGTTTCCTTGAGTCAAATTTGTTGCGGTTTTTCTTTTTATTTGTATTTTTTTAGTATTTGAAGGGACTAGTGCTGCAGTACGCCATGAGGTCCGATTACGATAGATCTACAAAAAAAGGGAGGGTAGAAAAAGAGGACAAAGCAAACATAAGGATGCACCTGTTTTCCGAACAAAAAAACAAGCAAAAAAAAAGGAAGCCAACTTACAACTGGGGGCTGCTTCATAACGCCGCTGTATCTGATCATATGTAAATTTGACAAACGCATCATATTGCTCGGCGAGCTTAGTAGTCAAAATTGCATCATACTTCTCCCTGAGTTCATCTTCGCGCTCCTTGAGCATCCGCTCGCATATCATCTGCACCTGTTTGAATGTGAAAAGTGCCTTCTCGGGGTGCGCTGCCAAATTGTGTGGACTGTCCGAGCGACGGCGTGGACTCTCCGGGCCCATTTCGGAGCCCGAGGACTCTGAGTCTTGCATGCGTTCGGCCGAAGCATAGGTCAACTGTTTGCGACGACTGAGGCGTTTGATTTCGTCGCGTATGTTTTGGGCCATTTTGTCGGTGGACATTTTGCCAGCGAAAGGACTCTCGGGCAACAGTGTGTCCGTGTTGTCGATGGCATTTCTGGAAGCACTTACGGTATTCAGGCGTCCGCAAGGACAACGCTGCTGCATTCCGCCACTGCCAGCGCTCATTCCGCCGACGGTCAAACCAGCTGAGGTAGCAGCTGACGAGGAACTTGGTGAGCTGGACGCGGAGGCCCGCCCTCCGCCGCCTATCATCGACGAGGTAGATTGTCCGAAGGGATTGCATCGACGCCGTTTGGTTGGACGCTGGTTAATCGATTCCCAGTCGAGGGAGCGTTTTAAAGTAGCACACGCCATATTGTTTACTTATTCACAGCAGCAGCAGTTTTTTGAGACTTCAATCCGTAGTCGCGTAGTCAAAGCACACACACACACACGAACACACGTCCCTCGTTCCGAAAGATAGAAAGAACAAAAACTTATTTCAAAATGGTCTTTTTCTCGTTTTTGCTTTTGTTCGACGTGATTTATTGTTCTCGCTCTAACTTGTTCTTTTTCGTCGACGTCTTATATTTTTTTTTCTTTTTTGACTTCTGCTTTTTTTATATATATTTTGCTTTATACAAAAAGGCCACTTAGAGAATATTTTTAGAGGAATTTTCTGTATTTAAATTTATTGTAGATAAGAATTTATATTTTATTCTTTTTACTGTAATGATTTAGAGATTTTTCACAAATATTTTTTGCTGAGAATTTTAATTTTCTTTCTTGGCTTTATCTATATAAAAATTTACTTTTTATTGCAACACCACTCTTTGTCAGGGGAGTGTGAGAAATGAAAATGAATGAGGGATTTTGAAATCGAAAATGCTTTTTGACATCTTGCTAATTCAGCTGATTTCGCAGTAGAGATGTGTGTTAGAGGGAGTGAAATAGATTGTTGTGATGATTTTGGAACGGCCGGCATGTGAAACATGATGGTGGAAATGAATGTGTTATACACGAGCATGGTATACCGTCACGGTGTGTCATCCATCGAAAAAAACATACAGTAAATATTGATGAATACTTTTGGAATATAATTTTTTTTTAATCATGCACAAAAGAACACTGCACTGTTGAAAAGATTGTATTCTTGTAAAAAAAAATAAATTATGAGATCTAATATCGTTTTCATTCGGGCAATCATGTTAGCAATCTTTATTCACTCCATTTATTGCCATCCAAACATGATGTTTTTTGAAGTGCTTTTTCCGTTTAAGAAAAAGAAGGCACTCTTTAGTACCTCGTGGCATAACATGCTGGCTCCACTAGACATGACCCATGTTCGAACTATGAACATGTCCAGAAAAAAAATAGCGGACGCAGAAAAATCCATGTCTTGTCGACGACATGTCGAAGAAAATCAATTTTTGAACATGACATGAACGCTGTTCGAAGCTTGGCCATGAGATTGGACCTTTTATGTGCGAGTGAATTTTGTTCTAATTTTCGTTGTATCTCGAGGATCGAGGTAGCTGGATATTAAAAGTCACTTTACTTTTATTATTTGGAGTCTGGAGGCTGTTTATTATTGCAAAAGATAGAAGTAGTGGTGAAAGAGATATGAAACGACATTACATGATTTGTCCAGCGAGAAAAAATCTGCTGATTGTTGATTGGATTGTGGTTGCGATGTTGGACATCTGTATGCCCTGAGGAGTCGGAGTGTAATGGTTGGTGTGTTTGACTGTCATGCTGAAGGGGTGTGTTCGATTCCCAGGTCCTGACACCTCAAAATAGACCTTTTTCGAGGTACTGCCTCTTGCGTGGAACTGACAAATCATCCAAGAGTGTGATGAATAAGTGCTTCTCATCTAGCCGCTTGGACTCGGCAAAAAGTTGTAGGTCCCCTCCATTCCCCAACAACACGCACACAGAAATAGTTGAGAGTTGTTGCCCTGGTTCTATATGAGCTGTTGCGCCACCAAATTTAAGGAGGGCACTCTGAACGCAGATACAAATATACAAATACAAAATTAAATGATGACGTTTGGCGGTGTTAATTTGGGAAGACATTTTTTGTGTTTCCAAAGGAATTGAAAAAGATAATTTCTTGAGCACTCAGTAATTTTCCTTCGTCTTTTGACAGAACAAGAGAATAAAATATGAACCATCTCTCATATGGAATTTAAAATGAGTGAATCCAAAATTGTTCAGTCTCAATTTATAACAGCAAAAGTGGGTAATTTTTTATAAGGAATTGGGCTATAGTGACATATATTAACCTACTAACCACTCCTGTGGACCAAGAACACAGCAAGAAAATGTGTCTCGCTATCCCAAAAGACTTTACTAAGGGTCTCATTTGGAAATTCCTGTTTGGTAAATTTAAATTTTCATCAGAAATCAGCACAACTGAGAGTTTGCAATGCATGCATTCTACTATATTCCCACTGGAGTAAAATCTCGGATTTCAGAGATTTCAGTTCAAATCCTCACATTTTCCATTAATACTATCCTCCCACCAAAACGAAATCTAAGATTACAGCTGAAAAATTTGGAGTTCTCGACTTGGTGGAGCGGGATTTCATTAAGATTTCGTTGAAATCTAGAGTTTTCATTGAGATTTCGTTGAAATTTCCATGAAATCTTGTTCCATCAACTTGAAATATCAAAAGTTTTCAACCGAAATCTCGGATTTCATTTTGGTGGGAACATAGCATAATGCGAGATTCCGTAGATATCGCAATGAAATCTTGTTCGTGCATATTTCTTGATGAACTGACTAATTTTTAGCTTTATACAAATGTGAAAAGCTTTTCAATACAAACTACGATCTTTCACTCAATAGCCAAGTAGGTAACCCAGCGGCTCCATTAGCAATATTTGAGGCAATAAATTGCCTCACTCATTGCTATTGCCTTTAATAATGCAAATGGAGACGCTTTGTCAATGGCAATGGCAATATTGCCTAGAAGATGAGAGGCAATTATTGATTTCCATCTTCAAGGCAATAAACTGAGGAAAAATGGGATTCCCCGTAATTGTGAATGGCTTCTTTATTGATTTTTTCAATTAAATCGTAGAATATGAGAACGCACATGACAAAATATAGTGAATTAAAATTAAATTTTATTAAAAACAGCGGATTTGAACAGAATTTGTGGTCAAATATTTCTATACACACATTTTATAATTGAAATTGCCTGGCAATGAAAATGCCCACCCAAGCAATAAATTGCCATTCCTATTCCAATTGCCTCAAAAATTGCCAATGGAGCCACAGCGTAAAAAGAGAGAGTATGATTTTGAATTATCAGTATAACACTTTAGTCATAGAAAACCGGAAGTTTTTCTATCTAGACAGGGGGTCAATTCTCGATCTGTGAAACTGTGAAATGAAAACAGAGTTATCATTTCAGTTTTCACAGAGTTTTATCATTTTATCACTTCACAAACACGCGCAAGCCGATTCCCGATCTCGTTATGAAAAGCAGCTGTCAAAGTGAGTACTAAAAAGTACTAACATGAAAAATGCTACCACTTGCTCATAGAAAAAGATGATTGTGACGTCACAGAAAGATCAAGATGGCGACTTGGGTGTATCAAATGAGCACAATTTGTTCCTGTTTATCATTTTTCTTTTCACAGGTTTTCACAGAGTGAAATGATTGTGATAAACGAATTATCATATGAAAACATTTTGGCATTTGTTTTCATTTTTTCACACTTTGAGAATCGCATTTGACGTGAAGGCGTTATCATATTTATCACTTCACAGTTTCACAGATCGAGAATTGACCCCCAGGGGGTCAATTCTCGATCTGTGAAAGTGTGAAATGAAAACAAAGTTATCATTTCAGTTTTTACAGAGTTTTATCATATTATCACTTCACAAAAACGCACAAGGCGATTCCCGAACTCGTTATGAAAAACAGCTGTCAAAGTGAGTACTAAAAAGTACTAATATGAAAAATGCTACCATTTGCTTATAGAAAGAGATGATTGTGACGTCATAGAAAGACCAAGATGGCGACTTGGGTGTTTCAAATGAGTACAATTTGTTTGTGTTTATCATTTTTCTTTTCACAGGTTTTCACAGAATGAAATGATTGTGATAAACGAATTATCATATGAAAACATTTTGGCATTTTGTTTTCATTTTTTCACACTTCGAGAATCGCATTTGGCGTGAAGGCGTTATCATATTTATCACTTCACAGTTTCACAGATCGAGAATTGACCCCCAGGTGGCATTTATTTCTTTTTATCATTCGAGATTATGATTTTAATGTGACAATGCTTAAAAAACGACTATTTATGCGAAAAAAGATTTCCATTATAACACTGTTCCCTTTCGCTTGCATCCGAAAAAATTACTTCTTATTACTTTTACATCACCCTATTTTATTCTCATCATATTCCGCGAAATGAAATCACGTAAACGATATGCCAACTATCATATTTCATCTGTCAAAAAATAATTGACGTTCGTAATGTTGACGATTTAAAGAAATCCTTCTTCTTCGTTTTTATTCGAAGAATTAGGTTCAATAGTTTTTAATTAAATATTTTATTAGAAATACAAAAAATATGTCCGAGCAAGAAGAATTACAACTTGAAGAACGCGAGGCCCTTCAATCGATCTATGAAGGTGATGATGCATTCAAAGAAATAAATGCAACTACATTTCAATACAAAGTAAGTCTTTTCAAGATGTAATGAACCTTCCACTTCTACCACTAAGAAAGCAGAAATAACCAAGAAATTTTGTGTCCTTTTGCAGTATGGCAAAGATGATGATATGAAATCATTCCTCGTGGAAATCCAATGGGCGAATAATTACCCCAACGAAGTGCCTGTCATCAATATGGATGCCTTCTACAATAGAAATTTGTTAGTACCCTCATGTCCTAAGACAACCATATCTTTTATAAACAACTACCTCTCTAATCACTATACTGTAGAATCCCACCGGTCAAACAGAAAATCTCATCTCTGCTCCTGGAAGAAGCTGAACAATGGGTTGGCTGTGGCATGACTTACACCCTATTCGAATGTCTCAAGGATAAGGTGGACGATTTGGTTGCCGAACAACCAGATACACCAATCGTTCAATCGGTCGACCTGGACAACGGTGTGGCAGCAATAAAAATATCAGATACAGGCGATAGCAAGAAACTACCCGCGAAAAAGGAACAACTAACCAAATCCCAAAAGCGAAGACAATGGGAACGAACAGATCACAAAGGAGACCGTCCCCGAGGCTATGATTGGGTCGATATAGTAAAACACTTATCCCAAACGGGTTACAAGGAAGAACAGGCTCTGCAGAGGGAACAGATGTTGAGTGAGCCTGTGCTGCATCCGCTGAATATATAGGGTTGGGCTGTTGTTCGAACACGAGAACTTAGGCAATTTATAATTTTAATTATACTTGGTTGAATTTTGCAATAAAAAAATGAATGAAATCAAAGTAATGATTTTGAATCGAATAGTGGGAGTCAGGATATTTGATAATCTCTGATATTGGTATCATGATCTGTAGATAAACGAAGAGAAACACACGGTGTTTTGAAAATGTTTTGTAATTTAACTTGCTTTGTTTTTGCTCCACACTTATTCGAAAAATGCAAACAGAAAATATAGTTTTTTGTTAGTTTTATCTGTCCTTTCATCGATAGTCTTTCGAAGTAATTTTGCTTATTACTCCTTCATGATTTTATAAACCAATTCACAATTATAGTGTACACTTAAATGTAGCCCTTTATTTCTAATGGATCTGTATTTAAAGATACTGACATTGAAGATTGGAACTCAAGTTTTAGGCTACGGAAAAGAATCTTACCGATATTTATATTTTTAAAAATGATTAAAATAACGGTACTCTGAGAAAAATACCTTTGAATACCGAGAACGCGATTTTTATTTGTTTGTATTGATTTTTTTTAATTTAAAATTAATCTTGTGAAGCATAGGAATTAGGCGATGAAGCTATTTGGCAATCCTATATTTATTCTCTTCTCGGCAGAATGGCGATGATGCTGTTGAACATTCCTCATCTCATCATTTTCATTCCCTTAACCCCATTTCAATTTCCCTATATTGTGCTGGATCAGTCACTAACGTAGTAATCCTGTATATTAGTCTCTTCGCAATACAGCTATAAACTGTCGATAATCTCTGTTGGAGGTGGCACAACAGTTTAATATTCACCTTTGTCGAGCGCCTGATATAGGGACATTCCAGGAAATTTTAAAGCTGAAGAACTCGCTAGAACAATATTACACATTTTACCATTAGTATATCGCTACATGTTAAGCTTAGCTGAAGCAATATGCTTCAGAGAGAAGAAACATTTTGTAGAATAACATAAGAACCAAACAACACTGGATTCCACATTAGCTCCATAATAGGTGTCATAACCGGACAGTGGTGTATTTTCTGCGATATGTCTTGGTGTTTTCCAATGATCTAGGCACGTTTCTTACTACAACAATCCTAGTGATCTGGAAAACAGATAAAAGTAGTCTTGTACGCTTAGTAAGGAACGCTAAATCGTACGGAAAGAGTTTCCTAGATTTATGTGGTATAAAAATGGCTTAGTTTCGGCCTAAATGAGTTAATCCTAATTGCTGGCAGGGACTTCTACCAAATTCAAACCTGTTTTCGAAATACGAACCAAGTGACTGATATTTTTTATTTTGCTACACAATTTCAATTAACCTATCTTGATTCTAGGCAAACTGCTTTCGTTAGTCCACCAAAACCAATTCCGAGCGGATTTAATTCAGTTGTGCAGCACAGATTTGTGAGCGATCTAGATCAGAATAGCTTTCCTTCGCTACCATTTAATTTTCGAAAGCTCCTTAACGTAGGTTAAAATATATGTGCAGGTTTTTTGGGGTAAAAAAGCCTTGACAGACTATAAGCAAGTCCAGTTGAAGTAGCCACCCACTTTTTTTTCTACACGCTTTTATCGGCTTCTCCTATTGACCCAAGAAAGTTGAAGGACCCTTGCACTTGCGACGACCAAGCTTATCGATGGTGAAAATGGTGTAGGCCATTGTCATTGTTTCTCATCGAACTAATGACATCTGTGTAAGGCCATAAAACCTGCTGCCAGTCTGTTTTTGGGTTCAAATATACAGGTCATAGCTAGAACAGAGTCTGAAAGCCTTTTCGAATCGTTCGTAGTATATACTTCTCTTTATCGTCGTTAACAGACTCCTACGTCGGCTTATTAACTTTATGAGGCCAACTTTCATCAATTCAATCTAATCCACAGAAAAAACACACGAAAAATCATACTAAAAAAATGTTGCAAAACTAATATTTTTGTACCTATTTATTTTGTTCTTAAATATATATATTTTTTTTTTAAAGAACTTCATAATATATTTTATTTTAAATTAAAATTTTTAAATCTATTGATATCCCTTCTACAAATTATAAATTTAAATTTAAAATAAAAGTCTTATATTATATTCTACTCTTAACAATAATGACTAAAGAATAAAAACTAATAGTACTTTATAAAATTCAACTTTAGCTACTTAAAAAACGTCTCTCTGCGCTAATATTAATATTTAAAACATTTTTATTTAAAAGATTATTGTTTAAGATAATTTATATTATTTACTAAGCAATACATATATGAAATGTTATGTTTCTTATTTTATTTTTATATTTAAAATAAAATATACATTTAAGCAAAATTTCTATTTCCATTTCGCCA
This sequence comes from Dasysyrphus tricinctus, assembly GCA_963921185.1. Classification (NCBI taxonomy): domain Eukaryota; kingdom Metazoa; phylum Arthropoda; class Insecta; order Diptera; family Syrphidae; genus Dasysyrphus; species Dasysyrphus tricinctus. The sequence goes on along the minus strand of OY992531.1, from coordinate 250,062,823 downwards.
AAAATGTAAAATGGAATGTGAAATATTTTTGGTTATAAGTGCTACATTTTATTTTAAACTATAATATCTAATAATATAGTAATATATTGCACTGTTTAAAAGCTTAGCAAAATAGATTTAATTTATATTTTTCTTTGATGTGCAATTTATATTTGAATAAATTATTTAATGATGCTACTTATAAGACATTGATAGCGATCTAAATTTTATGTAAATATGAGTTCTTTTTTATTTTCCTAAAGAGAATCAATTTATAATTATTATTATTAAATAATTAATTGAAAGGTTCGTTGCATATAAATGGAGTGGAATTTTTTGATACACATATTATATTTTCGATTTTTATTTATTTGTAACTTATCTAAACTTTTTAAAAGTTGAAGCAAAAAACAAAATTTTTAAGAAACTATGAAAAGTTTTTAAAATATATTTAGGCCTTAGTAAGGTTCTAATCAGCGATTTGACGAATTAGTTCTGAGCAGGATCATTTATGTATGTCAACAAGAAAAAAGTCCACAATTTACTCAAATTAATACCATTGGAGTTATGAAATTTTACCTAAATATATTGTGGGATAACTAATTGAAACATTTTTTATGTCGTTTTTCAGTAGGTTTATTCGTTGAAACCTGAAGCCACCCTGGGGTCGCCTCAAAGCATTTTTTGAAAACCCCGAACTCACCCTTGCCAGCAAATTTTGTGTTTTTTTGAGACCTAGGGTCATCCTGAACTCGAATTTATGCAGATTTAGGTTTTTCACTCGGGCGAGTTGAGGTAAATAAACTGTCAAAGTGGCATGAGCTCTAAAGCATATTTTTTTTGTTGTGGATTTTTTTCTAGAAATAGAAAATTGAAACTGTGGTTTGTTTTTATTAATTTTTAAAACAAATTTTGTTTCTTATTTATATTAACAACACAATTAAGGAAAATTAGTTGTTTTTTAAGAACCGAAAATTGCAGGTTTGTCTGTGAATTCTTGGGGTTGTCAAGCAAACCGGGGCGGTCCACCCTGGGTAAACTTCAACGAACGAAGCTATTGTTAAGTATAAAGATTTGATCTCAAAATCTAGAATTGCTATTTTGAATGAAACATCTTGACATAGTTATGAGTAGTATCAGTGAAGAGGCAATTTACACACATATCACAAGAGCAAACGTTGTCGTCACAAATAACAGTCTGAACTTCTTTGCTGGAAATTTAAATATAGTTTTTTCTATGACACAATAAACAGTCTCTGTTGTGCAATAAACATTTTTGTTCTGCTTCCATATTACGGTAGAATTTTTAGAATAAATAACTTTTCAATGGCTAACAGTGCATGACACCAATTGTTCGAAATTGCAGGCTCAATTGCCCTGAGTAATAGATCCAAATCTAGCCTAAAGTCGACTTTAATAAAAACATCCGTAGAAATAAAACACAAATTTCAGCTCTAAATGCTTAGAAGCACCTTAGGCTAAATTTTAATGTCGACTTTAGGCTAGATTCCGATCTATTACTCAGGGCCATTGTTTTTTCAATACAAAATTTTTTCTGCAAATACTAGGAATTTGATAAAATTGATTTAAAAAATGAAAGGGTTAACATTAGAGGAAAGCGCTGGAAGGGAGAGTACGTAAAATTATGTTTGTATGCCTTAGATAACAAGCATTATGAAAAGTTCAGCCTGTTAAAAATGATCGTGATATCAAAATCTAGTTAATTGTACTTTTGTTGTTGCAAAAATGAATAAATCATGTAAACCCACTAAACATTGTTTTAGGACATAAACGGCTACTTTAATTTAAATATTTTTGATGTACATGTAAGCATTCATACCAGGGGAAGGGTAAAATTAAAACACGAACACAAATTTCCGATTTTTTTTATATACATAAATGTTAGTTGTCGATTACAAGATTTGAGCAAAATTGGTAGAGTTGTTTTATAAGCAAATAAACTAAAAAGCGTTAAACAAGAAGAACCAACGATTGAAACACTTTCGCTCCTCTCCGTGCGTGAAAATATTTTATTTTATTTTGTTATAAAATTCTTCTGATTAAGTGGAGTGACTGAATATTTAAAGTTCACACAACAGTGTGAATCTGACCATGGTCTAAATTTGTTCAGTTTTATTCGGGTGATCAGTTGAAAGTATGGCACCTATTATGACTCGCGACTCGCTATTGAAAAATGTGACTATGTGGCATGGCCGTTTGCCTGAATTAATTTCGCCTGAAATACTAATAAATATTTGGAAAATTTAAATGTCACTCAATATAGACTAAGAGCTGGCAGCAAAATATATAACCATTTTAGACGCACCATATCGAGAGATATTTGGAGATTAAAAAAAAAATCAAAAATAAAAAAAAAAAAACTCCAAAATAAGGCCGATAAGGGTTCGCTTCAAATGTGCATAATCTTGAGTTCTATTTATCGGATCGTTAAAATTAAAGTTTGTAGACCTAGGCAAAATGACCGAGCATCATTTCTTATTTTTAATAGAAAAATGAATTAATCTGGTTGTACCCAAGATATAACAAATGGAAAACCCCTATTTTGAATCTTTCGTCACCACTACGGGCGCCAAAAAAATCCTGCCAGATTTATGTATTTAATATATCGTCAGCCGAGAATTACAAGGTCGTATGTGATAATGATAAACATAACATTTGAGATACATCGAAACCAAAAAAGTTAGACTTTTTTAGTGTATCTAGAGTTAGTTTAGTTTTGTTTTTTTTAGCTAAATATGCTTGAACCCATAAGCATAACTGAAATTACACAAAAAAAAAAATTAAAATTTTATCCACAAATTAAATTATAAGCATTTTAAAAATCCACATACGACTTTGTAACAAAATTTTGTTTAGTTCAAAGACGTATGTTAGACATACGCCTTTGAACTAAAATTTATCTAAGGAAAAAGAAAAATTAAAAGGTAGTTACAACTGCAATTTCTGAAATATGAATTAAAAACCAAATGGTAAAAAAAAAATGTTTGAAAAGTCACATAAATAGAACACATTTTTAGTTCATTTTTTAGCATTTTTTTTATTGATTTATTTTTTTTAACATAGCAACAATGTCGACCAATCGTCGTCCAACTTGCGCTGGACGGTGAAATTCAATCTCGTTTTCCATTATTGTTTGCTACATTGTTATTAAATTGAGTCCTTAGTAAAAAATTTGATGGGCTCAAGACTTCTTCTTGCTTTTTAATTTAATTTGATTTTTATATATTTCTTTAAGCTAAATTTACTTGATTTTTGGGCAGCAAAAAACAAACTTTTAACACCAAAACGGGCTTCAAATGAGAGAGCACAAAGGTTGAAATGATTTCGCTAGCCTCTAACAGTTAGGCTTGCTAAAAATGAGATAGAACTATTCTTCTAATTTTGATTTCTTTTGCAGAGTTACCTACAACTTTGTTTCAATTTTCGAGTAGGTATTGCGATTACAAAGTTGTATGTGCAACATACGACCTTGAACTAAAAAGTGAGTGAAATTTTCACATACGACCTTGATTTTATGGCTTTTTCTGTCTCAATTTAAATGTTGGCATATTTCAAGTGATGCAAAACGTTTCTTACTTGATATCTGAACAGTTTTGCATCAAAACCTCGATTTTGATTTTTTTCGAGATACGACCTTGTAATTCTCGGCTGACGATATGTATGCACCTACAAAGCCTCATTCTCATATTTTGGTTATGCGTTCACTTTAGACTAATACCTTTAGCATACATTCCTCTCTATCGTCTATATTGAACTGTAATTCCGGGTGACTTTAAACAAAATCGAATTGAGTCGAACGTTCGACTCGGCGAATCGCAATTCATAATAGGAGCCTTCAAATTGCCTAAGCTTGTACAGGGTATAACAACCTTACAACTCGTAAAAGATTTGAAGTAGCTTGTTATTACAAAAGAAACCCTTTTTTAATTAAGTAAGTAAACTAGCTAAGATTCTATTTTAGCGAAGGAAAAAAAATTCAATTAAGATGCGCAGTAAATTAGAATAAATCTGGGGTACTAAGGAAAAGCCCGATAACACAATGTTTTTTCAGGGAATGATTATGGGTTTCCTATAAATCGAATCGGTATGACTTTGAGAGACACTAGAATGTTTGAGAAATTCAAAATTTGGCATTTTGTTTCGGTTTTCTAATAGATTATGTTAAAAATGAAAAGCTAAGGATGAGTGTTTCTAGCAACAACTCTTCTTCATCAGCTAACACACATTAAAATTTAGTTCTACAATAAAAGTTATTTCTTCGAAAAGACAACACCAAAATAGACTACACAAAATTTCGAGATTTATTTTTTGTTGTAAATTTATAGGTTCTAAGGTAAAAGAGTTGCGCATGGAAGAGAAGGTTGTTTTTTTTTTATTTGTAATATTATCATGGGTTGAGTGATTTTCTTTTTCTGTATAAAAAGATTTAAATATATTAATTTTTTGTTTAAATATTTACACAACTGAAATATAAAAAATTACTAATAAGTTTGTTTTTTTCTTTGTTTACTAAGTAAGATATGTTAAACACGTTAACTAATAATTTATGTATAAAATATATGTAAATACCTAAGGTATTTTACAACTTTTATTGGCAATAAAATGCTTCTAAACTATGAAAATGTTTAAAACGCATAATAAGCAAGCAAATTAGTATTATTTTAAAATCTTAAATGATAATGAGATTTGGGAGTTTCTATTTATTGAACAAAATATCAAAGGGATTGTAATAAATATATTCGGGGTACATACGAGTTTCATTTATTTGGTCCATTTTGTATTTTTGTTGTGTTATTGTGCTATTGAAAATATGCTGGAACCGGAGTCCGCATAAATTTCCTATGCTTTCCAATCGAGGCGAAACTCATCGACCATCAAAAGGTGTTTGTTGACGAACCAGCCTATTTCATTAAAAAAAGTATGTTTTTGTCAAATTTAAACAAAAAAGAGACAATTTTACATACCTTCTTGCTGGGCCATGCCTACAAACTCTTGCCACTTGCCCTGAACTTCCCAATATTTTTCTTTGATTTGATTTCTATCCTGCAAATATGAAACAGCAAAGAAATATGCTTTGAGTACGTCTTGTTGTCGTGTATCAAAATGTAGATACACGCCCAAAAATCGTTTGCTTTCGGCGATTATAAAGCGTTCATGGGGATCAAATGATGAAACAATATTTTCTAAGACATGACTAGTTTTGAACTCATCAATGAGATGCTTGGCCGAGAGACCCAAATGGATGTTCAATGAAACAGATACGGTCTGGCCGATTGTCACACGTTCCAATTTATTGACTTGCTCCGGTGATAGAAGCCGACCAGAACGGAAAAATTCTTCGAGAGCTATGAGATAGCGCGATTCGTTAAATGTACGCAGACATACAGCTTTGACGGCTTTCATGTTGGCATAGAGATGCAAAAAGATCACAATCGCAAAAACGGTATAAAGCATCCTGGAAAGAAGGTTTTAAGGATTACTTATTCCATTCTACCATTTACCTCATAGCTTACGTTTGATTTTTAATAACAGTCAATAGATACAGCCCAAAAAAGGAAGCAATTAGATTCACACAAGTCTCCTGAGAACTATCTTTCGAAGCAACATCAGCCAAATTGCCACGCACTGCATGGTGTTGTGTCAGAGCAGCACGTGTCGCTCCACCAGCCACCCCCACTATTGCCTTCAAAACAGTTGTTGAGCAAAGAATATACGTCGAGTACAATGGATATTTTGGAAGGATATAAATTTCAACACCCATTGCAACATCATTTAGAAAATCCGCTCTCAGTCTCCATTTCTTTGAGTCCACATCAAGTTGTGAGCCCTTCCACCACGAAAACAATATCCGTCCAATATGACCACTACCCTCTTTGAATATCCATGTAACGGTTGCTGAATAGGCACTGACATTATCACTACCCACTCCAATACCTTTGAGTATTGCATGTGTACAAAGTGTGCCTGTGCGGAATTGGGGGAATAAAATATTTATAAATTTGTTCATGAACTAATTTTATTAATGCTTACCGCATATTGTGCTGCAGAATGCCTGCACTGTGTCCCAAACTTGATATGCAGCATAGTCTTCGCTTACACTATCCGGATAACCCTTGGGGAGGAATATTTTTTGCAACAAACGGAATAAGAAAAACTTTTCACGGATAACATTTCTGTCGCCCTTCAGGGGGACTCGCACTATGCTGTTTTGATCTGAAAAGAAGTAGATATTTGAGGGTTGTTTTTATTTTGTTTGTGGTTCAAGTAACTTTGGTCTGATTTTTATACAGACATTGAGATTCAAATTATCGATAATGTACATCACGAATAAAATAATTGTCTAGAAGCTCACTGTTCCAACGTAATCAGAAATTTAACATTTTATAAGTTGTTTAAGGGATGTGTATTTGATTGCAATTAGTGGTGACTTATAAGAAATCGGGGCCAAACATTGTACGTTAAGTGAAAAATGGAGAACTGAAACTGGAAACTATGTTTGAGGAGGCAAATGCAAGAGAAGATACAATCGAGAATTCTTTGAGCTGTACAGAGATGTGGATGTAGTTTTAACAGTAGAAGACTTCGAATACAGTGGCTCGGCCACATTGCTCCAGCCAAGAGTCTTGGAAGCCTTGCCTCAAGTTTGTATTTGACAAGGAAGACCTAAGCTCCTGTTTTAAAGCCAAGCAATATCGGATGTCAGAGTGCTTGGTCTTGATGACTGAAAAAATCGTAGGGCGTTTTTTTTTGTTGCCACTTGGGATTTCAATCTGGGATTGACGATATTTCTCTTGCCAACAAAATCAATTTTGTTTTCTGTAATAGTTTGAGTGAGGAAGAACCATCCACTGGGGTTACATACTTCAAAATATTAAAGCAATGCAATTTTTCTATCATTAATAAACCTCTCATATTAAAGATTGCATTCCGATTTTTAAGAGGATAAATAATTGAAAAGATATTTTCAGTCCAACGATGCTGTTTATTCACCTCAATTCTTATACAAATAAAGTCCATAAATAAAATCCTACGATGTACCTACCTATAGAATCTAAACACTGAGATAGCAGTATGAATGATAGGTACATACCTACAATGAAAATAAAAGTTTATTTTTCGTATCAACAGATTTATTTACATTGAACTTGAGATGCTACACGCAATTCCAATTGCAGGAGCAGCAGTCACAGCCACCACTGATCCATCTCAACGGCAACGGCACGGCAAGGCTCGAGTGGTGCCCCATCAATTACATTTTTATAAATACATATTTGTGCCGAGCACTTCCGCTTCACTCACCTGCTGGTGTCACATAAAGGATCTCCTCCCCCTTGGTTCCGTATTGTTCTCTGAAGTGCACCTTCATAGCTTAACCACTAACTCACACAATACAAACAATAAAAAAAAGGAAACTACTTCACAACCCACTTCAGGTGCAACAACGCGAGTTATTAGAATAGAAGAAGAAACAAAAAAAATAAACTTTTCTATTCCCGATTCTTCTCTGAAAAACTCAGCAGAACAGACTTTTTTGTAAACTTTGGCTTTCTTTTTCCCTACGATTACTCAATTATCTACTTAAACTTATTTTATTAACTTCACACGACTAAAATGTAATTGACTTAAAAATCACAGAATTTCATTTCTATCGACCTATTGAGCAGACGATAATAAATTAATTTTTATTTAATAACTTTTCTTTTGCCAGGTTGGTCGTGTCTTGGACCGACTACAGTGCAGGTAAGAAAAATTCTGCACTTGTTTTGACGTTTCCATAACAAATTTTTGTTTGACATGGCGCGGATAGTGAAAACGTGTGAGTGCAACAGAGACGAACAGATTTTTATTGACAGGAGTTCGTTGAGTTTGCGTTTAGTGTTGATAGATGTGTGGTGGAAATTAGTTTGTTTACTTAACGAAATGAACACGTTTTGGTTTGTGAATTGGATTTGTTTACATGCATTTTGACGAAACACGTGCTTTTTAGGTGAGGTAAATGCAGTGCATTTGCACTTGTTTACTGGCCGAACAGAATGGTGTAGCTGTAGTTGTCGCGTGAAGCACTGTCAAAGTAGAAAGATACAAAAATAGTACAAGGTGCCACAATGAGAAGCTATAGATGTAGCAAGGAATGTATGGTGTAGCAGAAGTTAAACAAAATTCAACTCTTGCTACCAGCTGCAGCTACATTCATTCTGTTCAAGGGGTATTTTTGATCTACAGTATATGCAGAAAGTTATCGGATAAAAATTAAAAGGTATATTAAGGGTTGTACACTCGAGTTCAACTGAATTGGGATATTCTTGGTAGATTTTATAAAACAAAAAACAACTTGGGGGATGAGTATGTATAGTGTAGTGTAGTCCAATCAAGTGGCTTCTCTTCAAATTAATTCAAATTATTATATGGAAATGGGATTAATTTTCCCCTTTTTACGATAGTCGTTTTACTGAAACGCCAGAAATCGACAAGGCTCCAGAAACGACGATTGGTGTTTGAATGAAACTAAAAGTTAAGCGTTCTCTCCGTTCTTCACTATTCTCACCACTTTTACGGTAGTTGTTTTACTGAAATGCCAAATGTCGCTTTTAGAGCCCTGGCGTTTTAGTTAAACGACTATCGTAATAAGGATGAATAATTTTCAAAAGTTTTGATTTTCAAATAACTTATTTATTTTCAAGTCCCAAAAAATATCTAACCAATGCAAAAATGTGAAAATAGTCAAAGGGATATTAGCCCTGTTTTTTACTGCATTTTTATCTTCGCTTACAAAAAAGTACTATGTTAAATACAACAACAATTTGGCATAACTCCGTATTGTTGTTGTATTTAACATGCAATTTTTTCAAAGCGAAGATAAAAATGGACCAAAAAACAGGGCTATTGTTGTTTTTATTTTTATTTTTATTTTTATGACTACGCAATGTTTAGGAACAACAACAAATTTGTTCCTTTAATTAGTTTGAAAGACTTTGATCATAAGGTGAAGGAAAGGATCCATTACACTTGATTGACTCAAAAAAAATTATGCAACAAAATTACCTTCAAATATATATTTAAAAAAAATTTGTTTTCCTGCAATACCGCAATATTGGCACTAAAAAAAATAATTTGTAAACAAATATAAAAACAAGAAATATGAATTTATACAATGCTTTTTATTTCAACTCAATACGTCCCCTCACAAAGCTATATCTCCTCGAAAAAAAACTCAAAAAAATAAAAAAAAAATCTTGTTCCGTTAATTCTTTTGTTTGACGTCTCATAATCTGCTGCTAAAAACTATAGGTATTTTTGAAAGGTAGCCACATTTTACTATCCACATTTCTGATTGAGAACAACTTTTAACACGTAATTGCAAAAACAACATGGCATCCCGCTTTTTATCGGGAACTTTTTGAATGATCCAAACGTTAGTTTTTACTCTCATGGGTAGGAGGCTTTTGACTATTGTGAATAGTCTCAATAGTGCAAAGAAAAGAGTCCGCAGGTCCTAGAAAAATAAACAAACGTTAGGCAAACATATACGGGTACATAACACTCCTGTCACCAATGTCATTTTCGTTTGGTTTCGCGCTCTGTTCTCCTATGGAATATTCAAAATTTGGAGTACAGTAGGAGTGAAAAAGGAGTGGAAAAGGGTTACTCCAAACATCCGAATGAAAACGTCATTAGGTTCTTTTTATTTTATTAGGCCGTGTGCCAATTGCGTTAAAAGTCTGGTTAAATTTGATCCCATGGTTAAATTTTGACATTACTGAGGTGAATATAGACGTTAAAATTTAACCTGCTCGGGAGCTCGTTATTGGTTTGTGAAGAGGTGAGGGAAAAGAATGTAGATAAACATTTCTTGAAGTGAAGTTGTTAATTCTGTCGTGATTAAAAAAGTATATATGCAAAAAGAAAATTTAATAGTTTCAATAGTTTGAATTTCTTGAATTCTCCTTCTTTTTAGTGAGTTTTTGATTTTTTCAACAAAGTCTCATCATTTCCGTGCAAGGCATATAAAAACAATTTAACTAGTTTTTGTCTATTGATCTTATAGTCGTATTTATATTCAATTTAGGAACACGTATGAAGACACCCATCGAAGCTTACTCCCGGTACGAGGGCAGTTAGTAATTTAAGGTTCTCAGCTTTGTACACGCAGCGGGTGTTTTCAAAACCAGCACCCAATATTGAACCACCATCGGAGAATGCAATCGATTCAATAGGCAATTTCTTGTAATCTCTCTGCTCTATCCAAATCCATGTTTATGAATGCCATTCGCCATTGGCTTGTTCTCATGACCAGATTTTGATTATGATGTCAAAGAAAACTGTCGCATAAAAAAGATTCTCGTGAATTCGATAGCCCTGATGCCGGTTCCATGGGCAGATTCTATATTTGTAACTAAAAAGAAAATAAAACTATTTACATATTTAACGCCGTTTAACATAAAAATATGTTTGTAAACATTGCATGCAAACTTACTCTTGAAATTCTTGATCGAAATAGCAAAATATGAGACGAACTTCGGGTAGATTTAAACCGAATTTTTTATTTGCTGCATTGTATATAAGGCAGTGAGAGCCATAGTGGCCTAACTGCAATTTTATCGAAATTGAGTTAAATTTTTTGAATTGATTGCCCCATGCCATAGTTATAGGCCCTTTTGCATTTAAAGGTCACGCACAAGAAAATTCAAAGCTTGAGTGCTAGAGGAGCCTATCTGATCAGTTATAATGGTATTTTGAAGAATCAGTAATACAAAATCAAAAACCTGTTATTTTTGTATCATATTGCAAAAAAATCAAAATTATGTTGGGTAAGTCGGCCGAATATGTCAGTGTGGGTAATATGCCACCTTTCAATATTTTGCAGTTCTAAGTTTATGTTGGCAACGCTGACATTGCAATTCGCTCAATTACGCTAAGTTTTCTGGGCACACGGATGCGAAAGTTATTAGGCAGTTTGGTTTGGAAAATATTCATGAAAGTTTAAATTCAAGTGTGTCTTTATTAAATTGAGTGCGATTAAAACCGGTTTTTTTTTGTGTTTTTTAGTGCGATATACGAAGGTTTCTTCCAAGAAGGTAAGGCTTTGTGTACTTAATGTCTGTTTGTGACTAGACTTGATTATGTTCCGTTAGTTTTCGTTCAGAGAAACTTTCATATCTTTTCACGTTTTGGGGTAAAATGCCACGTTAGTTTCGTACCAACTGGCATTTTACCCACTAAAGTGGCATATTACCCCCTTTGATTTTAATTTCTTTCAGATACGATAAATATGGACCCAGATGTGACTGGATGCAATGCTCCAATTGTCACAAGGATGCACGAGGACTGTCTCCAAAATGGAATCGCTCCGATATGTCCAATCGATTAAATGCCATATTAAATATTTGCTGGCATTTCACCCCTTCAGAAGTGGCATATTACCCTCACGTGTGGGTAAAATGCCACTTTTTAAGGTTTTTTAAAAACTTCATTTGCAATGAATTAAAAGTATTAAAGTTATGTTTTTATTCATTTATTTATTAAATAAAACAACAACCTAACGAAACTAAGAAAATCTTTTACTTAGCTTGTCATTTACTATTTAATTTCGATTGTTTACTGCTAAGTGTGGCATATTACACCGACTTACCCTTCATTTATTTAAAAACTACAAATTTTTGAATTTTTTTAAAACCACAAGTGATTAAAAATAATCTGCTGCTTACTTTTGCTCTACTGAAAATAATGAAAAATGCAGTTAGGCCACTATGGCTCTCACTGCCTCATTTAAGCTCTATAGTATTCTCATGAAGCCAAGAAGCTCGTGGCCATCTAGTGTCCGAATATAATCCTAATTTTTGCTAATCCTGAGGCCACACGAGCAAGTACTTGCAAGCAAGTTGGCTACATACACTGCCTGTCAAATTCGTAATTTGCATTCCACTTGCCTCCCACTTGCTTTCCACTTGCTTGTCTTCCAACTTGCTTCTCAACTTGCTTCACTACTGGCTTCAAAACTTGCATGCCAGTTGATGAGCAAGTTGCTTGGGTTTGTTTGTGTTAGTAAACAAATGTGTATGTATTGCAACTTGATCTCGGTAAGGCGATCACCGCGAACCTATCGACCAAATGTCAACCTACAAAATCGTGTTGCATGAGAATACTAAAGAGTGTATATAGAATGTTTGCTGGAAGATTGACATATTTTCATTGCTGTCAAAATGCAATGGCCATGATGGTCAACACAACAAATTTTACAAAAAATTTCAGATTTCAGAATTTTCAAATCCTCCGATTGGCCAGCTGTCAGGTTTATTTTTTCTTTTTAGAATTTTCACAAATCATTGAATGCATCGAATGTCAAAACTAATGGGAATTTTATGTTTAAAAAAAACCCATTTAATCCAATTGACACAGTAAATCCTTAAATTTTATTCACCCCTAAAAAAGGGATCGAATTTAACCAACATTTTAGCGCAACTGACAAACGGCCTTAATCATGATCTGTGCCCATGTTCACGCATCGATAAAATCTGTCGAGAAACGATGAAAACTCGTGTATTTTGTTTCAATTTTCATCGTCTTCGACCAATATTTTATCGATACGAGAGTTACTACAGAACATAGGCACTGATCCAAAACACATCATGTGGAGAATAAATTGCGCCGCTATAGGAGAAAGTTACCAAACGTATTGGCTATGCGTGCGTTCCAGTAGATAGTTATGAAAAAGGCGTAAGGCCGTATCGTAAACATACGGACCGTTTCGAAAACGTCAAATCAACGTCAATGATCGTCAAATGATTGTCACTTTTTGACGCAAATTTAGCTATAGTCAAAATATGCAATCATCTTGTAAGAACAAAAAACTTTTGATCAATGTCGGGCAATTCTCTTGCAAAAACATCCTCTGATCAACGTCAGGAAATTCTCATGCAAACGCATTTGACAGCTACGAACACGTTTTCTGGGATCTCAATATTTTGTCTTCAACTTGATGTTTTTACTGCAAAATCGGACTACAGTAAAGGCTCTCCCAAACCAACGCGAATCATTCGCCGATGAGGCGAAATCATTCACAATAACACAAAATATGAAAGATATATAATACAAAACAACAACAAAAAACTGACTCTGCGAATGATTCGCTATGATTTCGCGTTGGTTTGGGAGAGCCTTAAAACTTATATTTTCGCTTTCGAACAGAAGACTTTTGCAGTTTGCGCTTAAGAATATTCTGCCAATGTATTTTTGAGACAGATGAGAGATGACGATTTCGAATACTACAAAGTTTTAAGGCTCTCCCAAACCAACGCAAAACATTCACAGGCGACAGGCTTTAGTTGTTGTTTGGCGTTGCGTATTTGTCATGTTTTGTACAATTGTGAATGATTCGCTTCCAATTCACGTTGGTTTAAGAGAGCCTTTAAAGTTCGTAAATCTGTCACAATTTGTATAGGAAATTGGATAGATTTACGCAGTTTACAACCTTACTGTGTTTACGAAGACTTAACAGCTTTGCATGAATACCCTTACTATTTATATATACAGTTTTGGTTGTATTTATATATGTATTTAAATATTTATGGTAAATATCAGCCAACGGGTTTGAATGACAAATTATTTATTAACTATACAAAATAGAAGTTCACTGTTTATTGTAGCTCACTCAAGTGTTACAAGCACTGCTCAAGCAATAAATTGTATGTAGCACAATAAATTTATCAATTAAAAATACAATGATTACCTACAAATTGGTGCAACTGTCGCAAGAATCGTAAAAACTGACTGCGTTAGATCATTATTTGTCTGAATTTTATGTTGGTTTTTCATGTAATCTATTAAAATGATTTGATTTTTAACCTCCAACGCGCTTACAAAATTGCATCACCACATAAATTAATTATTGTTAAAGCAATTTCGATGTTTCCGCTTTTTGATTGATTACGATGCAATTGGATGTCTTTGTTTGCATTCATTTTTAGACATAATTATGTATGTCATCAGCATTACATTAATAAAAAATCGAGTTCAAGTTCAGATACAAATTATGCCTGCTTGGTATCGTTAAATTTTCACCAAGTTTCCCAAGCTTGGGTGTTTTCTTCTATGGTTTCTGGCAGCACATATAGTGAAAATTTTTTCAAGAAATTTCAAAATAACAAACACACTTATTATTAACCAGCCAGTTCGATAACCCTTCCACTTAGTATCGATGGATGCTGTAAAATGACTTGCCACTCATTTTGGAGTTTAACAACCTTTCTGATACATAATGTATGTTACATATATGAACTTTTCTTTCATGAAATTGTAAAGTAACATTACTGAAATCAATCAGCACTTTTGATCAAGAAAATTATAGCTTTTTTTTTCAAATTCAAGATACCTATGTACCTATAGGTACCTTTGCTTGATTTGCCTCAAGCGCTGCTATGCCTATGCCTACCATTTTTGTAACGTTTGTTTAATTTTTAACGAATTATTCAGCTCAAATTATCAATTTGTTGTTTATTGTTAAAAATTTCAATTAAGTAAAAAAATATGTATTATTATGATGATACCATAAATTATGTAGGAGGTATGTAGAATGTAGGTTAGTTATAATGGGATTATTTTTTATTTAAGTCAGTCTGGAGGGCAAATAGATCACGTCACAAAACCAATCATTGGAATTGGATGTTACAGCCTTATGAATTAGTTGCTGATGTGAAACATGAAAAAAAACGCAAATGTAATTTTTTCGTTTACTTCTCAAAACTGCCTCTAAAAATTTTAGTCCAAAGTTCTGTCAGAGTTCAAATAAAAAATAAAATTGTACTAAAATTGATAGAAATTCGTAGTTTTCGGAAGTAAACGAAAATAAATAATTACATATTTACATTAGCTGCGTTTTATTGGTATTTATAGACAGCGCAGCAATACGAGCACCAATAAAACGCTATACTCACTAACTAAATTTAAACTTAACGAAGCTTAATATCAACTTTTAAATCCACTTTTATACTGACTTACTTACCGACATTTTTCGTTTTGTTTACCAAGGGAAATTTTACAGTGGAAGTTATAACTTTTTCTAATAAAATACACCTTTTAATGGTCTGTGCGACTAGTTCTGTGTGAAAAAAGAGTGGAGATTTCTTCAAATAATCTACTACATTTATCAATTAATCGAACTGCGTATTGTAGAATGAAAAACAAAACAACATTTTTCGTTTTTAAGACTAGAATGCTGTTGATCCGAAACGAAATTTTTAGTTGGTCTCCAACAAGACAACGAAATGCTTACGAAAACAAAGAAGAAAATATTTATTCATAGATTCAAAAAAATAAATCAAATAATGTAAAATGCAAAAAAATCACAAGCAGCCATGCGTTAATGAAAGAAATAACAAAAATAAACACGAAAAAACACAAATGTCATTTTTTCGGACACAATTAATTGTGTGCGAAAAAAGAGTTTAGATTTCTCCAAATAATCTGCTACAATAATCACTTCGCTCATCAAGCAGCGTACAGCAGAACGAAAAGTAGAACTGAATTTTTAGTTTATGATTTCGTTGTGTCATTTTCGTATGGGATTTTTCGTTTCGCATCAGTAGCTTACTAGGCTTTAATGTGACAGGAGTTCAATGAATAGAGTGTATACAATATAAAAAAAAAAGAAAACTATTATCATAAACCAACGAAAAGTAACTTACCGTATCGTCAAAAGCAAAATACACCCACTTAATCACCTATGTATCTCTTTTTTGCATTCCTATGTCACCAAATGTCAGTTGTACTTTGGTGTAATGCTGCATAGATAGCTGTCAAAAATTTAACTTTGAATCAAATCTAGCATGATTTAAATTGACTCATAGCTTATAATAAGCGAGTTCAGGAAAATGAGATCTCAAAGCCCTCAGCAATCACAGTCTCGTGAACAGGATTCCTCAGAAATTTTAAATAACTGAGGAAACAAAATATTGGATTCGCTTGCTCAGTTTTTGACACTGAGTCCTCTTAGATCTCATTTTCCTGAACACGCCTAATGTTTACGAAAAATCTTGGACTTATTTTCACTTCTCCAAAGTAACTCAATCTTATTCGCCTAAAGCAAGTAAACTCTTAAGTCATTCTCAAGAATGTTTTAATATTTTACAACACTCTAATGCCTTTTCCTATATAAAACTCTAATCACAATCAACTTGGGATGAATATAAAGTACTCGTAATGTGTTCTAGAAGAGGTCCTAATAAGCCCTTGCCAACGCAAATACATGGGTCATAATAACTCATCTCATTGCGTTAAGTCCAATGCGCTATAACTTCTCTGTGGATACAAAATCCTTTGTCCTAGGAAAAGGTGTGAATATAACAATTTCCCATTTAAGCTGCGCAATCTTGTTGTACAAAAAAAATATCCCCCTTGAAGCCTCAATTTATTGTATATGTATTCAAAAGCCTCTTATAGTCCTGTGCTAACGCATTTACGACATCAAAACTATTGCGTTCCTCTTGTTCTCTGATGGTGCGGTGGTGGTTGTGGTGTTCACATTCTAGAGTGTCATTCTATGAAACACTCACTGGGTGCTCTACAAGCGAATTAAATCTATTTTTATGCCTCAAGCACTGTGTTTAAATTGGAGTTGCAACATTTGTTTGCCATAGATTTGCCAGCAATTTGAGTTCCTACGGTCAAGGCCGTAATTACAGAGTGTGCCCCCAGAGCGCAAGAAGTGCTCTGATGCGCGCAGGTAGTATCCAAAGTCAAAAGAAATAAATTAGGCACTAAGGATTATCTGAAATTAGCGGGTGGCTGGATGACATTCATATTAACTGCTTCATGTAGCCAGTAGATGGTAGAGCTAAGGAGGAACGTATAGGTATTATAGAACCTCTATATGTATATGTTTGGAAATACATTTGCCTTTTGTGCGATTAAGTAATTTTGAAGTCATGCTTTTTGCTTGTTCCCTTCGCAATTATGTAATTTATCAATTCACCTTCGAATTGAGGAAAGGACTTAAACTGCCCAGTCAACAGGGTATAGGGAGCCTGGGTTCTCTGATCCTTTTGAACATTAAAATCATCATCAACGTAGACCGGGAAAGGGGGGATACAAACTGGCCGGTCGTGTCGACTGAAAGTGCAATTTACAATCATGTCGCATTCTTTTAAGCACTGAGCTTCCGATGGTTCTTGTTCTTTTGATATTCTCTGCCGATTGTAGTTTTCTGGAAACTCTTTATAACCTTTGCAATAACAATGAAAAACGGATGAAGGTAATCTATAACACATTCATTTTGAAATAGTCTCGTAAGAATGGAGCTATTGCAAGAGTTTCCTGTCCCTTCCCAAAGAGCTTTATGAGCCAGTGTCCAATCAACTGCTGCGAAGGACGATTAATGGACCCTTATTATGATGGGAAAGATATTGGGGCCATGCTGTTTTTACTTCTGTTCGTTTCTTTAGTCATTCCTACAAGAATAAACTTTTAGGAAATAACCAATGTCCTGATTTGTCTTCACAATGAAATTTGTTATTGATCTATTTTATTTGTATTCTGCTATCAACCCATCGTTTGCCATGTTAACAGTTTTGTTAAATGACGGTGGAAGCACAGCTATGTCATTTTTGCTTAATATTCAGAGACGGTTCCACCTATCAATTTCAATCAATTATCAATCATAAGACACATCTTATTTTGTTTTGGTCCAGTTTCGTTCATTTTTGCTTTCATCAGTGAGAGCGATCTTCGAAGGCATATTTCTGAGGTGAAACTATGATATTTGGTGAAATAAAATAAAAATTCACTTGAGTGATAATGGATGACTTCTCCTTTTAACAATTTGGAAATGGAATGGATTATGTAGATATTTATTAACGAAAGCTAAACGAAAAGTATAGTAATGTGCGATTATAGTTGCATTAGATATATAATAAGGGTATTCATACAACAGCGTAAAGTCGTCGTAAACGTTGTAAACTTTTAAACTTCGTAGTTCTGTCACAATTTGTATGGAAAATTTGACAGATTTACGAAGTTTAAAACTTTACGATGTTTACGACGAGCTTACGCTGTTGAATGAATACCCTTAATGTTTTTGTAGTCGCTTGGTTTCGTGAGACCACTTTAAAATACCTCCTACAGTATTTATTATTAGGTGCGTTTTATTGGTATTTATAGCTAGCGCTGTAATGCAAGCACGAATAAAACACTATATTCACTTTTATACTCAACCCAAGTCCAGCGCCATCCAAGTTTAAACTAAACGAAACTTTATCTCAACTTTTATATCCATTTTTTACTGACTTATTTTTCGGCACATTTGGGTTTGTTTATGTTTACTAAGGGGAATTTTACTGTGCTAGCTATAACTCTTTCCAATTAAACACGCCTATTGTCATAAGAAATTTCTTTAGACCCTAGGTGTGCTTGTTAACTTGAAATTTCTTGCAAATTTTCAAAAATTGTTACAAATTCCTGTTTGTTTACTCTTAAAAAAATGCAACGAAACCACTATGAAGAAGACAAAAATTTCCCCTCAATTGAAAAAATTGCGAGTTTCTGCTACACAAATTTCTCTGTTGAAACAGCCAGCTGTTCTTTCGCTTTTAATTTGAAATGTTCATGTGTCTCATGTGAAAAAATGTAACAGATTGACAAAGCAACTTCAACAGCAACTTTGACATCAAAATCCATGTGAAATAGATTAGGCATGAGATCTCAGAGCCCTCAGAAATCTCAGTCTCGTAAACAAAGTACTGATAGACCAAGAGCCGACAGCAAATTTTGGGAGTGGAGGTATAACCACAATCGGAGTATGAGGAATTATAGGTACATGTATCGTGATCTGGAATATTAGAGTCTGGCAGGTTTTGTTTTCAGCCTTTGGTGGGGGTGGGGGTTTAAAAGCCACGTAGTTTCCTATTTATATGGTAGGGTCATTAGAACTTCAATTCACTTTTAAAAAATAGGATATGATGCTCTGTCATTTTCCCTAAGTTTCAAGACTTTTATCTTGGTGATCTGATAAATACGACCCATAATTTAACCTTTTTAAGCAAACCTTTTAAAGCATTTTTGTGGAGACTTTATTTGTTGATTTTTTGTTTTGTTGAAAATCTCCAAAAAAGGGATGGTAAGGTTCACGTAAAATGATCTTGAGTTCTATTAATCGGACCGTCAAGATTGTGATGTTTATGCTTAGGAAAAATGACAGGGAATCATATCCAATTTTTAAAAAATAAATTAAAGAGGTTACAACCCTGAAAATAAATCAGAGGATCAAGCACTTTTTAACCCCCCACCCCTCCCAAAGGCTGAAAACAAAACCTGCCAGACTTTGGTATTTAATATCACGATACATGTACCTATAATTCCTCATACTCCGATTTTGGTTATGCCTCCACTCCCAAAATTTGCTGTCGGCTCTTAGACTATGAGGAAACAAAATATTGGATTCGTTTGCTCAGTTTTTGAGATCTCATTATCCTGAACATGCCTATTACAACGTGAACAGCGCTTTTGACAGCATAAGGACAAATAAACAAAATAGTTAAAAATACATAATACATGTGGTTGTCAAAGCTGCTGTTGAAGTTGCTGTTCCAATCTGTTTCTCGCTTAAAAAGTGTGATGTGGTTGTCTCAAAGTTGCTGTTGAAGTTACTGTGCTGATACCAGATACCAAACACAGCTATAAATTCTGACGTATACGCATTAATCTGACTTTTAATTTTGGAACAGCTTGAAGTCAAGCTGATTTGCTTACGTTCACATAACCCTGTATCTTATGGCATTTTCTACTCCATTTTCACTCCATCTACTCCAAAAGCCTTCGATTGGTTGTTTGGGGTACTGTTTTCGGAGTATTTTTCTCTTCCCGATTTGAAGAAGGAGTAGATTTGGAACACACGCATACACATACAGTTTTTCGTTGCACTACTTGTTAAAAGTGATGAATGCTTGAAAAATCCATTTTATAATAGATCGTCATTCAGTAGTGTGTGTGTAAATTTGACAACACGATGTTTTCATATTCTATTGGAATCAAAAAGGAGTAGAACAGTCAGAAAATCCAATCGAAAACCACAGTACACATATTAAAGGTAATATCAGCCGTTTTCCTTTGGAGGTGGCAAAGTACTTGTGAATAGATGAAAACCATAATCTAGTACTACCAACTGCACATGCTCTCATGTGCGAGTAGATACATTTTACATGGGAAAGCAGTTTGAGGTGTTCCATTGAAAAAAGCTGGCAAAGTACTTGCAAGCACTTCGCCACCTCCAAAGGAAAACGCCTATCATTAGAGTTTTGATTTTTGTTTCTTCTGCGCATATACCAAAATTTGTGTCAAATGTCAGTATTTGTTGTTGTTTGTACGTGTATTTTAGTCATCACGCTCCCAGCCATTTTTATTTCTGACAATTTCAACTTTAATTTGTTGTTGTTTTAACGTGTGTTTTCTTCCTTACGCTCACAGCCATTTTTTATTTTCGACTGACCTGCGCATAGTATGTATAATACCTTAGATTTGGGTACTGTGATCGAAAACGACATTAATAACAGGACTTGTTCACTTCAAAATGGTATAACTAGAGACGTGTTTTATTGGAAATAGCACAGTAAAATGTCCCTTGTTGTTGAGATAAAGTTTCGTTAAGCTTAAACTTGGGTGGCGATGGCCTTGCATTTAATAAAAAAGTGACTATAGCATTTTATAGGTTCTTGAATTGCAGCGCTAGCTATAAATACCAGTAAAACACACCTTATAATAGTTGGAAGTAAATAAGCTAATGTCATAAATGAACGAAATTAGCTTTTCAATTGGTGAATTGCACATAAGTACTCATAAATACATTTAAGGCCAAGTGTTTATTGGATTTGAAATGCGTTAAATTTGATCCTAAATTCCAATTTTTGACAATAATGAGGTGAATATATGGAAACGTCAAAATTGCATAAATGAAAGGAATGATTTGTCTTTTTTATTAGCTGTGTTTAATGAAAAAAAACTAGATCAGGGCCCAGATCACGTACATAACACGATTCGATTGAACGATCATCGTTTCGACTATTACTCTCTCTATTTTTCGCTGTAGATGTGAATAGAGACAGCTACAGTCAAAACGACGATCGGTCAATCGAATCGTCTTACGTGATCTGGGCCCAGAACAGAACAGACTAGCATAAGTGTGTGGAAACTTTCAGAACAATTAGGAACAGAAAAGTGCAGCTTTGTACTGACGGGATTGACCGTTGCCTATCAGCTGTGCAGTTTCAAATTTTAAAATGTTTCAACTGTAAGTTATTTCCATTAATTTTCAATTCAAATTTACCATCAATTCACACGTTTTATAATCTTTTATGTATATTTCGTCATGTTAAGTCCAAAAATATAAGAAAAGTACTTTTGCGATAAAATGTAGCTTATTATTATCCAAAACAAACAAATCAGCTGGTATTTTGACATATTTCACCCATTTGCTCCACCTCAAAAGTAGGTGCAGGAAATATTGTTCTATACTGTTCTGAAAAGCTTAATGGAACACAAAGTGACAGAATGCAGAACACTTTGGGACAAGGTTTTAACTCATGGAACTCATAATCCTGTACTTTTCTGATCTTTTCTCTAATTTTCTGTTCGGAACAGATTCATTTAACGCACCTATTATTATTATGTCAACTTCACTTAAGTGAGTTGGAGAGAGTGAATGAAAACTTAACGAAAAGTTGCAATTCTTAAGGTAGAACTATAATAGTCGGAAGGGCACTGAAGCTAATGTCAAAAACCAACGAAAAGTAGCTTTCCGTACCGAAAAAAGGGGAACACACCCATAATGTAACTATCATCTTTCTCTTTTTGGCATTCCTATTTCACCAAATGTCAGTTTTACTTAAGTGAGGTGCGCTCGGGAGCGCACCTCACTTCCGTAACCAAAGTTGAACGTAACTTGACGAAACGCTCCACTTCGCAATTATAGTCGCGTCAAATGCTTTCCGTGTATTCGCTTGTTTTCTTCCGACCACTTAAGTGCCCCTCCGAGCATTATAGTTCTAGCTTTAAAGGAGGAGGATTTTACTGTATTTCTTGGCTTTCGTACGGCCACTTCAAGGACCTATCTTTTAGCAATACTCTTAGGGTAGAACTATAATTGCCGGAAGGGCACGAAAAGTAGCTTTCCGCATCGTTAAAAGGGGAACACACCCCTAAAGGGAGGTTCGCTTGCTTGGGAGTGCTTCACTTTACTTTGCCATCACCTTTTATAATGAAAATGGGGTTTCATTTTTCTCATGAAGAGGAAGTGAGATAGAATGTTTCGTTTGTGAAGAACTGAATTCAGCCATGAATGAATCCTTCAGCGCCATATAAGAAAAGGTTAGTTCGATTAGTAAAAGTTTTGTCCTAGGAAGATTTAACAAGATTAATTTCTAATCTTCGAGATTAACGAAATAAATTTGTATGGTAAATCTTCAAGATTTAAAGGAGATTTGCGGTAAATCTTATAAAATCTCAGATTAGCGTTAGGTGGAAATGTAGCATTAGATTTGATCCCAAAGGGATATTTTTGACACAAATGAGGTGGATATATGTTCGTTGTACACAAATATTAATATTTTGATTGAATTCGAATCCTTTGTAAAAGTTTAACGTTTTCACATATAGATCCATCTCATTAGAGTCAAAAACTAAACTTGGGATCACATATAAGACCCGATTTTAAATGGATCAATATACCGCCTTATTTTCCTTTCACACAAGAATAGAAATTTCTAGGAACTTTTCCAGAAAACTGCCCTTATTTTGGGGTACTCAGATATATTTTACCGATTTCATTCCAATTTTGAGCAACGGTAATTCTATATCGGCGGCTTTCTGTCAAAACCTCGTATTCAAAATTCAATTTTAAATTTGATCTATTATAAAATAATTATTCTAGATTGTGCACAGTAACTTTCAAGCCATTTTGGAAGGTCGAATATTAAGACAGCAAAGCCCTTATATCGGCCCTCGCAGATAGGTTACCTGTTGACATTGTACGATTTTCACTACACTACAAACCACTACTTAAAAACAATCTCTGGACTTCCACAATGGCTTCTAGAGCCCCTTTTATCCTCGTACTTTTTCTTATAATATGCTTGTCATAACCTTTATTATTTTGAACTATACCTAGTACGGATATAACAAGCACATCTACATACCTAGTTTGAACTCAATCATACCGCATCCAATTAATCAATAGACCAAGGCCAAAAGCCACCAACAAGATTCCCCAATCAGCCTTGTTTTGCACATAAAAACAACAAGCATCATCATCATCATCCAAAAGAAAATAAGTGTGTCATCTAAGATAGGTCTGATGCTTGTGGTGGTTACAAACAACACAGATCCGACCGCCACCAACTGCGACTGCGAGAGTGCAAAAAACAACTTCTTCAAAATTTGTATTGCAAATCACAACCTTTTTTAAAGCGTAACTGTAAACCCAAGTTTTAATTCGCCAAACCAACAACAAGACATTTATGGTCATTGAAAATGCGGAAAGTCTATTATTTTGATGACCAATTCGACCGAAGAAGACTCGATTGCGCACAGAAAAGAGCACGATGGGAAAACAGGAACCAGATTCGAAGAGATGACTCCCAGAAGGAGAAGAAGACTCTGTTTTTATAACTGAACCAAACTTAAACCAAACGATGGACTTAATCGCAAAGCCCAGAATTTGATTTGGTTCTTCGTAAACAAACGTGGGGTAAGTTAAAGCGCCTTTAGGTAAGCAAGCATACTGAACAAAAGCAGAAGCAACATAATTCCTCCTAAGTCTTATCATAAACAAAATTGCTTCTCAAGACAAGGCCAAGCAAATCAATTGGCTAGTGCCGCGTAGTCGTCCGTTGAAGTCGGACAAAAAAAAACACACACAAACCTAGCAATATAGCAACGGCCTAAGAGCAGACAAAAGGCTGAAACAATTTATTATGGCATCGACAGAGCTGCGCATCATATATGTATGGGAATGGGAATAGAAACCGTCTTAGAATGACCAACAATAGGCATCTATGATGACACTGCACTATCATTGCAACTCTATGAGGTCTTCTGTATCTAAAATTGCAGCCAACGCGCTTCGCTTCGCTTCGGGAACCTTTCGGCCAAAATCTCCATAATTTAAGCAACTTTGTTTGTATATGTGCTCCGAGTTGAATTGCCTTAGTAAATCAGGTACATCAGACTATAATATGTGTGTGGGGGCAATCGGGACAAGGAAGATGAACCTTGATGCATCTGGTGCTGGATTATACGGCTATGGCTACAACCAGCGCACTCTCTTATTAGACGAACGCAAATGTTTACACAATAGGCATAGCTGCATAATTTTATGGCAAGAAGTGCGGCAGAATGAATCAGCTTCAGCTATCTCTCTGATGGTTCTCCTCCTGGTGCTTTTGGCTCCTTCTCATAATCTAGAGAGGGTTAAATTTTATAGTTAAAGATGGAAAACACACTGACAGTGATGATGTCATTTTGACGAAAAAATTCCCGATGGCTGATGGAATGTGTGATTAGTGTCAGTTTGTGAGGAGAATGAGGAAATGTTCATGATGACTAAGAATTAAGCTTATGGGAATTTTCGAGAAACTAAATGTTCTTTGTGGAGATCTCTGATGATCTATGTCTTTATTATGCAATGATGGACTTGCTGTGGTTGTGGGCGAAACTCATGGACTAAATTGTATAGTAGTACCTAACATTAGAGGCTTTTTTGAAACGAAACTTAAAAATGTATCCATATTTTTGTTGAGCTGAACTGGAATATAATTCAGCGTGAAAAAAAAAACCTTCGGAAAAGTAACGTCTGCTTTTGGCACCTAATAAGACTATATGTACATTTTGTAGAGAGGTGCATTTGATGTTGCACTTCGCACCTGCCAACAACCAACAACCAGCAATCCCCTATAAACAGGGAACCATATCAGCGTTTTGAGAAGATCTAACGAATTTTGCCATAAACGTCCTTGGCCTTGCAGGCTTGCAGCAACTCATCTTTACTCATAACATTCAATCAGATTGGTCGTGGGGTTTTTCCTAGCTACGTTAAATGATTTTTCATATCGAAGGTAGAGGTGTACATAAACCAATTAAGCGCCCACAAAATATTAGATAGAGATCTTCATCTGCGGTGTTAAAGGCAATTAAATTTGATGGTTCATATGAAACAAGGCGTTATAATATAATGGAAGCATTTAAATTGTTATAACTTTTAAGGTCTGGTATAATTTGTATAATTACTTAAATATAAAATTAATTTAAACATCGATATCGATATTTGAGAAGAGAATTATATAAAACTTATTTTTTAACGATTCAAATTTTGTGGTGAAATAAAAACCTTTTATAATAGTAGAAAAAACTGTTTCCCAGGACCGCACGTGCACTTTTTACTGTAGCTTACACAGAGCAACTGCCCAACTAACAATTTAACTTGTATTAGGTCCGATTTTTAAAATCTGATAAGCTATAGCTCACATAGAACTAATATAAGGCTTTCTTATACAATTCAACCATTTTCCAATATTTATTTTTGTTTATAGCCTGTTTAATGCCTTTTAAAATGAAATTAGCAAGTTATACATAAGGCTTGTATACTTAAGTATAAAAGCCTTGTTTAAGGCCTGCCCAAGTTGTTTTACTGAAAGTAAACAAAATAAATTCGTACACGGGGTAATTCCATGAAAAAGTGGACATGAAGATAGAAAAATGGAAAATTTATCTCGCCCCCTGTCTATTTTTCGCTAGTTTTAAAACTAGAATTACAAAATATCCTACAAGTAATAAGCATACGGCTAAAAATAAAATAAAATTATAACAGGCTTAACCCTAAATTTTTAAATTAAAAACGTAAAATAACGTGAGTTACCGACTTTTTGTAACGTGAGTTACCATGTATTTTAATAAATTTGTATAAAATATTTTTAATAATTTTAAATTTGTGTACAGATAAAATCAGGCTGATAAATTCTTATATCTAATTCAACAAACCAGTTTACCTTTATTGGTTTGTTTAATTTTTAGAAAATAAGCATAGTACCTACTGCTACAAAACCCGTGTCCGAATATGGTAACGTGAGTTACCAACATGTTTTAGTATTTTGTACTAAGAAAGAATTTATTTTTCCCAAAAATTTTATTTTTTCCTAGAAGTTGAAATCATTACCATGTATAGAATTTATATTTTGTTTTATTTATATTTATATAAGTATGAAAATTTTAATGAAAGAGAGCGTGAAACTCTCCCAAATGTAACGTGAGCTACCATGGAATTGCCCTACGGCTTTCTTAAATAAGCTTGCCACAAAGCACACAGCAGCAAGATTTGACATTTCTCTGGAGTTGAAAATATTCTGCAGCGGGTGTAACAAATATTCTAAAGTGTTCGTCATTAAATTGAAAAGATTAAAAACAAATATTTTATTAAAAAACCTAATTCGTCAAAAAATAGTGAATAATTAATAAGAAGTTATCAAAACATCAATGAACTTCGATTTCAAGTGTTCAAAGTCGATTAACACTATGAAGCGCGCGCTCGCCGATGTGTTCCTCGATTGATGTGTTTCTTGATAGAATTTGTGTTTTTGTTTTTTTCTTAACTTTAATGAATGCATAACTATTTTTGTTTATTTTTGCAACTTTTCTCGTAAATATATTTGTTTTTAATCTTACAAAACAATGCGAACAAATAAATGCACTTTTGAATGTTTGATATGAATTTGTATGCGCATAAGTGTGTTTGCTTTTTGCCTCAAATCTACTGACAAATGGCACACACAATCCCACATTCAAAAAATTTAATTTTTACAAATTCCATTGAACCAAAAATCGTTCTTAAATGATTTTAAGGAATTTGGCATTAAATCATTTAAAAATAAAATAAAAATTTTAAAGCAAACTTATTGAAATAATTGCCTTTTTTGGTGAGCTATATAGTTTTGTTTGTATAACAGCTGTATCCCTCCGCCGTGAGGAAATTAATAGTTTTTATAAAATGTTAGTAGCAAACTTATTCAAATGATTGTATTCTTTGGTGAGCTATTTCGTTTGGCTTGTGACAGCTATGTTGCTGTGTACCTCCTTGAGGAAATGTATAGTTTTTATAAAACGTTTGTGACAAACTTAATGAAATTATTGTCTCATTTCGTGAGCTATTTCGTATGGGTTGTGACAGCTGTGCACATCTATGACGAAATATATAGTTTTTATAAAATGTTAGTAGCAAACTTATTGAAATGATTACCTTCTTCAGTAAGCTACCCTACCAGCGGACACAAAACATACACCAACGAGTCGCACGTACTTGCTGTTATAATTAAGTTTTTTCCTTAACGAGAAAATTTATTTTTAAAATTGTGATTTGATAGAAATAGAAGTATAAAGTGTGATCTTTTAAAAATAATTCACTCATTTTACACTCAAATGGTTATGTAGCCTCACATAATAATAGAGAAATAATTGTTTAAGATTTATACCTGCATATATAACTATATAAACTCGTATGTTCTTGTATATTTCTTCTTTCAAACCCTTCAAGAATTAATTGATTCACACTTTTTAAACTTAAAAAAAGTAACAAATATCAAGAAAATCGTATCATATCAGTATGATTTTGGCTAGATGACTCATCTACAAATATATACATAGTTGTAGATGTTCTCTGTCATCGTATTATTAGGATTAAATTCTGGAGTGAATTTTTTTAAAATCCAAAACGTGACCTTAACTACCTGTATATTGCTGGTAAGATTGTACAGGCACAAGTATCAACTCATTAGAATTTTAACATGCACCTTCTGAATTACGAATTGGCGTAGTGGGTAGTGTGCTGGATATGTGATTGGAGGGATGCGAGTTCAATCCTCGGAAAAGTAAGTAACATTTTTATAAATTAAATAATATTCTTATCATTTCAGAATATAGGAAAACGTTATCCAAACTACCGTAAAGAAAATAAACTCACAAAATAAAAATAATAAAAATTAAATAAAATAATTCCAAGCAAGAAAATTTCTTTTATTACACCTGCATTGAGTGGCTTTTATAAGGCCTAAATGTAAAATGTTTGTATGGCCTTTTCAATGCCTTACTATACAAGCCTTATTATAACTTGTTTAGTTGAGCAATATTTTATCTTTTTAAGACCTTTTTACAATATTGTTGGAAAGCTTTTTAATTGCATAGGACTTGTGACGAAAGGTTTTAAGGGAATCAAATAGCTTCTTCAATGTGCGCCAAAATGATTTGCATAAGGCTAATTTAAGTTTCTAGACAAGTCAGAAAATAGCTTGTATTGACACTTAAACAACTTAAATTGTTAGTTGGGTGGGGCGGTGGTGTTTTGTTTAAACCAGGCATTTACTTTTAAATATTTCTACATCCTTGCTTTCATGTCCCTTTTATATCTCAAATATATTTGTTTTTGATTGCTTGTTTTACGTCTGGTGGAAATGCCCAATTGACCCTAGTGGTTTGTGGCTTAGCCAAAATAAAAAAAACGCAATTTAATCAATATCTCAAGAACGTCTCATCGTACAAATAAGTACATGATTGTATCTACATAATAATTATAAAAGGTGAAACAATTCAAGGTTTCTATAAAGGAGTCCAAGTCCCCACAATTATCAATTCTCAATGTGGAAAACATGTAGTTTCAGCAAAATTGTGTAATTTGCCATACATGCATGTAAAGTTCAGGGGTCTCATTATTTCATATTTCGATGACGACAGCTGGGCACGAAGAGCATCAGATTGTTTGGCAGTTGCCAAAAATATATGATCAAAAACTTCATCAAAGACGGTGTTCACATTGGACTGACTCCTCCGACTTATTTTGACATTCATCCAACTTCTTTTGTTCAGACACAAACTAATGTGAGCACCAACAGACTCACTTTGAAGTTGAGAAGTCGTTTAAAGAAAAGACAAATCTGAGCTCGTTGAGGGATTAATATTTTTTTTTTTTTATTCCAAAACTTTAATTTCATTTATTTAAAATATTCAAATGAAATAAAATTGAATTGTGTAGTATTTGTTTGCAAAAGAAAAAGTACAGAGAGAGAAAGCAGTTGTCACAAAAGAAAACGTCAAAAAAAATCCATAGATTTTCAAAAAATTAAAAATATTCTGCCTGTCCTTCCCATCTCTTTCTCACCATCAAGTGGGAGTGAGATAAAGTACACAGACGTCAAAAAAAGTCGGAGGAGTCAGTCCAATGTGAACACCGTCAAAGAGGTACAATTTCGATATAAGGAAATATCAGCTACCAATTTTGGCCTTCAATAGAGCCAAACTGACCATAGGGTCCCCTTATTTCAAAACTTTGACAGTTTTTTTTTTCATATTACAAAAGTAACCAAACACACCTATAAATTGAATGGCGTCAACTGTCAAAGTTGATGTCATCAAAACAGACTGATAGCCGGAGGCCGAAAGTAATGGGTGGGTTTGAGGAAGAATAAGAATGACTGCATTCAAAGATAGAAGTGAGAAATTATTTGTAGATTAAATTTAATTGAATGATAATTTTTTTCGTAAAACCAACAGTGTATTTGGTTTAAGGGCACCAGATTTGTTTGATGAAAAAATGCAGTAGATCTACCCCAATTGCATCAAAGTGGCAAAGCTGGTACTGACTTATCTTTTCGCTTCTCCTGAAGAAGTAAGAGATATCAATATCATCCTAACTGAAAACTCCAGAAAATCAGTAGGAAGTTAAAAAATATGAAATTTCGAACCATAAAATTTACCAAATATTACTGTTCTTCTACAACAACGATTATTTTCCTGCTAAAAAACGGTAGAAGTTGTTCCCATTCCGAAGGAGACAAATCACGCAAATGTCGAAGGATATTGGCTAATTTTGTTTCATTAAAAAAACTTGACGTTTCTGAGAAAAAGAAATGGCATACTTGAGTATGGAGTACCAGTATCGCTTTTGGAATAAGAAGACTCTTAATGGTGTGCTGTAAGCTTCATTTCGAGAAGCCTGCCAGCGGATGAATATGCTTGCCAACGATAGTAATTGAATAAAAGGATGACATGGCTGACGTTTTTTGCATCGAGTTTGACGAACGAAATCAATTTCCAAACTTCAAATGAACGATGATATCTGCAAAGAGGCGCTAACATTGATCATAAAACATGTGTCTGCTCATGTGCTGGATAGTCTGTTGAGTAAATTGGCGGGAATGTCACCCCCAAGTCACTCGATGCCCGATGCATTTAATGGAGAGCTTTAACGTAAGAAAGATTTTGATCTGAAGACATTTTGACAAAAATATTTTGCATAAATATCCCACTGCTGAATGGCTGAATCTTCCAAAAAAACAACTTTAACGGCACATTGATGAATACTATTGACGATGGAAATAGTGGCATATTCTTGATGGAATAATAAAAGATTTGTGGGAAAATGCAAAACGCTTTGAAGAAGCAATGAAACTGCTGCCCTGCAATTTCCGTCAAATTAACCGGTAATCCCACGTTCCCAGGATAAACGCCTGCAGACGAATTCATCCTTTGCCTGAAATTATCAATTTCTGATGGCGATACGTAAAGAACCTGAAGTTTACAATGAAAGTGCCAGTTGCATTGCAGAACTCTCCATCCAGCCGATGATTTCAACTGTGGCAATTTGAAATGGCCGAGTTCTGGTTGATGCTGCAACAACAAAAGGAAGAACTCTTAAGCAAAGTGTCCCCGAAAATCTTTCGCAAATATTTAAACCATGATTGGCTGAGTGAACGCGTGATATTAGCTGTGAAGGGCGTCACGTCCGTTGGTGATTGGAATTTCGCAGCCGCATTGCGCATTGTGTGCGAAAACATTACATTTGTGCTTTTTCGTGTTTATTATTGTTGTTTCTTTCATTTCCGCATGGCTGATTGTGATTTTTTCGCTTTTTCATTTGTTTTATTTTTTGAATTTGTGCATCTGTCAATAAATATTTTTCCGTTTCGTTCTCGTAAAAAATGCACACAAATTACCGGCAGCCATGCTGAAATGAAAGAAACAAGAAAAATAAATACGAAAAAACACAAATGTCACTTTTCTGCACACAATAAATAGACTGACAACATTCACAATGGTAAATAGCCCTCTGCCGGTCAGAGTGAAAGCATGTATCTGGTATTGAAATTAACCTGGATAGAAACATGGATCCCATGTTGTTTGTGTAATACATGTTAAAAGATAACCTCTACCCAGACGCTGAGATAATAAAACGCAGCTATTGAGTGTGAAAAAAGAGTGTAGACTTCTCCAAATAATCTGCTACAATTATTAATTTCGAACAACGAAAAGCAGAACTAAATCTTTCGTTTATGATCTCGCTGTATCATTTTTGGGATTTTTCTTTTCGTTGGCTCTCCCGTCAATGGAACCAGGCTAACGATGAGATAACTCATGAACAAAACCAAGGAAGTTCTCATTCCAAGAATTCTGATGATATCGTACCAACTTGCTGTTCGAGCTTAAGCATATGATTCATATATGCAATGACTGTCAACAAATCGCAAGGAAAATCATTACAACTGTGTGGCGTATTAGAGTGTCGGAAAGGCGTCTGTAGATAAAATCATTGAATAAATATAAATAGAAGGTGACACCGGGCAAAATGTCCGCATCGTTTTCAAGTAGCTCTGCTTTCGCTAAATATTAAATATTATGATGAGGTTGGTGTATAACATAAAAATTAATTTCCTTAATTATAAAAAGTTGGTGTATTCGAAAGGGAATTTTATTGTTTGTTATTTTTGTTTATTATGAATTGCTATGGAAACGATGGGTCTCAGGACGATTGTAGTGTCTGCTTTGGATGTTAGTTGTGTTCTAATATGAAATTTAAATTTTGTTTAGAATTTGTAGTTTTGAATTGGCCAGTTTATATTTCTGAGATCTCAGAGGGCTCAGAGGACTCTGAAATATAAACACGATTCCTCACAAAAATTTCTCACTTTTCCCCTTAAAAACTGAGACTGAAATTTTTTGGATTCGCTTGCTCAGATATTTTTTGTCGCAGTAAATTACATAGGAAGAAAAGAAAAAGAGAGTTGTTTTGACTTCTATGTGAAGAACTGTGTTTATATTTTACCCTCCTGCTCTGTCATAAAACGGAGAAAAAATACTGAGCGCTCAAGAAATATAAACTGGCTAAATGATTTTCGTTGCCTTTTCAAATTAAACTTTTTTTCAAAGCTTACCCGGAGGCCACACGAGCGAGTACTCGCTAGAGAGTTGGGTACATACATTAATTGTCAAATCACTCGCCGCTCTACTCGCTTCTCAACTGGCTTTGAAAAAGGCAAGCCAGTTAACTAGCGAGTAGGAAAAGTTTCGATGTATTAGTAACTGGCTAGCGATTACTCGCTCGTGTGGCTTCAGGGTTAGTAGGTATATAAATAATAAATGTACTGATTTTCTTGATAAGAAATCTGCATAGCATTGCTGAGGTATTCAACTTGAGTTCAATTGATCTGATCTTTTGGATAAAGTTCTTGATATACAGGAGATAAAATAAGCTATATTCTAGTACCACTTTTTTTAGATAGGCATGGGAGAAGAATATAGGTGGCTACACAAAATTTCCAAACGCCAAAAACTTTTTATTAATTTTTAGAAAATCGTTCGATTTTATGATGAATATTTTAAAGATAAGAAGGTTTTTGTATACATAATACAAATTCTATATACTACTGAAAAAAATAATTCAACAAGTCCAATCCTTAATGCTTAGTCTTCTTCTGGGCTGATTTATTTCAGTAGTACTATATATAGAATTTGTATAGTAAGAAAACCTTATAGGAGCTATGCCTGGCCCCGGACAAAAAAACTTCCAGCTTAATGATTAGGAACTCTAATTTTGTTAGATATAGTTTACAGTGGTTATTTGCCAAAAAGTTTAACTAAACTTAATACAAATTGCGTATGACAAAGGCCCGCACTATGTCACTGTTGAGTCCAAGTGAGTAAGCCGGACGAAACGCCATTTTTTGTACTTAAGGCCATAAAAAGCTATTTTACAAGGCTTTTGAATAAATAATTAATTAGATGTTAAGATGTAAGTATAAGAACTGAAAATAAAAACATTACCGTCATTTACTTTGAGCGCTTATAGTAACAGCTAGTTTGTTTGTGGATGCATCACCACAATATGAATATAGGGGTCTGGTACGTGCGTTTTGATATCGAATGAATCGAAAATCGAGGAATTGAAAAAAAAAAGAGATATAACAGACTAAATTCTTGTACTACCTATATTACAATGTTGTTTATGACATCAGTGACGGTGCAGGCGTGTTGTTTATCAAAATAATCAAATAGGACCGGCGCGGCGGGCGGTTGAAAACGAAATTAAGAACTTATTGGGGCATATTCATAGATGTTGTTTACGCTATTACTAGACAAACCTGATGGAGATTATCTTATAGAGTTATAAGGTTTTGATTTTTAGGTTTTTTAAAAAACTTTTACTTTATTTGAGATTGACATAATTTTTTGATTGACTAAATAATAATTAAAATAATGTGATTCTTAGATATTATGGCCATAAAAAGATAGGAGAACTCAAAATTAATACAACAACTACTGAGCAACTAAAATCGTTTCGAACTTTAAATTAGGTAAATTAATTTCAATAAAATGTTTGAATTGTTACCTACTAGTTCACTAATTTATATCAGGATAGTTCTTATTTTAATTTAAAGTCATTCAGAAAACAATAAAGCACATACGTATCCTTTTGTCGAAACGCCCCATTACTACACAACACACCGCACCACTGAGGCCTCATGATTAGCTCACGATTATCGTTCAAAATTAATCGTTTTCGTTACATTACGATTTAGGCCAGTCAAATTGTATTTTAAGCATGCAAGCTGTAGGGTAGTTTTGATTTGTTCCTTTTTTATGTTTTCGGGGGAGCTGAATCCGAATCTGAGGTTTTCGAACAAAATTTCGTGACACAACGTGGACAAATATGCAAAAAATTAAGCAAAAGTGCATTTTTTGGGCGGATTTTACTTATGGCTCAAAACTATCCATTATTCGTGAATAAAATCACAGATCAATTGGAAGCATAAACAATTTCCAACAAATGTCTGTCTTAGGGTTTTTTTCTGCGGCAACCCATTTGGACTCAAGCGCTAGTTGAAAATTGACGTGTTTTTACTGCTTCCGAAAATCCACTAGAAAACACTAATTTACTACTTAGCTTGACAAAATTTGAATTTTTGTCTTTAACATTTACCAAGATATACTTTTCTAGTGGTCTTTGATGTGCTGATTTCGAATCTGGCTTAGAAATCGCTCTAGCACGTCACGGTTTCAAGATATTCAAATTTAAAAATAAAAAAGGAATGCATTTTTGTTTTAAAAAAACTCGCGGTAATTTTTTTTTTCGAAATAATGTTTATGGTCATTCTTATGAACATTTTGCTTCGAAATTCTTTTTGAATCTTCCAAATACCTTCATTCATCTTTGAGAAAATCATTTATTAGTTGTTAGCTTTCGTCTTAAACCAGATAATATGAAAATACGCCGAATTAATAAATTTTAAATAAGGATTTCTTTAGAGAGAAAAAGGAATAGCCCAGGAAAATTAGACAAAAAAATGGCAAATCTTCGAAAAAATTCCGACAAAGCTGAAATTCGGTGGAGAGCTTTGTTTTGACGTCTTCAGCATTTCCTAAAAAGTTCGGTAAATTTGGGCCGGGGCTAAATTTTTTAGGGGGGATAAAATTCAGTTTTTTCTTTATTTCACGAAAACTAGCAGTTTTTTGGAAAAAATGTGAAGGTACAATTGTAGCTTATGCAATTTTACACGAAAAAGATTAACATACTTTTTCATACAGTTAATAGATTCAGAGAAAATCATGCAAGAACTTCATGGTGGAGCTAATTTTGTCAAAAAATTGATTAAAATTTCATTAATCGATGGGCAAAATTTTTTCAACGATTTGTGTTTGGCTATATCTCCTCAATATAAAACCAAGTTTGTGAGTTGCCCGCGGTAAGGGGAAGGCTGCCATCTTGAAAAAAAGTGATTTGGTTTATATTCAACAACTCGATCGAATTTCATTTTACAAGAAAATAATGACAGAATAACATTTAGACAGTAAAATTATCTTAAAAATGAGCTACAAACAAACTCTGTAGGTTAATTAATCTTGAAGTTATAGCGTGTCAAAGTAACACTTTTGATTTTGTACTGTAAAAGGGACATATTACAGTTTTTTATAAATATCTCAGTGAATGCAATTTTTTTTCAAAAAATTAATGAATTAATATTATTGTTCAAAAAATTCTACACAAAAAATATTGTTACACTTTTTTTCGTAGGAGCAACAGATATTAGAAAAACGTGCACAAACCCGCTCATTACCTATTTTACCCAAGCAATTTCATTATAGTAAAAAGCTCTTATTATAACGTCTCTGTCGATTTAATTTTTGGGGAAGAAGAAAAAAAGCTTGAAAGGAAAAGTATTGAAAATTGGTAATTTTTATTTGTGCTGGGATGCGTATGTAACTCTATTATCTGTGTTACTGCGCTTCTCACGTTATGGATGAAAATTTTATAGTTTTCTATGGCAATAAAAAATCAACTATAGACGTTTCTTCATGGTCTATAGTACAACCTCTGCGCAGTGAAGGAGGTTCTAGTGATTTCCTGGCCTATACAGTGTCCGTATTGTGGGCATTGGCATTGGCATAAATGGAGAGCGACTACGATTTTCTACTGACTGTTGCCGGATATAATTGATATAATCCCTCGAAAATGGCGGGTGGTATAAGCTAATATTCGATGCTCCTACAGAGGAGAGAGATTATGAAATTAAAGACATCAATCAGAGCTTCTGAGCAAGATATTATAAGTAATGTCCTAGCAATAGACCTACTGCACTTCTCATGGTTGAAGCCACGCACTTTGGCTGCCGGAAGGAGACCAAACGATTTCAAAAACAAAGTGTTTGACTTACTCTATTGAGCCAGTAAATATGTATGTACAGTACATATGTACATAGCTACATCCCTAAATTAAAATCTGAGAGCAAAAGCTATTTTTCACAGAAATTATACAAGAAACTAAATGAAAATGAACCCTCCGCCCTACATAAATAATCAAAATCAACAAGTCTCTAAGCATCCCACATATATTTTTTGTTTGTATCTAAACACATTATGAAATAATAATAAGACTATCCTCATTTAATTTTGTTCAATATTTCAATAAGAAAAATAAAATCTTCTGCTTAGCTTGAAAAATCATAGTCATGGCAACAAAAAAAATC
Organism: Dasysyrphus tricinctus; assembly: GCA_963921185.1. Taxonomy (NCBI): domain Eukaryota; kingdom Metazoa; phylum Arthropoda; class Insecta; order Diptera; family Syrphidae; genus Dasysyrphus; species Dasysyrphus tricinctus. The sequence goes on along the minus strand of OY992531.1, from coordinate 250,026,509 downwards.
AAAAGCAACCAATACCACCATCCCTTGTAACACAAATTGTAAACAAAATTTAAATACAAAATAATAAATTGACCCATAATCGTCATGGAAACAAGTAATAAAGGAAATATTAAATAAATAAATATCCCTTTGAGAATTGGTTTGTGTACGCTAAAGTTTCATAATTTCTATTTATTTGTTTCTATTGGCCATACACCTTCTAGTAGCGCTTTGAGTAATGCGGTGTCACTTCTATTTATATTTATTCAATGATAAAATACATTGAATTCAATTTAATTCCAAAAGAGTCTCGTTCTTTCAATAGAGAGGCTTGAATATTGAAAGGGGCATTAATAAATAATATAATCAATTTTAGGTGGAACGAAGCTCACAGGGTAGTACCTCGTGGCATCATAGTTAGTGCGTTGGACTGTCATGCCGAAGGTGTGGGTTCGATTCCCAGCCGTGCCACCTACAAACACAAATGGTTTATCTGAGGCACTGCCTCTTGCGAGGAACTGACAAATTCTCCAAGAGTATACTTGGCATAAATAAGTGCTTCTCATCTAGCCTTTCGGACCCGGCAAACACTACGGGTCCCCTCCATTCCTGCCAACAACACGCACACAGGAATGGTTGAGAGTTGTAAGTCAATAGGCCCTGGTTCTCAACGAGCTCTTGCGCAACCCAATTTATTTATTTGAAACTCACAGGGTCAGCTAGTCGTGTATAAACTAATTATAATTAAAAATTCTTAGTACAAAAAAAAATAAGCTATAACCTATAAAGCAAAGATTCGAAAAATCCTGAAGAAAATTCCATAAAAATGCTCAACGAAATTTGAAGTATGTATGTAAATCGGCTGACCCGTTCATTGTACAGTGAACGCACAGAAAATTACAGCACAGTCAAATACCTCTGGTTTGATTTTTGTTTAGCGTTTCACATGTCTCGCATACAAGGGCGCTACTTATACCTAATACGGCCATGTGTCATTTGCCAATCACCCTTGATCTTTTAATCCAATTCAATCAGATTCAATTGTGGTCTCTCCAAAAAAAAAAAAATGTCCACACACAAAACCATAACATTAAATTTTTTGCAATTAGCCAAACCCAGTGATTGAATTTGCCGCATGAATATTATAAAAAAAAAAAAAATTTATCACCATCATCGACATTTCGCCAAATTGTGTAATTCAATTCAGCCAGCTAATGCGGCATTGCAGATGGAAACAAGAAGCCCAACCCAATGTTATGCCCATATAAGCAGCAGTATTTTTGCATTGGACAATATTTTAAGTAGGTAGGTAAGGTAATGTACTTCCTGATGCTGGTGATGTCGGTTTCTTCGAGGAGCATTATAGCTGATGGTTATTCTGGCATAGGCAGCCTAAATAACTCATCTCATTTATTATTCAACAACAACAATGAATGGTTGGTCATTGCCATCATCATCATCGATGCCTTAAAGACCGCAATATGATGTTAGGTTTTTAGATTTAAGACCTTAAGTCAAACTTAACCAAAGGGAAGACAATATTCGTTCCTTAAAAATGTTTAAAGTTTATTCCTTTTACCAATGAACTTTAAATAATGGTTCTCTAGAAAGACATAACCATTTTCAAGTAAAATGTGTCATAATTCTCAGGCTTAAGGCTAACTATTTCAAGATTGATGATTTGCTGCAGTAAGGAAGTTATAATATTTTGAGTATAATTTTTTAGGCAGCATCTGAAATGAACATCGTTATTGTGCTTTTTTTATTTTTGTAGCAAAAATGACCTAAAGGCTACGTGTTTTTCTTTAACAAAATATTGTGAGGTTGGGATGTAGAAAGAGTAAAAAGTTAAAGACGAGAAAGGGAATTTTCTAACAACATTTCCTAGCTATAAAAAACAGGACCATTTAGTTCAATATGAGATCTTAAGGTGAGGTGAAATATCCAGTCTCTAATTAATCTGAAAACAATCTGACTGTTACCTCCCTTTGAGTGTCGTAACAGACAAGAATTCCATTTCGAAGAAAACACCTTTTCATCGCGCCTAAACAAGACAGCTTAGTGATTTAATTTCTGAATTATGCTCGTAAACTGGATATAAATCGGCCAACCCCAAAGGTTCAGACTTCCAGACACTTGTTAAAGTTCATTACCACGCCATTATTAGTTGTGAAACCTACGATTCATAGCTTTACTAAAAATCTATCATAATTCTTGGCCTCGAGTTCATTATTCACCACCTGATGTACCTTCATTCATCTCCTTATTAATTATTATTGTTTTGTCACGATCTTTGATCCTTAGGCTAGTGCAATTAAACATCATCTCTTAACGCAGCAGAAGCAACATTTGAAATTTAACTAAAATCTCAAGGCAGCCAGCATTCAGTGCAGTGCAGTGCAGAGCTTGCAATGAGGTGTTAGATTTCCAGCCAAACGCGACTTCTTTAACAAACTGTGTCAGTTGTTGGCATGAGATACCATCGCAATCGAGCGTATTGCAATCCTGCGACCCCAACAATCATCCTTATAAGCGAGACCTTCAGGCCCAGCGGGCGGGATAATTGCCTTGCTTATAGCAGAAAAGTCTTTTTCGTATCGCTATATGTATATCAGAAAAATAAGTGTTCCTCTAGTTGAATTATTTATTCCAAATGGAACCGAGAGTTGGTTGGTAGGAAAATCAAGTTAACGTTCCACAGCGCGCGAGTGTAGTGTATGTACGCGATGTACGTATGTGGGGAAAATGGTACAAAAAAAAATAAATAAAATAAAGTAACAAATAAAATCAAATAAAATAAAATAGTACCGCACCATTGAAGAGAAATTGCTGTCTGTGGCGTGCTGCACCATCATCATGCAAGTGGTCTGGCCATGGCACCATCATTCCTCCTAAGTGGTGGTTCGAGCGTCGCCTACGAGTTACCCCTCGTACCGATCTCCTCCTTACCCCCCCTCCCAACTCCCCCTTGCCAATCTCACTTTAATACACCAAACAGTATGCTGAAATCGTGCCAGGAAAATTGCCTCTTTGAATCCGTTTGCTGGCTCTAGCTCCACATCACATCTGAAACAGTATGGGATGTTGTTTGTTTCTATTGCTGACTGCCTGGTGCTGGAAGCGACTCCACAAAAATAACTAGTCCACTCAAATGGACCCGGGCCAACGTAAATCAGCAAAAAAAAAAAAAACAAAAACCCAAAGAGTGGGAGTATGGATTAGGATACTCAGGTGATGGTGCCTTGTACAATTGTGTGCACCCCTCACAGTCGAATCATCGCAAATTCCTATTCGGCCTATACGAGCAAGGCTGCATTGCATATTTGCTACGAGAGGACTTTTGGTTTGTTTTTTTAAATCCTACTGCTACTAACTAGGGAAACAAAGTTGGTGGTTGGTTCGGTGGGCTTGTGTGCTATCTACATACTTGGACGATTGATGAAAAACCAAAAAACAAAAACAAGAGATATACCGGTCTCTATGGGTATAATGGGTACATGGGTATCTGGCTTTGGCTCTGACTCTGACTGTGGCTCTATGGATCTGGCGTTAGAAATGTGATTTTGTGGTTTTTTTTACTGAACAAGGTTGCCAGCTTACGTTTTTAATAGATGGAAATACTATATTGAAAACGTGTTGTTTAGCAATTTTTTTTAAAGGTTTTAATAGAACACGAAGGCATTAGTTTAACAATAATTCAATTGTTAAATTATTTTTTATAGAAAAACCATAAAAAGTTGACACTTTTTGTAGTTTTTGTTTATACTATTTTTATTGTGCAGCTTAAACGAAACAAAGTTGTATGCCAATCGCTAGAAAAATTTTTTCCTAGAAGGACAATAGGCAATAATGTATGGAGACTGGTCTGGGAAGCAAAGAATTTTAGATATAGTTTCGTCGGAAAGGTATTTTTATGTATTAAAATGGTAACCATGGCAGCTCATATGTTGAATTAATCTCTGAAAGAGTAAAGTTATTTCGTAACTAGAAATGTGTTTTGATGTACATTAAGTATGGATTAAAAGTATGAATGTATGGTATGGGCCCCATGAAATTACAAGTAGAGTTAAATTAAGGCTTTTTGTAAAAAAAAGTATTTTTTTTTTAAATTTATTTAAATGGAGAAGGATTGGAAGGTTAAATATCGGAAGGTAAAGGGGTCAACCCCTCTTATTTACTTAGAAATTTTCAACCGCCTCTTTTCTAAAAAAGTTTTTTTTTAAAAGATCTATGATCTATCTATGGGAAGGTTAAGGGGTCAACTCCCTCCTATTTTCTAAGATATTTCTTGTCCTAAACATCCTGTTTTCAAACCACGTGAAACCAAAATCTAATTATCATCGTTTTATGGAATTCAAATTCAAAAACTTTATGCACCCATAAATACGCGAGTATACATACATATATTTAATCGTTGTGTTAGGTCAAAACACTTCTGTACAGGCACATCACATCTAAATCAAGTATATGGGATGTTGTTTTGCCACATCTAAAACAGGATGTTATTTGCTTTCATTCCTGAGCGCCTGGTGCTTGAACTGAGTTCACCAAAATAACTAGTCCAATAAGAGGGACCTATGGGCCAAATGCAAATTAAAAAGGAGTGGCACTATGTTTTAGGATTAATCTAAAGAGGTGTACCTGTACCTGTACCTCTGACAGAAATATGCGTATGCGTACCCCTCTCACAAGTTGATTAGATGGAATTTAATGTTATCAGCCTATACACAAGCAGGGCCGCATTTGCTTTGGTAAATTCAGTTAGAAATTGAAGGAGTAGCAGTAAGTAATTCAAGTATAGAGAAAGATTTTGTGGGTAGTTGAAGATTCGACTTTTTAAATTAAAAAATAGCTGATAAATTAAGAGTATGGTATACCTTACGTAAGAAAAATTAACATGAAACCAGGGCCTTTAAAATAATAATTATACATAACTTTCTAGTATTAAAGAGAATTTTGTTTGACATTTAAACAGTTTAGGCTGTAGGCCAAAGTTTCTACATTTTCCTGAGCGTCGAACTTGTTAAGATGCAGAAACAGAGCAGGGTCTACTATTACTGAGACAAGCTTCCTGATATGGGTCATAAAATGAAAAGGGTGCTCCTTTTCAAACCATCAACTTTCTTTAAACTCTCGTTTCAATCTGAGTACTGCGATGGAGCTATATCTGTGACGTTCCTCACCCCATCATATAATCTTTCTCCCAATATCCTGAAACCTTTCGTCCCAAATTAAATAAATTGGGCAGAATATAAAGTTTAAAATGACCCAGACCGATGATCAAGGAGGTTGAGGGCCCAATTAAAAAAAAATAGCTCTGTCACATTAATAAATTCTTCTGATCCTGATTCTGCCTGTTCCCCAGAAGTTTCACCCATTTTATCTTCTCTGCCCTTCGTTTTGTCACTTGTTGAAAAAATTTACGCTATAAAGTTCGTAAAAGGCTGTTTTGAGAAGGCAGATTACGAATATATTATTGGGAACCAAATTACTGATCACGGTGGCGTATACGTAACTTTTTCCTATCTGTTATTTTCATGTTGTATGTAAATTAGGTTGTCCATTATATCCCAAAATCGTTTTTAAATAGCAAACACCCCTTAAATCAAAAGTTTATACCCTAAAACAAAAATTGGCCAAACAAAAATTTGTCCGAGGCCATTTACACGTGGCTCTAAGCCCATACTTTTGGCAAACAAATTTGTATGGGATTTTCGCTCTTTTCACGTTTATTTTTTTTTTTCTCGAATTACTTGTAAATGACCTCGGATAAAATTTTTTTTTGGTGTCTGCTATTTAAAAACGACGATGTATTGACGTTCAGATATCTTGTGTGTTCTCTTTATTTAAGCTTGCTGTCAAAAAGTAAGGAACAATCTGGTAAGGTGTCAATCTCGAAATTGTTGCTCTTAAGAGGATCAACAGCTCGCAATAACATCCCAATCAAACCTTCTTTAAGAATAAAATTTTCCAGATTATCAAATTCAGTAAACCTTCTTTGGTGACTGAGAAGTCACAAAGCTATAGGAAGTGAGGCATAATTACAGAAGAATGAGAATCCTTCACCCCCTTGTTTTGTGTTTGGGAGCCTTTTGATCATTGAAGTCTAGTAAAATGGTAATGCGAAACGAAAAATCTCATACAAAGAGACTAAGAAATCATAAATGAAAAAAAACTCTTCTTTTCGTATATTTTTTTTCTTTTCGAGATATTTATTTGGAGAAGTCTCCACTATTTAAATAGGATTAGTTGCCAGACCATTTATTGCGTGAGCTATAGATTAAAAAAAAATAATACATTTTTTTTATTTTTATATTCCTATTTTGTTTGTATTCTAGTTCCTTTCAATTTGAAAAATAAACTGTGGGATTTAATATTAAAAGAAAAACACAAATGAATAACAAAATAAATCAAAAATTAAAATTAAATGTTTTGAAAAGCCAGATTATGAATATGGCTGGAAACCAAATTACTGGCCACTGTGGCGTATACGTAACTTTTTTATATCTGTTATTTTCATGTTTCATTCATGTATATAAAATATCATTTTTATTATTTACAAAATATAATCAATTGCTTAAATTTATTTGGGTATTTAAATACAGGGTGTCCGCCGGGAAGGTATATTACTTTGTTTGTTTATAATTTTTGATTAAATGAAAAAGAATGGACTTTATACTGATAAATGCTTTATTTAATGTCGGTAATTATGTATGGAATACAATATCATGTAAATGTCCACATCTGTAAAGGCGATATTACACTAGCATATAAATATGGCAAATTTGCCATATAAATATGGCCCAAAAGGGTCATATAAGTGTGATAGACATATTTATATGGCAAAATATATATGACGCCATATATATGATCATGATTTAGAGCCATATATTTGATGTAGTGTAATATCGAAATAAAGGCGTTGTCATATATATTTGAAAGTTTTGTGCCATATATTCATATAAAAATCGGTTGATTTTATATGTTCATATGTTTGTCATATAACTTTATTATTTATTGTTGGCATATTGATCAAATTAAATAAGAATTCTTTATTGATTTGATCCATATTATAGTAATAATTATTGAAGACCTCGGTTTGATTTGTTTGATGCATTTATGCTGGTAAAGAATGCAATATGTTAACCATTAGCTGCCATAACCGTGTTAGTTGACAAAAAATAGATAGAAAATGGTAGAAACAATTGCATTTTGTCACTCGGGTAAATTCAGCATAAGTGCCGCTAAATTAATGACTTTTGTGATATGAGATATTATTTTTCAATGGCTTAAGAGGGATAATTATATTTCAATTAGAGATATGTTATGTAGTAGTTACAGTAGTTAAGGGTCGTGTCTGCAATTTCGTTGCACTTAAGGGAAAATCTTTAAAAATGTGTCCAGATCAAATGAGAATTCCTGCCTGAAAAAGAATATACATACATATAAAGGAAGACGTTTTGAATCACACCAAACTTTAAAATATTAACAATAACTTTCATTTTTATTTCAATGGCAATACATTTTAGCGGTTTTCTCTACCATTGCATTAAAGAAAATTACATTTAAAAATACGCGAATCTTATAACAATGGTTAAAAAATGCACTTTTCTGGTTGCATTTCCGCTGAATGTACCTATAATATAAGCAAATTATATAAATGGGGTATAAAATGAAAGCTAAGACAGTCTTCTACACGATACCAGTGGTCGAACAGAATTTTTTGGGCTGTTGCCATGAGTCGGACCACTTTTCTAAAATTAAGAATTTTGTGCATCCTTTGATGAAAATGAAAAGAAAGTGGTTAAGGCCACTTTCCTAGCCATTTGATATGATTTTACTCAGTTTCCCCTGATGGGATCCCATATCACGGAATCTGAGACCACCATTTGGTTCTGATTTCTGGTTTGAATTGGGTGAACGGCAATTTACTACAATTGTATATAAAAAAAACTAAAAAATGACGTATCGAAATTTTGTATCATGGCCAGTCCTATAGGCAAACCCTAAGCTTAAGCCGTCCATACGCAAGCGAGCCATCCGGTCCATTTAAAAAACAGTGTTAAAAAAAGACAATATTTTTTTAAATGGTCGGACTTGTCGCAGCAGCCCAAGAAAGTCTGTTAGACCATTGGTATCATGTAGAAGACAGTCTTAGCTTTTATTTGATATCCCATTTATATAAGCTGCTTACATTATACATACATATGTAGGTACCTACATTTAGCGGAAAATGCAACCTGAAAAGTGCATTTTCTAACCATTGAGACCGGATAAAGCTTGTCCGACCAGTAGTTTTGTAAATGTTTGGACTTAAGCTATCGGTTGGCATCCAATTTTTGCGTGGCCGCGATGAAATATGTACATAAGGTAATCTTACGGTCGGTTGCCGGACTATAATAATAATTTTGATACCACAAAACAAAATATTATGGGTATTCATGCAACAGCGTAAAGTCGTCGTAAACGTTGTAAAGTTTAAAAATTCGTAATTCTGGTCACAATTTGTATGGAAAATTTGACAGATTTACGAAGTTTAAAACTTTACCACGTTTACGACGACTTTACGCTGTTGCATGAATACCCTTATATTTATGTTATTGGCGGAATTTATTTTTGCATCTTTCGGTTCCAGTTTAGAGAAAAAGTGACAATTATAGAGCAAGCAGCAAGGATTTATTAAACCAATTTAAATTATTATTTATTTTGACAAATTAATTTCCATTATTGTCAAATAATTTGTTTTTCATATATTTGATATTTCAAAGCTAGTGTGATAGCCAAATTTAGCTTTGTCATATATATGAACAAAATTTATTTGACGAAGCCGTTTGTCATATAAATTGATCATATATGTATGGCATAGTGTAATACAACTTGTCTTATATTGAAAACCTTTGCCATACTTTATATGGCAGCTTAAGCCATATATATATGATAGTGTAATACCGCCTTAAGTCTCTCCCTTTTGAGCACATTTTTCATTACATTCTCACACATTTCACGCGGTATTTCATTAATTTCATCATAAATATTTTGTTTTAGTTGCTCAAGCGTTTCTGGTTTGTTTGCATAAGCCTTGCTTTTCAGATATCCCCACAAAAAGAAGCCCGGAGCAGTCAAATCAGGTGACCGTGGAGGCCATTCAACATCACCATTTCTTGAGATAACTTGGCGAGGAAAGAGGTCTCGCAGTAATTCCATTGTAATCCTGGCTTTATGCGATGTGGAACCATCTTGTTGATACCACATGTTAATCAAGCCTAAAGAATGCAGTTGTGGAGTTAAAAAGTTTTCAATCATATCACGATATCGCTCCTCATTCACAGTTACCATTACGCCGTTTTCATTTTCAAAGTAAAGTCCAATGATTCCTCCTGACCAAATTGTACACCAGACTGTAACTTTTCAGCCGATCTTGCAGTACGTTGTGGTCCATGCTTGGGCCTATCACCTACAGACTCTTTCTTCGAAATCATTCACTACACGATAAATAGTGCGTTTTGTTGTTTCTCCCAAATATTTCACGTAACTTTCTCATTGTCACAGTAATCGATGATTGATTTTGATAAAATGTTTTAACGATTCAAACACGTTGGTTTATCGAATATTTTTCCAAAATAAATTTGTCACATGTCTACTTCACGTCTGCCAAATATGAACTGTCAAGACTAATGTTTAGCAAAACAAAGTAGTATACCTTCCCGGCGGACACATACATAATATAATATTAAAACACTACGTTGGATATGCATTGATTGGCTTTAAATAGAAAACAAAGTGTATCATAATTTTAAGATTTTATTCCACTCCTTCATCTCCTAAATTTTAAAAAGATGTGACTAAACGCTAAAGATTCATTATGTTATAGCTCTTATTAAACAGAAATTCATTCATTTACTTCTTTTTTAAATCAATTTGTTTTAATGAGTATTTTTTTTTTTGAAAAAAAAAAATATTAAAAAAATATTTACATTTTCGCAATTTTGAAAAAAAAGTTTTTAGTAATTGTAGGTGTGGTTAATGATTTAAAAAAGAAAATTGAGCAGTTGAATACTGATTTGTCTTCCAATATTCATTGTTCTTCAATTCTTAGCTTTTTTTATTTAACGATATGTTACAGTTAAAATTTAATAGAGTGGACCGATTTGTTTAACATTTGCCAAAAAATGTTTTTCCTTCATTTTGTAGAACATCAAATACGATATCTTTTCTCAATTCCAAATGTTTATATAGTGTTTACATATATTTTCCACGAAAACAAAATTGTTTTCAATCGCATTTATCTCAAGAATGGCCGTTTTTGTATTTGTTCCAGTTTTTTTACTTGCGGTAAAACAAATTGAACTCAAGATTTTGATCAGACTTGTCATGACGATGATAGGGAAGACGAAAAAAGTGGTTCTCACAATTCTGTATGTCTGTCTGTTCGGCTAAAGCCGACTTGATCGAACTAGGTACGCAGTGGTTTTTGGTTGTTTTGCCCAAATGTTTTTTCATACTCTTTTTAGAACTAAAAATAACGGTACCTGCCTTGCAATTCTTTCAGCAATTTAAAAAATGTTTGTTTTAGTCAAAAACGTCTCCACAACTTTTCTTTGAAAAAATTTAAAAATGTTTAGAAAAGACCACGATTGGATAGGAAACTCCTTTTTTTTTACCTCCCAAAGAACCATATTCTTACTTTCGATTTTCTTCAAAACGATATTATTTATTTCAATAAAATTTTCTCATACTAAAGCTTCTAAAAAATATATAAATAGTTTTCTGTAAAAAAAATTTCTTCTACTTGGCTGATTTATTTCAGTAGTATATAGAATTTGTATTATAAAACCTTCTTACATTTTTTTTTGATTTTTAAAAAATGTTCAATTTTTGTAGTACCTAATGGGTTTCTCAACACTTTCTTAGTTATTAAAAAAAACATTACTTTAATAAAAAAAACGGTACCTTCCGTACAAATGTTAAAATATCGTTAAGAAAAATATCTTTGTTCTTATAAACGGCTTTCAAATTTTTGGTATTAATGCGATCTTCTATTATTATAGTAGATTTAATAGTACCTCCCATAGAACGTTTTTCCTTATTTTGAATTTTTTTCATTATCGGCTAAACAAAATTAGATTAATTTTTATACATAAATTTCAAGAAAATAATATAATAATATTGCATATCAAAATTTTCAAAAAAAAAGTTTTTGAATTTTTAAAAAAGTTTAAATTTATTTTTTTTTTGAAAATCCGATCATATCTCAAAACTGTGTTGACAATTTTTTTTTATTTTCTTATATGCATATAAATATATACTTAAGATTTGAATACCAAAATTTTTCTTTAAAAATGTTTTAAGAATTTTATTTATAAAAAAATATTTAAAAAAAAAACCGTTCCAACGATTAAATTTTTTTTCGATACAATAATATTCAATCGAGAATTAATATGGCGTTCTTTTTTTCCCCTCAAACTATCAAAAGAGTTTCTTTTTGAATTTTTCAAATTCCTTCATTCATCTTTGAGATATCATTAATTAATTTAGCCTTCGTCATAAACTACCTGATTTGAAAATATTCTTTGTTCATGCATTTCCAATGAGGATTTTTTAGCTAGAAACAAGAATGGATTCTTCCAGAAAAAAACGTTGAACTATAAAGGAATAAAATCAAAACTACCCCACAATTTTCTTGCTAAGGGCCCTTTAAGCACAAATTGTCTATACTAAAAGATAAACGGCGTGATTTAATTTAAAATAAAATCAAAAGTGAAAAACAAAACAAATCAAATTGGGTGAGAACCAAATTATTAAACACTGTGGCGTATACTTAACTTTTTTATATCTGTTATTTTCATGTTGCATATAAAATGTTTTTATATGTAGGTATACAAAATACTATTTTGATTATATACCTTATTTAATTAATTGCTTAAATTTATTTGAATACTTCAAAGCTGTTTTATGTGGGCAATACAAGGGGCGATTTGTTTTTAAACTTCACGTTGGATATGCATCAATTGGCTTTAAATAGAAACAAATGCTCACATTACTTTAAGATTTTTATTGGACCCTCTTATCTCCCAAATTTTTGAAAGAATTTAAAAATTGTAGACATGGTTTGTGATTGAAAAAAAAAACGCATTTTAATACCTACTGATTTGTGTTTTAATATTCTATGCTGTTATCAATTGTTAGTATTGTAAATTTAACGACATCCGTCAGTGGTCCCAAATTACTTTTTTCATTGGAAAAATCATATCTTTTGAAAGCATAATGATATTGCTATAACTTTTTTTCTACTTAAGGGAAATTTGTATGTCTATAAAAATGATAAATTTAAAGACAACTGGGTTATAGAGTGCTTCTGAATCTTTAGATGAAGACAGATTTAAATAAAATGCAAGACTGGATCGCACGTACTTGCTCTTAAGTTGAATTGCTTGGAACTTAAGAAGTCTAAAAAAATGCAAGTAATTATAGAAACAATATCTAAAAAATATAAAAAGTATAAAAATGCATTTAAATCGTTCTTTAAAATGTTTAAACAACTAGTAAAACAGCTTAGCGCTCAAAGCCAAGTATGCCATTTTATTACTTGAACAAATAGAAATATGTATATATGTAAAAGAAAATATAAAATCATTGGAGCGGTTTTCTTAAAAATTATTTTGTTATATATAAAATTTTAGTATTATTTAAAAAAAAAAGTTTTGTTACAAACGTGTTTAGAAAATATTAAAATACATTCAAAAACCTAGTTTCCAAAAAAATCATCAACCCGTTTTTGAAATATTTAATTTTCAAAAAAAAAATTTATAATTTTTTTTAAATCCAAAATTTACATATGCAATATTATTGATAATTTAAAGATGCTTTTTCATAAAAATTTTGATTGCAAGCCGTTAAGTCGATAGCGAAAAAATCGGAAGTCAAGAAAACTGTTATATGGCAGATACCGTTAATAAAAGTTTTTAGTAATTTTTGTTTCTACCAAAATGTAAATAAGATTTTCCTTAGCGGTTGTATTGCAAGTACCGTTATTTTTGGAGCTAAAAAAATTCCAAATTTCCCTCTGAAGAGTTACAAAAACAAAATAAGTTCAAAATTTGAAAAAAATCGCATCTTTGGTTTAGGCTGTAGATCCAGATACAAACAGACAGACAGACAGAATTGTGCCACCCACTTTTTTTTGTGTTCTCTATCATCGTAATGTCATGTTTGATTGTTATCTCAAATTTTTTTTGCATGAATCCAAAACTTGCCCTATAGACCTATAGTACCAATATCGCAAGTAAAAAAGGAATAAAGAGAAAGAGGATTAAAGTAAAAATATTTTGCAGATTTCATATTTGCAGGATGTTTACTTAATTTTGTTTTAAAAATAAATAAATGAATTTACGAAACAATTTTTTAATTATTTCAGGAATTATCAAAACAATAAATGTCGTTGTTTATCAATTGCAACAGCGACTAGCATTTTTATTAACACACACAAGCTTGTTATTGTTCAGTCAGTTTCTTTCTTTTTTCCCCATGCACCGATTCTCCAGCCTATAAACTTGGTGGTAACACACACAAGTTGTTGTTGTTCATTCAAAATTATTCAATAAATGTTTTCATTTTGAGATGGTATAACTTGTAGACTTTTTTAGAAATACATATATATCATGTGAAATAGTGTAGAAAAAAATAAACGAATGAAAATAGTAATAGAATTTAACCGAATTAGTTTTTAGAAATAAAATAAATTAAGATTAAAATTAACAACACAATTTAAAAAATAAATTAAATAAATTAGAACACTTATTGTTATTGTTGTCCAACGTTGTTTCTTACGTAAAATCATCAAAAAATAGACATAAAAAGTAAAACAAAAAATTATTTTTTCAAACGCAAGTGGAATAGACCAAATAAAATTAATAATACCTCTTTGCCTATTTTAAAATATTATATATAAAATTGTATTATAATACCAGTTACCTTTTGTATAATTGTTTTTAAAGCTTAATAAATTGAGCCCCTGAGGAAGTTGGAAAATAACTAGGCGAAACGTAGTGTGAAATATGAGTTAGTTGTTTTAATCAAATTAGTTTTTGATTTTATTTTTATATTTACCTAAAATTAAAAAAAATTAAAAAGTTGTTTTGTCAATTCTTCTTGAACAAATAATAATTACCAAAATATGTCGAAAAAATGATTTTTTTTTTGTCGTAATTTTTATCTAAATGGTAAACAGTTTTTATTTTTAGTGTTCAAAAAATTATTAATAAAAAATATTAAAAAAAGGCGTGGATGCTTGATAAAATAAAAGATAGCTTTCTTACAAGATTGTAAGTCTAATATTTTTTTAGTTTAGCAATTCCCAATAACATAGAGAGGAGTGTGGAAGTTTTTTATTTACAACAAAAATAAGGAATTTCGATTTTTTTCTATTTGTATTACTCTAGACTTGAACAACGTTGACAGCCTTGAAAAGCTCCAGAAATCAAACCAGTTATCAGAAATGTATTTTGCGTGGTGTTTTTGAAGCTCTTTTCGTATTCGAATAAGAAAAAAAAAAAAAAATATCGTTTTATGTATTTTTGCAAAGACTTTTGGTCTGTTGGTTTGTGCGTGATTGTGGCCTTGATCATAAAATTATAGTTGAAAAGAGGGGACCAATTTGTTTGTAATTTGGTATAAAGTTTTAAAGTAATTTAATGTGAATCCCTAAAGTTACGTCTCTGACTCTACCTGAACCCCAATTCACTTTACCCCGGACAATCCCCTTTTGCCTAACGCGGCATTGCAATAACAATTTCCTACCATTTTTGCCTATTCAGCTAAACCTGTCCGAAACGGATGCACCCCCTTTTCTCCTGCTGCCAACAAACGAAAAACTAAATACTCATATTTCACTTTATTCAAACATTAACATACATTTATATATACACATCAATAAAGGAAAGCTTTTAATATTCTAACATTAAATACACGGTTATCGTATGAGTAAACAATCAATTAATACCTTAAATAGATCACAAAGCCTATCAAAAACAAACTCCCATGACTTATCCATCAAGAAACAAGAATAACACCATATTCAAATAAAAGACATGATAAATAACTTTTTTCTTTGGTAAATCTTCAGTCAATGATGGCAAATTATCTTTTTCCCAGAACATATTAATAATTACCAGTGATGTTTTTGTCAAACCCTCACAGACTTTTTATACGCCTTTTAGGTTAACAACACTCGCATAAGCATCAGAAGAGACCTATGTACATAAAAGTTAAACAACGAACGACATCATCAACCCAATTAATCAAAGCCAATCAGTATATTAATTTTTATTTAACGCATCACACCCACGAATAAATCAAAGTGAGTGATTGATGTTTTTGCGTGAGCAGCTGCTGTCTTACCACGCACTCTTTTTTTAACTCATTATTATTTTTTTTTTTTAATAACTTTACTCGCCATTATGGGAAAAACTTCTTTACTTTTTTGCCAAATCTCAACGATCACACAAAATAACGTAGGTTTTTTTAAAATAATTAATTACCCCAAGAGAGGGCTAAAGTTTTACCCACAAGAACTTGAATGACTACTGATGCAACGCCCTCTGCATGTAATTAGTGGAACGTGTAACAAGGTGTAAGCTGAACCTTAAACAGACAGGATAAAATAAATCCAATTATCGGTACCGGATGAAGTGATAAGACCAATAACACCACCGTGCGTCGTCGGTGGCGCCTTGCTTGCCGACTTGAACTTGACCCTGAGAGAAGATTTATTACCGAAATAAAAAGACCTGTTTGTTTGCTTGTTTTAATTTTATGACTGCAATCTATGTATCGTCGGCTTAGAGTGTAAAGCGGCTAACTCCACATTTTGTTTTGTCATTATAGACCACTTCAAAAATTGCTTAAAAATACAAAAATCTATCAAATCTTTTCAATTTCAGCGAATTTAGCAAAAACGAGTGCTGAAAAATAATTAATGTAATTTTGGTTTTATATTAATAATGCGAACACTTTTATTTAAATAATTTTTTTGTAAAAAATGCAAAATAGGAGTTAGCTGCTTTTCACTCTAAGCCGACGGTATGTAACTCGTATCAAGAAGGTAGTGATGTTTTGAAAGGTATGATGTATTCCAAAGTTTTATTACTTACTACTGATTGTCATAATATGAGCAATCAATAATTTGCATACTTAAATGCAATAAATTATTTAATTATTTTATATAAATGTATGATGTAAGTTGTTCTTACAAGTCATAAGGCCTTGACACATAGATTTTCAATAACAAACAGTTTGTCGATAGTATAGTAAGTTATGTACATAGTTAAGCATTTTTGTAGACGCTATAGTTTTGTGAGTAGCGAATTGCGGCTCGTACGGGCCGCATCAGCCATTGCTCCTGTTGACGTAAATTTTGTATATGTTAACTTCACAAATGTCAAATTAGAATTGACATTTGCCGCCATTTGCAAAAATTATCATGAAAATGGCTGTCAGCAGCTAAACTGACACGACTAGACCTTAAGTTGGTCCATTGTGCAATGGATGAGAGAGTTGAATGCAATTTTATACAAGAAATTTCGTTGTGTGGGCTTTGGCTAGAATGAAACCTGACTAAAAGGCAATTATTTTATTTCAATTAAATGTTTAATCAATTTTCTTAAAATAACATTACCATCCAAATCTATGAGTAATAAAGGAATGACAAGCTGTTATTGATTGACAGCAGCCCTAAGATTGTATAAAAAAAAAACTAACGAGTATGATGATGATTTCTATCAACATAGAACCTACTTACTGGCTTTTTCTTCAATAAACCAAACACTACATAAGTTCATAGAATTTTCAACAATATAGCAAACATCATCAATGACAGATCATCTCTACAGATATGCTGTACCAACTCTAGCTAGATGATAGTTCAAAAATTGTATTTGCTTAGCTAAATGAATGTGTCAAATCCATTAATTAATTTCTAAGCTACAGGTGATGTGTTCTAAAAATAGTATAATTGATGTAAACAAAAATACAAACTGTGTCCAGTAATAAGCGAGAGTCAACTTATGTATAAAGCTTGATGGACAAAAGGTCAAGTAAGGACGTTAGCAGCTAGCCTTCCCTCCATTCAAAAAGATTCTAATGCTGCATTTTAAGTCTATGCGAATCGAGTAGGATTCTTAAATTATAATTAAGTATTTGAATAAATATTTAAGAACATTAATCATAAGTGGAAGCTCAGGGCTGAAATTTAATGTAGAGGCATAGAGATCGATAAGTCTGCTCATCGACAAATCATCTCAAAAGACAATCGAAGTATTCACGCATATGCAAATAATTTCATCAAAGAGTGCGCAGTACATATGTGCATTATAAATATTTTTTAGAATTTTCAATTTTCTTTGCATAATTTTTTGTATTTTAAGCACTGCACAGTGGTCCAGGTTGTATGGAGAGGCGGTCATAAATATATAAAATCTGAACCAGTCAACCAATTTGAATGAAATTTTCAGGCATAGTTAAGGATTGAATAATGTATCATCAGAGAAAATTTCCGCCCACTGACACGCCCACTTGAAAAAAAGGTCTTCTAACTGTCAGATTTGATATAAATGAGGGGTGTGTTCTTCTAGAAAGTTGTAGATAACGTAATAACGAATAACGGGGGCCTTTTTACAAAATTTTGATTTTTGGAAGAATTTATCAGAAACGAAAACGAGTTGCCGTAAAGACATACAAATAAAAATAATTATGCTAAATATTTACCACGCCCACTTTTCAGGGCGTTTTTGACAAAAATTTTGTTTAGTAAATCGTTTCTAAAAACATACAACAGAATATGTAGAAAATGCCTTTTTGAACAAGCAGCCCATACAAAGTTTTTTGCCACACCCACTTTTTGTGTGTGTATCGGGAAAAATTGTTGAAATATGGGTATTTTTGAAGTGTTCTTTTTGTAAAGGTGATTAAAACCTATTCAATTTAAAAATTTTGTTTTATTTGTTTCATTGAATAAAATATATATAGATACAAAATAAATACTAATTTAATTTAAAATAAATAAATAGTTAAAAGTATAGTAATTGGCCAACTTCATTTGATAGTTTCCAGGATTTGGTTGGCTTGCATTGGCCATTTTGGATTATTTTGTCAACTTTCAAGCCATTTATTAATTCAAAAATTGCGTTTAGCTACGCATTGATAGCAAGAACCTACCAAAGATAAAACGATGAGTCAAAACAGTTTTTTGTTAGTTTTTTTTTTCAAAGCTGAAAATTAACGAAATAAGGTTCTTTAAATTATCATAACTCGAAAAAGTAATAGGTCAAAATTGCAGCCCTGTGGTACTCAAAGCTTTTAAGAAACAGTTCGGTAAGAAAACTAAGAGTTAGAAGTGGTAAGGTTTCTTGGGGAAATAACTTTGGCCTGCTAATGCTCATGTCTATGTATACTAATACTACAGGTATCCAGTCAAATTCTGGATTCAAGTCTTAGTTAAATATTTCAATAAAACTTTAAAAAAACCGAGATGATTCCGAAATGAAACTTAAACTTATTTACGCAAGCATACGAATGATTACGATAGTTTTCGCATGTTTACGCAGTGTTAACTGATATTTACACAATTTTATGTGAGCTTACGTAGGTTAAAACATGTTGACGTAAATTGACGCATGTAACTTATGCATGTTTTCACAATTTTACGCAAGTTTATGTATGGGTTTACGCATATTTATAATTGTCTACGAAAGTTAACGCAGCTTTTCGCAAATTAACGAATGTTTACGCAAGCTTTCTCATTTTTACGCATGTTTTCGCAAGTTTACGTATGTTAACGCAAGTTAACGCAGGTTTGCGCAAGCTTATGCATATTAACGCAACTTTCCGTATTGTTAATGCAGGCTTACGCAAAGACCTCAACAAATTTTTCTCGGTCAAAAAGTTAGCAAGTGGATCCTATATCTTTTTATCAGAAATTTGATAGCAGAATTGAGAGATTTTGCTGAGGAGTCCTGTTTACGAGACTGAGATTGCTGAGGTCTCTGAGATCCAAATTTTTCTTAACATGGTTATTGCTTCAAAATTTTAATTGAAAGAATTTAGGAAAACAAATTTTTGAAGGGCAAAATTTTAAAGAGCAAAATTTAATCGAACAGACCTGAAAAAAGCTGAACTCAAAAAACAGAATTTCAGGAATTTTGAACTGCTCCCGATTTAAAATATTATATTTAGAGGTTGTTTACAGTATGGAACTTGATTCTAAGCGAGGCTCTTAAGTGCCTTTCACATGAGCTGCGACCTGCAAATGCGAATAAATTTTTGAAGGCAATATGTGATATGCTGTTTTCTTTCCAGCCGAGGTTTTTCTCGAAAGCTTGCCAGGGTCAGTTTTGAAGGAAAACACTAAACTTCAATTTGAAAGGTCTTATAACCTTGTAACAAATTCCTTATTATAAGTGAAATATGGCGTACAAATTCATATAGTAATTATACAATATCACATGATAGACCAGCTTAGGAGATGGGCTTATTAACTAACAATAATAGATCGGCAGCTATACACCCCTGGTGGCAAGATCACAGGTATACGCCCCTGGTGGCAAGATCACAGGTATAGGCCCCTGGTGGTAAGATCACAGGTATACGTCTCTGGTGGCAGGATCACAGGTATCCGCCCCTGGTGACAAGATCACAGGTATACACCCCTGGTGGCAAGATCACAGGTATAGGCCCCTGGTGGTAAGATCACAGGTATTCGTCTCTGGTGGCAAGATCACAGGTATCCGCCCCTGGTAACAAGATAACTGGTATACGCCCCTGGTGGCAAGATCACTGGTATACGCCCCTGGTGGTTAGATCACAGGTATACGTCACTGGTGGCAAGATCACAGGTATACACCCCTTGTGACAAGATCGCAGGTATAAGCATCTAGTGGCAAGATCGCAGGTATACGCCCCTGGTGGCAAAATAACAGGTATAAGCTCCTGGTGGCAGGATCGTAGGTTAATGCCCCTAGTGGCAATATTAGCTAGGCTTATGCACTATTAGATCACAGGTACCGAAGCCACTGGTGGCAATTAGACCTTAACGACTACACTCGTTCACAGCTTAAGTGAAACTGATTTATTGAATCAAGTCAACTCTAGCTCTATTGACCTGAGCAGTTTTCATTCGCCGGAGTAGCTCCTCATGATACCTTTTTCATAATAGACTAAGAGCCAACAGCAGATTTCGGGTGTGAGTGATAGCAAAAAAAGAAGTATAGGCGTCGAAAGCTTCATTAAAGGCTATTCAAAAAATCAAAGTCTTGCAGTCCACAACTGGGGCCTTTGCGAGAAATAGTGCATCGAAAAAAAATACGAATGCAACTTCGAGGATAATCGTGCTAGCCGAAATTGGTTTTCACCCCTCCCTAGATAAGCTCCACGGATCCCATATCACGAAATCCAAGTAGGAATCAGATTTCAGTCTTAGAATTGATTTATGGATTTCGAGGCCGCGAATAGAATATGATTTCAGAGTTTAACCACTTGAAACTTGACCCTAACCTGAAGGTATACTCCCTTGAGAATAAAAATTAAATTCTGTACCTTGGTCTTGAAGAAATAACGAGCAAGAGTGAGCGATGTCATCAAAAGTATCAATTTGTCAGTTAAGACCATCTGAGATTTCGAATTAAGCTTGAGTTGAAGTACAAGATTTAGTAGGCAAACTCCGAATGATATAGCATTGAAAAACTGGTTCTGCTTCAATTTCTCCCTCAACAAACGAATCCTGCTAATCCACTTCTTTTCTCAACAGAACCTATCAGGTTTCAATTAGCGATTGATGAAGGTATATCAACTATCTCTGATTGGGTTAAACTGCCATTAAAGAAATCATTTTTTGTTCTTCCCATATCTCCTCTGTTTGTTTCAAATAACAAATTTTCTACACTCTGCACTGCACATGCGCACCTTTCATTTATCTTCAAAAAAAACCGTTAAGCAACCTCTAGGCGCTCTAGCAATGTTTACAACTTGGCATTGAACCATCAACTTCATCTTGAATGCTATAGAGCAAGCTATATACGCCATGAGGCAGCAGCAGCAGCGGCGGCGGAATGCATTGATTTTTGCAATGGGATCAAGCTTTCATTAGTTTAACGTTAGATTTCCCAGAGGAGAGGTGAGCCATTGCATTGTGCTATCTTTTGCTTGCATCCAATATAACGAGAATCCAGAACAGAAGGTGATTAAGATTCACTTCTGTCGATTACATAACCTCAAAACATTTGTCTCTTCGTTTGGAACAGAATATCTCAGGGGGGCATCATGTATAATTGTGTGGTTATTCTGTGTGTCTATGGAGTGTGTGCGACTCTATGATCCAGCTACTGGCTTATAAGCCAGAGACGTGCTTTGATTGCAGTATATAGAGACGGTGGTCTTCCCGTGGTTGTTCGAACAGCACTATATCTAGATGCCATAAACTGAGAGGTGAGTTTGGTTCTATTGCGCAAAGCAAAGCGATAAGAATCTGAATGAGTGCGAACGCGAGCGTTTTCTGGGCAGAAAATATAAAAAAACCGCTTCGCATATACCCCAAGTCATTTTATTACGGTGCATTCGCTATGCTTTGGGTTAAATAAATGTCTCAAGGCTTTTGACTACCTACTTAGTGACCCTTGATTATGTGTAGAACAGTTATTTTATTTGTCTTACAAGAGTGAGTCAAAGTTAATTTCAGCAACATGCTAGCTTAAAAGAATGACTTAACATTCTAGAATACTTATTATACGTGATGATCTTTATCCCTATCGGCTTTTGCTTTTGTACCTACGATGTGTTTGATTTTTGGCCTTATGTGACATTGATATAAATGTTGTCCATAATGATCTTCGTTTTTACGATAAATAATTTCGACTTATAGTTTTGCTAATATCTCCTGGAGCTCTGGTAGCATGTATTCTGAAAATATCTAGATATGGAGTTAGAGATTCAAATCCAACCTTTAGAATTTTAAGGTGTAGCAAAAGTACCTATTTGATGACTTTTCTATTTACCTTGGTAAGAGCTGAGCTGAACAAATTTTTACTAGTTCAACAAAAGCTTTCCCGACAAAGTTCTAATAGTGCCAAACCTTTTGTTTGTCCAGTTTATACAGCTTGAAGCCACCTCATTAAACATTCCCTTCTGGGTTCTTAGGAGCTTTAATTTAACACCAACTTTTCAACTGTACGAAATAAGGAAAAATAATAATTCCGACATCATCAGTTGAAAAAAGGCGATGTAGTTCAATAACTGGCTTTCGAATTGCGTATAATTGCTTCATTGCGTCAATTTCAACAAAAAATTACTTCTGATCTAACTGGGAATGCGGTGATGAACTGACGTACCGAAAGTCAGACGATCAACTCCCATCTTCTGCGACCTTAAATACCAAAACAAATATTTCAAGTGGTACCTACCCACAAACTGCCTCTCACGAGGAAGTGAATAATCGCCCAAGAGTATCTGCTGTCATGGAAGTGGGTTCCACTTTTCACTTTAATGTGTGACAGGTTTGGATATATTCTGTTTTAAAAAATTACAGTGTGACAGTCTGATAGTAGTACCTTTAAAATTGCGACACCTTGAAAGTACGACGGGATGACAGAGTGAAAAAGTGACAGTATGACGGAATAGGAAAGTGTTGTGAAGTGTGAAAGAATGAAAGTGTGACAGTATGTCATTTTGATGGCTAGTTTTACACTTTCAGATTATCATACTGACACACGGTCAAACTGACACCATGTCTCACTCTGACATAGTGTAGTCAATCTGTTAGACTGTCATACTGTAGCATTGTCACAATTTCACACTTTCGCACTGTCATATGACATAAATTTGCGATGTTTTTATTCTAGGCTGAGGTAGGCTCGTCGTAGTCCAGGGGTTTCACGATGATTAGAGGAGAGCAACGAGCTTAGGCCTGAACCAAACCAACTCCAAAGAGCAGGCAGGGAGAACAACGGTTGGAATCTGATTCCAGCCCAAGGCTAGTCCAGGTGAGAACAACGGGCTTAGCCATAAACCAACGCCAAAGAGCAGGCAGGGAGAACAACGGTAGGAATCTGATTCCAGCCCAAGGCTAGTCCAATGGAGAACAACGGGATTTTAACGGCGGGTGCCAAAAAGGATTTCTTTAAATGATACACGGAGCACCAAGTAAAGTACCTAAGCTTATCAAGGTTGCTACAAACGTTGAACCGCTGGAAACTTAAATCTCCTAAAATTCGCAATTATTAGAAAATTATTTGGAGTTATTTTGAGGTGATAAGCTTCAACTTTTTCGGAAATTTGTACGTCCTCATTATGAATTTTGTGCCACAAGACAGTGTGAATTGTAAGGAGGTGAAATGTAAAATCGTATGACGTCGGCAGCACCGAATGCAGTGCGCAGTTGTTGTTTTTTATCAGAGTGTATACAATGGCATTCTGTGTGCTTTGGCTGTTGATCGTTTGGTAGGTGGTGGCGGGCGTATATTGATATTGATGTAGATATTTGGTGGTTCAGTTCGGTTATGCAGGGTGGTGGTGTGTATTAATGCTGATATAGGGTGCTTGTAGTTGATATTGATGGCTGATAGCTGGTCTATGGGGGTTTACTGGTGATGTAAGGTGCTGATAGCTGATGTTGATGGCGGTAGGTGTTTTTATAAATGGACCATGATGGATCGGTGATTAATTGTTGAAGGCTCGGTGTGAGGGGGGGAAGTGAAAAGTGTAACACTTTGTTAAAAATTTTAACACTATCATGTTTTCAAGCATTTCACACACTCATACACTCATGAAAACCAGCTACCGTGACTAACCTACTAGATATAGATACAATGCTTTGTTTGTTTAGTGGAAGCCTAGCGGAGGCCTAATGGACGCCTAGTGGAGTTTTGGCAGATGCCTAGCCTAGTGGACGCCAAGCGGACGCCTTATCGGAAGCCTAGTGGGCAATTTCAGCTATAAATGTGTGTATAGAAACAGTTGACTGCAAATGCTCTTGTGCAGTTTAAATATTCTGTTTTTGATAATGTGGAATTTTAATTCACTATTCCCCTTTAATTAAAAAAATAGATGAAACGAAATTACCTAAAAACCAGAGGCTGAAAATAAAACTCAACCATTTGAAAAGTCTTTGAAATTTCGCTTAACAGCCGAGATTTTTAAAAATGGTCACTTAAAAACCATTTAACTTAAAAAGAACTTTTTTCGGTTTCTCTCACTGAGAAACTTTTATTTTGATTTGTTTAGGTTTCGGTTAACCACTGACCACTTATCGCTGAGGGAAAAAAGCTCTGCTTTTGGATTTTCAAAGGATTGTTTGGTCATTCATTGTTTAATACTCTTCAATCAAAGTTTAGTGGAAGTGCTGATCGTAATTGACTCTTTTTGGTCTTTGAGCTGACACGCGTCTATAAGGGTTGTGGTCAAAATCTCGTACATAAAAATCGTGAAAGTCGAAATACCATGTCACCAACGATGACGGCCATAATTACGACGACAATGACTTCACGATGGCGATAGTGACGATTTATTGGCATCATCTTGCCGATTGCATTTACACGTGGCTTTTTCTATTGAGCCTCATGACATACGTCTCGCCATGACCCTTTACACATGGTTTTCTCAATTGTGACCATGGTGTTCATATCTTCGTGGTCTCGCCGTATGCATTTAGGTACACGTAGACGAGGTTATGGTCTTACATATTTTAAAAATTTGCTTAAAGTGATCTTTTAAAGATAGCCAACAGTTTCCTTGAGCGATTGTACCTAGGCTGGAAAACAGGTTCTCATCTGGATTTTAACAACTTCTTTGGGGTTTCTGTGCCACTCGCGCAACTCCATTGACCCACTTAGAATATGTATGTTCAGTAGGCACTAAGGTGTCAATTGTCATTTTCAACAGTTTTCTTTTGCCAGTCTGGCACCGTTAGTTGTCAGCAGCTTGGAAAATGTAACTATAATGAAACCCTAATTGCTACAATAGTTGGACTTTGGCGAAACAAAAGCGAGAAAATGATAGGACGCACACAATTAAAAAAAAACCAGTGTAAATGTCACGGCGTGACTAAGGCGAGGCTATTGCAAGAAATCCACGATGCAGGTAGCCGTGGAAATGGGCACGGAACAAGTCGAACACAATGACCATGAAACATAAGACCACGTTTGAAATTTTTAACCATGGTGTTAGTTTAAGTAACCTTTATGAAAATATAATTTTGAAAAAAAAGTTTTTGCGAGACTATAGCGAGACCAAAGAGAGATGATTGAAAACATTCTAAATACCAAAAACCACGTTTAAATTTCATGGCGAGACCAAAGCGAGAAAACCCCGACACTAATAACCATGTAAACAGGCACAGCTATACAAAAGCGAGATTAACACAGTGACCATGAAACATTAGACTATGTTTGGAATTCTTAATCCCTTTTTTAGCTTATTGTAACCTTTTTGAAAAAAAAAAGTTTTGGCGAGACTTTAGCGAGACCAAAGCGAGATGATGGCAAAAGATAATAAATATCAAGAACCACGTGAAAATATAACAGCGAGGCCAAAGCGAGACCATAGTGAGGAAACCACGATACAGATAGCCGTGTAAACGGGCACGGCAAGACAAAAGCTATATTAGCACAATGACCACGGCACTCAAAGCCACGATAAGATGACCACGAGAAGCGATCAGTGAGGTGACACTTCAACGACGAGTCTCTTTCTTAGAGAGAAAGTACCATTTTTGATTTATATTCCATGGAAACAGTTTTAGGTTGATCGTTTCCCTTTATTTTTAAGAAAATAAATCAACAGTCACCAAAAGACCTACAAAATTAATTTTTAAAAATAAATCTCAGACCAAGACCAAAATGAAATTTTACGAACAAAATATCTCTCAGTGAGAAACCAATTGAAAATAAAGGTCATCTGTTATTTTGATTTCAGCTAAAAACCTTGAGTCCCTAGTTTGAAGAAAGTAGCTTTAAAGTACGGTGACCATATTTTAGAAAGTTTAATAATGAACAAAAGAAACAAAATTCAACTCAATCTTCAATAATTTATTCCTTTTAATAATAAATATATCCACTGAGGAAAAATATCTCAACTTAAAATAGAATAAACATATTAAAAAGCTCTAATCAATTCAGTCTTTGCTTTAAGCTTAGTACGCTGCTGATGCGAAACGAAAATCCCATACAAAAATGATAACGAAATCATAAACTATAAATTTTGTTCTACTTTTCGTTCTGCAGTACGAACGAATTTGTAATGGTTTTTCAATTCTTTATTAAATACACACTTCCCCCTGAGTGTCATCAGGGTAAGCTAAAATAATTTGCAATATTGAATTGCGTTTTTATAAATAATTTCAAATAAAACTTACAAATCTAAATTCTTCAGCGCAGACGCAGACAACACACAGTTCACAGACAGCAAATGTGTTCATGAAATTAATAGTTTTTAACTTGAATATGACAGATGTCAAAAGCGATAGAGGGTGGCAAGGAAAAATAAATTTGTACTAGATTTATTATTTCTTCTAAGGGCACGTTTGCATCATTAGTTTTTTTCATTAAATTTTTACGTTCCCAATGTGTGCGTAGCAAAATTAAAGAAATAAAGAACAAAAAATGAACAACTAATAAAATACAGAACATTTATATGTTTCCGTGTACAAAATAATTAATAATGAACAATATCTTCAAATACAGAACAGTTCATTATAATAATGAACGGATGGTCACCGTACTTTAAAGCCACTAAAGGCTACAGGAACAGATAAACAGAATTATTTTGCGGAATTTTTATTTTATTATTAGATCAAGGTTAAGCTAAGAGTTTATCACAAAAATAAGAACTAGAAGCACGTTTGGCGTTGCCGACAAAACAAAGTCTCGGCTTCTCAAGTCGTTACCTTCTTCTTACTTACTTCCTTCCGGTTGATGTAAGCTATCCAGAACACCTATCCAGAAATTTAATAGGTGCAAATGTGGGCATTAATAGCCATTATCTATCATTTTGTAGAAGAGGTGCGATGTTTTTCGTTTTAACTTAGCAATAAATTGTAGATGTTGCCTCTCCTATCTCCAATGAGTAATAGTTTCTGAATTACTCCATAAGATAATTGCAAAAAATTCTTATAAAACTTTGTTTTCTGCTGAAGTAGAAATTCAACCAACATTCATTTGTCTTTCAGATTACTGATACGATTGCACCTTTATATTTTTTTTTAGAAATTAATGAATTCTTTTCAATTTAAAATAAAATCTTCTCCCAACATTATTTGTCCCGTGAAAAAAAAGCAATATACTCCTCATAAAAAATTGCATCGTGAAAGACTCATTGAGTCATAAATCTGTTAGCAAAAGGCCATTGCCCACAGGAGGTCTGACATAACCCCCAAAACGAATAAATCTGCTTCGTTTTATCTTGTCGCCACATCTCTATAAGTCCCTGAGTTTGTATGAATAAAATATCCATTTGTTGGCAAAATAAAACGAAAAAAGGTGCTAAAACAATCCATATGAACTCTAAAAGCGAAACATACTTTATTTCTCCATTTGAATGGTTCTAAATTCTAGTGTTTAGAGGCTAAGTGAGCTCTAAATGTTTTTTTTTTATTTTTTTTTGTCGGGCACCCACAAGCACTTCACTGCACAGATGGTGCATGAACTGTGCTTTATATGCTAATAAAATTAGTTGCTTTTTCCTCTTTAGGATATAGCCCATTTGGATCCCGTCTCCGTGGTCGTCATCATCGATGGTATGATGCTGCCCCTGCTGCTGCTGCTGCTGCATCAGTTTTTCAAGGAGAATAAACACAACCTCTAAAAACAATAAATCCTTCCAACTTGTTCAATGTAGTCTTCAGCACCTTTTACAGCACTCAGCAGCATCATTTAACAATCACTGCCGCACGATCTTCTTTGGTAGTAGGTATAGCTTAGGTATCGTAGCTCTCTCTCTAGCTTCTCTTCTTTGGAAAAAATTTATATATTTGACTTCCATAGCTTCATGTTGGTGGAATTTATTTGCAAATAAATTTAAATTTCATATCCGTTCTTTTCTGCTGCAACAAAAAGAAGACTACGACAACGAATAAACCAACAACAACGGCGACGACGCCACTGACGAACAATCCACTGCTGTGGCTATATATTCAAATTTCTCATTCGGCAATAATTTACCAATTGTTGAAAGTCACTTGTCACTTGTCAGTGACTGGTTTATAATGGTGAATTATGAACCGGGAGTAAACGGTGTAATTTTGCACTATGCATGCACTTGATGCTACAAAGATTCTCAGCTATAAGTGAGAGGGGTTTAACTACTTTTCACCTGATGTTATGTGATTTAAAGACTGCGGCCATTTACCGTTTAGTGGGATGATTGGATAATTCGAAAAAATCGAGCTGGCCGCATTGGTGACCTAGAATGAAGCTTGCCAAATAAATTTACGGATTGACACTGAACTGTAACTGAAGGCAGGTGTAACTCTCAATTAAAAAAATACAAATTGGATTCTGACGGTTCATTGCAAAACTTTGAGCTATGTCTCCATCAGGGTTTTGACACTTGAAAGAAAAAATTGAAAGTTGCAAAGGAAATGCCATGGGTAAATATAAAAATAAAAGCATTTGAAGTTTGAACCAATGCTGCCAAACTCTTCCACCTGAGCAGAATGTCACTGGAGAATGTTTGTGCTCCATTAAGGGCCAGTTCAGTTAGAATACAACTTCACTGAGACATTCGATGTCAAAAAATCATACGACTACTCCAACATTATTTAAAAACACATTATCGGTATGAGTAGCTACAACATAAGTACACGTAGGAGCAAAGTACTTCATCTACATACGCTCCGCTACCCCATCTTTCAACAACATCAGTGCAGAAATAAAGTGAAGAATAACTTTTGCCAATCAGAATACGGTTGGATAACAAGAATATTGAGTACTTAAGTCATATATCGAACAACTGAGTAGAGAGTAGACTATACTTTATGTACAAACCTTGATAATCTCAGTCCTGCTTAAGAGTTCTGAGAAATGGACAATTCAAACTAAGATGAACCTTTAAGGTGCTTGTTCATTTAAGAGAAACAACCCGTGAGGAGCTCTCGAGATCAAAATCACAAGTGGACATAGATAGTCTGGAGAGTAGCTCGCGGGAACTTCTTGAGAGTTACTCTCAAGTGGACAAACACATGATTTGATCACTACCTGAGATGAACTCGCAAATTCCAACACAATTTGTATTTTGCTAATAGCTAATGAGAATCAACATACCAGAACAGTCGTGGAGATTTAAGGAAATGAATCGATTAATGGCGAAATATGAGTCATTTGAAACTTCGTGATAGATAAAAAAATTTAAAACTGAGCATTCAGCTTGCCCTAAAATAGGAAATAAATGTACTGTACACATAGAATGCCTTACAGGATACCAGAAATCTATGTACCAATATACGCTCACGTACTGGTATGTGGTTTCTGGACATTAACTCTCCAAATTCTAAAGGCAACTCTCGATATCAAAATTTTAAAAATATTGCTCTCAAACGGGCAGCCACCCGGGAGTAACACTCGAGAGTTTACTAGCAAAAGTACTCTCGAATGGATACGCGCCTTGAAGGTATTGCCAACAGGTTTCTAGAAGTTTTCGTAAGCAAACTCGCAAGTGGACACAGTCTTGTGGAGAGTTGACCATTTTCTTTCGACATTTGAAGTTGAGAGTTACTCAAAAGTGGACACAAGTTTTGTTTTAATCACTATCGAAGATTAACTTGCAAAATTCCAATAGTTTGTATTTTACGAGTAGCTGTCGAGAGACAACATGGCGGAACAATTAATGGCGGATATCCAAATCTCAAAAATATTACTATCAAATAAAAAGACAACTGAGAGTAACTCTCGAGAGCTTATACTCTCTCAAATGGACACCCATCTAAAATCTTAATAGTTGACGGATGAAGAAATTCTTGATCGTTAAGCCTCGTAAGCTGCTGATGCGAAACGTAATTTTTAGTTGGTCTCCAACAAGACAACGAAATGCTTACGAAAAAGCAGCGTAAAAATATTCATTGTAAGTTACACCAATTCAAAAAATCAAAACAAATGCAAATGAAAAAAAAAAAAACACGCAGCCACGCTGTAATGAAAAAAACAACAAAAATAACGAAAAAACATAAATGTAATTTTTCGTACACAATAAATGGCCTGGGTCGTTAACTGTGTGCGAAAAAAAAGTGTAGACTTCTCCCAAAAATGTGCAACAATTATCAATTTCGTTCATCGAAACGCGTACTGCAGAATGAAAAGTTAAGCTCAATTTTTCGTTAATGATTTCGTTGTGTCATTTTTGTATGGGATTTTTCACATCAGCACTATACTAGGCTTTTTAAGTGAATATTTTTTTAAATGGTATGCAGTTCCATTTGCCACGACATGCTTTTCTTGTCACATTGAACCTGGGGCTCAATTCTGGTTCTGTGAAAAAGTGAATCGAATAAATCGTTTCACATTCGCTGCCAAGCATTCCTTTCACTTTTTCAATTCATTTGCCACAAATAAGCGATTCTGGTTCTGTGAATGAAAGCTATATTATCGATGCTCGAACCACCTTACCATTTCTCTAGAAAGCAGCATGATTCACTCAATTGTCTGGTGTTTCTTTTGGGATAGGAACCATTTTTTCTTTATGGATTTGACAGAGAAAGAGATATTATTGAATTTATCATTGTTTGTTCGTATTCACGCTTTCATTTTGGATATTCACATGACGATGACGGCGTGAAAGCAAATTATTCATATGAAAGTTTTTGATGTTTGGTTTCACATTTTCACAGAACGGGAATCGGAATTAGTATGAAAGCCTGAAAAGTTTTTCGATTCACTTCTTCGCAGAACCAGAATTGGCCCCCTGGAAGCAGGATTATGAAGACTCTCTTGGCTGTTGTCTATTCCGTGTTTTCGCCTTTTTAGAAAAGATCCACATCTCGGTACAGTTCATGGAGTTCGTAGTTTGTTCTACTCCTTCATTCGTCTTTCCAGCACATGAGATCAAATACATTTCTGTCGAAGAATTTTTTCTTTCGAAAAAGCTCAGTCCCATCTTTTCCTGTCTACTTAGCGTCTAATAGTTGATACTGCAATATTTTCTCAGATTCGTTAGTAAAATTTATTTACTTTATTTAAAACTTCCATTTATTTATTTCACAAAATAAAACACTTTACTTTTTCTTACTACAAGAAAAAAAAAACAATTTATTATTCACCACTGAAATTAATTCACAAACTTTACTTTTTACTTTGATTACAACCAACTTTATTCATTCGCGATTAAAAACAAATTGTGTTGCTTCCGGTCAAACATGTGCCTTTTATACTTGTTTGAAAAACTCTGGAAATTAGTAGAAGGTTCTGGTCTCTGCTTCCAGAGCTTTCCGTAGGGGAAATTACCCAGTCATTTCCCTTCCAAAAGCTTTTATTTGATAGCTGGTTTTCTGCTATAATCCGGCAGGTGGCACTTCTTTCGTTTGAGAGTCGCTATAATTATAGCTAAGGGGTATGTTTGCACTGTGACCGTAAGCTCTATTCTGTCCGTTTTTTGGCTATTGTGAGACGTTATAGCTCAAATGTGAAATTTGAGAGTACTTTTAATTTCACTACAAAACTCTTGTTAAGCTATCTACCCGTCTGTTAGCTAATATCATGACTGTGGCCACTTGCAAATTTTATTCTCGAGAGCTGCTTGAGAGTTGCTACCAGCAATTAAGCTCTCAAATGAGTTTGCGCTTCAAGTACCAATGGTTTTTTAGAATACTTCTTTGTCAGATAGCTATCTGTGAGCTAATTTCACGACTTGCGAATTTTAGTATCGAAAATAGCTTGAGAGTTGCTCTCAGTCTTTTTACTCTCAAATGGAAATGCACTCTTATTACCAATTGTTTGTAAATCTACATCTTTGTCAGATTGATGCCTACCTCTCTGTAAGTTTATTTTATCATTGTGTCCACATGTGACATTTACTCTCGCGAGCTGCTTGAGAGCTGTTCTCAGTCGTTTACCTCGCTCTTTAAAAACTAATGATTTCTTAGAGTACCTCTTTGTCCAGATCTTCACTTAGTTGTCATTTATATTGTCAATTAAGAGTAACTTCTTTGTCCCCTTTCACACGAAGAAACAAGTTGCTGGAGATTTTTTGACGATTTCTTTTAATGTCCTTAAAAATCTCTTGTACCTTTCACACGAGGAAACAAATCTCCAGGCAATCTTTGAAATTTTCTTTGAAAATCTATTGGTTGAACACACCTAAACCTAGATGTGAAAGGAAATATAAAAAAAAAACTCCTCAAATCCTCGACCGGGGAGATTTTGTTCGCCCCTCTTTCCTCCTGCCCTTCTCACCATAACTAAAAGTTGCTGGCAGCTCAGTTTCCTCGTGTGAAAGGGCACTTGGGGATATTACTTTCCGTGTAAACGTCTGCTATACACACTATCTGCTCCAGAGCTACATATATTGAGCAAGTCACAATATAATAGCGCATGTTCAAGTTGCGTTAGTGCGGACGATCTACTGCGAATTGTACGCGTGTATTTTCCGATGCCTCAGTTCAGTTTCAGTTTCATCAGTTCTTGACGATGAATTCTGTCATATCGTCAGCCTTCTGTCAAAATTGTTTTATTTCTCTTCCTGGAAAACACAAAAAAACGATTTGAAAGGTAAAATAATGGAATTCGTATATCATAAAAGGTTTGAAAACTGGCTGATAGAGCCGAAAGGAACCATGACACAGTTAAGATAGATTGATATTTGAGTTTATTATTTTTTGCTGACCTGAAATATATGTATTTTTTTGATAGAAAGCCGTGAATTTGCGACTTTGAAGTCGATTTTGGGATTCGATTTAAAAATTGTTCGTGGTATGTGCTTAGATGAGCTTGTGCACAGATTGGTACACAGATACAAAGGCCTAAGGACCACTTAGCTGGACTTTTTCATCGTCGTTATGTAAGCTAGATTAAAACCTGAAACAAATTTGTTTTATTAGAAACAAATACTCTTGCGCTATAAACCAAGCTGAAATTATATAAAACGTATCTTAAGCCTATCATTTCTTGCTATCATTATACTTGTTGTAACACCTTCTTATTACTTCAAACTGTCCATTTCCTCACTTCCTAGACCTCATTTCATTCAACACCATCATGTGCGTCGTATCGTGTCGTTCCAGTAGTGTGGTGCCAACAACCTTTTCATTGTTTATTATCTCTGCAAAACGCATGAAATTGCACCTCAGGACAATCCAATTAGTTGCACAAATGAGTTAGACCTGCCAATATGAAGTATAAGTGCTTTCGTTTAAGTATAGCAATTGCTTGAAATTGAGATAGGGAAATTATTATCTATGTATTTTTTGCAATTCTTCGGAAATGGTGAGAGGGGTTCATTGTTTTACCATCGAGTTCGCACTCATTTCCGCATGTAATTATAAAATCTATTTAATTATATGAATTGGATTAGATTTAACGTCAATACCAATGGCACGGTCAAAAATGGTTTCTTTCTATGGTATAAAGGAAGAAGAAACAACTGGAGCTGGAGTAGGTATCTGTAAAGGATCTTGCCCAGCAATTTGTGTGCAATTAAGTCGTTAGCCATATTTCCATTCTGTATAGCAATTGCGAATGACTATAGCAATACGGGGGGAAAAGCGTGATGAATCTAAGAAATTCACACGCGTATTCAACGAACCAATCGTATAATTAACGCTTTCGTTTGAAGTGGGTATACAGCAGTGAGGCTTGATGTTTGCTTGAAGTTATAAGAGGTACCTACATTCTAGGAATGTATTTCTATTGAATGTACCTATCATCTATTGAGCTACCAATGTCAGTCAGTAGTTGCCACAGATCTAATTAAACGAACACGGAATATCAATTCAATCATGGAATTAGGTTTGGTATTTGTTTGTTTGTGATTTTGCTATACCAAACCAACTATTAGGATGGTTTTCCCAGCACTGATATCTGGCTGATTGGCAAGAGTTCAATAAAATTGGTATCTAACTGCTTTTGGCCATAAAGTTTGCTTTGATTGCTGTTTGATGATTATAGTCTGGGAGCTAAAGTTGCCAGTGCAGTTAATGCTAAAGTGTATCTAACTGCTCAAAAGAAAACTTGTGCACCTTCTGTAGAGCTTAAGTAAAGAGCTCAACTTCTATAAGGTATGTAGGTCCCTTATTACACGATGACTACTTGCGTCGTGCTATTTTTGAATTTTAGTGAGAGTGAAGCAGAAAAAAGATCTGAGCTTAGTTTCACATCCACATTGAATTTTGACAAGAGTCTGACTTATTGTTCAATATGGGACTAAGAAATACTTGAAGATATGAGGGCCAGAGATATCAATCAACTTTGAGACCGTAAAATTATTATTGAAATGAAAAATTTTAGAATTTATGTGCAGGGCCAAGATTCTGCTTTTCAAAATCCTACAGACCACAATTCTATAAATCCACTCTTTTGTACTATCAGTTTTTCAAAGTTGAGTATTTTAAATTTTCCTGAAATTTCTCTGCATCACATCAAGGCTGTAATGCTTGTTTTAAATCAATATCAATGTTTTTGTCTGTGATACCTTTTTAATTTATTTAAGCCACCCAAAATGCAACTTAGTCTCCCGGACTATGATTGCACAGGTTGTTATAATTTTTTTTTGTTCAAGTCACACAAAAATTCCCACAGATAGGTTCTGCAATTTTCCTGGAATTTTATTTTCAAATTAAATCAATACGTTGGTTGGATGAATGGTTAGAAAAGTTGAATGCTCCCAATTCTCAAGTAAACCAACTTAAGTAGCGCAGAAACCTAAATCTATTTTTATACCTCACAATTGTGATTTAAACCTTAAAATAATTAAAACTTCAATTCTTGTGTATAATGTGACTTCCACATTATACAACGAAGGCGACTTTTACGTAGGCTCAAAAAAAAAAAAATGCAGGCACTTGCAGTAAGATGTACTACAACAAGTAGGTAGTAGCAAGCCGCATCAGCAGTAGCGGTCACAAAGAACTACCAACTGCACCATCCAATTAACTGCGATCGTCAGTGCGATACGCCAACGTAAATCTGCCGCTCTTGTATTTTTCTGTTCTTCTATATGCTGGCGCACATCAGATTGCATGTTGTCTTACGAGATGGCTCGTGTCCGACTTGGTGTTGTACTCTCATTGTCACTGCCACATTGATAAGAATGTGAGAATTGGTTTTGTAGTGATTACTCATCTTCATCTTTGAGTGGCCAGTAGCAGTAGGTATGTTGGTTCTGGAAGACTGGATCTTAAAGAGGAATAAATGGTTTTCCCCCCTTAAAAAAAAAAATATTTAAATATCAACTCAATGTCTTCATGTACAGAGCTCAATCCACGATTTTAACCTTCGGTTCAGTATCAGCTAATTAAGGGAAACAGTGTTGAATTGAATGAACCTCTAAGGTGTTAAGAAACATTTGTGAGCAGTAAGAGGTCATATTGAAAAAGTTGTAGAAAACACCTTAAGATCCCTAAAGAATCAAGAAGACAAGGAAAAACTTGTTGATTTCGAACTAAACTAGAAAATTACCAATTACCTCTGCTTTCAACAAACAAACTAGTATCTGTCCATATCGTACTTTCGAAACTTTGAGGTAGTAAAGGAGTTCATCTTCTTCTTCATCTAACTGATGAGCCCACCACCATGCCTGGGCGAAACGCACTCATTGGAGTAAAGGCCACAATAACCTTTATTATTGAATTTTATTCATGAAACTCCACAAAAAGAATATATTTTGGAATTATTATTGATAGTTTTTAACTATTAATAATTTTTTCTTTTTGTTTTCTTTTAAATAATTATTCTTAAGGAGTTCATCTTCGACAGTTTAAGCCTATAGTACGCAACGAAATCATAAACAAGAAATTAAATTCTATTTTTCGCTCTGCAGTACTCTGTTTGCTGTCTTGTTGGATATCAATAATAGCCAACTACAGAATTTCGCCCAGGCAGCGTACTAGGCTTTAGTGGAGATTCAGCAGAAAATCGAAAAATCATATACAAAAATGACACATCGATATCATAAACGAAATATCTAGTTCTACTTTTCGCTATAGTGTACGCTCTTTGATGAAAGAAATTAGAGGTATCAGATTTATTTGGAGAAGTCTATACTCTTTTTTCGGGGAGCGGTACGATATCCCGCAAATCTAAAATCTTGAATAACGAAATCTCGGAATTTTAAAAATCTCGAATAATAAAATCTCGCAAACCTAAAATCTTGTTTTCATAATCTTGCAACTACAAAATTTCACTTTTAACAAGCTCGAATTCATATCTCACACTTAAAAATCTCGATAATTTCAACCAAAATCTCGCAATATAAAATTCCGCAAATCAAAATCTCGTAAATTCAAATCTCGCAGAAACGAATCGCACACTTACAAATTTTTTTTCTCACACGAGATTTTAATTTGCGAGATTTTGATTAAAAGTATGCAGATCTTGCTATGCAATTTAATCTTGCAAGATTTTGATTTGCGAGATTTAAGTTCGCGGGATTCCGTTATTGCGAGATTATGAAAACGGAGATTTTGTTATTGCCAGATTATGAAAAGCTAAATTTTGTAATAGCGAGATTTCATTATTCAAGATTTCAAATGCGAGGTATTAATTTGTGAAATTTTGTGCCCAACCCATTTTTTCGCACAGAATTCATTGCCCAGAGCATTAATTGTGTGCGGAACAATGACATTTGCGTTTTTCGTGTTACTTGTTGTTTTTTTCATTGTAGAAAGTGATATGAAATCCTGCAAACCAAATCTCACATTTTTTTTTAATCTCGAAAAACAAAATCTCACACAACAAAAATCAACAGAATCAAAATTAAACAAGTTCAAATCTCACAGTAACATCGTTCTTAGTTTGACACTGAAAATAAAAATCCTGCGAACTAAAAAAAAAAATATTTATTTGTTGCAATATATTATTAAATTTTGCCAGATTTGAATTTGCGAGTATTTAATTTTGTGGGTTTTGTCATTGCGAAAAGTTGTTAGAAGTAAGAGGTTTTGTTATTGCAGTATTATGAAAAGCGAGATTTTGTAATTGAGAGATTTCGCAATGCAAGATTTTGAGAGCGGGATTTTAATTAGCGAGATTTCGTACGCAACCCTCCATTGCAGCATGGCTGCATGTGATTTTCTTGCATTTGCGTTTCTTTTAATTTTTTGAATTGGTGAAACTGTTAATGAATTTCGTTATATTGTTGGAGACCAACTAGAATTTCGATTGGCAGTGAGGATCCATTAGAGAATCGGGAAATACCACACAAAAATGACTCAACGGAACCATAGACGAAAATTAGTTTTCTACTTTTCGCCCTGCGCAATTACAAGCGAAATTAATAATTGACAAGCGTGAAGTTAGCACCGCCATTTTCAATTTTCAAAATAAAGGTTGTGCTGTACTGTGCCCAACTTGTGCTGCAATGTGCCGCATTTAACAAAAATTGTACTAATAAGGGTAGATATATGGTTTTAAGAGGGTATTCATTTTTTTGCGTGAAATTAGCTGCACCGTTTTCGATTTCAGCTTGTGCTGCCATGTGCCGTAGGTTAGGTAAGGTAGAAGTGGCTGTCAGTGATCAATACTGACACACCTAAACCAAAGTTGGCCCGTTGTGATACTGATACCACATAAATCTTGTAAAAATCTTCCTCACTCGTGAAACCATTTAGAGCTCCTGACGAAGCGTACAAGACAGTATGTCTTTGCTTGACAGATCACTAGGTTCGTTATAGTAGTAATCTTCTTAGTGGAGTCTACGTCTCGTCTGTGGGAAAGAGCAGGGCAAGTACAGAGAATGTGAGGAATCGATTCTTCCTCCTCCTCGTCCATACAGCTTCTGCAAAAATCATTTGAAAGTACGCCAAGCCACGTTGCATGCCTGCCTATTAAACAATGCCCCGTTATGACACCTACAATAGAGCTGATGTGCAGGTCTACTTAGAGAGAGAGGCTTGGCCAAATTTGTTTTGTCGCCAAACAAGTAGTAATGTTGTCCCACCTAATGTTTGTTTTCTCCAAAGCATCTTGCTTCAGCAAAACTTTACACGTAGCGATGGGTATACCAATATTAAGCTTTTCAGGTAAAATGTGTAGGTAGCATTGTTCCACTTCGAGCGAGCTCATCAGCTTTACAATTGTCTGGAATGTCACTCTGACCCGGCACCCAACAGAGGTGAATATTAAATTGTTGCGGCACCTCCAACAGAGATGATCGACAGTTAAGGGCTGTTCTAGAGTTTGTAGAGACAGAGTCCAGGGATTTAATAGCAGCTTGCCTATCAGAAAAGATGCGGATATCCGAGGTTAATTATCACGTTTTTTTTTTTGAGCCAAGATAGTACTTCTTTTATCGCAAGAAGTTCCGCCTGGAACACGCTACAGTGATTAGGAAGACGGAATGAGAGACTTTAATTTAGTCTATCAGAGTACACACCTCCACCAACCCCATCGTCGGTCTTCGATCCGTCGGTGTAGAAGTGAATTGATTGATCTTCTAAGAATTCCACATCCTCCCAGGTGGATCTGAAAGGTATGGTTACTTCAAAGTCAGTGCTACTGAGAAGTGATCCGAATGAATTCAGAATAACAGCACT
The DNA here is from genome assembly GCA_963921185.1 of Dasysyrphus tricinctus. Lineage (NCBI taxonomy): Eukaryota > Metazoa > Arthropoda > Insecta > Diptera > Syrphidae > Dasysyrphus > Dasysyrphus tricinctus. The sequence goes on along the minus strand of OY992531.1, from coordinate 249,987,820 downwards.
GTGAAGAGGCTTTGAGGCGAATGGCTGTGCTCGCAGCCGTTTGTTTGCTGAAAATGTCCAGAGGTGTCAGATGGAGTAGAGTGTCTAGTGCAGCGGAAGGAGGCGACCGAAGTGCTTATGCATAGACATGCTGTTCCTTGGACTTGTGCCATGTGCCGTAAATATAAAAAAATTGCAAAATTTTACGAATTAATTTTTTTTTTTTGAAATTTCGACATTTTTAAGGAAGGAAATTGTGCTGTTTTGTGCTCAAAAAATGATGCTAAGAACCAAAGAGATAGAAACAAATTCGCATAATCGCATCTAGAAAGGCCAAAACTAGACTTTGCGAAGGGCTGTAACTATTGAAGTTAGTATCGTCATTTTTGTTTATCAAAAAAGAAGTTGTGCTGTAAATATTTTTAAAAATTGGAAACTTAACGAATTATTTTTTTATTTCGCAATTTCTTAAAAATGAAAGTCGTGATGGTGTGTGCTCAGTTTGTGCTGCTACGAGCCGAAGAGATAAACAAAAATTCGCATATTCTTAACTTTTAGGCCAAAAACTATTTGATGATTTTTTTAAGTTTTAAATTTTCTTAAAAAAAGTAAATTGTACTGAGTTGTGCTCAGTTTGTGCTGCGAATTTTATTTAATATTTTATTTATTATTTTATTTATTTATATTTGCGAATTTTATGGCAAAAAAAACTATTTTGCGGAATGTGAAGTTAGCACCGCCATTTTCGATTTGCAAAAAAAAATATTTGCTTCCTTGTGCCGTAATTGATTTAAAAAAATTGCAAATTTGCAATTTTTACGGATGAAAATTTTTCAAATTTTGCAATTTTGTTAAAATATTTTTGGTACAAGATAGCACAACTTTTTTTTTTTGAAAATCATGAATGGCAGTGCTGACTTCACGCTTCGCAAAACTGATTTTTGACCGTAAAAGTTCCAATTATGCGAAATTTTTGTTTATCTCTACGGAATATAGCATCAAAAACTGAGCACAAAACAGCGCAATTTTCATTTTTTAGAAAATCGCAAAATTAAAAAAATGTTCATCCGTAAAAATTGCAAATTTGGGATATTTTAAGAAATATTTACGTCACAGGACAGCACAAGTTCAGCAAAATACAGTACAATTTTTTATTTTTGAAAATCAAAAATGGCGGTGCTAGCTACTGTTTTTGGACATAAAGTATAAGTACATATATGTGATTTTTTTTTATATTTTCGGAATATGGAAGGCACAAACTGAGCACAAAACAGCATAACCTTCGTTTTTACAAAATTACAAAATATGAAAAATTTTCATCGGCAAACTTTGCAAATCTTCAAACTTGCGATTTTTTTTTAAATATTTACAGCACATGCTGAGCACAATACAGCACAACTTGTTTTTTTTTATCAAAAAGGGCGGTAATAACTTCACGCTACAGCCCTTCGCAAAGTTTAGCTTTCACGTTTCTAGTTACAATGTTGGCTTTTTTTATCTCTTTGGTTCTTAGCAACATTTTTTGCGCAAAAAACAGCAAAATTTTCTTGTTGAAATTTAAAAAAAAAAATTTCTTCCGTAAAATTTTCAAATTTGCGATTTTGTTTTTAATATTTACGGCACAAGGCTGCACAAGTTGAGTACAATACATACAATAGAACAATTTTTCATTTGAAAATCGAAAAAGGTGGTGCGAACTACACGCACATAAAAAATCGTAGGTGTCAGGTTATTTGGAGAAGTCTACACTTTACTGTCACACGGAATTAATTGCCCAAACTATTAATTGTATGCGAAAAAATGACATTACATTTGAGTTTTTCGTGTTTATTTTTGTTGTATCTTTCATTACAGGGAGAAGCTCGAAATCCCGCAAACCAAAATCTCTATTTACAAAATCTGGCATTTTTTAAAAACGAAATCTCGCAAATTATTAATTTATTGCTTTTTATAATCTCACAACTCACTTTCAACAATCTCTCAATTAAATCTCGTACCAAAAAATCTCACAAATATCAAACAAAATCTTGCAATTTAAAATCTCGCATATTAAAATCTTGCGAATCAAAATTGCACAAATTTAAATGGCTTCGCAGTCATATTTAATAGAAACCTGCGAACCAAAAAATAATATGTAGTTTATTTTTCACCATGCCATTAAATTTTGCGAGATTTTAATTTGCAAGATTTTGTACCTAACCCCGAAAAATGAAATCTCAAAAATAATAATCCTGCTTCTCATAATTTCGCAATTAAAAAAAGTGACTTTTTGTAAATTCATGTTTACATTTCCCATCAAAATATTTGCAAAATTTCAATCGAAGTCTCGCAAATCAAAATTTCATCACAATCGCTCTCAGTTTTGCACTGAAAAATAGAAATCCTATGAATCAAAGCAAATAATAATTTATTTTCAATTGCGGGGCTATCAAAAGTAAGATTTTTTTTGTTGAGACATTTCGCAATGCAAGGTTTTGAATGCGAGATTGTAATTTGGGAGATTTCATACGCAACCCTTCATTGCAGCATGGCTGCATGTTATTTTTTTGCATTTGCGTTTCTTTTAATTACTTTGAACTAGTGAAACTGTTAATGAGTATTTTTCAACTGTTTTTTTTTTTCGCTAGCATTTTGTTGTTTTGTTAGAGACCAACTAAAAATTTCGTTTCGCATCGGCATAATAAATTAAGATCTGTTGGAATGTTTCTGGAAGGCAAGAATATTTAGAAACTTTTTAAAAACAAAATTATGGTTTCCGTGGTGTAGTGGTTATCACATCCGCCTAACACGCGGAAGGTCCCCGGTTCGATCCCGGGCGGAAACAATTCCGCAATTTTACTAATCTTTTATTACCCTACCACTGGTTTATTTTCAAACTAAATGCTGCATGTTTTTTTTTTTTTAAGATGAAACAAAAATCAAAATGTTCAATATTTTAAAATTTAATTGAAATCTTGTTGTCCGACAGACGTTGTAAAGACCTATAAAATCTGACAATCCTATCTTAACTTACTTCTTTTATGACTTTTATTAAATAATAATAAAAATCAATACCAGCAATTATCTACCAGTCCTCCTTAACGTGTGATCAACTCCTTAAATCAGCGCCATTATTATACCACCCTAGATCTGAAAAAAAAATGTGTAGGTATATATTCTTTTGCACTTGTGCTCATACCAACTATAGAGAACCATCATATATAGTCATGCTGGGCATCTGAAATCAATTAATGTTCCCAATTAACGTGTTGTTGATCGCACCTGATGCACGCTTTCGATTAGGTATAGCTATTGTACACAAAAGGGATAGGTAGGTATCCAATCCCAGCTTGAAGTCAATGTAGCTTAACCATAAAACATCACTTCCACCATTTTTCGCCCTCAAACTTAGAGCAGCTGTCAAAATGTCAGTTTGACTTCATAAAGGTCTGTTCGCATTGAGTATTTTCATTTTTGATGGCCTCAAAGCGAAAAGGCGTTGATCTGTGGTACAACAGGCGCAAATCAACCTCTGGTGGAAAAAAAAGAAAGAAAAAAAAAAAACTTAAATTAATTTCCCACCTTCAGACATCCCACTTGGGTAATGACATGGCCAATTGTAGTTGATGCCTTGATGATTCTAGCTGGCCGCACATATATACCTTCTTGTCCCGGTGGATACTGATGACTGCCCCGCATCGTGCGCGCCATCTGTTGAGTACTTATGTGTTATTTTTTAATTATTTTTTATTCATCAAATTGGATCTTTTGCTAGCTAGAGAGATCGTCCTTACTGTTGCTGCCCCATGGTGATGGTTCTTCGCTCTTCTTTCAACTCGAAGCTAATGGATTTTTGTTTATCTATTTATGTATATGCGAAGGCCTATGGGTGTCAAAATGACTTCGTTTCTATTATAGTTCAGAATCTGATGCACCACCACAGGACTGCGGCTCCAATTGGGTGTTCAAATCAAATTATTCCTCAAAACAGATTAGATACAAAGTTGATGTTTCGGATTAACAACAGGTGGCGGTTGAAAAAAAAAACTATTTGAAAAAAAAATGTTGATTGGGCAGGAAGAACCACACGTTTCCTTCAGATCAATGTCTCGATCAAGACAATTCCCACTTTTAGCCGAACGCATCACTAAATTGAATGTCCACACTTACGCAAGTTGTATATTTCTTAGCTGTAGAATAGAGACATTCAGGTTAGACTGGCATTTCCAGATGGACGTATGTATAAATGTGGACTTGAAACTTCTGTGATGAGATTTGCATCTTCTATAGTGAAATGCTTTTAGAACAAGTTAATGTAGAATCAATGATGGTGAAATGTTGCAATGTTATGTCACTGTAGCGGTTCGATTCTTAAATTATCTAGAGGAAATAAAGTGGGCGCTTCGATCAAGAGACAAGATTTCCATCTCTATGCTGCTCTTTCACACTTTAACGCATCACTTAATAACTGGATACATGAGGTTTTCTAGATGAGATTCAATCGTTAATGTTCAATCAGCTATTGAATGGTCATACATTCAAGAGCTCATGATATATATTTTCTTATTTATTATTCATTTATAAGAAAAATGCAAACAAGATCGAATGGAGAGATGAGTTTGAGCTTGACAAAGAAGTGAGAACATGGTGAAATTGTTAATAATATATAAACTAGTTCATAATTTATAACTAAATGATACAAATATGAAAATAGATTAAGAAACTTTTTAATTATTTGAAAGAAGATAAATGTTCTATATAAAACAAGTTAGGACACACATGATCAGATGGAAACAACAAACTATGTATGAATGATGTATGATGATTAGGCTTACAGAAAGATATGATGTAAGTCAGCGTTGATGACTTGTTTTCTGTTGCTTATCACAAATAAAATGTCACGCACAAATTCTAAAGCATACTACGTAGCTGAAGCGAAACGAAAATTTTAATACAGAAATTGACACAACGAAATTATAAACGAAAAATTTCGTTCTGATTTTTGTTGTCTAGTACACAGTTCGATAACGAAATGTCAATTAAATAGAAAATCGTAATAGATTACTTGATCCTAGTCTCCACTCTCCACTTATTTTTCGTACACAATTGACGGTGTTCATACGAGCTTCACGTGAGGCGACTCATTTTGACGTCTTAAATTTATTTGTATCTCACTCTCATCTCTTAAAAAAAAGAGATGGCCAAGTGAATTTCTGCCTCACCTCGTCATCTCTTTCCTTCCAATAAATAGGAATGAGACAAAAAAGAGAGACGTCAAAATGAGTCGCCTCACGTGAAGCTCGTATGAACACCGTAATTTTTTGACCGTAACATTATTTCAGACGAAAATTTGACAGTTTGCTATATTTTGCTGTTGAATTTTATTTGGAAGCGAAAATGGAAGAAAACATCGTCAAAACGAACTGAAGAACACAATTATTTGGAACCCTTAGCAATACAGCGGATGACACGAAAAAAAAAAGAATTCACATCAAACGAAAAAAGCATGTACTTAAGATTTTGAACTGTTTCTTTTTTTTTTATTTATTTTGACATCTTTCTGATAAAACTCTCCATATTTTTCTCGCAATTACTTTGTTTCTGATTGCGTTCTCGAATTCGAGACCCTAGAAAATTATCGTTTCACCTCAGCAGCGTATAAGGCTTAATAAAACAATTCATGTTTCCTAACAAAAAAAAACATACTAAATTTATGGCAATTCGATTTATCGAAATTGATGAATGTAGCAGATTATTTGGAGAAGTCTCCACTCTTTTTTTTCCAACTAAGCCTAGTACGCTGCTTAGGAAGGTTGGAAATATTCAATTCGAGGACGAAATCAGGATCGAATTGATTGCGAAAAAAATGGAGAGTTGTATGAGAAAGATGTAAAAAAAAAAAATAGTTCAAAATCTAGCTCAATTTTTTCTCGTCTGATGTGAATTCTTTTTTTATTCGTGTCATCCGTTGTGGTTCTAATGTTCGTTTCGACGGTATTTTCTTCCATTTTCATTTTCAAATAAAATTCAACAGCAAAGTATAACAAACTGTCAAATTTGCGACTGAAATAATGTTACGGTCAATTAATTGTGTACGAAAAATAAGTGGAGACAAGGATCTAGCAATCTATTACGATTTTCTATTTTACTATCATTTCGCTATCGAACTGCGTACTTAACCACAAAAATCATAACGTTGTGTCAATTTCTGTATGAAAATTTTCGTTTCGCTTCAGCTGCGTACACAAATACACAATGCTAAACAACAACAAAAAACTGTTTTTGCGAATGATTCGCTATGATTTCGCGTTGGTTTGGGAGAGCCTTAAAACTCTAATTTTTTACTTTTGATACTTTCTATGGACATAATTGACAAACTGTTTCCCGCTTAATTTTGTATTAGATTTAATTTAGAAAGTGAACGATTGTACCAATTTATAAAAACAATGTAAGCCTGTAATGGTACTTTTCAATGTATGCTTAAGTGTATGAAGAGTTGAAGTTATCCGCTTGCTATCACTTGCCGTAGGCTATTACACATTGATAAATTGGAGTGTAAAAATTGATTGTTTTTTTAAAAAGAACGAGTGTACAGAAATATTTTATTTATTTTTAAATTTATTTAACTACGCAAGTTAATGCAAGTCAACGTAAGCCTACGCAACGCTAGTTTACGACAGTTTATGCAAACGGAAGTCTAAGAAAGAATACGCAAGTCCTACGCAAACCTACGCAAATCTACGCAGGTCTACGCAATTCAACGGAGGTCTACGCAAGCTTACGCAGATCTACGTAAATCTACGCAGGTCTACGCTACGCTTGTCTACGCAGATCTACGCAAGTCTACGCAGGTCTACGTTACGCAGTCTAAGCAAGGCTCCAAAGATCTACGCAAGTCTGCGCAAGTCTACGCAGGTCAACGCAGGTCTACGCAGGTCTAAGCAGGTCTGAGCAAGTCAACGCAGGTCAACGCAAGTCTACGCAGGTCTAGGCAGATCTACTCTACACTTGTCTACGCAAGTCTACGGAAGTCTACGAAGGTTAACGCAAGTCTACGCAGATCTACGCAGGGCTATTCACGTCTACGGAAGCATACGAAGGTCTACGCAAGTTTTCGCAGATTTACGCAAATCTACGCTAGTTTACGCAGGTCTATACAGGACTTCGCAGGGTCTCCGTAAATATACGCAAGTCTTCGCAGGTCTACGCGCTGTCCAGGTTTCTGAACATTTAAAAGAAGAGAAAAGAAAATAAAAGAAATCAAAAAATTCAAAAGCTCATAGGACCAATGTATTTATAGTGCTTGAAACCTTCCGCGAAGTCATTTTTTCCATGCCACTGGCAGTTTATAGGGAAGTATAACACTGAAATGTACAAAAATATGCCAAAATATCATCTTTTCAGCACCTGAAACAATATCCTCTTCTTTCCTGATTCTTTCAATCACCTGTAATTTGAAAAGTCGTATCTATGCCATGTATCCATTTCACATTGTTCCTGAACTCATTTCTGAGCACCATCATTCCCGGATCTTCACTTCATACATATATTCGGAGAGGTCACCATTATATAGGTACCACATGCAAATGCATACCCATTGGCACGAACCAAAACTTGTCTTAAGCCACGTCCAACACGCTGTTGAACTCTACAAAACAAAGTCATTCTTCACGCTTTTTAAGTCAACAAAAACACAAAACAAACGAAATTCACTCCGCGCACAGATCGCAAAAACCGAACATTCCAGTACAACACCCGCAAAATGGATCCCTAGAGTCGCGATGGAGTCACAGTCGTGCTGATGCTATTACGTTTTTTTTGGTGTTACCTTGACAAAGTACTTATAACGGTTCTTATAGTGCAAAAATTCTTCAACCTAAATCCAAAGCCTACAACGAAAACCCACTATTATTCCATTGCTTGCCACCTCGGCGGCCGCTTCTGACGCTCCATTGCAAAAAAGTGCAATAACATTGTCCGGTAGTATGAGCATCACCCAGTTCCAAAGCTATTGCAAAACCAACACCGTCAACCATAATAACCAAAGAGGTGATGGTCGTCCTCAGGGGTCGCACACAAAAAAAAAAGAAAGACCAAAGCAAATAACACAGACCACCGCTGCTAAATTCTCGTGCCGAGCTATATTTCCAACTCTCGGGCATTTTAGATCCCCATCCAGGTCCATGAGCCAGGAAAAAGCAAACATTGGGACGTGTTTACATGGCCATGTAATTAGATCAATTTTGATCATTGCCTTCTCGAGACCAAAGCAGCACTTCTTCGGCAGACTTTGCATGTGAGCACATGGCCAAATTAGTGTGTTCGAGATGGATTTCCTCCTTTTCAAGCTGCAAACAAAAAACATGGTCAGGTGAAAGGTAGGAAGAGCACGTCAGAATTATAATGGCAAGCAGCCCCAGATCACAGAATCCAGCTCAAAGAGGACGACGACGAATGCAAAAGACAAACAAAATGCATCACAAAGCACCTGGGGGAAGACTCTTCATATCGGTGCACTAGTTCGTCAGTCACAGTGGGAGGCTACAACCATCTATCGGTCCAAGCCAAAAAAGCAGCACGAAGAGACTATTTCTAATGATGCCGAGGTCGTCATAGTCGTGGAAGTCGTTTTGCTTCTTCGACACGGGCATTGAATCGGGGGGATTGCAGCTTTGCTTGATGCACCGAGATCTTTGGATCAGCATAATGGCCAAATTCAAATTGACCAGAGCAAACGGCATATGATGGGAATTCGCAAGAAGCGATGAAGATACCCTCTCGATTCCTTGTTGTTGATGTGCACTCCAAAGAAGCCAAAGTGATCTGCCAAGTACGCAAACTATAAGCTCGAAAAAAAGACTCCTGGTTGTATATAGAGGCACTCGTAGATGCATTTTATGGCTGGTTCTGTTAAATGTTCTTATTATTCTACTATGCTCTGGCTGGCGAGAGAGTTTCACTTCCGTGATGGTATCTATTGGGATGAACTTCTTGTTCTAGTGGACCTGGCACCCGATGAACCCACCGCATCAGCGCAACTCCCTCGTAATTCAAAACAAAACCAGGAACACAGAAAAGACAAAAGAAGAAAAGACAACAATAATGGTAATCGGTGAGTTTGTATAGATGGGAGTTGCAGGAAGCCTTTTCGGACCAAGAGACATCATGACCACCATGAATCTACTATGTTGGTTTTTGCAAGAAAAGATTATGTTTTTTTTTTGTTTTTTGATTTTGTTGTTGTTGTAAGCCGATAGTGGATAGTAAAATATTCTATTCTCATGCGAATGCAGATAACTGGAAGCTGATCTGAGAAAAGAGATTCAATATAGAATAATCAATGGCTTTAACGGATTTCGCAAGAATGTTTTAAAGGGTTTATGTTTTAACTTCACCTTAGGGCAGTTACGGCTTTGTTTTTTGTGAAGCGAAGTTTAACCCTAGATGATACTTTACTGAGGACAAAATTATCGTAATTTTCACAAGAAATGGTTTGAAATTAGTTCGAAGCTTTTCGGCAGTTGTTTATTGGCAAATTTGGCTATAAACAATGAAAGAAGAGAGCATAACCAGCTAAAATATACAGAAACTCTCTAAAATGTGCAATAGAACACTTCTATCGTAAAATATATTTAAATTTATGCGGGGGATGTTGTGCTGCATGCAGTGATGCATGCATTTTTTGAGAATATTGGTTTTAAAGGAGCATTTTAAATGCAGAATTCAGCTTCAAACCCCATATTCACATGTAAAAAGTCCCGTTTACTCTTCAACTCAAAAAATTCTAATTCTTAAACGCTTTAAAGGTTTTTAAGACATAAAGGCATCGAAATGAGATTATACTTAAAAAGAAACAATGTTGACCAGCTTCGAACTGAATATGGGCTGTGGAGGCAAGATGCCTTATATGCATTCTGTTTGTAGCAGCCGACAATGCTGTCTACAGTTTCATGGATCAGAAGCCTTAATATCCGATCCACCACCACCACCACCACCCCACCATCGCATCGTTATAAGAAGATTAGAAGCCAACATAATTGAAATGTATGCATATCAGACATGTAGCCATATGAGATTTGGTCAAAGTCACTATTCTTATGCAACGCAATACCGTTGCTTTGGTGTGCATAGTTCTGGAACTTCTCATGCGTGAGTCGCAGATTCCATAACAGTTATAAGTTCAAGCCTAGGACTCAAAGCCGGCTGATGGGTGACTTGATGGTCTTGAGTTTTCTTATATTTTCTTCTTTTTTTTTTGTATAATTTTTCTCCATCACGTCCGAGTGTCCAGTTTGATGGCTAAATGAGTACCTGAGTTGACATTGATGATGAAGAGGAGAGAGAAACAAAAAAAAAAAAAAAAAAACAAGCGGGGGAACTGACATGGAGCCCCAAAGACTATAACACGCATCCATTAGAATTTTCTAAGTTGCGAACTTGATGGACACGCTGCCCCACAGCCATGTAATTGTGTTAACAGAAAATTTGCTTAAGGCCAGAGCCACAGTTGTTGTGGTTGTGGGCTTCCATCAGCTGCATCATAAGGCTCTATGCCATATAGTCTGATGTTCAGGTGAATGTTGTTTATGTTATGCAACTCAAAGGGGAGATGAGCTTCAGCTACCACTGCACATCAGTGCATTATGGTAAATATTTACACTGAACTATGTATATGCACTTGAATTCCGGGTAAAGAAGTTGTGGTTTGCATGCGTAAGTTGATTTATATTTGACGGATAGACGTGTGTGGTGCCATATGAGCAAGGATTTTCACTTTGCCGTCTATGTATTTGAAGAATATACAAGAAACAAAAAGGATGTGTATAAACCATAGTCGTGAGGTAAGTATCAGCAGTGCGATGTTTAATTTTGCAACATTGTTGATGGGTTTAATGGTGCGTGGTAAATAACTGGTGTGGAACTTGATATGGAAAAAAAAAGATTTCGTGACTATTCTTAGATGGGGGAGCCTCGGGCAGGTACACATCTTTTTAGTGTAGGTCAAGGTTCGTTGAACGATTAAATATGATTCGTTTTCTAGTGAAAAATGCAAAGTGGCGGAGTCTTAGTTTGTACTCGATCGTGAATCTTATTTTTTGGTTCCTTAAAAATAAAGTTCGTCGTTTTCACGAATCTGCTAGTATAATTATGTAAAATATGGTTTGTTCCTAAATTCTCAATCTAAATGTCAATCAGCTGCCCTAAGATCACCTTTTTGGGGAGCAGTCAAAACATTGTGAATTTTTCTGAGTTTTAAAAGGTTTTTCAATCCTTCAACAACGTGCTCATCCTTCCATAGAATTTGACAGTTCATGGCTTGAAAGATGAAGAGTGAACTACATTTCGACTGAAAAGTGTATTTCGATCCAAACAGGCAACGAATTACCCTAAAGTCACTTCTGTCCGGAGTAGTAAAAACCTGTGAAAAATTCTGATACTTAATTTGACTCCCAATCCATAAAGTGTCACAGGCTGAGACATGGCAGCCTTCCATCCTCTACGATCCAAAACACGCTACTTCCAGTCATCTAGACCAAGCTTTCTGGCATCCACGATAGCTTTATCTTTAAACTGGAGATTTGTTCTCTGGGGCTGTTATTGAAAGAATCTCTTGGCTGGAGCGTTATTGTCCATTCGCTCGTTGTGGTCAAGCCAATGTAGTCGTCGTGTTTAGATTTTCTGGACTACATCCACATCTTGATAGAGTTCTCCGCCATTTGCCCTTCTCTCACACAGGACCAAATATCCATCGAAGAATTTTTCCTCCGAATGAGCCCAGTATCAGCTCTCTCTTTTTGCCATAAAGCAGAACTGGCAGTAGTACCTTGTGGCATAATGGTTAGCGCGTTGGACTGTCATGCCGAAGGTCTGGGTACGATTCCCAGCCACTACCACCTAAAAACAAAAAATGTGTTTGTTTCGAAGTACAGCCTCTTGCGAGGAATTGTCAAACCAAGGGTATGTGTCATACATAAGTGCGTCTCATCTAGCCCTTCATTCCTATCAAAAACCTGGCACACGGGAATGGTTGAGAGTTGTAAGTTACTAGGCGCTGGTTCTCCAACGAGTAGTCTTGCCATCAAATTTATTTATAAATTTATAGAACAGGCAGTGTAAGGGTTTTAAGGAGCGTGCACATCGTCTTTTGTGTGAGGGGTTTTGAACCCATCTGCTCCAAACTGTTTAGCAGCACCGGTTTGCTAGGGTAATTCTTCGTCACGTCTCCACTAAGATGTCGTTCGTGAGATTAATGTTTACTCCGATGTATATAAACTCCTTATAACTACTTCGAAGTTGGTGCTTTCAACAGTGCCGTTTGTCCTAGCCCGTTGACAGACCTTTCATTGTTTGTTGATATTTGTTCTTGTCCTCTTTTACTTGAAGACCAACAAGTTTTGTCTGTTCTTCAATTGCCCTGAAAGCCTCTATAACGGCCTGTTGGGAGCGGCCGATGATGTTGATATCATCAACATACCCTAGATGTTGGATGGATCTGTTGAAAATGGGGTGGAATCAGTGTTAACGCCTGCCTTGCACCATATTTGCTCCAGAACAAGATTGAAGAAGTCACACGATAGCGCATCTCCTAGCCAAAATCCTGAAGATGTTTGGAAAAGTTCGGAAGAGTTTTTCCCGGTTGCACATTGTATCGTGTGTTTTCTATAATGTCACGCGATACAACTGGATTAGTTTTCCCAGGATCCCAAATTCAACCATCGCCATATAGAGCTCCTGACGACGAATGCTATCATATGTGACTTTGAACTTTGAAGTCGATGGTGAGTCTCAACTTGAAATAATTCGTCGGACTTACCTGAGAGTGAATATTTAGGCTATGGTGGATTTGCCTGGGAGCTTGTATGCGAAGTCTATCAGGGATATGCTCGATAGTTGTTGCTGGGCATATAATCACCTTTTTTGTAGATGGGATATACGAAGCTGATAGACCAGTCATCGGGCATGCTTCCTTCCACCCAAACTTGGTTGATGATGAGTTGATGCATGCAGCATTTCAACACATCCACTCCATGCTTGAAGAGTTCTGCTGGCAAACCATCAGATCCAGCGGTCTTGTTGTTCTAGAACTTTTCTATAGCTAAGTCTACCTCTTATACTGAGCGGTGGTACTGGGTCTTCATTGACTTGAGTTGGGATCAGGTTAGGTTAGGAGGGGTGATAATGCAGTTAGCCACATCATCTCATTCGGATCTCAGTGGATCCATTGCGCTCCCCAGGGTATATAGGTAGTTAGGTATGAGTAGGGGAGGGTATTAAGGGGAAGTTTTAGGTATGGGGGCCTCCCTGAACCATTCTGAGTTCTGAATGAATTTTAGGATGTTCGTTAGTGACAAGACAGAGTGTCACCCAGTTTATTAAAAAAAGTATTGAAAATAAGAGTTGGGATTGCTCCTCGTCCTATTTCTCGCTCTACCAGTTACCCATTCAGTAGCTGCTGGAAATTCTGTTTGAATTTGTCTTCTATTCCCTGTGATTCGGTTATCTTCGCTGTTTTGAAGAGCCTGTGTTCTATTTTTAAAGCCAGCAGCCAGCTGCTTGGCTTTTTTATAAAACTTCCGGGTGTTGTTTTCATCACGAGACTATTTGATCTCCTTGAACTGGGAGCCTGCGTTCACCTCTTATTTCTACGCAAGGTCTTCTTCTCCGCTCTTCTTTTTGCTCGATACTCTTTTCTCACTGCTCTTGATTTTTGCTGCAACTTATTGGCATGTACATCTTCTGTTACCTCTTTCAGCTATATGCGTTTCGGGGGTGGTTGGTAGGTTAGCAGAGGTTTCGGCTGCCTCTTTGATGATATCGTGACAATGGGACCAATGGCTGTTGGCGTCTGTGGCACAGCGAAGAGCTTCTAGCTCATGTGCACACTGTAAACTCTGGCAAATCTACGTTTGCTAAGGTGACCAACGCCTAATTTCTATCTTAGGGTGGTTTGTAGTATCTTTGAATTTGACAGTCGAGGTCTAAGGGCTTGGTCACGCAGTGAGTGGCAGAGCGGCAAAACTACACAATCCTGAGCGGCAACAAAAAATTAAAACATATGGGATTTGTATGATTGCGGCCACGCAGTGAGCAGCAATCGGCAATTTTGAGCGGCAATTTTTTGAGATTTTTGAACGAAATAATAAAATTAAATGATTGTTTGATTTTGTTTTTATATTACGTAACTTGGCAACGACATATTCAGAACTACAACTTGCTGCTCTGCCGCTTGCCGCTCACTACGTGGTCAGGGCCTAAGCCTTGCCACAACAAGAAAATGATCAGAGTCGACGTTTGCCACTCAAAAAGTACGCACGTCATAGATGTTAGAGGCGCGTTTCCCGTCGATTAGCACTTGGTCGATTTGGTTAACGTATCAAACATTTGCAGAGCGTCAGGTTGTTTTGTGGATTCGTAGCCATAGAAACCTAGTGCTGTCCACCACCGTATTACGAGCTTCTGAAAAGTCTATGAGTTGGAGGCGCCGTTATAATTTGTCTATTTGCGGAGACTGTGTCTGCCAACTAGTCCGCCCAAGGTGTCTTCCTTTCCAATTTGCACATTGAGGTCTCCGATGTAAATTTGTACATCGTACCCTGGGCAGGCTCCCTTTGATCCTCTAAAGTCAGCTTTTTATATAATACATTCATATCAGTTCATAAAAGTAGATTTTTAAAGTTATGTATTTAAGGCTTCATCAGTTCATAAATATAGTTCCATATTGCAATACAAGTATCCCTATCATTGCTGTGTAACTTTAATCCTTTCAATGAATAACTTACTTATTCAATTTAACATGGAGGTCGTACTAGGATCAGTAAATGTCAGAATTTATTACTGAGTTTAATCAATTCCATCGCACACACAAAATTCAAAAAGTTGAATTTATGAAAATGAAATATCTTCTTTTGCACGACTTAAAAAAATATATGTACGTATGTATATGCGATTCACAAGGGTTATGGACATTGCGCATATAATATTTATATATAGCGAGGGTATAGGCGAGCCGCACGAACCCTCATAAAGTTCAACCATTGTCACATTATCATTGCAATTTACTATCCTCTCTTGTTGTTGACAATCGAACAAAAGAAAGTTTTGCTAATCTATGGACATGGTCCAGCGATGGCAGCCAGCAGGAGCTGCTGCTGCTGTTGCTAGTCCCTACCTACGACCCAATGCATTTATTTATTCCCAAAGTCATCATCTGATCAATATCAATAAATCAAAAAAAAAAAAAAAATGTATACGAAACGAAGACCTGAAGAAGAATCTACTATATCGTAGGTTAACGCAGACATTATTATTCCATTGCTTTGGATGAGTTGCTTCTGCGAAGGATGATCTGTGATCACGACAACCCGCGGCTGAGGATTCTGTATATATGTACCTACTACTCACCTGCACCCATGGAGAGTCCAGCTTGAATCTGGAATAAAAATGAAAAATACAAAAAATCTTTTCGGCACATTGTTGCTTGGGTTGGATTCCAAGATACCAACTCGCTAAAGCACAGCGACCAGCTTAGCTCAGTTCAGTGCAATTGTTAGATGGGAAAATAAAACGTATAATATGAGAATTGTTGTAATAACTGAATTATTAAGAAACGAATTATAAGATCGCAAGGATTCGATCCTGTCTGTGTGTCTGCATAGAGAAGAGGAGAGACGACTTTTATACTAACTCAAAACCAACTCGACGTCCTAGAACTAGTTTTTTTTTGTTTGTTCTCTACTGACCATATTCAATAAGACGCTGGGGATTACCATGAATTGAATGTGATGCCCACATGATGCACATCATAGTCTAGGGAAAATACACATCGATAGAGGTTTGCATTCATTTTTATAGTTTATTTTTATTCTTCTCTGCATTAGCAATTCTGTTAAATTTATATAAAAAACTTGTACATATTTCTTTTTGTGCCATCCGTCTGTCGAGATATGGAGTCTGAATAGCTTGTGAAGGATTTATATCGACATTTGAAAAGAACTTTGCTGCCTTCGTTTGTGCCTACATATAAGCCAGTATATGGACTCTATCTACCTATATAGCTTTTAGAGGTCTCTGTGGCAAGTGTTTTAATGTGTCTACAGCCCTTCAAACAAGATGATATTCAATTAATTTATTAATCGTCTTGTTCTTATGTCGATTTAAGTGATTTATTTATAGATAAAGTATTTGTATTGATAAGTTGCTGAAGTTGCATTTTAAGTTTAAAAATAATCTTGAATTTGTTTTTTTTTTATTTTATTTTTATTCAATGAAGTTTGCTGCTCAGCTCTTTTGTTTTTCTCATTATCTGTAAAGATGGAAATGTGCTTTGTATTTATTCTTAATTTAGTATGGAATCAACTGGGAAGTACATAAATGTATAAGCTTCAAGTTATGTTCAGTACAAGTACATTTTTTATTGCCTTGAAAAACTGGCTCTTAGAACACTTTCTGTCTCGAACATTAAAATTAACCATTTTCATTTCTAGTACCTCAGGTAGGTAATGCCCTCTCTTTAACTTACGCAACAATCCTCTTTTTCTTAAGTGAGGGTTCCTGCACTATTTAATTGTTACATGATGCCATGACAGTAAAATGAATACCTACACCAGATTCCGTTTCCTTTCGTGTCAACTATGACTAACACTTAAGTGTGCTCTATCTGACACACTGTTATTTCTTATTAAAATGCAATGTCATTACCTAAAGATGCTCTGTTGTTCTTTTCTTTAACCAAAAAAAAAAAAAACAAAGTGTAAGTGCTGGTAATTACATCATTTTGAACATATAAGACAGCGGGAAAGTTCGTTAAGAGTTTACTTTCTTTACGGTTGCCAGAATCAAATGATTGCTATACGTAATGCCACCCTCAGCGCAAAACCGGGACTCTACGCTGCAATTGAGATAAGAATTAAAATATCCATTGTGTAAGAAGTGCGCACCGTTGGTGTTGTTTTAAGAATGGCTATGTTGCACTTTGATATACCTCTACTATTTGTGTATAAGGAATCTCTGAATGGAGATGCTTTGTTTAGTGGGGAAACTGATTATTATCGGTGCGGTGCGGAAGAATGTTGAAATTGTGTTTTGTTTGGATGTTGAACAAGTAATTTAAAAATCAGTCTTTGTGTTGTTTTAGTGCTAGAAGTCAGCTTGTTACCCAATTAGTTGGTTAAATTTGATGAACGAAATACAAGTGGTAACTAGTGTTTCGTTAGAATAGTGAAGTATAGGAAGAACACGCCTATTCAATGTCATGTAATTCGATAAAACTTCTTCAAAGATTTTAAATTGCATTTAAACATTCAAACTTTGATCTTTTTAAGACAGCTTTACTATTTTACTATGAGTCAGAAATCTTAGAATCAGATACAATCGTTAGGTACAATATGTGTCAAATTGTCTTCCCCAATAAATATTATTGATATTACTCCTCAATAGTAATAGTCACCTAAAACATAGGGAATAGTAGATGAGATGTATTCAAGCAGACTTTCCAGCAGCTGCTGATTGGGCATCAGGTAGAGCGAGAAATAGGACGAGAAGCAAACCCAACTCCAGTCAATAAAGATCCAGTATCACCACCCAGTATGGAAGAGGCAGACTCTTAGCTATAAAAAAGTTCAAGAACAACAAGGCCGCTGGATCTTATGGTTGATTAGTGGAGCTCTTCAAGCACGGAGGGGATGTGTTGAAAAGGTGCATGCATAAACTCATCAACCAAGTGTGGGTGGACAAAATGGAACCACAAGAAAAAGATGAAACGGCGACGTAGAGATACATGAGAATACTCTTCACTACTTGTGTCACTGCCCTGCGTTGTACTATCTCAGAAACAAACACCTGGAGACACTTCTTCAACGACTTGGAAGAACTCTCCGACATATCAAGCAAAAACCTGTTGAAATTTATTAATGCTACCCAATGGCTTGAAAACTCTTAAGCTCTATCAACCACCTGACCACGAGATTAGTAACTTCTCCAACCGCAGTAAAAGACATACCAAAGGGTCCATGACAGAACGAACGAAAAATTAACGTCGTACATATTTATGTGACCTATCATACCCATCTACCAGACGTTGCATTGAGCCACTGCTCCTATACGGGTCTGATAGAGGGATGTTTTTTCAAGTTAGGGCAGAGGAAGGATCACGAATTTGAAAGGCATTCTCTTCTCAGCTAGGTGACGGCAGACATTTCTTCAACGAACGGATACATACACCAACCACTGACCTCTCACTCTCATCTACCAGATGTTGCATGGAGCCACTGCTTCTATGGGCCTGATGGAGAGATTATTTCTCAAATGGGGGCTAATGAAGCATCACACCGGCGCAGCGTGAAAACGAAAGGCGTTTTCCTCTCCTCGGCCAGGTGATTATGTGTCGACGGACACTTCTCCAACGACCAAGAAATACCCACTGACTTTTCAGGCTATAGACTGCTGAAACTCATCAACACCCTTAACGGACTTGAATTGACATGGGATTTATCATAGGTTTCGTTTCATGGGGTTCACAATCCCTAGGGTACCACAATGGATCTACATTGATCTTAGTGTGACGGTAACAAGACCAACTGTCAGCCCATTAACCTAACCTACCCTAACCTAAGTGTGGATGGAAGGAAGCATGCCCGATTACTTGTCTATCAGCTCTATGTGTACCATTTACAAAAAAGGTGTCTACTATGTCCTGCAAAAGCTATCGAGGCATATCCCTGATAAATCAAAATAAATCAATAAATCAAAAGATCAACCAAAGACTAAATATTCAGTCTCAGAAATATTCTGGAAAAAACGCACGAGCTTTAAGTCGAGGCTCACGATCTATTCATCGACTTCAAAGCCGCATATGAAAGCATTCATCGTGAGGAGCTCTATATGACGATGGCTGAACTTGGGATTCCGGGAAAACTGATTCAGTTGTGCCGTCGGACTTTGGAAAATAGGCGATCCAATATGCAACATGGGAAAAGCTCTTCCGAACTATTTCCAAACATGCACAGGATTTCGGCAAGGAGATGTACTATCGTGTGATTTCTTTAATCGCGTTATAAGGCAAATAGTGCGTATGGCAGGCGTTAACACTGATGCCACTCTTTTTTACAGATCTGTCCAACTTCTAGGGTATGTCAATGATATCGACATTATCGGCCGCTCCCAACAGGCTGTTATAGAGACTCATGGCAGTTGAAGAAGAGGCGAACTTGTTGGTATTCAAGGCAAAATACATGCTATAAACAAATAATGAAAGATCTGTCAAACAGCTAGGACAAAACGTCATAGCAACAAATTTGAAGTTGTTAAGGAGTTCATCTACCTCCTACCATCTATTAATCCCAGGACCGACATCTTAGTGAAGATCCGACGAAGAATAACCCTAGCAAAACGGTGCTACTTTGATTTGGCGCAACAGATGGGTTCAAAACTCCATACACGAAAGACGGAGTGCAATCTATGAAAACCCTTATACTGCCAGTCCTGCTTTATGACACCAAGTGTTGGGCGATAAGCAAAAAGGGAGAGCTGGTACTTTACTCCTTCGAACAAAATTCTTTGACGGATATTTGGTCCCTTTTGCGAGAAGATACAACCGTGAATTCTATGAGCTGTAGAAAGATGTGGATATAGTCCAGAAACTCAAAACACATCGACTACATTGGCTCGGCCATATCGAGCGAATGGAAAATAGTGCTCCAGCCAAGAGAGTCTTTGAATCCCAGCCCCCAGTTACGGGAGAACGAAGAGGTTCGAACCTCCGGTTTTAAGACCAAACCATCGTGGATGCAAGAAAGCTTGGTCTTTATGACTGGAAGCAATGTGCTCGGGATCGTAGAGGGTGGAAGGCTGCCACGTCTCAGATTCTCAGGCTGCGACCCTTCATGCACTCGGAGCCGGATAAGCAAGTAAGTAAGTAAGAAATATAGACCTTCAAATTTTGAAAAACCCTACAAGAAAAAGTGTAACGTAGTCAAATCATACGGCCATTTCACATGTGCTCCACGAGAGTTAAAAATCGTTCATGCAGAAAGATCAGCTGTATGACACTTAGTGCTGTCCGGTTAGAACTATATCATTCACATCCATTTCATTCAATTTGGGTAAAAAATTATTTATCACCAATCGGTATAGAGGTCTTCGCTGGCTGAATTGACTGCATCGGGTTCTCATTAGCACTCTCATGAGCAGAGCAGATGTTTTTTGGAGATCTTGATGCATTTAGTTGACGTGTGGGAACCGGTTGACTTGAATTCGGACACCAAACTTTGATTAGTCAACTTGGAAGGACGAAAATAGAATCCGTCAAATGGGTACACATCGTTCCTGAAAGAAAACACACAATGTTGTTTGAGTATCAATGACGGAATAAAAAAGAACATTGTTGACAGTCCGTGCTATAAACAACATGGCCATCATTGATTATCAACATCAGCCTGTTCCTATTGGAAAACTCTTTAGTTTCAAGAATTTAATTTTTCGGACTCTGTTTTTTTTTTCGTGTCATTTCCCTATGGATTTAACTTCCACCTGGCAAATGCTTCTGGAAGTCCAATTTGTTTGGTTCTTGACCCAACAATTGTTGGGCCACACCAGTCACTTCTGTTGATCGCTTGAAAATCTTATGATTAGATGCTTCACTTAAGATACTAAAAACAAGCATGAAATTGTTTAAATAATTCATGGGAAGGCATTCCAAATATATATCTAACGGAAAAGTGTGACAAAAGAACTAAAATATAAATTTTTCTTTTTATATTTATTTATGTATACATGAATACATGTCCAAAAAATTTGATTTATAAGAAATTTAAAGCAATATACTTCGATAAAGCTTGCTTAATGCTTCGGTAAGACTTCTCTCTTGATCATAATATAGAAATAACACTTCGTTGGCGATATAAACGATGAAAGTTTAATTTGATTGTGTTTTAGTATAATATTGAAGACATTATTGGTGTTTTGTTTTCTGAATGAAATTTTTTTTTTTTTATGGTGATTTCTCAATAAATCACCAATAAAGAACTCCATAACTCCATTTCATAAGATTGTTAATTAATTTCAAGAAAATTTACAATCGCTTCGGTGGGTCGGTTAAACATAAATTAATAAAATCCCACTTTCATCGAGATAACACAGCACCCATCACCTCACACATTGTATAATATATGAATCCTTCCAGAGAACTCCATTTGACACAAGCAAATTATAGAGCAACTAGACAGAGTACCTAATCTTCTTCCTTCCCCCATGGTACCTATTGCTTCTAACTCCCTCTCATGTAATTTGTTTATGCTCATCATTACCTCATACACCTTGTGTGCAATTTTAAAACCATATGTGTGTGTAGAGAAGAGATAATCCATTGAGGTCTGGAGCAATGGCTCCAGCTTCATATGAGTATATGCAATCCATGAGTACCGATGCCGATGCCAGGGCAACCTTCATGTGTCGCAATCTCATCCACCCATCTGTGGCTCAGCTGTCCACTCACGGATCTATTACGTGAGATCTTACCTAGCCGTCTGTAGTATAGAAGAAGTGCAAACTTTGTAGTCCCACTCGCGCACATCATTCATCCTAATCCGTGGACAAGAACAAACGCAACAACAACCAAAACAAAAAACAACGAGACGATAACTTCAGTGTGATTATTATAATTATAATTCTGCGACGGACGTGAGTACAACAAAAAAAAGTGCCTATTCCACAGCATCCCCAGGATTTCCATCTGTACAAATAGAAGCAGCATGCGTAGGCCTATGGAACTCTATATCGCAAGAGATTTAAACGTCTTCGTCTTTCTTGTGTGGAATTTCAATCTTTAATTGATAAGCTGTCGGTGGCAATTAGCGCAGAATGCCAAACATCCAACTAAGACTCTACCCTCTCTGATGATATTGGTGGAAAGTTTAAACACATCTCTCTCTCTGGTCCTGTGATTCGGATCTTTTAATAGTATCCCAGAAGATGTATGTTCTTCTCTGAAGCTTCCTTGATAGATTGATCGGAACTCTGCGCACAAAATCTTGGTACCTACTAGTACTAACAAATCATCTTGTTTTTCATCTTCTATAAATAGCAAACAAAATTCAATATGCGTAGTCCTTAATAGCCTTACGGGCTTGGAGATATTATTTTGTTGTATGCGCGCATTCAGCAGAGCCTGCTGATGGCATCATTCGTGGCACGTAGAATCTTAAGTTAATAAATCACGGCACGCAATCATAAATCCGAATAGATTTACCTCGCTTAAGAATGTTAGTCAATGAATAAGTCAAGATTGGCAATGAGAAAGAATCATCAAGGATGCGGCAGTGGTGCTTCATGTGTGAAAGAGTATGTGTTCGGATTGTGATCTTCAGAGGCTTTAGTGTAATTTCACCTCAGGGCTGCTGAGCGAGTGGTTGGTTGTCTTTCTTAGATCATGTAACGGAATGAAGATGTTTCAACTTCAGACCTTGACGAAAATATTTGAATTGGTAGTCCTCAAATACTTGCATTTACATCACGTGACTACTAGGGATTGCATGTTCTTGAAAAAATCAAGGAAAACCAAAAACTACGTGTGAGATCCCTCAAGATATAAAACAGAAAAAAACAGCGAAGACACGTTATGGTATGTAGCTTCCAAGAAAAAGAGGTTATTATAGGAAATGTTCTTTGAAGTTTCATTTTTATGTTATTTTAATCAAGATTCAAATTATTCTATAAAAAATTATATCAAATAAAGTAAACAGTAATCTCATCGATCCGTGAACGTATGTGGCTAAAGAAAAAAAGAAGAAGAAAAATATAAAGTGAATGTCTAAAAGACATCATCAGACTACATGTTAATCGAGCAAGCGGAAATCCTAAAACTCAAATAAGATAAGCTACATTAACAAGACTTAAAGTCCAAAGACCAAAAGTTAAAACAATTTCTTGAAAACAATGGATTTACCTGCTGCTTACACACATGAACAAATATACGATGACCGACAATGCGACGAACGACCGACGACGACGGTTGAAACGACTAAGAACTAGCTTCAAAAGTTCTGCAAATTAGTCACTTCCTTGCTGGACAAAGATATGCAAATTAATTTTACAAAAGAATGGTCACCTGGCATAGAGGTTGCTTTTGAGGTTATTGTTTGAGGAAATAGCCCGATGGGTGAATCGTGGCTTTAATTATGGATTTTTGATTACATTTTTCAAACAAAGATACAAATTGAAGTCGGGTTCTTTTTGGTATAAGAATTAAATTATTAAAAATTCCTTATATCGTTTTGTTTGATAAAATATGACAAAGTATCCTAATGGTCATATTTAAAATCTTTTGTTGGACTTCGAATGCCTTCAAGGAACTTTCAGCTAGCTGGTGTTCGTTATATCTGAAGAAATGATGTTGAATGGCTAAATGCAATTATGTATGGAATATATATCGTCAGTTCAAAGATAAAATTCACTGAATGCAGACAAAAATGTTCAAGAAATTGACAATAAATATAAAATCTCATTTTACTCGTATTTTATAAAGACATTGAAAGGAATATCAGGGAACTTTATTCGTCATTGATAACAAATTCTTTCCTAGATGTTAGGCATCTGGAGGTGTTTCTACAATTTTTGTATGTTCAAAATATTTAAAACTACAACGAAAGTGGAAGTCCCAAACTTTGACATACAAAAAAACTTTGTTCCCGAAAAGTGTCAACACTTACATTTTACCCGAAGATTGGTCTACTCCACACCTATCTTTTAAGACGACATATTTCATTATTTTTCCTCCACGCGTTTGGTATTTGGAGACGTTTCCGCCCCTTTTTAATATTGAAATCATTAAAATCTACCAAATTGTTTCCGAAAAGTGGTAGTACTAAGATTTTACCCGAAAGTGGGACTACTCAACACGTATCTTTTATAGCCCATCCCATTATATTCTCATCATGCGTTTGGGATCTGGAGGCGTTTCTACAAAAATATTAAAAAGTTGCAAAAAAGTGGAGGTTCCACCCCTTCACATAAAAAAAATATATATTCCCGAAAAGTGACAGTACTGATATTTTACCCACAGGTGCGTCTACTCAACACCTATCTTTTAAGACATCAACTGTTATTTCAGCCATGGAAATTTTCCAAGCAATTTGCGAGTTTCTATTTATTTTACCATTTGTGCCAGATTATTTTCAAAATGGCGTCCAAACGACCGGACTAAAAAAATGATTCTCAAGCTTAATTTTATCCTTAGCATGTCAAAAATATATTTCAAATGTAAAAATAAAATCCCCCCACCAAAAAAAGCCTGGATTTGGATTTCTTGACGGGAGTATAGGTTTGGCACCATTTTTCAAAATGCGGCCAAGCGACAGGATTACAAAAATTACTTCCGGGTTAAATTTTATCCTTATCATCTCAAAAACAAATTCCAAACATAAAAAAACGCAAGGAATTCGGTTTCCTGACCAGACTATAAGTATTTATTTGGATCAAAGTTTGAAAAAAAAAAAAAATATTTTCCATTTCTCCCCGACGGGGAATTGAACCCCGGTCTCCCGCGTGACAGGCGGCTATTAAAAATTTGATTTGCAGAATTAATAAAGTGCACTTTTGTTACCTACTCTTGCTTCGAAAGAAAAAAAAAAATAAAAGACACGACTAGGTCGCACGTTCTTGCTCAAAAAGTTCAATTTGCTTGGAAATTTAGAATTTTTAGAAACATTCTAGTAATTATACAAATATTTTTAGAATTATTATAGAAATCGTTTGAGCTGTTTTTAAGATAAATAAGGTTTTTCATAACGGTTGTATAGCAAGTACCGTTATTTTTGGAGCTAAAGCAGTATTTAAATAGGCCCTTAATCTCACAGGAGCATCAAATTCAAGCTCAATGCGGCACGTGTTAACGTGATTTAAAAGGGAAAAGGTCAAAATCCCGCCGATCAAAATCCCGCAAGTCGAAATCCCGCCAAATAAAATTACTAATTATGTACACGAATCCCGCCAGTCAAAATCCCGCCGATCGAAATCCCGCCGCAAGAATCCCGCCAGTAGCCAGCTACTATTTTGCGGGATTTTCAATACTACTTTAAAATAATCCCAACTTTTTAGATACGTTTTTCATACTTTTGAAACAATTTATTTTAATTAGTGAATTTATTTTTATTGAAAAAAAAGTATATAAGCAGTTGTGTATTGCCAATTTGGCATTTATGTATCTTCAGTACTTCTTAGAACTCCGTAGAGGTAAGACCTCGAGGTAATTAGAGAGATAGAAATTGGATTTTATTTTGGTTTTGTGGGGACGGGTGACAACGACAACGGGATCTGGGCATATGTGGGTCTGGATCTGGACGGAGTTGGGTCTTGATCTGGACATAGGTGGGTCTGGATTCTGGACAGAGGTGGGAATTTTTTTTCGGTTTGGGTGATGGGGAACGGTAGTCTAAAAGAAGACAGAGGTGGGTTTGGATCTGGACAGAGTGTGCGTCTGGACTCTGGAAGCAGGTGGGATTTTTTTTTTTTTTTTTTTTTTAATTATATAGAAATATAAACTTTTTGCAAATTTTTGTTTGGGGTTGCGGGGGGCAGCATGCCCCCCATACATACCTCACTGTTTATTCGCGTTTATTTTCCACTCAAGGTAGTGTTTCTCAAGAAGACTTGACACTGGCGCTGAATTGATGCATCGAATCGTACAAAAATCAACTTTTATCTTAAAGCGCGATTTGCGGCTAAACTAAGCGTCCTAGAGGCATCAAAGTTTACATCTTTAAACTTGATTTGCAGCTAAGCTAAGCGTCTTAGCGACTTATAAAATGCATATTCGTGATCTTGGAATGTGCCCGTTCCCAAAGATCAATATAAAATTGGTAAAAAGTTTTTTCAAAACTTAAAAAAAAAAATATTTTCAGTTTTTTCGGCTAAACTTTAGCGATTTTTGTTGTCTTCTTTTAATTTTTTTTCGAATTATGTGTGAATGATATTTTTTTCTTTAAATGCAAAAGGAACTTTGCATACACCCAACCTCGCACCCACCCCAAATCCTATAATGGCATGCCTATAATGGCATGCCCCCCATACACACCTCGGTGTTTATTCGTGTGTATTTGCCATCCTCAACTAATGCATCGCATTATACGAAAAAATCGACTTCAATCTTGAAACGCAATTTGCAAATTGCATAAGAAACAAAAATATTAATGAGCTGTCGCATAGTAGAAACGGCGGGATTTTGATCGGCGGGATTTTGATTTTCGGGATTTTGATTTCCGGGATTTTGAAAAACGGGATTTTGATACGCGGGATTTCGACATACGGGATTTTGATTCACGGGATTTCGACCCCAACCCGATTTAAAAAAAAATAGGGTAGTGTTTTAAGATGTCAATGAACAAAAAAAAAACGGGTGCTCAAAAGTTTTTAAAATAAGGACCACCCTAATATGTATACTATGTCGAACATAAATCATTAGCTTATAAAATGTATATGTACATGTTGTTGTTCATGTATTCAATAAAGGATTATAAAAGCAAAGGATTTATATCTACGGACTTGATATTGATGATATCTTAATCGAACTAGATATTATGAAATTTCAACGACAGGATACAGAAGTCAAGAAAATATTTGATTCAACGAATCTTTGCTAATCAAATATTGTTAAATTGTAGTGTGTGAACTTCTTCAAATAATTTAATAATAAATTTCGCGTACTTAAGCTAGCAATTTAGAACAATTGATGTCATAAGGTCAAACACTCTATAGTTCGTCCCTTACCCTGAGGCCACACGAGCGAGTAATCGCAAGCGAGTGACTAATTCATCGAAACTTTTCCTACTCGCTAGTCAACTGGCTTGCCCAGGGCCGGATTAACCCTCAACGGGGTCCTAGGCAACCATCAATTTGGGGGCCCTTTTTTTCACGTTCGTTCCCTTCTTTTTTCGATTAAAAAATACAAACTTATATCTTTCATAAAAATTGTATTATCACAATGTAATAATATCAATAAAATTACTATCTACATTTTAAACATGTCGTTTTCTACATTTGTTTTCGGCAAATTCATCAATTATATCATCAATATCGATTTTGTTCAATAAATCTGACTCAATGCAAAGTATACCTAACATCTCGAGTCGCTCTTGTCGCGTTTTAGCTCTTTCATCAGCTTTGATTCTTTTTAATTGCAAGAAGGATCGGCAGAAATTTGTGATCATTAATGTTACAAAAATCCGAATAGAAAGATGCTTTTTTGAAGAAAAACAAGCCTTAAAGCCTCAGTTAATGAAATAATGCCTAAAAGGCATAAAAAAAAGCCTCAGTTGGCATCGCTGCTCGTATCGTACCAACCGGTTCGTTCGAATTAACTGTGAACGGATCCAACCAAAGTTGCGAACAGTACTCAAAGTTCTTAAGCCGCGTCCACATTATGTCGAATTGTGTAGATCAACATCGTTGATCAACAGTGTTGAGTAAGTGTAGACGTGTCGATCGACAAAGCCATTCAACATTTGTTGACCCGAACGTAACCCGATTCAAATGGATAGCAATCGACAAAGTTGTTCAACAAATTTCATTTTATTAAAACATTTGTAGGGTGTTAATTTCATGAACATAATTTATTGGTTTTGTGCGTTATTAATCACATTTTTATTATAGATGAAAAAGGCAGTATTTGTTGTGAATAAGTATTTAATGTTAATAATACATTTTTAACTTTATTGATCACAAGAAAAAATAAAAAAAAGTTGGGTATTACCAGGATTCGAACCCTGAACCCTTCGGTTGCATCCTGACGCATCGATCAGAAAATTCCAAACCACACAAATGTTTGCCACAAAAGTTTTTGACGTACACACTAGCATGTTGATCGACAATGTTAACCAACAATGTTGATCGGCATGGTGTGGACAGTATTTTACACTCTCACTCAGATATGAATATGGGAATAGTGTTGTATCTTGACTTTGTTTTGTTTTATTCATGCTGGAAGAATATGAACAAAATGGGAAATTCGTTTGGAATTTTTGCACTGAATAGAGTTTTTTTTAGTGGAGGTAAGAAAACGAATTTTCTTTAACCTGTAAATAAAAATTTGGAAGTCGTTTTTGTTTATTAAAGTAATGCTTTTATAATTTGCGTGTAAAATTTAACTAGAAATTGGCATCAAGTAGTGAAAAAGTTTTTAGAGTAAGTTGGGGTAATGTGGTATATGCGGGTAATGTGGTATAGGCAGCTATTTCAAAAACGGAGCATGCTTCTACAACGGTTCTTAACTCAGCAGATGGTGTCTGTATATAATAAAAGTAGTAATGCGTATTTAAACAAATCTAAAATCATCCATTAATTCGCAGAAATGGTTGAAATCCGTAATTATGTGCAGCTGATTTTTTTTTGGGTCGAACAAAAAGTGTTTGTGCGCTTTGAAAAATTGCGTTCCAAACCAATTTGTCAATGCATCGGAAGAATATATTAATCTTAATTAATTGTTTGTTTTGCTTTGTTTAATTGTTTTTTTGCTAAAAAGTATTTATTTTAAATTTTATTTTATTTTTTGTAAAAATATAGAGTTTCGGCTAATGTGGTATGGTATTCCTAATGGGGTATATTATACCACACTACCCAACCTTAAAGTTTATACCTGCATCAACTGGCTTTTGTGATTTTCCAATTATGTTTTTTTAAAGGTGAAATTAGAAAATGGGACCCGAAAGATATGCGGAGACCCACTTGTACTATGATGAATGATTAAAAGCCTTCAAGACATTCGGAGGACCACTTGGTATAGTATACCACATTAGGCATCTTGGTGTACCACATAACCCACTACTTTTCAATAGTGACGATTTCGAGGTCTTATAATTACTGTGTCAAAATCTTTTAAAGTTACTGTTAGAATCCGACAAAAGCCGTAAACGTTGTAGCTTATATGTTCGTGTTAAAATCTACCAAATTTGGGAGCATTCGTGCCACTACTTTTTCTGTTAAGTCAAAAATACAAACATGTATACCACAATACCCTAACTTCCTCTATTAAGAACCGATGTGATTGTGTTATTGAAAAACTTATGAGCAAACCCTTTTACAAGTGGAATTCAGTAGACAAATCTGCAATTATAGCGACTAAAAGACCTACTCCATTGCTGCCGGACTTGACAACAAAATTTTGCAATAAAAAAAAGTGTTACTAGAATTTTATGTTTATAAGAAAATTTTAGAAGTCTTTTTCATTTTTCGGGGCCCCCTAAAATCGGGGGCCCCAGGCAACTGCCTATTCTGCCTACTTGTTAATCCGGCCCTGGGCTTGCCTTTTTCGAAGCCAGTTGTGAAGCGAGTAGAGCGGTTTCTATCTTCTTCGCTATCGAAGAAGATAGAAAGTGGCAAGTTTTCCAAAAACCATTCAGGTGGAACACATGCTGTTGGAAACTTCGCTGCTCGCTGTTTGACCTATGACAACAATTGTACAGAATTGCAACCAATTGGCATTGAAATAAATCGAAACTGTTCATCACATGTATAGGTAGGGAGACGCGTATACCTATATGACTTACAACGTTTCGCAAATGACTTAACTTTTTTTTGTAGTTGGCTCTCGGTCTATAACGAAAACACGTAACAACAACAACAAATTAAAATTTAAATTGTCAGAAATAAAAATGGCTGGGAACGTGATGACTTAAATATACGTAAAAACAACAACAAATATTGACACTTAACACAAATTTTGATATTAATCGCAGAACTGAACAAAAATCAAAACTCTAATGATATTACCATTAATATGTGCACTGTGCTTGAAGGCGAAAAAAAAGTTGTTTTTTGCAGACCATTTTAATCAACAAAAAATGTCTCCAAATAAAGTCGATAAGGTGGCTCTAAGACTGTAGTACGTAGTCTTAGATAGATTTTATATTATTTATTAAGAACTCAGTGCGTTGCAATGTCATGTTGAAGGTTGTGTGATTAAATTCTAGCTTGTGCCACCTTACGTAGCAAAAAATATGTTTTGCAGTGGTACTGCGTCTTGCGAGGAAGTATAAACCCTCGAATAGTATCTCTAATCATGGAAAAGTGTATCTCATCTAGCTTTTTGGAACTTTTTATAGCAAGCTCTAGGCACTGACCCAATATTAATATGCAAATCGTAACCGAAAGCATGTGTTTTGAATAAACAAACTTCACTTTAGGGACAGTTTTTCAATTGAGAGTTAACTTTATTTTTAAGTTGCCAAAAATCTATTTTCATCGATGTGCGACCCTTCTACGTCTTTCACGCATCAAAATAGAGATGGTGCCATAGCAAAATAGCACAGTGATTAATGTTCACTATTAAAATCGAGATGGTGGGTGCCAGAATTGAAAAGGCCCTCAATTTGGTCCCTTAACTAACTTACCAAATTAGGTGAGTTAACTCGGAGGTAACTTGAGATTTCAATTGAGTGGAAAACACGCTTATGGAGTAACACAACTCAGGTTTAACCCCGAGACTAGGATGATCTTGCACTGAAAAACTGGCCCACAGAATTAGAACTGAACTTTTCTTCCTTAAAACTCGTGGAATCTCTTGACATACTCATTTAAAAAAAAAGGTTTTAGAAAATGTCAGCCATTTTTGAAAAAGGAAAACCAAAAAAACTGAATTAAAACCTATCTTTTTTATGAATATTTAAACATGATTTAACGATTTAACGATTTTTTATTGAACATTTATATACAATTTGAGTTAACTTACGACTATTAAATACATTGAAGAATATAAATCTTATGGCACATAGGGGGCCTATTGTTATACATTGGCTTAGATTTAATAGGAAATATAAGTATATATTATACATGTCAACTTAAAATTAAAAGTCGGTTGACTTTGATGCTCTCGGGGTGTTCCGTCCCGGTTGTCCCTTGGTGGTTTGGGTGTGGTTTGGTGGAAAGGGTTGGCGTTTAGCCACGGCTGTAGGCTGACCCTGTGTCAGCGTAAAAGGAAACGGCTGCTTCGTCGTTGTCGGTGAAAATATTGGCATCCAGGGTCTCCATAACACTGAGGTACCTCGGCTCGGGATGTCGTTGCTGGGTGGCCATCCTTCTCATTAGTTGATTGGGGTGATTGACGGTGTTCTGCACTAGCTTCTTCGCCGAATTTGCTAGGTATTTGTCCAGCGGTATAATCTTTGCTTCTCTGTAAAGATCCTCGTTCCTGTAATGCTTTCTTCGCTGCCGGTCAAAGTGGAGCCCGGTGCAGATTCTTAGCATCTTCCTCTCGAAGACTTGGAGATCTTTCATCGCTGATTTTGTAATTGTGAACCAGACTGGGAAACAGTAGCTGATTACTGGTCGCAGGAGTTGCTTGTAAACAAGTATCTTCGTCTGTTGGCTCAGTCCTGATCTTCTCCTCATCAAAGGGTGTAGTCGGTGGAATGCCCAGTTCGCTTTTCTGAGTACACTTTTTGAGTGTGGATTGAACTTTAGCAACTCGTTGAAGTTGATCCCCAGGTATTTGGTATTCCTTTTGGCGGCAATGGTGGAACCATCAGGAAGTTTCAGAACTAAGTTTCTGCAAGTGGCTGCTGAGCGACTTCTGCCGTCACGGGGTCTCCTGAAGCAAACAAGCTCCGATTTTGCTGAGTTGATCTTGATGCCCCATTTCTTGTAGAATTCGAACAGTCTGTGGATGTGAGCCTCTACTATCCGGACTGCGACGAGTGGTGACATTGAGGTAGCGTATGTGAGTGAGTCATCTGCAAACAGCAGGTTTTCACAGCCAGTTGGGACGGGTTGGTCTGATGTCATCAGGCTGTAGAGGAAGGGGCCAAGCTTCGAACCTTGTCGACTCCGGCTTTGATGTTCTTCACAGTTGATGAGCAGTTTCCCAATTGCACAAAGAAGTTCCTGGAAGAAAGAAAAGAAAAAAGAATTTTTATTAGTGGCGGAGGTAAACGTAGCAGATGTAGTTTGTGTATTAGAGCATCTATCCAGACGCTATCGAATGCTTTCTCGACATCCAGAAAGCATCCGACGGTGACACGATGACTGTTGAGGGCTATGGTGATGTCATGCTGGAACTTCTGGAGTGGGTGTAGTGTTGAGTGCTTCTCCCTAAAGCCAAACTGCATATCAGGAATAACGTTGTTGTCGTTGCAAAACTTCTTCAGTTTCCTTAGTATCAGCTCTTCTAAGAGCTTGCTTAGGTTGCTGAGGAGGGATATTGGCCTATAGTTAGATATCATGTTCCTGACACCTTTCTTCGGGATCGCCACGATCTTCGCTGTTTTCCATTTTTGGGGGAAGTAGTTGTTGTTGACACAGTTGTTCAGGATGATGGTAAGAAGGATCAAAACTGTCTCTGGTAGCCTCTTTATGATGAAGTTGGATATTCCATCTGGTCCTGTTGACTTCTTTGGTCTGCAGCTGCTGATTATTTCAACTATTTCTTCTTGGTTGCTCAGGTTTGGGCTGTCAACTGGGTCACTCGCTGGATTGGTGTCGCTGAATATTGCTCTCTCCATGTTAGGTTCCAGGGTTAGTTGGATGGAATCCTTCACTTCATCAAGAAAGACTGGGTCAGTGGATGGGTTGGGGGTGAAGTTTCCTTCAAAATATTCAGCAAATGCCTCAGCTTTGTCCTGTGTCGTTGTCATTTCTCCATTGTTGGTGATAATGGTTTCAGGCATCGATGGTGTTTTCCCAATCAGTTTGTTAATGTTTTTGAAGGCGTCAGGTCCAGGTTTGATGGCTTGCAGTCTCTTGTTGAATTGGTTATTGTTATGGTGTTGGATAGAGTTCCGCAACATAATGTTGACACACTTTAGTTTGCTCCATACTGTCTGGTAGTTGCTGCTTGTTGTGTTCAGTTCGCGCTGGTGGATCCTTTGAAGACGTTTCCTTAACTGTTGTCGATGAGTGTAGAGATTCTGGATATACTCAGGAAGGTGCTGGTATCTGTCCTTTGATGTCTTGGGCTCTTTTTGGATATCCAGTGCACTAGAAACAGCCGTTTCCAGACAGTTGATGGCTGCGTCAATTTCTGTGTTCTGCAGGTTCCTGTTTTGGGGTGGCAGAGTTATGGTGGCTTCTAAGTCTCGTTGAAATCTATCCACATCAAGTCTCTTATAGTTGATGAAGTGCTCAGTTGGTTCTGTCGTCAGGAAGATGGGTTTTTGGAGTTTGATGTTTAGCTGAACAGCTTCATGGTCCGAGTCCCCGGGTATTGTAGAACAGGTGTAGTTCCTGAATTCTGGAAGTATACAAGAAAAATTAGAGGTAGAAATAAAAAAATCAAGTGTCGATGGTGTTCTGGGATAGGTTGGTCGTTGTTGGCGTCCAGCCAGTCAGCAATCGCCTTGCCCTCGGGTGAGATCGTTGTATCCAGCCACAGGTGATGCCTGGCGTTAAAATCACCGCCGATGAGTCCATATGTGCTTCTTTCGAGGACACCGTTGAAAGTTCTGAGGTCATTGTGAATATTTCTCATGCTGGATTTGCACTTGAAATACACACTGATGATGGTGAGGGTTTCATCTCTTCCAAGTTCAATGGTGACGGCAGTGGCTTCGCTGGTTGTGAGACCTGTGATGATGGTTTCAGTGGTGTTGGGGGAAATCTTCTTCTTAACGTAGATTGCTGTCCCTCTACGGCCCTCATCCTTGTCCCTTCGATAGGTTTTGAAGCCGGCCATGTCGATGTTGTTGCGTTTGGTGACGTTGGTCTCACTGATGAGAGCGATGTCCGGATTGTTGTTCTTCATCCACAGGCTGAATGTCGTCCTCTTCTCTAGGCTGTACAATGAATTGACATTGTACGTCAGGATGCGGAGCTTCTTTAGTTGCATATTTGGAACAGGAAGGTGGCCAGTGCCACGGACTTCTCGCCTTCGCTAAGCTGAGCATAGTTTGGTGGAACTGCACTCCGAGCTTTTCCCATGACTGTTAGTAAGTCGGATCCAAAAATCCTTTGGACTTCGGTGTTCAGGTTTGTTGTTTAAACATGCTTAATAAAAAAGTGTCACAGTTATTGCGGTAAATGACAGTTGTTGTCAAATCTTCTATAATTATTAAATAAACGTCAATTTCGTCTAGCGTCACACTAAAGTGTTCACTTTATGTAATTTCAGGCAGTTAAGTTTAAAATTTCCTT
The DNA here is from genome assembly GCA_963921185.1 of Dasysyrphus tricinctus. Classification (NCBI taxonomy): domain Eukaryota; kingdom Metazoa; phylum Arthropoda; class Insecta; order Diptera; family Syrphidae; genus Dasysyrphus; species Dasysyrphus tricinctus. The sequence goes on along the minus strand of OY992531.1, from coordinate 249,953,755 downwards.
AAAGAAAGCATCTTCTATCTAAATGAAAAATATTGGTAGGTATACATACAAAACTAACCATTTCTTGCGAAATATGTAATGCGCCCTTTTTAATTAATTATTTTTGTTTTTTCTTTTATTGTTGAATATAATTTCACCTCATATTTCATCCTAAGCATACATAAAAGTGTAATAACTAAACCATTTAAAAATAACTAATAAATCATCCTTGCCATAAGAATAAACAGGACTCAATGGACATTCCTTCCCTACACACATAGCCTCAAACCACATTAAGCAATTAGCACTAAATACCTAGGCATTTATGAAATTTTTAATATTTCCCAAAAAGCCCTAAGGAAATCATTAAAATGCAGGTATTTTAAGAAAATAAAATTAAAAATAAGAACAAAATCTATAAGAATCTTTTTTTAAATATAAGAACCTGGCATATAATATCGAAACAGGTCGTTGAATTAATCCGTGGGCGCGCACCATATAAGAGTCACTTGATGATACGCATTATGATGAAGTGCAATCCATGAAGAAGACATTAAATTTTTGCAATAAATCTTTTCTCTTTGCTCACTGTTGGAGACATACACTACACACAGAGGGCAGATATTTTTAATCCTCACGTTGTGTTCCTTTGGTTGCTTAAAAAACTATGAATATTTTGATGCAGATATTTTGATGGACGTGCTGAAGGTGTGCATCATATACATATCATGGGGACTTTGACTTACATACGTGTAAATATTACCTACCTATAAACCTTCTAGTTTTTTGTTGAGGGAATATTATTATTATTTATGGAGTTTATTTTCAGTTTAAGGTTTGTTCACATTGGCTGTTTTATATGATGATATTGTAACACCCTGAAATATTGAATTTATAGAATTTACCGCTAAAGCTTAGAATCTGTCACTCAATGCTTTTTCAAAAGTTTTCTTTTACATCAATACCACTTCGGAGATTCCAAGAAATTTAACTCATTTGGACCTGTTTCCTACTTACGGTACTCCGCTTAGCCTATCTTTAGTCGCTCTTTAGTACCTTGGGTAAGCCGCTTACCAAAAGAATGGTAGAACTAAAGTCCGCAATGAATTATGAAAGTAAAATATTTTGGACTTTAGCCAATGCTGAACAATTCTAGGTTTTAAAGGTAAATTTCTATGTTTTAGGGTACCTTCTTATGTTAATTCCATTTCACCATTAGATTGTGATGTGCTTTTTGCTTTCCAGCCGAGGTTATGCTCGCCGGTCTCGCCAGGGTCGTCCTGAAGAAAACACGAAACTTCAGAGGAAATGGTCTTAGAACCTTATTGCAAAATCTTTATTGAAAACAACTCTTATAATTATAACACACAATATTTCTGTTGCTATGGGTTACTGGTACTGCGGTTAGTTCTGGTACTGGAAACAATTCACTTGCGTTTCTGGAATCTGGTCTTGATGACTTGTATCGGTTGCACTGGTTTCTGATAATTCAGCCCTATTCCTGGTGGTTGGTCTCGGGTAATGTAGCTTTGAGAGTCGGGCCTTTAAAATGACGTTAGGTTTGGGTATGATGCCTTAGCATCAAATAAACAGCAGGCTAAAACGCTCTGGTACATCAGCAGGTACTACGCCCCTGGTGGCACTCAAAACAGCAGGCTAAAACGCTCTGGTACATCAGCAGGTACTACGCCCCTGGTGGCACTCAAAACAGCAGGCTAAAACGCTCTGGTACATCGGCAGGTACTACGCCCCTGGTGGCACTCAAAACAGCAGGCTATAACGCTCTGGTACATCAGCAGGTACTACGCCCCTGGTGGCACTCAAAACAGCAGGCTAAAACGCTCTGGTACATCAGCAGGTACTACGCCCCTGGTGGCACTCAAAACAGCAGGCTATAACGCTCTGGTACATCAGCAGGTACTACGCCCCTGGTGGCACTCAAAACAGCAGGCTATAACGCTCTGGTACATCAGCAGGTACTACGCCCCTGGTGGCACTTAGAACAGCAGGCTAAAAACGCTCTGGTACATCAGCAGGTACTACGCCCCTGGTGGCACTTAAAACAGCAGGCTATAACGCTCTGGTACATCAGCAGGTACTACGCCCCTGGTGGCACTCAAAACAGCAGGCTATAACGCTCTGGTACATCAGCAGGTACTACGCCCCTGGTGGCACTCAAAACAGCAGGCTATAACGCTCTGGTACATCAGCAGGTACTACGCCCCTGGTGGCACTTAAAACAGCAGGCTAAAAACGCTCTGGTACATCAGCAGGTACTACGCCCCTGGTGGCACTTAAAACAGCAGGCTATAACGCTCTGGTACATCAGCAGGTACTACGCCCCTGGTGGCACTCAAAACAGCAGGCTATAACGCTCTGGTACATCAGCAGGTACTACGCCCCTGGTGGCACTCAAACAGCAGGCTAAAAACGCTCTGGTACATCAGCAGGTACTACGCCCCTGGTGGCACTTAAAACAGCAGGCTATAACGCTCTGGTACATCAGCAGGTACTACGCCCCTGGTGGCACTCAAAACAGCAGGCTAGAACGCTCTGGTAGATCAGCAGGTACCGAAGCCCCTGGTGGCAATTAACTTGGTAGGCGCAAAGCACTCTACCACATCAGCAGGTACTACGCCCCTGGTGGCACTCAAAACAGCAGGCTAGAACGCTCTGGTAGATCAGCAGGTACCGAAGCCCCTGGTGGCAATTAGGACGCTCAACTTCGAACTAAGACCCCTTACCACTGGTGGGGGGAAGCCGTAGTAAGAAATAGTTGGGCAATCTCTCCTACCTAAACTTTCAACGAAACCCCTTACCACTGGTGGGGGGAAGCCTCGAGAAAGCAATAAAGCTAAATGACCAGTTCGTCTCGAATGTCTTCGACCGGAAGTAATATGATTGGTTAAACCAAATTTACTATTATTGTCGTCTGACTTATCGTATGACCGAAGAGGTGCTTTTCGTTCATCCAAGCAGATCCTCATGTTACCTTTTCAGTAAAGACTGAATGTGAATTGAAAAGTGATGAACGCAAAGTGGTAATATAGATTTTGTTGTGACGTCACGTATCCATAGTACGTGTGAATTGAAAGCAGTGAAGTACAATTTTCACAAGTAAATAAGATAATACGAAAGTAAAAGTAAAAGAAGTGAAGTAGCATGGAACGCTTCGTTACATACCCCTCCTCCTTTGGAGACGAGAACCTTCTCGTCTTAAAATTCATGTGGGTTGAAAGCCCAAAATTAAATTCAACCTTTTTTCTTTCTTTTCATTTTTTTCCTCTGATTATTTTTTTGTAACTATATTTTCTTCAAAAAAAACTTAAAATCACTTCACAGAAGTAAAATAAACTTAAAAGAAACTAAGGATTTTCAAAACGTATACAAAACTTAAATTGACTTCAAAATAGGAACTTAAAACATTGATGCATTATTAATGTAAAAAAAACTTCATATTTCTCCACGAAAACTTAATTATAAAAAAAAATATACGTCATATTTATGTAGACTTAGGGCAAAAAGGTAACTCTCTTCTTGAGACCTGTCTCGCGATGAGTCAGAATAGCCACTCCTGGCTTAATGATTCTGACGTCTACCCGTCCGTAGCGGCGTATAAACGTGAATCGTTGGCGTCTATATCGAGGGTTGTATGTTGGGTGCTTCCTGATGGAAATTCCCAGGAAAGGATCTTCTGTGTGACGTGGTTTGTTGACTTGTTGGCCAGTTGTTGTGTCTGGTGGGGTTGGCCTATCCGTTTTTACCATGATCGGAAATTTAAGATCCCGTGCGGTCAAATATTTCGATGTAACGGCGGCGGTAGCTGGGGACGCTGCGACTGATGCGGGAGCAATGGCAGCGAGAGCGGCGGTGGATGTTGACGACATTGAATAATACATGTTTAAACTGGATGTGGGAATAAAGTTGCTGGCGGGTGATGAAGAGGCAGCGGGCGATGCAAAAGCAGCAACGGCGGCGGCGGAAGTTGACGGTGTGGTGGTTGATGTGGAGGCGGCGGCGGCGGTGATAAGTTTTGTGGCTGGTGATAACACAGGACCATGAGGCTTTCTGGTATCGGCAACTTTCCTAGTAGCTGAAGCGGTGGGGGTAGGTGCCCTTGGCGGTTGATCAGGACGCTTGGTGATAGCAGCTTCGCTCGGCCTACGATTAGAGCGTCGTTGTCTAGCGTTTTTGCAAGTGGTGGCAGCAGCGGGAGTCGGGGAAACTGTGACTGTGGGAGCCTTTGGTGATGGTGTCGGCCTTTTGCGTGGCTCAACCTTTTCTTTTTGGCTTCTCGGCTTGATGCTCACCTTTCGATCTCCCATGGTTTTTGTGTTGGACTGTGGTGGAACGGCTGTGGTGGGCAATGTCGGTATAAAAATAACAGACCTAACTTCTGGTCGTATTTTTGATGGCCGAGTGGGTTGCCTGTTCCATGGCTGGTCGGTATTCTGATTATCAGAATGCTCCATTTGAGTTGTTGACGGTTCGGCGGTTGTGGACTTACTGATGGCCAGCTTGTCTTCGTCAGTTATTTTATTCTCTTGTGCTGAGAATCCTTTGAGGTCTTTTAAGCGAGATCGAACTATACTGCTTCTCTTTCCGTTCTGTCGTTCTAGTTTTCTCATAACCACGATAACGGGAGAATCAAATCGTATGACCTCATAAGGGCCTTCGTAACGGGGTGCTAACTTCTCGGTGAAGTGCTTAGCGGCGGAGGAGAGGGTTTTTACTCTCTTGAAAACTTGTTCTCCGATGCTGGGCTTCCAAGCTCGGTGTCGTAGGTTATAACCACGTGCTTGCTTTTGAGCAGCAACCTGCAGGTTAGTTTTTACGAGATTATAAATGGCTTTTAGCCTCTCTTGCCGCACGGAAACCGGTTCTTCGTTATTGTTGCTAGGCAAAAGTGCATGTTGCGGTGTTCTTATTTCTCTTCCAAAATTGAGGAAGGCGGGAGTAAAACCCGTAGAGTCATGTTTACTTGTATTGATAGCAAGGCAGAGTTCGGGGATATGTTCATCCCAGGACCGGTGATTTTCATTCACATATTGTGCTATCATGGTTTTTAACACCCTATTGACTCGTTCGGTGGGATTTTCCTGGGGTGTGTATGGTGCGGTAAATCTCTGCTGAATACCTACTTCTTTTAGAAAATTTGCAAGGACTGTACTTATAAATTGGCTGCCATTGTCGGACAGGAGGATGCGGGGTACTCCGAAATGAGTTATGATTCTCTCCCTTAATGCCTTAATCACTGCTTGTGACGTAGCTGCCCTCAATGGAACAGCTTCTACCCACTTCGTAAACTTATCCACCATAACTAACATCATGGTGTTCCCTTTCATAGATCTGGGCAACGGTCCCACGAAGTCTATGCACAAGGTATCCCAAGGGTTGTCTACTATGTTTGTATGCATCAGCCCACTTGGCTTCTGTTGGGAGGCTTTGAATTCTCTACATACTTGGCACTTACTCACATACTTCGATATGTCTCGGTACATCCCAGGCCAGTAGTATTGTTGCATAATCCTGGCCGCTGTCTTGGATATTCCTAAGTGACCGGCTGTTGTAACATCGTGATTTTCGTAAAGGATTTTGTCTCTCTCTGCTGTAGGGACACATAACTTCCAGTCGGCATCCTGACTCGATAATGGATGAGCTATGAATTTACGAAATAAGCGTCCTTCAATTATTCGGTAATCTGGGTATTTTTCTGGATACTGGAGCACTTGCTTGACGCGCTTTTGCGTCCAGTCTTCTTGGATACTGGTTATAACGGCGATATCACTTTGAGTGAAAGGTAAAGGGTCTCTGGATAGAGCGTCTGCAACTACGTTCATCGCTCCCTTTCGGTATTTAATCTCAAAGTCGTATTGTTGCAGTTCTATAGCCCATCGGGCTAGACGTCCGGACGGATTATCTAAAGAGTGAAGCCACTTCAACGAGTGATGATCCGTAATGACTGTGAAGTGGTACCCTTCGAGGTACGGCCTCATTTTCCTTATGCCGAAAAGGATCGACAAACACTCCTTTTCCGTGACGGAATACTTCCTTTCTAAATCTGTTAGCGTTCTGCTAGCATAAGCGATAACTCTTTCCTGATTATCGTAGTTCTGACACAAAACTACTCCCAGACCGTATTCACTCGCGTCTGTCTGTAACGTAAAAGGAAGATCGAAGTTTGGACACATTAAAATCGGTGCTTCTGTCAGTCTCTTCTTAAGCTCTATGAAAGCGGTTTCTTGGTCTACACCCCATGTCCATTGCTCGCTCTTCTTGAACAATTTTGTCAACGGAGTGGCTACTAAAGAAAAATCTTTTATGAACCTACGGTACCATGAAGTGATTCCAATGATGCGCCGTAGTTCCTTCACGTTACGAGGAGCTTTCAAATCTTGGACTGCTGCGATCTTGTCTGGATCGGTACTTATCCCACGGTCACTTACGACGTGTCCAAGATATTTCAATTCCCTTTTGCAGAATTCGCACTTGTCCTTATTGATCCTCAGGTTCACGGCTTGAAGTTTTTCGAATACTTCCTTCAGGTGTTTGAGGTGCTCCTCAAATGTTTCGCTTATGACAATTATGTCATCCAAATAAGCGAATGCATAGCTGTCCATGTCAGGACCTATGATACTGTCCAGCATGCGCTGGAATGTAGCGGCGGCGGAATTTAGACCACATGGCATAACTTTCCACTGAAAAAGTCCACGTCCGGGTACCGTGAAAGCAGTGGCGGGCCTGGATGAAGGATGCAACGGAATTTGCCAATAGCCCTGTTTAAGGTCTATGGTCGATATGAAATTAGCTCGCTTGAGCTTGTCTAGAATCGCAAAAATCTGAGGCAGTGGATATGCATCCATGACTGAGATTTCATTTAACTGTCTATAGTCAACACAGACTCTCCATGAGCCAGTCTTCTTCTTTACGAGAACAATGGGTGAACTATACGGGCTGTTTGACGGTTCTATTTTGTCATCTAGTAATAAATCATTGATTTCGTCATCGATGATCTTTTGCATCGCGGGATTCTTAGGGTAATACCTTTGTTTAAAAGGTTGTTCGGTCTTCAATTTGATATGGTGCACTGCAGCGTTAGTGGTTTTAGGTAGACAATCGAATTTTGGGAGTTCGGCATCCAGTAAGTCTTTTAGACGTTCCTCTTGCTGCCATGACAGAGGTTTTCCCCCTAACATGCAAAGATGATTCCGGTCTTGTTCCGGCACGGTATCAACCAATGGAATCTCTCTACCACGTAATGTCATTCTGAACTCCACATTTGATAAAATATCTACCCCTATTACCATATCCTCGGAAAGTTGCTCCATGTACGTTAGTTCACCTTGGATGGGCTGATCATTAATGTACATAGTCAAAGTGTAGTGTTCTCGGCTCGTGACGGGGTCTCCGTTTGCAAGGTGTGTCAAATGGTTTCGGTACTGCATCGGTATTTTGTTTCTTTGTAACATTAGGCGGGTCTTTGTATTTATAAACGATTTAGTAGCTCCCGTATCCAGCAAAGCTTTGATGAGTTGATCGCAAATCCGGACTGGTACGAAACACCTTGGATCTACCCATGGTTTCAACTTCTTCAGTTGTGGCTCTTGCCTTAATGCTTGAACTTCAGAATTCTGGTCCTGGTTTGGTTCTCCTAGTGGAAGCTCAACATTTTTACATCTTAAATCGTCTGGCTCTTCTGAAACTGGAACGGTGTCTCTGGCAGTGTGATCCTCGTCTATGTCACCGGACGCGTCTTGCATTTCTTGTTGCAATGGTAATTCGCTTACGGGATCGGGTCTATCGTTCAGTATGGACGCTCGATGAGGGTGACAGGTACAATCATCGGTCAGGCGGCCGTCTTCCCCGCAGAAGGAACAAAACAGTCGGAAAGGACGATGGCAGTTGCTCTTCGTGTGTCCACGCTGCTTGCAGTTCCAGCAGTGCGTGGCTCGGTCATACTGAACGGTTGGTACGGCGGCGGCAGGTCGGGTGAAATTATTCTGGTTAAATGATACTCGAGGCGGCGGCGGTGATTGGGAGCGGTTGTTATTAAAATTTCGTTGTTGAGATGGGGACGTTCTACTTTGTCCCAAGAGGGGTCGTGATGCTATCTGACGGGAGTTACGGTCTTCACTTTGTATGTATTCATACTCCTCTGCTAATTTCATAAGCTCATCTAGAGTCTCGAAATCCCGTCTCTTGATGTACAAATGATATTCTGGCCGGAGACTGTCATATATGCGGTCAACGCTTTCCAATATACTTTTGCGGGGGTGGCGATGTATTAGATATTGAGTTGCTTGGATGAACTCCTTTGCCTTTTCTCTTGGCCCTTGTCTTCTCCGCATTATCTCATCCTCCAGTTTGTAGATATAACGAGCTGGTAAGAAATGTTCCAAAAATGACGTATGGAAATTCTGCCACGTCTTGAGTTTTTCACGATTTATCCGGAACCATTCTAAAGCTGTTCCTCTTAAAATCTCTGGAAGGGCTTTCAGTATATCATCTGGGCGGATATCGTAGCATTTAGTCAATTCCTCAACTCTTTCCATAAACTCCAAAGCATTGCCTGAAGAGTCGAACTTTAATCCCCACTTTCTGACCGTATTCATAACTTCAGCATCGTGGTTGAGTGAAAATCTACCCACAGGCCTTCCCGAAAGTTGAGTCTCAGATTGTCGGCTAGGAACGGTAGTAAAATCGGACGTGGGTAAGGGGGTCGTCTCCAGCGGCTTGGAAATATTTTGACTTGTGCTTGCAACAGTTGAAACTGAGCGAGGTGGAACTTGGAAAAATATCTCCGTAAAATTTGGAGACTTTGGGGTTTTGTTATCTTCAGCACTCTTAGTATTATCTTTTGGCCTTTCCATGGCATCTTCCTCTTTATATTCTCTTTCATTTGTGGTTTTAACGATTTCCTCACATAGATTCTGTGTGGATTTTCTTTGTCTGGCTTCTTTAATATAAGCACTAAAACGGGCTCTTAACGCGGTGATCGAACCTTCGGTTTCGATTCCTAGCTGGGCCATCCGCTCCATTAACTCTTGCTTCCTCAAAAGATATATGGCTCCCAGGCTAGCGAAACAATCGAATTCTTCTTCGTTATCGGACATGGTGAACTGGTTATTTACGGCGGCGGCGGTTACTTCTTATTATGGACTGGTTATTTACGGTGGTGGTTATTTGTTATTATAATGAGTGTTTCTGATTTTGCTTGTTACGGGGTTGGACCTTAAAGTCCCTGCTCGGGCGCCAGTTTGTGATGTGCTTTTTGCTTTCCAGCCGAGGTTATGCTCGCCGGTCTCGCCAGGGTCGTCCTGAAGAAAACACGAAACTTCAGAGGAAATGGTCTTAGAACCTTATTGCAAAATCTTTATTGAAAACAACTCTTATAATTATAACACACAATATTTCTGTTGCTATGGGTTACTGGTACTGCGGTTAGTTCTGGTACTGGAAACAATTCACTTGCGTTTCTGGAATCTGGTCTTGATGACTTGTATCGGTTGCACTGGTTTCTGATAATTCAGCCCTATTCCTGGTGGTTGGTCTCGGGTAATGTAGCTTTGAGAGTCGGGCCTTTAAAATGACGTTAGGTTTGGGTATGATGCCTTAGCATCAAATAAACAGCAGGCTAAAACGCTCTGGTACATCAGCAGGTACTACGCCCCTGGTGGCACTCAAAACAGCAGGCTAAAACGCTCTGGTACATCAGCAGGTACTACGCCCCTGGTGGCACTCAAAACAGCAGGCTAAAACGCTCTGGTACATCGGCAGGTACTACGCCCCTGGTGGCACTCAAAACAGCAGGCTATAACGCTCTGGTACATCAGCAGGTACTACGCCCCTGGTGGCACTCAAAACAGCAGGCTAAAACGCTCTGGTACATCAGCAGGTACTACGCCCCTGGTGGCACTCAAAACAGCAGGCTATAACGCTCTGGTACATCAGCAGGTACTACGCCCCTGGTGGCACTCAAAACAGCAGGCTATAACGCTCTGGTACATCAGCAGGTACTACGCCCCTGGTGGCACTTAAAACAGCAGGCTAAAAACGCTCTGGTACATCAGCAGGTACTACGCCCCTGGTGGCACTTAAAACAGCAGGCTATAACGCTCTGGTACATCAGCAGGTACTACGCCCCTGGTGGCACTCAAAACAGCAGGCTATAACGCTCTGGTACATCAGCAGGTACTACGCCCCTGGTGGCACTCAAAACAGCAGGCTATAACGCTCTGGTACATCAGCAGGTACTACGCCCCTGGTGGCACTTAAAACAGCAGGCTAAAAACGCTCTGGTACATCAGCAGGTACTACGCCCCTGGTGGCACTTAAAACAGCAGGCTATAACGCTCTGGTACATCAGCAGGTACTACGCCCCTGGTGGCACTCAAAACAGCAGGCTATAACGCTCTGGTACATCAGCAGGTACTACGCCCCTGGTGGCACTCAAACAGCAGGCTAAAAACGCTCTGGTACATCAGCAGGTACTACGCCCCTGGTGGCACTTAAAACAGCAGGCTATAACGCTCTGGTACATCAGCAGGTACTACGCCCCTGGTGGCACTCAAAACAGCAGGCTAGAACGCTCTGGTAGATCAGCAGGTACCGAAGCCCCTGGTGGCAATTAACTTGGTAGGCGCAAAGCACTCTACCACATCAGCAGGTACTACGCCCCTGGTGGCACTCAAAACAGCAGGCTAGAACGCTCTGGTAGATCAGCAGGTACCGAAGCCCCTGGTGGCAATTAGGACGCTCAACTTCGAACTAAGACCCCTTACCACTGGTGGGGGGAAGCCGTAGTAAGAAATAGTTGGGCAATCTCTCCTACCTAAACTTTCAACGAAACCCCTTACCACTGGTGGGGGGAAGCCTCGAGAAAGCAATAAAGCTAAATGACCAGTTCGTCTCGAATGTCTTCGACCGGAAGTAATATGATTGGTTAAACCAAATTTACTATTATTGTCGTCTGACTTATCGTATGACCGAAGAGGTGCTTTTCGTTCATCCAAGCAGATCCTCATGTTACCTTTTCAGTAAAGACTGAATGTGAATTGAAAAGTGATGAACGCAAAGTGGTAATATAGATTTTGTTGTGACGTCACGTATCCATAGTACGTGTGAATTGAAAGCAGTGAAGTACAATTTTCACAAGTAAATAAGATAATACGAAAGTAAAAGTAAAAGAAGTGAAGTAGCATGGAACGCTTCGTTACAAGATACATTCAAATACATCCCACAACTATACAACTAACGTCTATTAGACAATGTGAAGGTCAGTATCATTGACCCTACAAGCTCGCATGATCAAAAATTGTCTAGCGTCATCTTTTCTATAGCTAAATTTATTTCTTCTTGATGACTCCATGTTGTCTTAAAATAGCTATTGTGACCCAAAAGCCCCCAAAACCTTCACATATTCAATTTAACCCGCCAACAAACAACAGAGCTCTCCAGCAGAGCGGTATACAGCAAAAGAGAAACAAAAACAACAACAACAACAAAAAACACCAGAGACGCTTAACTCAAATGTCAACATTGATCTCGAGTGGTGCAATTATTATTCACCTCGTTGCATCGTTTTCGCGTCACAATTCACTGATTTTGCTTTATAGATTTTTTTCAAAAGCAATATGCGACGACTGGCTGTCATTTGTGTCTCGGTGAGATAGCTGGAACTACATGCATTTTTAAAGGCTTTAAGTTGGAGCCCACGTGCGGTGTGGTTTGGCTTAGCTTAGGTCATAAATTTAGGGTCGTCTCGTCAGTTGTCAAGAGCTTCGCGAGGTGCTGTTGTGAGGATGGGGCTTAGCTGATGCCATCATTATGCATTTACATCATTTGGCCAGTTTTTTGTTTGTTTGAATCTATCTTCGTCACGAAAATGATGGAATTCCATTTTATTTTATGAGCAGATAACCTATTAAGCTGATTTGTATCGGAAGTTAGTTCCCTCCTTGGGTAAGCAGGTGGTGTAGTAAGTATTAATGATGAATGACCATCGTATAGACTTCGTATGTAACTAAGTGCCTGAAACTGATGTGATCAGTTCCGAAACTTTAGTAACATCGTTAAAAGCATAATTTACACAGAAAGAATAATAAATCGACGTTTGAAATTTTTGCCCATTAAACAATTTTAGATTTTGAATAAAATCTATGAATGATGTTCACATTGGACTGAATTCTGGATTTATCTTGACGTTTCAGTATCCGTATCTCACTTCACTGAAGGAGTGGGAGCGAGATGTGCATAATGAAAAGTAAAAAAAATCAGTTTTTTTTTCAGTCCAATGTGAACACTATTTGGATTTTTTTCTTTGGATATTTCAGCTTAGTTTGAAGACAAATTTTAACACCTTTGTTCGTTTACTTTTCAACTGTTTATGGCTACTATAGTCGGAGAATTACCAGCCACTTTGACTAACCTACTAGACACAAGGCTACAACTTTGTGTATGCTTGATTTGGGACTAGTTAACAGGGTTGCCACTTTACTGCAATTGCAGTAGATCTACTGCATTTTTTTCTCAAAATCAATCTGCTACCTTAAAGATTATGTAAAACTCAGCTTTGTGCGGGTAGGTTTGCAATTTTGACAGTTTTTTGAAATTTAAGAAAAAAATGAAAAAAAGGATATTTCTTACAATACCATCTCTCAAGACCATAGGCCCGTCTGGCAGGAACTTTCGACCGTCCGACTGGCCTGATATTTTTTGTTGTTCATATACATACGAGAAGATGTCAGCTAGTAGGTAGGTAGGGTAGGTTTGCCGTTTTTTGAAATTTAAGAAAAATCAAGAAAGGATATTTCTTATAATACAAATTTTTTAAGCCTGAGGCTCTTCTGGCAGGAGGTTTTGACCATCCAACTCGTCAAATATGTTTTTCTTATATACAAGATGGCATAAGCTTACATATGTGCGAAAACTATAGGTGTTTCAGTTTTGTCAATTTTAGAAAATTTAAAAAAAAATATGTGGCAACCCTGGGTCTACAGAAAAAGAACCATATCATAATTTTCTGACTTGATTTAATATGTATTAGGATTAAGCGCAGTTAACGTGTTATATTTAATACGTTTCTCTGGCTAATCAATGACATTTTTTAATACCAACTTTAAAAACTCGTCTGGCAAGCTATTTTCGTCCACCAAACTTGTCTGGCATCTCTTTTTCATGAACAAAAATACATAAGTTATTATAAACTCAAAAACCAGAATTGTAAAAGTAGATATGTTACATTTGGAAGTTATTTTAAATTTTGAAAAAAAAAAATAGGTGGCAATCCTAGAATTGCGGAAATATACTCTTTCTTTTATTTTTTGACTAATCTGTCCACGAATAAAGCATGAACTAAGTTTTAGCCTTGTACCTAACAAATTTTCTCATGTTATCCAATATCTATCTTGTATTAATCTTTAAGAGCTTTAGGCTCGTCTGGCAAGCACTTTCGACCGCCAAACCCATCTGACATAATTTTTTTCATGCATAACGATGTACAAACTAGATTATAAATAAATTTCAGCCTTGTGCAAGTAGGTTAATTTTGGCCCTTTTTTCGACAGCGGCAATCCTGCCAGAACGTGGTTTTCATACTTAACTAGTCCCAAATCAAGCATACACAAAGTTGTAGCCTTGTATCTAGTAGGTTAGTCAAAGTGGCTGGTAGGCTTTAGACTACTATTTTTATTCCAATGCTTTGTCAAAAGAAAATTCTGTTTCAAACAAAAAATATTTTTGTTTTCGGAACCAAGAAAAGGCTTCATTTGATATCGTCCACAGTTGTCTTAAAACTAGTTTCTTTTGATTCACTTCTTTTGACTTTCAAAGGGCGGTTTATCTACATCTGGGTCATGATAGGGTAAAAAAAATTTCATGTCAAACATAAAATAAAAGAAATTCAACTCATAAAAACTTAATAAAATGCATTCATTACATATTTATGTGCAATTTAAGTGTCAGCGAAACGAAAAATTGATATCTTATCACAACTTTGACAGTTAACGCGACAAAAACATGATTTCAAAATCAAGTCAGAGCCGCCAAAAGAGCAAGACAAGAACACAGCCTAGGAGGAGAATTTCTTGCAATAAATATTGCATGTTGCACAAAGATGTCGTGTCAATCGAACACAGGTTATTGCGAATTTATCAAGGCGGCGGCGGCACCGAAAAAATGAAATTCACTTCTTAAAAGTTTTTTTTTTTTATTAATAAAGCAGTCCTATACCAAGGCTATACGGGCTTCAATCAATACCTACACTTTTCAAGAATACATTAAAACTCATTCTAAGTACATAACTAGCTCATAAATTTAATGTCAGAATCATATAGGTACCAAAACAAATAACTCGTGTTTATGATTGCCATTAAACAACTACCCTGGATTTAATTAAATTATCCTCTAAAAACACTCTCAATGTTATGTGAAAATTTCAAATATTGTCAACAAAAATCTTATGTCAGTAAATTCTGTATAAAAAAAGCTGGCTGACATGACAATTAAACTTTTCATCAAACAATAAAATTCCCATACAAAGAATAATATACGTCCATCATCATGTATTCTTCGACTCAGCCATCTCTTGTATATACATTTAAGGAAATTAACTACTTTGAAGAGTCAAAACTTTTGTTAAATTACCTGTAATATCACCCACATTGCTTGATATTAAATGTCACTTTAGAGTTCCGGCTTTGATGTCATTTAAATTAGCAAGGCCTAGTTTAGGCAATGGCCTCTAGTAATCACCGTCATGATTGCTAACTTTTATGCAAAAAAAAAAGAATAAAATGGAAAACTATAGAAGGATTTGTCTACTCAAAAATGATGAGGTAATAAACATTTTTGCTAATAAATGTTAGGTCACATTTAATAAAAGCCTATTTTTGTTTGTTGTCTGTGGGAATAGAAGAAGGAATAAAGTGCTATTTTGTCCATAATTTTAGTCTGAATAAATGGCCGTAAGTATTCAAAAGCCTGTTGTCAGTTTTCTAGTGTTCAACAGATGTAGACACAAACTGTATTATTATTTTCTAGAAAAAAGGTCTTTAGTGAAATTTATCCAAAGAGTTAGTACTCTCAAAAGATTGCATTCAATTGATCGCTGTTAAATGAATGGATGATATTTAAAATATTGCAATTTTTATTATCAAACGAATATTTATTAGGTCATTGCGCATAATTTATAGTCGAAGTAACAAATTGATGAAGTCATTAAAGATTGCACTCACAAAAGATTGCATTCGTTTATAACCCTGATGGTATAAGGAGACTTGAATTTTCCTCCGGACATTTTTAATAAGAGGATTTTGTTTTAATTGCCCAAAAATCATTAATTTGCAAAGCCCAATTTCTTTTCAAAAATGATTTTACGTGTGCCAATTGAGAATAATAAAATTGAAGTTCATTCAACTAATACAGTTTTTGAATTCTATCAAAAATTCTCATTTTAAAATTTTAATTACCTTAACACACGCGATAAAAATGCGATACGAATTGATTTTGTTTCTTTAGGGCATAAATTACTACAAAAATGGGCAAATCTGAAAAAAAAACAAATAAAAACTTACAGAGGTCATTGGTCCAATTTTTTTGTCTTTCAATCTTTTTTAATTAATTTTATTCATCAGTTTGGCAGTGCCCTTAAGAATTGTGTTGACTATTTTATTAAGTGAGTTAATAGAAATGTAAAGTGGCATTTGCAATTTCTTCGTCAAATTTTCCTAGACTACATATAATGATATATAGTCAAAGAAAATTTGACGAAGAAATTGCAAATTTACGAAAAAATTCCAACAAAGTAGAATTTTGGTTGAGAGCTTTGTTTGGACGTCTTAGCATTTCTTACAAAGTAGAGCTGCAAAATTTCAAGAGAGTGTACCAGTACCAGTATCTACTTGAAAAAAGCCAAGTACCATTGTCTTTCAAGTACCTACTTTATTGCAAGTGCCAAGTATTGTCTACTTAAGTACTTGAGCAGTACTTCTAACTACCTAACCAGTGCTTTCAAATACTTGTCCAGTACTTTCGAGTACTAGAGCATAGTGCTTTTAATTACTTAACCAGTATTTTTAAGAACATACAAGTATGGCTAAGTACTTTCAAGTATTGCTAAGTACTTTTAATTAGTTTCAAGTATTTAATTAGTACCTGATCAGTTCTGTTATCGATCACCAATACAATTATTTTGGGTCAGAAAATGCATGAACTTCACTTCGCTTGCGGTTCAATGTTTTTAAAATTACGAGTAGACTGTTTTTCCATAACACCAATTTTACTGTACATTTTCTAGTCTTTTGATCAAAAAACTCTTTCTACTGATGAAATACATAATAAAATTCTTTCATAAATATGAAGTTGAAGTAAACACTTGAAAGTTCTTCAAAGTGCTTAAAGTATTTGTCAAGTATTATGGTATTAGAGACTTGGTATTTGTATCAACGTACTTGAAAGATACTGGTAGTGTCATTTTATCAAATACCAGTACCAGGACACTAATGTTCTGCTAAAAAAGGTCCTAAATTTGGACTGGTGCTAACAATTTTTGGAGAGTTAAAATCAGTTTTTTGCTTATTTGTCTAAAGGCTCCCCCAAACCAACGCGAAATCGTAGCGAATCATTCGCAAAGTCAGTTTTTTTGTATTTGTTTTGCATTGTGTATCTTTCATATTTTGTGTTATTGTGAATGATTTCGCGTCGAGGGCGAATAATTCGCGTTGGTTTGGGGGAGCCTTAAATGTATCCATTTTTTTCTGAAAAAAGGAGAAAAAAGATTTGCATTTTTTCTGGTACGTACAATCAATAAATATTGTGAAAAACGTGCATTAACTTCATGGTGTACGTGTATCGAGTTTAGTCAAAAAATTTACAAAAAATGTAAATTTTTTGTACGATTTGTGTTTGAGTACAACTTCTCATTATAAAACCAAGTTTTGGGGTGCCCGGGGTAAGGAGATGGACACCATCTTGAAAAAGAGAGTGATTTTGTTTTAATTAATAATTATATCAAATTTCATTTTACAACAAATTATGGAAGAAAAACAGCGGGTCAAAGATGGTATTTTGATTGGGTTGGGGTCGAAATGCTGTATGGCCAAAATTCTGTTTTCAAAATTCTGCATTTCAAAATACTGTTTTTCAAAATTCTGCTTGTACAAAATTCTGCATGAGCAAAATTCTGTTTTTCATAAATCTGTATTTAAGAATTCTGTAAATCTGTTGTAAAAGAGAAATCGTTTTTATAATGTAAGAAAGTGCGCACTTTTTTACATTATTAAAACGGTTTCTCTTATACAACAGATTTACAGAATTCTTAAATACAGAGATTTGAAAAATAGATTTCTTGTAATGGAACATACTGACATAAAACGTTGTAAGAACATACACAATTCAAACGGTTTTTAAATTAAATACCAAGAACACAAAACAGTGTTGAAGCTTTGCCGACTTAAAAGCTTGGTAGGAAAATGAAAGGTGGGGTTATATAAACTCATTAACAACCTGAAAAACGAACTTCTTTGAAGATGAGGATATTTTGAAACTGGCATCCTAGCAGGACACCAATTTTTTCGCAAACCAAAAAAGCAATTAATTTTTTTTTTGCGTAACTAATTCGCAATAAAGTAGCAACTAATGATAGGATAGTTTTTAACCTGAATTTCCAAAAGTATCCTGCTAACTTTATACACATAAATAATTCAGAAAAATAAAAAAAATCGACGTATTATGAGAAAAAGACATGATTTAAGCAACACTGCTTATTTAAAACGAATAGCAAAAAATGTTATTTTGTTTTGAATAATTCTGGGTTTTGGACTTGCTTATGTGTTATACATATGTATATGTGTTATGTTTGTTGATTATATTAATGACTATTTTTGTTACCTGATTAATTCTTTGAAGGAATTATGTTAAATTTAATGTTTCCTTATATTTATTTACATATGTAATTAATCTACAATTATTTTTCTTTATTGCTTAAAAATACAAATTTATAAATAGAAAATCAAAGTTTTCTTTTGTAATGGAAAATTTTGTTCAAAATTCAGAATTTTGCACTTACAGCATTTTGAATAAACAGACTTTTGGATATACAGAATTTTGAAATACAGAATTCTGAAATACAGAATTTTGGTCACACAGCATTTTCAAAAAAAAAATTCAAACTGAATTTTGGTCATACAGAATTTTAAAATCCAGAATTTTGACCCGATCCCAACCCTGAATTCTATTGTCTGCCAAGCAGATTTTGTCAAGAGCAAAAACGTGCATTTATAAAAATTCAGACTTTTTGTTTACTTTTATCTTCCCCGAAAAATGATTTTGAAACTGATCTGACAATTTTGTTAAAATTGATGACACACAATCAGGATCTTTTTATACCTTTTAATCAGAAAATTAAATGCATGGTTGAAATGAATTCGACAAAAGTTTAAGTTATGAATTTGGTACACCTAAAATGGTCTAGAAACTAGAATTTTATTATGCCTGGCCCTTTTTCATCTGTATATGTTCGCTCTAGCTCCTTCGATTTTCGTACGGTCTTGCTAAATAATAACGGATTCTTGCAGAGGGACACAGCACAAGTATTTTATTACTTTAGAAGGGGGATCTCTCTCTCATACCGTCTAGGGAGCAGGGGCTCTTTAAAAAACACTTAAAATGCAAAACAAATTGTTAAAAAAGTAGAAGTCTTTTCTTTTATAAAATTTTTCAATCGAGTTAAATTTGTCAGTAATCCGTTATTTTTTGCAATACCGTACGAATCGTAAGCGCCCCTTAGGAATTATTTGTTAAATGTTGGCAACTTTCTTGCACTGTATTTCAGACGTTTTTTGGTTCACATAAAATCTAAATACACAAAAATGTAGAAAATGGGGTTCTCTACAAAAATCTACATAATTATATTTATGGTTTTTTTGAACAAAAGGCGAAATAAACGCTAAAAACCATTTCTTACAAATAAAATTTGACAGTTTTTCGATAATATCTTTCCATTGGAAAGAGATGTAAGAAATTATTGCGAACAAGAAATTTAAAGGATATACCTTTACAAAATCAAACAAAAAATTATTATTTAAGTCCAATAGGAGCCGAGAAAATTGCATTTATGCTTTTCAACACCTTCACCTTTTTCAAAATGGCGGAAAACGTAACATTTCTCATCAGCCAGACTGCTCTTACGATAATAGGTGTATTTTGTTGACCTCCTTAATGTGAACATTAAGATACGTTCCACATTTAGCTATAGAGTTATTGGAGTTGAAATGTGAAGTTAACTTGTTGTTGGTGGAATTTGCATTGGAAAATTTACCTTAATGTGAAGTATTTCTTTAATGTTCACATTAAGGAAATCAACAATCTAAGGAGTTAGAGAGAACATACATACATACATATATCAATATACCAGCCATTCTTAAATGATTTCTTTTTTGAAATCTAGCTCTCGTGCTATAAGGCCTAGGACTCTTGCCAACTTTTGGATATTTGCACCCCATATGTGACGTCTGCGAATTTTGCACTGCAACTTTCACCTAGGGCTTAGGCAAATGGGACCTTGACAGGAATTAGAAATTTTTTTCTAACTTTCTTTGCACTTCTATTTCCGATTTTGCAGTTCACCAAATAAGGGTGTAATCGATTGACCTGCTAACTTCACAGTGAATTCTTAATTTTGAAGTCCTTAATTATAAAAATATTCATACTGACCTGGGAAGTGAAAAATATGATTACCCCTTCACGCCAACTGCGATTCTCCAAGTATGAAAAACTGAAAACAAATGTTTTCATATGATGATTCTTTTATCACAATCAATTCCTTCGGTGAAAACCTGTGAAAAGAAAGTTGATAAGCAGACAACAAATTGTGCTCATTTGATACACCCAAGTCGCCATCTTGGTCTTTCTATGACGTCACAATCATCTTTTCCTATGAGCAAAAGGTGGCTTTTTTCATTTTAGTACTTTTTAGTACTCACTTTGACAGCAGGGGTTCAATTCTCGATCTGTGAAACTGTGAAATGAAAACAAAGTTATCATTTCAGTTTTCACAGAGTTTTATCATTTTATCACTTCACAAACACGCAAGGCGATTCCCGAACTCGTTATGAAAAACAGCTGTCAAAGTGAGTACTAAAAAGTACTAACATAAAACATGCACTTGCTCATAGAAAAAGATGATTGTGACGTCATAGAAAGACCAAGATGGCGACTTGGGTGTTTCAAATGAGTACAATTTGTTTGTGTTTATCATTTTTCTTTTCCCAGGTTTTCACAGAATGAAATGATTGAGATAAACGAATTATCATATGAAAACATTTTGGCATTTGTTTTCATTTTTTCACACTTCAAGAATCGCATTTGCCGTGAAGGCGTTATCATATTTATCACTTCACAGTTTCACAGATCGAGAATTGACCCCCAGTTTCTCATAATGAGTTCGGGAATCGCCTTCCCCGTTTTTGTGAAATGATGAAACTATGTGAAAACTGAAATGATGACTTTGTTTTCATTTCACAGTTTCACATATCGAGAATTGACCCCCTGCTCACTTCATCGTGACGTGATTTTTTTGTTTTTGAATTAAGGACTTTAAAATTTGGAGGCATACTGCAAGTTCTTAGCATGATCGGTTCCGGATATACACGATATGACCTGCTAATTTCACGGTGAAGTCACTCGATTGCACCATTATTTGGTGGACTGCAAAATCTGGAATAGAAATGCAAAAAAAAAACTGTAAATTCCTGTCAAGATCCCATATGCCAAGGTGAAAGTTTCCGTATGCTAACTTCACAGATGTCCATAATGTGTACCATTTGAAAGCTCACTAAATTGTCATAAAAGGTCAGTGGTTTCAGTTATTAGGTAGACCACTGATTACATTTAAGAATTATAATTTTTTTTCAAGGATATATTATGAATTCAATTTATGCTCTGACTTGGAAAAAAAAACTTTTAAAATTCATAAAACAAATCTTTTTACCACGATCAGGTGGCCTTTTGGGTTGGGTACGAAATCTTACAAGCTTAATTCTCGCAGCAAAAATCCTTCGTTATGAAGTCTCGCAATTACAAAATACCGCTTTTTATAATCTCGCATTTACAACAAACCCCCATTTGTAAAATCTCGCAAACCTTACATTGCAACAAATAGATATTTTTAATCAAATCTCGAAAATTAAATTCCTGCGCGAGATTTGAATTTGCAAGATTTTGATATTCAATATATAAATTTGAGAATTTTGGGTAGATATTTGGGAGATAGTAAGAAATGTAAATGCGGGATTGTTAAAAGAGGGATTTTGTAATTGCGAGATTATGAATAGCATGATGTCTATTTGCTAGATTTTTTTAAAAGATTAAAAATTCGCTGAATTTCGTACCACTTCAGATGTTATACATTTTTATGAAATATCCCACAAATAAGGTGCTGGAAAAACTTTAACCAATGCTTACAAATTTTCTGTGGCCGACCCATCTCTAAGACTAGATAACTTTATTTGACCGATTACAGAGCAATTAAATGACTTTTTCCACGAATATCTTACATATGGGGTGCCAAGATCCACACAGCTTTTATCAACTTTTAGTTGCTCCCAGTTGCGCAATTGCTAGGATTATGAAGAAACGGGAAAACCGAAGCTATTTCCGCTTACTTAATTAATTAAGTTTTGGGTGCAATTATTTTTTGGATTTTGACGAACGTGACCTCCAGTTCCAGATTGAGAAGTCTTTTTCATATATTTCTTATAAAATAAACAACTAAAAAGCTTATTAAAATATTTTTTCTAAACTCAATTTCTTTTTCATTCACCTGCAGTGGCCGCATTTAAACACATTTGGTCATTCAACCCTTGGCATGTCTTGTTTTTTCTCAAATTATTTCTTCCTTAAATCAAAAATAATCACCATGAATCCAATAAACATGCGTACATAGGTAACTACATAATTCTTGCTCTGATATTTCATAACTTCCGCATTGAAATACTTCCATATAGGTACAAATGATTCACAATCAACCGCAACTAACAACTCCTTATAATACCACCCGGTCGTGCTCGTGATTCGATAAAGGTAACATTCCATCCACAGATTTGCCACCCGGCCAACAAACTACAACGCTAACGAAAAATTTAACACGAATATTCCCAATCTGAACATTAACTGACATTAATGCCCTTAAAGTGCGATTTGGACCCTTACGCCATCCAGATCGGATGTTCGGAATTAAATTTCGCGCTGTGAAGAGTGTCAGTTTGGCAAGATACTTTATAATCTCGTTAGTCAGACCAGTTAACATAAATCACGTTATTTTGTTGCTTGCTATCGAATGGAAGACTAAAAAAAAATAACAAAAAAAAAATGTGGTAAGATGAGAAAATTTGTCTTCCTTTCGGTGCGGCTTTCGACAAATTGAAGTGGGCAGTAAGGCAGTTGGGCAGTTTATGGGGCGAATTACTCATATTGGCAGCCAAGTGAAGTGAATTAAATATTTTTCAGGTAGTTACGAAAGTGTATGCAAATTTTATTAAATTACATATAATTTGTTGGCGCGTATATAGTGGGAAAATAATGAAATCTCAACGCCTCAGCTTGGTCCGTTGATTTCGGACTCCACAACTTTTGTACTCTGGGTGCTTTCAATTTTCTTAACAAATTGCAACTTTTGGCATACAGAGACATTAACTAATAATTTGAAGTAACAAAATAAGAAGAAATTGGAAGAACATTATAAATCCATTTTTGTGAATTTTTGTTTTTTTTTTTGGTAATTTTTAGTGGAGAGTTCTGAAATACTTGGTTGATGGAATAAGAGGCTTAAATGCAATTATGAAGTATCCTCCCATAAGTGTTTTCTTTTTTGTAAAAAAATAAAGAAACTTGAGAGCAAACATCATCACAGTGCAGAAAAAAAAGATTGTGTTGCAGTTCTTATTTACAATTATCTTTCACACAATATCTGAAATACGTGACTTTGTTGACTTTTGGGAGTAAATTGTGGATTTAAGGAAGGTTCAATGACTTAATTCTTTGAATTGAAGTTGAAGTTGTTTCATTTTTTTTGTATGTTAAGGACTGTGACTCCAGATGATTTAGTAGTGTATGTTTGAAGACTTGAACTGCTTAATGGTTGACATAAAATAAACACTTTGTTGAATTGCAATTTTTAAGTGTTGTGAATTGTAATATTTCCAAGAAAACAATACACCTGTTAAGGAAATTTGACACTTTACTCTTGAAAATCAAGTTCATTAACCACACTTTTTAATATCGATATTATGGACTGGACATTGATACTTAGTTATAAAATCGGGAAATGTTTATACAGTGAAGGAAATCTTCATAGAAAAAACTGGCCTTCATGCAAAAAGTGGCGCCCGCGTAGGGACCTTATTATTCAACGTCGATCATTCCAAGGGTTCGTACCAGATGAAATCTCCGAAACCTAGTTGGAGTTCTTAAACCTTACCACAAATACCAACCAAAATAATCCACCAGGCCAATCAACTTGTCACCAGTTTGCTTTCAAGAATGATATTTCGATTATAGAGACGGTGACTCGATGGCTATATAAGAATATGGTGATGTCGTATCACAACTAGTAGAGGATAACTTAAAAATGGATTTAAGCTTTTTGAAACGATACTTGCCATCTTCTTTCAAAAGGATTTAAGTTCATATAAAGTAAAGCAAAGGCGCAAGTGAGCGAGTGGTCTGATACAAGGAATTAAGAAGCTTAATTGATTCTTTAAATCTTCTTAAGTTGAAACTTCAAATTTCATAAAAACTTCCTTACTCCTTCTTTGCCCTTCAAAAAGTCTCCTTTAATACTTTAACTCCTTCTCTATTTATTAACCTGTGCTTTCACTGGAAATCGAACACAATTTATTTCGCATGTAGTACATGTGCACTACTAACTCAGCTAATTTGATAAAAAATGTCAATGCTTGTCTAAAAGAGCTGTGTTGTTGAAAGAACGTATTTGTTTTTCGGTTGTCCTGATATCGTATCAAGTTGTGCAATAAGTATTTCTGTATATAAGAAGGCTAACATATCGTCACCTGGGGCCTATTTCAGCGCTACTACAACAGAGCTACTTCAACTATGTTTATCATTGGGTGTCAACGCAGCACATCCCAAGACACCTCATACCCACTCAACTAATCCCGCGCAAGTGAACCCAAGCCTCAACCCATACCAGGACAACTCATACCGGAAGTAAAGTCGCTAAAACTCATCCCCAAAATAATCTTCGTACCGGAAACTAAAACTCAACGAAAATAAAAATTCAAGATAGGGTTTGTGCATTCACTTCGTTCAGTTTTGAAAATTTGAATTTGAGAGGGATTTTCGCTAACGAATTTTTGCGGAGGGATGTTTTTTTGTTCTAAGACTGGTGTGGAAAAGATAGTTAATGATAAACACTTTTAATCAGGTAGGAACTTTCCAAGATTTTTTTTGATGGATTATGATCTGACGATTGAAGTTCTGGAGGTGGGTCCGGAACCTGGACAAAGGAAAATTTTTTTTTTTTACTTCTTCATACATTTTTTTGTTTGTGGTGTTTCTGATGGAGTAAGGTCTGACGGAGGTGGTTCTGGAACCTGGACAAAGGAACATTTTTTTTAAACTTTTTCATAGATTTTCTTTTGTGGTGTTTCTGGTGGAGTAAGGTCTGATGGAGGAGGTTCTGGAGGTGGGTCAGGAACCTGGACAAAGGAAAAAAATTTTTTTTAACTTTTTCATAGATTTTTTTGTGGTGTTTCTGATGGAGTAAGGTCTGATGGAGGAGGTTCTGGAGGTGGGTCTGGAACTTGGACAAAGGAAAACATTTTTTTTTACTTTTTCATAGATTTTTTTTGTGGTGTTTCTGATTGAGTAAGGTCTAACTGAGGTGGTTCTGGAGGTGGATCTGGAACCTGGACAAAGGAAAAAAAAATTTTTTTTTCATAGATTTTTTTGTGGTGTTTCTGATGGAGTAAGGTCTGATGGAGGAGGTTCTGGAGGTGGATCTGGAACCTGGACAAAGGAAAAAAAAAATTTTTTTTAACTTTTTCAAAGATTTTTTTTGTGGTGTTTCTGGTGTAGGAAGATCTGATGGAGGAGGTTCTGGAGGTGGGTCAGGAACCTGGACAAAGGAAAATTTTTTTTTTTTTAACTTTTTCATAGATTTTTTTTGTGGTGTTTCTGAAGGAGTAAGGTCTGATGGAGGAGGTTCTGGAGGTGGGTCAGGAACCTGGACAAAGGAAAATTTTTTTTTTTAATTTTTCATAGATTTTTTTTGTGGTGTTTCTGATGGAGTAAGGTCTGATGGAGGAGGTTCTGGAGGTGGGTCAGGAACCTGGACAAAGGAAAAAAATTTTTTTTTAACTTTTTCATAGATTTTTTTTGTGGTGTTTCTGATGGAGTAAGGTCTGATGGAGGAGGTTCTGGAGGTGGGTCTGGAACCTGGACAAAGGAAAACATTTTTTTTTACTTTTTCATAGATTTTTTTTGTGGTGTTTCTGATTGAGTCAGGTCTAACGGAGGTGGTTCTGAAGGTGGGTCTGGAACCTGGACAAAAGAAAACATTTTTTTTAACTTTTTCATAGATTTTTTTGTGGTGTTTCTGAATTTCTTAATATGTACATATGTACATATGCTTGTGTCTTACATACCGATATAATAATATAATTGTAATAATGTTCAAAGTATGCATACCTACTTCTATCATAAAAAAAAGCTAGCAAACATTCGAGTTTTGTAACATAGTAGTTTTAGTAGTTTTCAATTTTCTCAAAAACTAGAAGACCTAGAATCATCTAGTTTTTGATTAAGAATTAGTTAGAGCAACGATTTTCAGAAAAACAAATTATATATAATTTGTTTTGAGAAATTACATTTTAAACCTTTTTTTTTAAGTTTGTTTCCCAAATTTTGAGTTTAAAACCAGTTTTTTTTTCAAAAACTTTGCATAGATTTTACTTGGTTTAAAAACTAGCTAATAATACAGAGTATTGGCTTTAAAAAAAAGGTATAATACTTAATTGTAAGTGCTACCGTTATTTTCTAATCTTTTGTTCCATTTTTAGTATTTTTATAATTAATTTCTACTCCTGCCCAAACGGGGGGTGAGACACCGTAATGGTTGTGTCACTCATTGATTTTGAGAGCAGTTCTTTAAATTTAGAATTAAACTCAATATAAGCGTCATGTTCATAATCCTGAAAGTGCCAACTTTCAATTGATGCATCACATTATATGAAAAATTGACTTTTATCTTTAAACGTGATTTGCGGCTAAACTAAACGTCCTAGAGGCATCAAAGTTGGCACCTTTAAACATGATTTGCGGCTAAACTAAGCGTCCTAGCGACATATTCGTGATCTAGAAAGTGCCGGTTCTAAAAAAACAACAACAAAAAATTGTTAAAAGAGTTTTTTACAAAACTTTCAAAAAAATATATTTTGCTATGAATATAAGGTACCTAATTTTCGGCGCTTCTGAGCCACACTACGTACTGTTGACATTGGCGCCTGCCTGACGACTTTACATACCCCTAAGCGAAGAAACGGATTTGCGTGAGCAGGACAGAGAGCTAAGAAAGTAATAATTTTTGTTTGCTCTGCTTGTCAGCTTTGGGAAATACCTAAAGTAGGTATTTTTTAAGTTTTGCAAAAACTTTTTTAGCCAACTTTTTTTTAGTTTTTTAGAACTGGCACTTCCTAGATCACGAATATGCTTTTTATAAGTTTCTAGGACACTTTGTTTAGCCGCAAATCATGTTTAAAGGTGCCAACTTTGATGCCTCTAGGACGTTTAGTTTAGCCGCAAATCGCGTTTAAAGATAAAAGTTGATTTTTCACACAATACGATGCATCGATTGAAAGGTGGCTCTTCCTAGATTTTGAATATGACCCTTACAGCGAGTTTCATTCAAATTTTTAAGAATGAGAATGAGTAAAACTTTCAATTAAAATTATGAAACTTTTTTCAGTAGCTTGATATGCCTGTTTTTTCACAACAAACAACAAAATATGTTTGTTTTCTAGAGCAACGGTTGGGTGGGCCTCTTCGCGGGTTTTCAGGATTTTAGTGCCATTTTTTGCTCTCTGTCCCGCTCACGCACATTCGTTTTTCCGCTTAGGGGTATGTAAAGTCGTCAGGCAGGCGCCAATGTCAACAGTACGTAGTGTGGCTCAGAAGCGCCGAAAATTAGGTACCTTATATTCATAGCAAAATATATTTTTTTGAAAGTTTTGTAAAAAACTCTTTTAACAATTTTTTGTTGTTGTTTTTTTAGAACCGGCACTTTCTAGATCACGAATATGTCGCTAGGACGCTTAGTTTAGCCGCAAATCATGTTTAAAGGTGCCAACTTTGATGCCTCTAGGACGTTTAGTTTAGCCGCAAATCACGTTTAAAGATAAAAGTCGATTTTTCATATAATGTGATGCATCAATTGAAAGTTGGCACTTTCAGGATTATGAACATGACGCTTATATTGAGTTTAATTCTAAATTTAAAGAACTGCTCTCAAAATCAATGAGTGACACAACCATTACGGTGTCTCACCCCCGTTTGGGCAGGAGTGGAAATTAATTATAAAAATACTAAAAATGGAACAAAAGATTAGAAAATAACGGTAGCACTTACAATTAAGTATTATACCTTTTTTTAAAGCCAATACTCTGTATTATTAGCTAGTTTTTAAACCAAGTAAAATCTATGCAAAGTTTTTGAAAAAAAAAACTGGTTTTAAACTCAAAATTTGGGAAACAAACTTAAAAAAAAAGGTTTAAAATGTAATTTCTCAAAACAAATTATATATAATTTGTTTTTCTGAAAATCGTTGCTCTAACTAATTTTTAATCAAAAACTAGATGATTCTAGGTCTTCTGGTTTTTGAGAAAATTGAAAACTACTAAAACTACTATGTTACAAAACTCGAATGTTTGCTAGCTTTTTTTTATGATAGAAGTAGGTATGCATACTTTGAACATTATTACAATTATATTATTATATCGGTATGTAAGACACAAACATATAAACATATTAAGAAATTCAGAAACACCACAAAAAAATCCATGAAAAAGTTAAAAAAAATGTTTTCTTTTGTCCAGGTTCCAGACCCACCTTCAGAACCACCTCCGTTAGACCTGACTCAATCAGAAACACCACAAAAAAAATCTATGAAAAAGTAAAAAAAAATGTTTTCCTTTGTCCAGGTTCCAGACCCACCTCCAGAACTTCCTCCATCAAACCTTACTCCATCAGAAACACCACAAAAAAAATCTATGAAAAAGTTAAAAAAAAAATTTTTTCCTTTGTCCAGGTTCCAGACCCACCTCCAGAACCTCCTCCATCAGACCTTCCTACACCAGAAACACCACAAAAAAATCTATGAAAAAGTTAAAAAAAAAATTTTTTTCCTTTGTCCAGGTTCCAGACCCACCTCCAGAACCACCTCCATCAGACCTTACTCCATCAGAAACACCACAAAAAAATCTATGAAAAAGTTAAAAAAAAAAAATGTTTCCTTTGTCCAGGTTCCTGACCCACCTCCAGAACCTCCTCCATCAGATCTTCCTACACCAGAAACACCACAAAAAAAATCTATGAAAAAGTTAAAAAAAAATTTTTTTCCTTTGTCCAGGTTCCAGACCCACCTCCAGAACCTCCTCCATCAGACCTTACTCCATCAGAAACACCACAAAAAAAATCTATGAAAAAGTTAAAAAAAAATTTTTTTCCTTTGTCCAGGTTCCTGACCCACCTCCAGAACCTCCTCCATCAGACCTTCCTACACCAGAAACACCACAAAAAAATCTATGAAAAAGTTAAAAAAAAAATTTTTTTCCTTTGTCCAGGTTCCAGACCCACCTCCAGAACCTCCTCCATCAGACCTTACTCCATCAGAAACACCACAAAAAAAATCTATGAAAAAGTTAAAAAAAAATGTTTTCCTTTGTCCAGGTTCCAGACCCACCTCCAGAACCTCCTCCATCAGACCTTACTCCATCAGAAACACCACAAAAAAAATCTATGAAAAAGTTAAAAAAAAAATTTTTTCCTTTGTCCAGGTTCCAGACCCACCTTCAGAACCACCTCCGTTAGACCTGACTCAATCAGAAACACCACAAAAAAAATCTATGAAAAAGTAAAAAAAAATGTTTTCCTTTGTCCAGGTTCCAGACCCACCTCCAGAACCTCCTCCATCAGACCTTACTCCATCAGAAACACCACAAAAAAAATCTATGAAAAAGTTAAAAAAAAAATTTTTTCCTTTGTCCAGGTTCCTGACCCACCTCCAGAACCTCCTCCATCAGACCTTACTCCATCAGAAACACCACAAAAAAAATCTATGAAAAATTAAAAAAAAAAATTTTCCTTTGTCCAGGTTCCTGACCCACCTCCAGAACCTCCTCCATCAGACCTTACTCCATCAGAAACACCACAAAAAAAATCTATGAAAAAGTTAAAAAAAAAAAATTTTTCCTTTGTCCAGGTTCCTGACCCACCTCCAGAACCTCCTCCATCAGATCTTCCTACACCAGAAACACCACAAAAAAATCTATGAAAAAGTTAAAAAAAATTTTTTTTCCTTTGTCCAGGTTCCAGATCCACCTCCAGAACCTCCTCCATCTGACCTTACTCCATTAGAAACACCACAAAAAAATCTATGAAAAAGTTAAAAAAAAATTTCTTTTCCTTTGTCCAGGTTCCTGACCCATCTCCAGAGCCTCCTCCATCAGACCTTCCTACACCAGAAACACCACAAAAAAAATCTATGAAAAAGTTAAAAAAAATTTTTTTTTTCCTTTGTCCAGGTTCCAGACCCACCTCCAGAACCTCCTCCATCAGACCTTACTCCATCAGAAACACCACAAAAAAAATCTATGAAAAAGTTAAAAAAAAAAAAATGTTTCCTTTGTCCAGGTTCCTGACCCACCTCCAGAACCTCCTCCATCAGATCTTCCTACACCAGAAACACCACAAAAAAAATCAATGAAAAAGTTAAAAAAAAAAATTTTTTTCCTTTGTCCAGGTTCCAGATCCACCTCCAGAACCTCCTCCATCAGACCTTACTCCATTAGAAACACCACAAAAAAATCTATGAAAAAGTTAAAAAAAAATTTCTTTTCCTTTGTCCAGGCTCCTGACCCATCTCCAGAACCTCCTCCATCAGACCTTCCTACACCAGAAACACCACAAAAAAAATCTATGAAAAAGTTAAAAAAAAAAATTTTTTTCTTTGTCCAGGTTCCAGACCCACCTCCAGAACCTCCTCCATCAGACCTTACTCCATCAGAAACACCACAAAAAAAATCTATGAAAAAGTTAAAAAAAAAATTTTTCCTTTGTCCAGGTTCCTGACCCACCTCCAGAACCTCCTCCATCAGATCTTCCTACACCAGAAACACCACAAAAAAAATTTATGAAAAAGTTAAAAAAAAATTTTTTTTTTTTCCTTTGTCCAGGTTCCAGATCCACCTCCAGAACCTCCTCCATCAGACCTTACTCCATTAGAAACACCACAAAAAAATCTAAGAATTATTAAAAAAATCATATTTTATAAATCCAAATCCCACTTTTATTAACCAAAAAATCCTTCATACAAATAAATTTAACGAGCTTATCAAACACACGCACCATAAACTTTCCCAGTATTTTATTGCAAGTAAAATTTATTTTTGGGTCCAGTTTCATTTCCGGTATGAGTTGTCCCGGTATTAGTTGTACTGGGACCAGCTGGGTCATGGTATGAAAGCTGCGGGATGAGGTGTCTTGGGTTGAGTGGTCCTGGTATGTGCTATACCCAACCCAATTATAAATGTAACTGGCGTAGTTGTAGGATGAAGCTGTAAAATGTAGTTGATGTAATTGATGTAGTAGCGCAGAAAAAGGCCTCGGATTGCAAGAACTAGGTAACTCAATTTCATAAATTTTTGAGACAGCAGCCTTTATAGAAACCTAGTTACTGGAGCACGATGAAAAGTTTAATTTGTATGTTCCTTAAACTTCACAAATATCCTACATTTGTCCATGGTAGAAAAAGATTGGACTAAAAGTCTTTAAAATTGTAAAAAATAATAACGTTTTTGCCGGTATATTATAGAAATAGAAAATTGAGTTACCTAGTTCTTGCAATCAGGGGGCGATATGTATTAAAAAATCAAAAAAATACCGATTTAATGCCTTTTAACAATTATAGAAGGATTATAGAAGTGTTTCGAAAAAAAAAAAACGTTTTTTAGAATTTCTAAGGTAATTAATGGACAAACCTAAAATGTTTCAGTATAAAACCTTAAAAAGTGGAAATAGATATTAATAAAAGAAGATTTAATGCTTCAAACCAAATTTTTTTTAGAAGGACTATAGAAGTGTTAAAGAAACAAACAAAAGTCGATTTTACTTTATTTCTTGAAGGAAACACCTTAAAAAGTAGAAAAAGATATCAATAGAAAAAGTCATAAGCCATTAGCAAAAATTTAAGAATGAATAAAGTTAGAAGTAATAATTATTCTTTCAATAGCTAACTTACGGTTATGAGGAGGGATATCGGTCCGTAGTTGGAGACCAAGATCCTGCCTCTTATCTTCGACATTACCATGATTTTTTCAGTTTTAAATGTTTTGGGGAAGTAGTTTCTTTTGGGATAGTTTTTGAAGATGTTTTTGAAGCCCCTTATGGACATTTATTATTTCTCATTGACTGTTGTCGTTTCCGGAACTGGTTGTTGTTGCATAAAATTCCAGGACAAAATGGTGACACACTGAACACTGAGGCTCACCTTGCATTGTCTGGTGGTTGATTTTGTTTAGTTCCCGCTTGTGGAACTTTTCCAGACGTTTTTAAGTCGTTGCTCTTGAGCCATGACTGGGAGCGGTACGAAATCCCACAAACCAAATCTGGAATCGTTAAATCTCATTTTGGTTGTCTCAAAATCAAAATCTCGCATGTAAAAATCCAGCACACTCAAATGTTGCAGTATAATATCGCTCTTATATTCGCACTGAAAAAATTCAAGAATTCAAGTGCAAGATTACCCAATCAGTTCGAAGCCCCCAGTTTCAGACAATCGATAGGTGAGTAAATTTTAGTGATCTGCAGGTTCTTGTCCTAAAATTGAACTGGAAAATAACTACACCTGTAGCAAAACCTTAGGAAAAAAAATTGAGCGTTTAATCAAAGGTGATCTTGTGGACATAAGTCCAGCTAAAGTACGACCGATTCTAACTTACGGTTCGATGGTCTGGTGACCCGCATTTAATAAAGATCGATTAACTTAAAAAAGGTTCAAAGAACGGCTAGTTTTGGTACCACAAGGGCTCTTCGATCTTGCCAACGGTTGACTTAAGCATTATTCTGCACCTACTACCACTTGATTTATACATATCTTGTATGCTGTTTGATTGGTTTGGAAAACGGTCACCGCAATATCACTTATCTGATTCTCCCTCAAATTCTTTCAACTCTTACTGACTTCTGCTCTCCTACAATGAGTCTTACCAAAGACTTAAGAGTTATTTTATCTCAAAAATGAAGTGTGATGTTCGTTCCGGAATCTTTTCTGAGCTTTTAAATATCTCCAGGTCCTTTTGGCTATCCAACATAGTATAGTATTTCAAGCTGCATCAATGGCAATCATCCTCTAAGCTAGTCCAACAATGCCAAGATGAGGTCGCAAGCCTGAATATTCAACTTTAAGGTACCCTTTCTTGGTTTCGGATCGCAATGGCTTTGACGGAAATGAATTAGTGGATGAACTAGCCAGGCAGGGATTGGCCCTTCATAGTTCAATGCAGTACTCACCCCGAACGTTTCGCTACGAATTGCATCGAGCGTAGCCAAAATCGCTCCTAACATCTCTTTGGCAGTTTCCCGGTGACCACGCCCGATGCAATTCGTAGCTAAACGTTGGGGGTAAGTACTGCCTTGAACTCCCTAAATATCAAATACTTATAACGTGGCTAATAAGTAAGCATTTTATACTGGACACTGACTACTAGGAGAGCATTTGGTGTGAGGCTGGGTATTCCTTCCAATACTCACTGCATTTGATCTTGGTTTGAAATCGGTTGTTTCTGTATCACGTTCCCGCCAAACTCCTAAAACCCAGTGAGTAAGCAGAGTCGAGTAAGCAGATGAAGGGCCATGCCTCATGCAAAAATGTAACTAAATTGCTCCTTTTAGATATAACTCGCATTGTTGGAGCACTTAAAACTACCTAGTTTGGTATATTAATATTGGTGTCAATTCGAGATGCAGGATGGTTTTTAAGTTTTTTTTTCACAAATCTTTTTTACGCTGATATCAAAACGGCGCACTTCAGCGCTAATTGGGCCACTGAGCGAGTTGCTTCTGCGCGCCATTTCCTACCACCTATGTACGTAACAGCAAATAAGTCAAAATTGAGGGAGGAACACAATGATTTCAAACAGGCTAGACTGTACGTATTGTTGTTCCTCAAAGTCTCTCTAAACTAAAGTATACAAACAAAATTGCATGTTTCCCCTCACAGAGCTTCTCCATGATTTCAAACCCGATTTATTTCAATTTCTATCGATCATGGTTGGAGAGAAAACGTGCCAAGGCAAAAATATTCTGCTTGCTATTTTGAACATTTGTTCTACTTATTGTTTATTTATTTATTTGTTTATAGGTTGGATTTTTCAAATATCTGGTGAATTGATTTACATACTTAATAATATTAGCGAAAAACTGATTTTTAAAACTTATTATTTAGTTGTGAATCACAAAATGGTGACGACTATAGCTCAATTTGCATACTGTTCTTCTAAAAATGATTACAAAATTATTCTAAACCGGTTTATCTTTCAAGTAAAAATATTTTATTTTTATCTCTTTTGTTTGTTTAAATAATTCATACAAAATATATCACTCCAGTCCAGAGTATAGGTACTGGTTTTGTTTGGTTTAAATATGTGAAATTATATTCTCAAGTTTTAGCATCAGCTCTTTTCTTTCGATTAAATAAATGTATTGTAATTTATGAATCTTTTTTCTTCTCGTTTAGTATTTTCTATGTGATGTGAAACAAAGTCATTGGTAAAACAAGTTGTTTTCTCAAATACAATGAACTGAAATTTATCAATTTCTCCATTTCTCTATCGTCAAACGAGGATGAATAATAATTAAAAATGAATATTGAATCAACATATTTACCCTTTTTTTATGAATGATCACTAAAATATTCGCAATCAGTAAGAAACTTGTTCTATCACTTAATGATGATCTTCATGGTGTTAATTTTTTAAGAGAATTATTTACTTAGTTTGTTTGTAAGTCTCAGACAATTTGCATCTTCAAGATTGACATTCTTTAGTTTTTGATTCACCAATGGCAATCATATGTGCAGGTGGAGTACCTATGTTTTCAAAGTAAAAGTAATGATTATAATTCTAAAAAAACTTATGCGGGATTTTACACAAATATTAGTTTTTATTCATCATAATTGCGATGATGATGATATGTGATGAATGTTAATATTATAAATAAATAATGGTAAGTTGTTAACACACACTAGATAGGGATAAAAACCTAACAAAGTAGTGTCGATGGATTCTTGGTATTTACAAATGAAATTATTAAAAAATAGTTTGTTGAATGCAAGTTTCTTACAAACATAGGTAATTCAAAGAAGAAATTCATTTTTATTTCATTGGTTTCAGAACTGAATTAACAAAAAATTAATTTTTTGTTAAATTATCATTTTTTTGATTGAAAACTGGGTGTGAATTGAATCAATGAAAATAGTCTGTGAATTGTGGCATTTTTCAAATGTACAATAACAAAATTAATTCTATTTGTTGAGAATGAATGGATATCATCGAGCATGCAAACTCTTTTTAAAAGGAGTTTCCTTACTGCTCTAAAGTTGTATATTCTCTTAAATTAACTTTATCATCAGAATGCCGTTAAAATAAAAATGAATTTATTACTTAATAAAACAATATTTTTTCATTTTATGTAGATAGTAATTTTTTAAATTTAATTTTGCTCTTCCTTATTAACAGGCTTTAAAATAGATTTATAGAATTCACATAAAATTTAAAGATGCAAATTTTAATTTTTAACGAACATGTTTTAATGATGAAGATAATTGCATAATCAAACATGTTCTGTTTGTACTTGAATATTATATGAGCTTTGAACAAACAATTGCATGTTATAGCAAAAACATAAATTTCCTATTACCATGACCAAATGAGTATCTGATATTAACTATACAACAACTTCCCCTTTGTAACAGAATGTAAACACATACCTTAGAGTGAATCTTGAATTACAAAAAAAAAAAAAAAATACACACAACCCATAAATTGAAGTTTTAAACAACATTTAATGCACTTGTTGTCAGATATAAGATCATCTTGTTATTTGTTACAAGTAAATAAATCTATGAATCTTCTTCGAAAGGATATGTCTAATTGGATTTCAAGACGAACATGGATATGGATATGTACTCAAATTGTTGAAGATGATGTGGAACTGAGTTAAAGACATGACTTGGATGGAAGAAACATACATAATCCTAAATAGGTATAACACGAGTGGGAACTTAACCTCAATAATGAAAGAACTAGAAGAAGTTGTAGTTCTTTTTTATAGGAGTATCCAACAAGGCTACATCCAGAGTCCGTTTAAAAGGAAAAGTGTCTATCGAAGTACAATTTTGAAATTTTTCTCAGCTAGTTAGTTTTTTTCACTAAAGCAATTATATTATGAAGGAACATTTTTTGCATTTCAAATTATCGCTTTAAATGATATTGCAGAATGGCTTATGAAGTTAAGAGCCAAGGATAGGATTTCGCTAACTTTGCCTTTTTCGCGTAATCGTATGAAAATATTGATTCCAAATATTTGTATTTTATTTTGCCTTTTATACGTGAGTCGTAAGCCTTTTTTATCAAAGTTCGTTATTTTTTAAGATCGAAAAAAAAATCTTCAAATAAAAAACAGTTAGTTTCGAAGGCGTGACGTAAACGTATATTTTGTTCCAAACATTGATGAAAACTGACAACTTCTTAACCAATGTTCTTAGCTTTAAAATGGAAAAGTTCTTCCTTCTTGACCAATTTGGCCCTAGATTTTTCTTTGCGGACATACATTTTTCGGTCTGTCAAATGCCAGGTTCACGTAGATCACATATCAGATACATAAAAAGAACAGTTCTTGTCAAAAGTTGCTATCAAATCGTTCTGCACTTTTTCGGTAATTTGCTTCTCTCTGAAAGAATTTTATCAAAATTTGACAGAGTGCCAAATTTTCCAAAAAAATCTCTGGAACAAAAGTATTATTTTTATTGAAGGGATATCAATTCATGCAAGTGCTCTCGATTTTAAAGAATATGAATACGAAAATTTGGGAAAAGCGAAAGGATATATTGCATGGAATTTTTTGTTTCGCATCAGCAGCTTACTATAGGCTAAAACAAAATCAACTTAAGCAAAATCAACTCAGTAATAATGTGTTTTCTTACCAGGAAAACTGTTGGGTAGCTTAGATTTTTTCCCTACTTTATGTTTTCGGGGTTGTTGTGTTGAATCCAAATCTGAGGCTTAAGACTAAAACTTCGTGACGAAAAAATGCCAAAAATGCCTTGTTCGACAGTTTTTCACTTTTTGCTCGAAAAATAACAATCATTCGCAAATGAGATCAAAATATTATTAAAAGTATGTATACAAAATTTCCAACAAACTTCCGTTTAAGTTTTTTTTTCTCTGACCACCCATTTGGACACAGGCGCTAGTTGATAACTGACGTATTTTTACTGTCTCCGAAAATCCCCTCGAAATCAATAATTAATATTTGATAGTAAACTTTAAAATATTAAATTTTTTGTATAATTGGCGCGCACTCAAGGAGTTATAAATACCCCTAAAATGTTTTAACACAGTGCGAGTGTTTAGGAAATAAGGGGAAAACAAAGAAAGAGGTAACTATGTACATTTGTCTTGAATGTCTGGACAGTAAAATGGGACGGAAAAAAGAGAGTTTGGTAAGGAATTCCACATTCGTATGGAACGGCTAAAGAAAGATTCTCTTTATTTGACGGTACGTCCGAAGTTAGATTCAAAGGTATATTGATGAGCACTTCTAGCGGAGCGGATATTACGCTGATAATTGTTTGAGGGGAGGGATGCAGTTAGCTACTTCAATAAAGCAACGTTTGAAAAAGCCATAAAACAGTGGCAGGGAAGAAAGATTTTGACGGTGTTCCAACGAAACAAATTTTGCCGAAATTTATCTGTCACCTATGAGTTTAAAAGCTATATTTAGGATTCTATCTAGTAGGTGCAGTGATGTCTTGCCTGACCAGATATGAGTTATGCTCTAGCTTTGAGCGTATGTTTTCTTTGTATATAGTAGCCAGATCAGAAGGGGAAAACAAAACCTTATCTAAAAAAAACCTAGACATTTCGCAGTATTTTCTAGGAATATATTGTATGTGGGCATTTCACAAGAGTCTATCAGTAACGCACATATCAAGAATCGAAAGTTTTTCAGTTCCATCGGTGCAAGTTCTATTAATGTATAATGGTAAAGTGGTAAAGGGGGTATATAATGCTTTAAAGACTAAAGACAGCTCTGGTTATTAAATCTTCATTTGACAATCCTGTTTAAATCTGAATTTAATGAGCTTAACATATTCTGCCGTTGCTGCTCCGCGTTTGAAGAACAGGGCGGTGAACCCGGAAAGGAGTATGAAAAATTAAAGGTGCTGTAACCAGCGCAACAGTTAAGTGGATAAGTAGTTTCAGACAAGAGATCAGACAAGAAAATTAAAATAAGAAAAAGTGTTGGAGACAATACGGAGCCATGGGGTACACCAGCATTTATTTTGTGAACTTCAGACTTACTTACCTACTTACTTACTTAAGGTGGTGCTACAGTCCGGTGTAGACCAGGGCCTCAACCAACAAGCTTCTTCCAGCCGGCTTGGTTTCTAGCTAGCTGTCTCCAGTTTCGCACGCCAAGTTGGTTGAGGTCCTCTTCCACTTGCGTGTGCCACACTTTACGCTGTCCACCACTTCTGCGCTGTCCCACGAGGTTGGATTCAAAGACTTTCTGGGCCGGAGCATTGGTGTCCATTCGCTCTAGGTGACCCAGGCATTTCAGTCGTTAGCTATGATGGGATGGGACCAGAAATCACCCGGAGAATTTTCCTCTCAAAACAGCCTAAAGCGTTCTCATCCACCGATAACAGTGTCCACGCATCTGCATCATAAATCAGTACCGGGATGATAAGCGACTTATACAGGGACAGTTTAGTTGAGGGCTTTGCTTCTCAATTGCCTTCTTAGTCCAAAGAAACAGCGATTGGCTGGAGTAATTCTTCGTTTGAGCTCAGCACTGGTATCGTTCGCTGAGTTTATAGCAGATCCATGGTAGACAAAGTCTCTGACCACTTCAAAATCATAGCTGTCTATAGTGACATTCTGTCTAAGACGTCGGTGTTGTGTGTTCTTTTTTTGTTGACACCATATATTTCGTTTTGCTTTCACTCACCGTTAAACCCATCTTCTTCAATTTGCATGTTAGCGGAATTCGGTTCGTCATCGCCGTTATACAATTTACAGAAATGATTTTTCCATATCCTCAGCACCGACTGCGATTCTATTTCGTTGTGCCCTTGATCATCCTTGCAGGATTCGGTTCGGGCCTTGTTACCTTGGGAGGTTCTTTTTACTTTTTGGTAAAACTTCCGAACTTCATTGCTGCAATGGCATCCCTCTAATTCCTCGATCGCACGTTTCTCATGATCTTTCTTTTTCCTTCTTAGAAGCATGTGTTCCTCTCTCCTCTTCTGCTCGTAGAGCTCACGAGCAGCTCTGGTCCTTCTATGTAGCGCCGCTTTGTATGCCTGTTGTTTGGCTGCATGTACTTGCCGGCATTCTTCGTCCAACCAAGGGTTTTGCTGTAGTGGTCGTTCGAGGCCCAGCACGTCAGAGGCGGCATCTCTGATGGCTTCCTGGCAGTTTTTCAGAAGAATTTCTTTTCAAATTTTCTTCATATTCAATTGTTTTTCATTTGTTTCCAATATCTGGACTATTTAAGAAAGCGCGAGAGACTCGATCGGAAAAGAACCTGGCAATGTCTTGCGACTTTAGCCGTCTGACGTCGAACTTCCTCACAGTATTTCCCTGTTGTGGCTTTGGTCTGGATATCCGTAGCATTACCTTGGCTACAACGAGGTAGTGGTGCGAGTCAACATTGGCTCCTCGGAACGTTCGGACATCCTTGATACTGGAGGAGTGCTTTCCATCGATCGCAATGTGGTTAATCTGGTTGGTGGTTGATTGACCAGGAACTCGCCATGTCTCTTTGTGTATATCAAGATGGAGGAACTGCGTACTAGCTACCACAACGTTTCGCCCTGCAGCGAAGTCGATTAACCTGAGTCCGTTATCGGAGGTGGTGTCGTGCAGGCTATATCTTCCGATTGTGCCACCAAAGACGTCTTCTTTTCCTAGCTTGGCATTAAAATCACCCAAGACAATTTTAATGTCATAGCATTGCTCATATGTCTTGTCCAGGAGCTTGT
The DNA here is from genome assembly GCA_963921185.1 of Dasysyrphus tricinctus. Lineage (NCBI taxonomy): Eukaryota > Metazoa > Arthropoda > Insecta > Diptera > Syrphidae > Dasysyrphus > Dasysyrphus tricinctus. The sequence goes on along the minus strand of OY992531.1, from coordinate 249,914,220 downwards.
AGAACTCGTCCTTGGTGTCGTCATCTTTCTCGTCCGTGGGGCATGCACGCATATGAAACTGATGTTGGCGAACTTAGCCTTATCTTGAGGTGTTCGTTCATATAGTTGAAACTCAAGACCTCTTGCCTAAGTCTGCCTGAAACAACAAATCCACATCCAAAAAGACTCTGCCCTTGTGGTCGGTAACAATCACCGTAGTAGATATCACAGTCTTTCAGTTTTCTTTTGTCCGGCCCATCCCATCACACTTCTTGGATGGCGGTGATGTCTGCTTTGTAGCAGTCTTGGGCCTACGCTCAATATTCGGCTGCACGTGGTCTATAGTGAGACAGAACATTCCACGTGCAGATCCAAAGTTCGTTGTCCTTATTTTGTTTGCTAGGTTCGTCAACAGTAAATCCGTCCGTATCCGAGGCGTGGATAAGGAATTGGAAATGTAAAAAAGCTTACGTTAACATGCGTTTATAAAAAAAATTTCTCCACCTATCAACCTTTTTTTCACCAAAGATATTTGAGCGTAAGGATTTTTTTTTTCGAATACATTATATCTCGTTCTCTGAACAATAGTGACTTAAATAACATCTTAAACAAAAATTAAATTTGACATGCCTTGTATTATATTTTCAAGCTATAAATCACCACCATACTGACATTTCAATCATCGTTGACCATTTTTATGCACAAATTTTAACGATAAGCTCATAAAAAATATTATCCATAACAAATTTAAATAAAATCTCCCTCTTAGATGGAAGACAATGTGAAGAATTATTTGCATGTACTAAAATTGGAAACGCTTCGTGTGCACATCGGTTTCTTTCATTTAACAAGGAATATCTTATATTTTTTTAATGCCTTCATCTAAAACAACATAATTCTCAACCATTTTATTTCAGCAATATAAAAAAGAGTTGTTAAAGTTTATGGATTATATGTGAACAACATACATATGAATTTTTTTACAATACCCCTGGAGAATAGAACTCAATCAACGTCAAAGTCTTTTTTCTTAGCAACTTATTTTCCAATATAAATTCAATACCTTCGCTAGCTAGGCTAGCTATTTGTTAAAATCAATCCTTTTCAAGAACATGGCTTCTTGATGTACTTGTAAGAAGTGCTGTATACGCTCCTTAAGGGCTTTGTCAATACCAACTATATTTACGTCAGCGCAATGAGACATATCCTATATCCCTAGAGGCATCACCTTTCAATATGCCCTGGACTCTATTAAATAATATTAATTCTAAATATGTATTAATTAACAAAAAAAAAATAAAAACTATGTAAGTTCCCAACTCTCTGGTGGCGGCGCAGTCGGTTGTCGGCAAACATTTCTTTGACGCATCTCCGACACACAAAGAAGAAGCAGCATCTCATCTCATCTTGTATGTGTGTATAGTGTGTATGTTGTTTGATGCCTGATGCTGGAACACCATCCATCTATCCACATTCGCATAAATCCTATTCGCCATTAATTTTGGATTCCATAAACGGACTTCAAAATATTTATTTCATTATCAGGCGATGGCAAGGAGAGGCTTGAGCTGCTGGAGAGCTGGAGATGAAGATACTCCTCGAAACACCATCAAACACATTGCTATATGGCTGGACGAAGATAGGTGGCACACAGCAATCACCAACTCCTGGACCACTTTGATGGATCTGGAAATTGAAAACATGGTGCAGATCCTCGTAAATCTCCTGCCTACTGCTGGAATGTGCACTCTGGAAGATTCTGGATCATATATATAAGACACAGCGATGGCCGACTTGGCGCGACGCGACGTACAGTTAACGACTTTGAATTGGCCGGCTGATGGATGTTTTTCTTTTGGTTGTTGTTGTTGTTGTCTACTTCTGCGAAGCATTAGCCGCTTGAACATGCTGCTGCTGACGCGATAGTTATAATGATACATGACTGTGAGATTACGCGCGGTTGTAATCAATTGGCGTGTAGTTTGTGTTTTATTTTAGATGGCTATGAGTAGCACATATAGCTGGTAGGATGAAGGGCGGTTTGTGAAAATAGTTTGTTTGCAACACAATCGTGGGCAAAAATGATGACCAATCGATTTTGATATTGCTATTTAAATTGCAGACGCACAGGCAATATATAGGGTGAGATGAATGTTTCAGTGAAGAGTAATCATCTTGATCAACACAAGCAGAATTTTTATAGTTCAATCCTTGGAACTGTTTTATCGTTCAAAACATATTGAAATGACTTTTGATGGAACCATCATTGGAGGTATTGAGAAGATAGCAAACGCTTAAAAATTTGAACATTTTAACACTTAAAAGACAGCCTGCTATATCTCGCAACGAAATTAAAATATTTAAAAAAGGAATTTTTTTTGGTGGTTGGATGTTGTAGGAACTGGGGGCCTCGGGCTGTATCTTTTCCTACACATCAAGTGCTTACAATACCTCCACGTTGGTAGCCGCCGGATACTGGTCTTGGCTTTATGCCTTGACTTGCTAAACTTGTAAGTGCGAATGTTGACCAAGGAAAGAATTGCAACATTAAACCCATGGCCCTACAGATTGGAGGTTAGTGCGTTGGGCTAGCGACCCGACCACAGTAAAAAAGCCAATTGTTATGAGAGAGAAGCAAGAAGCCTGGGATAACGACCCCCCTCAAATGGCAACCAGACCCGGAACGAAAATGGACTATGATCTACGAGTATGCACCTGGAATGTATGGACACTCTATACACCAGATGCTACTCAAAAACTTAAATCTGTCCTCTCGCGGTACAAGGCAGATATTACCGCGATCCAGGAGATACGATGGATAGGATCAGGTATAACGAAAAGAAAAGAGTGCGACATTTATTACAGCTGCCATCAAAGACTGCACAAGTGCACATGTTAGGATGCGGATTCGTCGTGGGAAATGGACTCAGATCGAAAGTCATCGATCTTAAGCCGATTAGCGATCGCCTGGCTGTGATCCGCATCAAAGCTACCTTCCAAAACATCAGCCTAATATGTGCACACGCCCCTACCGATGAAGCTGAGGAGTCTAACAAGGAGGAGTTTTGCGACCTCCTGGACGGAGCCTACGGAGCCTGTCCGGAGTACGATGTCAAAGTCATGCTCGGAGACTTCAATGCTAAAGTCGGAAAGGAAAACATCTTTGGCGAATTAGTTGGAAAGCACAGCCTCCACGAAACGACAACAGATAACGGCTTCCGACTAATTGACTTTGCTGCAGCTCGTAATACGGTGATAACTAGCACTAGGTTCCCCAGGTGAAGGGTACACACAGCAACCTGGCGATCTCCAGATGGTCGAACCGCCAACCAAATCGACCACGTGCTAATTGGCGCAAGGTATGCATCGAACATCTTGGACGTGCGAACTTTCCGAGGCGCAAAAGTGGACTCTGACCACTTTCTTGTTGTGACAAAGTTCAGAGCCCGACTGTCCAACGAAAAGAAAACGAAGACCGTCCAAAGGAAGAAATTCAACATTGCATGCCTTAGCGCATCTGAGAAAGCTAGAGACTACAGTGAGCAATTGACCGGGAAACTCTCTGCCGTAAACCCAGCCACAAGCGTCAACAACCAGTGGAACCAATATCGCGACATCATTAAGGAGACAGCCGAGACCACCATAGGCTATCAACCACCCAGAAAAAAGAACCCGTGGTATGACGATGAATGCGCGGTATTGAAGCAGGAGACGGAAAATGCACGAATGCAAATGCTGCAACGGAAAATAAGAGCAGCAAGAGAGGAGTACCGTGAAAAGAGAAGGAAAGAGAAAAAACCCTGCGTAGAAAGAAAAGAGCATCCGCAGCCTCTCAGCTCAAGTATCTCGAAGAGTCTAGCACCGCCAGCAACACCCGCCGGTTCTACAAAACAGCCAAGCAACTGGCATCTGGTTAAAGTACTGGCACGAAAGCTCTTCGAAACAGCGAAGGTAACCTAGTCACCGAAGCACAGGGAATTTTAGACGTGTTTAAGCAGCATTTCCAGCAGCTGCTTAATGGGCATTATGTAGAGGAGGCAACAGAGGAACAAAGAAGCATAAGACCAGTCAATGAAGATCCAGTCCCAGCGCCCAGTACTGAAGAGGTTAAGAAAGCCATCCACAAGCTTAAGAACAACAAATTCGCCGGTTCGGATGGCCTACCTGCGGAACTCTTTAAGTATGGAGGAGTTGTCCTGGTAGGGTGCATGCACCAGCTCATCAACCAAGTGTGGGAGGAGGAAAGTATGCCCGGCGACTGGTCAAATAGCTCCATATGCCCAATCTACAAAAAAGGCGATCCTATGTCCTGCAAGAACTACAGAGGCATATCCCTGCTTAATGTTGCCTACAAGATCCTATCCAACGTTCTATGTGAGCATCTAAAACCTTTCTGCAACACTATGATCGGCACATACCAGTGTGGCTTCAGGCCAGGCAGATCAACGATAGACCAAATCTTCACATTGAGGCAAATCCTGGAAAAGACCAACGAATTATAAGTCGAGACCCACCAACTATTCATCGTCTTTAAAGCCGCATATGATAGCATAAGTCACCAAGAGCTTCTATTGGCGATGTCGGAACTCGGGATCCCGAAAAAACTGATGCAGCTATGCCGCATGACGTTACAAAATACGCGGTGCAACGTGCAAATGGGTAACAGCTCATCCGAGTTATTCCAGACGTGTACAGGGTTCAGACAAGCAGATGCGCTATCATGTGATTTCTTCAACTTAGTCCTGGAGCAGATAGTGCGCAAGAGTGGTGTTAACATGGAAGGCACTATCTTCAACAGGTCTTCTCAACTGCTTGGCTATGCGGACGACATCGACATCATCGGCCGCTCCAAGACAGCTGTACTTGAAGCATTCACAGCTATTGATGAACAGGCGAAATGCGTTGGTCTTGAAGTGAATGAGGACAAAACAAAGTATATGCTATCAACAAATAAAGCGTAATCTGTCTATCGCTTAGGACGAAATGTCACTGTTGGTAGCAGTAATTTCGAGGTAGTCATGGAGTTCACCTAGCTCGGAACAAACATCAATTCCACGAACGACACCTTAGTGGAAATCCGACGAAGAATTACCCTAGCGAACCGCTGCTACTTCGGTTTGGCCAAACAAATGGGTTCAAAACTCCTTTCTCGAAAGACAAAGTGCACGCTATTTAAAATGCTAATTTTACCAGTTTTACTCTACGGCACTGAGTGCTGGACGATAAGTAAAAAAGGGGAATTGATACTGGGCACTTTCGAGAGAAAAATTCTTCGGCGGATATTTGGTCCTATATGCGAAGAGGGCGATTGGAGGAGAAGATTCAATCGTGATACGAGCTGTACCAAGATGTGGATGTAGTCCAAAGAGCCAAAACGCGTCGACTAAACTGGCTCGGCCACATCGAGCGAATGGACAACAACGCTCCAGCCAAGAAAATCTTCGAATCCCAGCCACCAGGTTCGAGACGACCATAGGAAGACCGAACCTCCGCTATAGGGACCATCAGGCAGTCACAGACGCAAGAGCGCTTGGTCTCGACGACTGGAGGGAGCGTGCGAGGGACCGCAACCGATGGAAGACCGCAATATCTCAGGCAGAGACCCTTCATGGATCGGGAGCCGGATAAGTAAGTAAGTAAGTAGTAAAAAGGAATTTGAAGAAAGAAGTGTTTGCATATGGCCTAACCTGTTGAATTTAATATTGTGATGCTTTCTTATCGAGGCTGAGGTAAGCTCGTCGTAGTCCAAGGTATTCCCGAAGAAAGCAAGTAAAACTCGGATTAAGAAGGTAAAAGAACTCGAGATAGTCACCGGTTTTAATATTTTTACTCTTTATGTATGACTATAATAAGAGGAGTTTACAAACTTACAATATTCTTTAATCTTATTATAAATAGCACGGTATTTCATATACACCTAAGCTTGGTTCGGTAGAGCTACAGGAGTAGACTCGGCCCACACTATTCACTTAGAAGAAGTGATCTAGGGACAGATATGGTAGGAATCTGATTCTAGCCCAAGGCTAACTCAAGAGAAAAATTACTTCGGGCTCAATCTATCACCCAGAAGAAGCGAGCAGGAGAATTTGATTCTAGCCAAGTGCCAAAGGCTAACCCAAGGGAAAAATTACTTCGGTGCCAAATCTCTCACTCAGAAGGAGCGAGCAGGGATTTTACGGTAGGAATCTGATTTCAGTCCAAGGCTAACCCAAGGAAAAAATTACTTTGGTACCCAATCTCTCACTCAGAAGAAGCGAGCAGCGATTTTACGGTAGGAATCTGATTCCAAGGCTAACACAAGGAAAAATTACTTAGGGCCCAATCTCTCACGAGCGAGAAGGGATTACGGTAGGAATCTGACTCGAGCCCAAGGCTTACGCAAAGGAAAAATTACTTTGGTGCCCAATCTCTCACTCAGAAGGAGCGAGCAGAGATTTTACGGTAGGAATCTGATTCCAGCCCAAGGGAAAAATAACCTTTTTTTAACGGTGGAAGCCAAAAAGATTATCTTTAAATGGTTCACGAATGCACCATGAAAAGTAACCTGAGCTTATCAAGAGTTGCTACAAACCGAGAATAGCTGGAACCTTTATGTCTCTTATAATTCGGATTGAACGAAAATCAGAATTAGCACGAGTTAATAAGCTTCGACTTTTTTGGAATTTTGTTCCTCCTCATCATGATTTTCCAGCCACAAGACAATGTGAACTATAAGGAGGGCGAATGCAAAAGTCACATGACGTCGACTCCACGTAGTGCGGTGGGCTGTTGTTGTTCCTCATTCGGTGTGTGTTGGCGGGTGTATGTTGATGTGGAAGTAGGGAGATATTTGCTGTTTCGGCTAGGCAGGGTGATCGGTGTGAGGTAGTGGAAAGTGTAACACTGCTGGAAGAAGTTAAATTAATTGCAATAAATGTTCTGGAGCGGATAAAAGACCACCCCGAAACCACACTCGACAAGCTTGATTCTATACTGGATCTATCTGTGTGGATCATACAACACCTTGTGGATCATCATCGAACGGTGCATTGAATATCAATCACCACTTCACCTAGTGTTCATAGGCTTTGAAAGTACATAAGATTGATAGTATCAATAGAGAATTTATCTGGCTTGATTTTCGCAGGAAGGGCATCTCAGATAAATTGATTGCTATTGTCAAGGCTACATATCTAATTATGATGGATCCAAATGTAACGTTCTGTGCATAAAGGAAGGTTGTCAAAGGAGTTTGAAAACAAAAATGGGGTTAGGCATGAAGCTGGATAATGTCACCAATACTGTTCCTGTTGGTGATGCATGCAGCTTTGGCGTCTGGAAATAAAGGAATCCAGTGAACTCTGCAATCACACCTCAAAAATTTGGGCTACGCGGATGATGTATGGTAACTCTCTCATAGGATCATGGATCTCCATCAAATGACAACAAGGGTAAGCTGAATCGGGAAAGCACGGTACGGAAAGCCGTCCAAGATATGGAGAAATAACTCTGTAAGCTCAAAGACCAAGCTACAATTTTGGGCCCTCGCTTCTTGATGGGTGCAGCCGTGCAGCACTTATTGGAGAGTCACACCTGCTGTCACAAGAAATATGCAAACGTTTGCCTATAGATGCCGGCGAAACATCTCGAGGAATTTCTGGCCCAACCGTAGTTCCAATGATGAGCTTTATGCGAGCACAGGGGCCGAATTACAGCTTCAGTGACGAGTGAGTGAGTGCGCCATCAGTGGTCGAATGAAGGTGTAACCACTTCAAATGATGGTATACTAGATTGCTCGAAACGTGAACGGTAGTACCTAACATGCATAATTCAGTCACGTACTCGAAAACTCATGCGGTAATTCGGCCCCAGCTCATCAGGAACCTATTGACTCTATCGCAAGAAGACGTAACTGGCAGTGGACTGGGCATACGCCTCGAAAAGGTGACAAGCCTAGAAGTACTTGGCGAATAATGGTCGAAGAGGAATCAGCACAATTGATGGGTAAGAGGTGAAGAGAGCTGAGATACATTTCCAGAATGCGTACACGATGGCGCCTAGGAGTAGTGGAGGCCCTTATGCTCCACAAGAGGACGTCACAGACATAACAGGTTCGAGGACCTGCAAGCAAGTATGTAAGTGAGTAAGTTAGTAAGTGGTTTCGGCTACTTCTTTGATGGAGTCGTTGATTCTTGACGTCTGATGCTTAGTTGCTCTCTGTTGAATCAGGTAACTTCAGGTGTGTTAAGATGCCGAACTTTGAATCTCTTCTTTTAGGTGGTTAGCGATTTCTTTTCGTACGGCAATTAAGCTCTGTATATTACCACTACAAGAAAATGGTTGTAGTTTAAAAAAGTCAAATTTGATACAACTTTCAAAGTGTATTGACTATTTTTATTTCCGTTCACATCAAGAGTTTTAGTTAACAATACTTTTCAACTTAGACTTTGAAAAGTTGTCGCATTCCAGCCCCCACTATCACAGCCTAATTGTCATTCAGCTGAAATAATATTTTCAGCAATTCGATGAGAATACTTTTGAATTTTTCAATATCAGAAAAATAATAATTTTTAGCACCGCAGTTCCTTGTGCTACTTTGTTATTCATTAACGCATCGCAAACGTTCCGCGAACTAGCTTCGTCACATTGTAAAAATCTATTTTAAGGCTTTTTTACAGCAATCATTTATGTGTCTTAAGTTCAGACTATAAAAAAAAACTTAACATTTTAGCATAAACCCATGATACGCTCTTGTTTTAAGACAAATAAAAAATTCCCTTTTTTAAAACGACATTAACGACGCATTAACTTTAACAAGTCGTGACAATATTATCACAACTCATTAACACTTCGAATACCTTTAAGACTTTCAAGAGAGATCACTTCTTCGTGCTACATCAGAGGGATATGCTTAACTTTAAAAACCACAAAGCGCACCTTTAAACAAGATTTCCACCCAAAGACTTTGCTATACATCAACCGACAACCAAACCATCTCAAGCCAAAACCACAAGTTTCTGTTTTTTTTTTTAAATTTGTTTACAACATTTCGCACGCCAGGACCGGGTAGTCTTTTATAGTTTATTTTGTTGTTCCTTATACGACCAACCTATAGAATGACATCTTTCCACCTCTGCCATGGCAGTAAATACGCACTTATGTCGGACACAATACAATCTAAAAATATTTGCTCCATAAAAATCCATAATCTACATCTTAATGTGGATCGTTGTCCTGGCAAAAATGTCCTCATGCCTCATCCCACCCGAATCAAAGTCGCGCTGACGATGGCAATGGCGATGGGCAATGGGCGATGGCGTAGAAGAGTATAAATATGTGTTGTGTACCTACATACCTATGGGAGAAACCTGATTTTCCGTTTAGCTGTTAAGTACCACGCATTCCCTGCGGCTCGACACGGGCATCTAGCCTGCCAAACTTGACCTTGCCAAGGTGAAACTAAACCACTAGCCAGAGGATAAACATCGCAAAAGAAAAAAACCCTACTTATTATTTGCTCTGAAGAGATTATCGCCAATGCCCATCGCCTGCTGATGCTCCCCAAGAAAGACCAAAAAGACAAAAAACAAAATCAAAGACGAGGAACCTTAAGGCATCGTCAGTCACTCCAGTCTTCGTCGTCATCTCATATGAAGACAGCCATGCCAGCCGCAGCTGGAGGAGAGATTCCAGAACAACGTTTACATGTAAGACTCGCCCTTGGTGTTCTCGTTCACTCAACAATACATCATGTCCGTCGCGGGTTTTCTTTTGTTGTTGTTGTTGTTGTTGTTGTTGATGTTATTGCTGTCAGTGGTGATGGTGGTAGTATTCCTGCCCGCATTAATTGTATTGCTTGTACCATTTTAGTAGCTGCAAAATGTTAGATCTACGTCCGATTGTATCAGCGGTGCTGCAATTAAATTTGACCGCTCTTGTCAAGATTAAAAACATTTAAAATTACTCTTGAACTCTCAAGGCCAATGAAAAAGTTTGTGTATTTGGTTTTTATTAACACCATCACAGCGGGGCTTTTAAAGAGGGTTGGCAAAATTGATGCATCGCTAGATTGTTTATGTGTTTCTATTTCTAGCTTCTTATGGTTTGCTGTGCGAATATCTAACAATTCTAATTGAGGAATTAAAATGCATGTGAATATGATTAATGATCGCACTTGTGCTCATCAAACTAAGCTTTTTGAATTGGATATGTGGTATTGAGGCAGCAGAACTGTACATTCATCACCAAAAATCTTCTTTTTGCCAGAAAATGGCAATGAAAACTAATTTCTGGTCTCTCAAGGCTAGATCGTGTATTTTTAACGAGAAAATTAATTTTAAGACAGATGAAAAATTCGATACACAAATTGTTAGGTTTGTTTCAAAGAATGCAAAAGACTTCAGAAAATTCAAAAAATGCAAAAGACTTCAAAGACTTCAAAAGAATTCAAAGAATGCAAAAGACTTCAAAAGACTCCAAAAGAATGCAAACATTCAAAGGATGCAAAAGACTTCAAAAGAATGCAAAAAGAATGCATGAAGTCCCAAAAGATTGCAATCAGTTGATGGTGACAAAAGATTGGAAACAAAAATAGATTGCAATGTTTTTAAGGAAAAAATAATGGCGACTGCATTTTTGAAGTCGCATTCTTGGAAAAGAATGTAAAGAGTGCAATCTTTTTGTTGAATTCAATGAGAGATTATTTAAAGACTGCATTCGCAAAGATTGCAATCTTTTACAACTCTGCCGAGTGGACGCCTAGCGGATGCTGAACGTGAGGCAGAGCGGAGGCTAAGTGGACGCCGAGCGGAGGCGGAGCGGATGCCTCCGAGCGGAGGCTGAGCGGATGCCTCCGAGCGGAGGCTGAGCGGACGCAGAGAAGAGGGGGAGTGGAGGTGGAGCGGATGCTGAGCGGAGGCGGAGCGGACGCCAAGCGGAGGCTGAGCGGACGCTGAGCGTAGGCGGAGCGGATGCCGAGTGGAGGCGGAGCGTCCGCTAGACGGAGGCAGAGCGGACGCTGAGCGGAAGCTGAGCAGATGCTGAGCGGACAACGAGCGGAGAAGACGCTGAGTGGAGGCGGAGAGGAGGCGGACGCCAAGCTGAGACGGAGCAGATGCGGACCGGAGGCGGAGCAGAGGCGGAACGGACACCGAGTGGAGGCGGGGCGGAGGCGGAGCGGATGCCGAGCGGAGGCTGAGCGGAGGCAGAGCGAGCAGATGCCGAGCGGAGGCTATGAGCGGAGGCGGAACGGATGCCAAGTGGAGGCTGAGCGGACGCCGAGCAGACGCTGAGCGGAGGCGGAGCGGATGCCGAGCGGAGGCCGAGCGGAGGCTGAGCGGAGGCGGAGCGGATGCCGAGCGGATGCCGAGCGGAGGCTGAGCGGAGGCGGAGCTGACGCCGAGCGGAGGCTGAGCGGACGCTGAGCGGAGGCGGAGCGGATGCCGAGCGGAGGCGGAGCGGACGCTGAGCGGAGGCGGAGCGGACGCCGAGCGGAGGCTGAGCGGACGCCGAGCGGAGGCGGAGAGGAGGCGGAGCGGACGCCTAGCGGAGGCTGAGCGGAGGGGGAGTGGATGCCGAGCGGAGGCTTAGCGGAGGCGGAGCGGACACCGAGCGGAGGCTGAGCAGACGCCGAGCGGACGCTGAGCAGAGGCGGATCGGACGCCAAGCGGAGGCTGAGTGGAGGAGGAGTGGACGCTGAGCGGAGGCGGAGCGGACGTTGAGTGGAGGCTTAGCGGACGCCAAGCGGAGGCGGAACGGACGCTGAGCGGATGCGGAGCGGACGCCGAGCGGAGGCTGAGCGGAGGCGGAGCGGAGGTGGAGCGGATGCCGAGCGGAGGCTAAGCGGAGGCGGAGCGGACGCCGAGCGGAGGCTGAGCGGACACCCGAGCAGACGCTGAGCAGAGGCGGAGCGGACGCCAAGCGGAGGCTGAGCGGAGGCAGAGCGGACGCTGAGCGGAGGCGGAGCGGATGCCGAGCGGAGGCTGAGTGGAGGCGGAGCGGATGCCGAGCGGACGCCGAGCGGAGGCTGAGCGAACGCCGAGCGGAGGCGGAGCGGAGGCGGAGCGGACGCCGAGCGGAGGCTGAGCGGACGCCGAGCGGAGGCGGAGCGGACGCTGAGCGGAGGCGGAGTGGACGCTGAGCGGAGGCTGAGCGGACGTCGAGTGGAGGCTGAGCGGAGGCTTAGCGGAGGTGGAGTGGATGCCGAGCGGAGGCTAAGCGGAGGCGGAACGGACGCCGAGCGGAAGCTGAGCGGACGCCGAGCGGACGCTGAGCAGAGGCGGAGCGGACGCCAAGCGGAGGCTGAGCGTAGGCGGAGCGGACGCCGAGCGGAGGCTGAGCGGACGCCGAGCGGATGCCGAGCGGTGGCTTAGCGGAGGCGGAGCGGACACCGAGCGGAGGCTGAGCGGACGCCGAGCGGACGCTGAGCAGAGGCGGAGCGGACGCCGAGCGGAGGCTGAGCGGAGGCTGAGTGGAGGCTGAGCGGAGGCAGAGCGGATGCCGAGCGGAGGCTGAGCGGAGGCGGAGCGGAGGTGGAGCGGATGCCGAGCGGAGGCTAAGCGGAGGCGGAGCGGATGCCGAGCGGAGGCTGAGCGGACGCCGAGCGGAGGCGGAGTGGAGGCTAAGCGGAGGCGGAGTAGACGCCGAGCGGAGGCTGAGCGGACACCGAGCGGAGGCTGAGCGGAGGCGGAGCGGAGGTGGAGCGGATGCCGAGCGGAGGCTAAGCGGAGGCGGAGCGGACGCCGAGCGGAGGCTGAGCGGACGCCGAGCGGACGCCGAGCGGACGCCGAGCGGACGCCGAGCGGAGGCTGAGCGGAGGCGGAGCGGAGGTGGAGCGGATGCCGAACGGAGGCTTAGCGGAGGCGGAGCGGACGCCGAGCGGAAGCTGAGCGGACACCCGAGCGGACGCTGAGCAGAGGCGGATCGGACGCCAAGCGGAGGCTGAGCGGAGGCAGAGCGAACGCTGAGCGGAGGCGGAGCGGATGCCGAGCGGAGGCTGAGTGGAGGCGGAGCGGACGCCGAGCGGAGGCTGAGCGGACGCTGAGCGGAGGCGGAGCGGAGGCGGAGCGGACGCCGAGCGGAGGCTGAGCGGACGCCAAGCGGAGGCGGAGCGGACGCTGAGCGGAGGCGGAGTGGACGCCGAGCGGAGGCTGAGCGGACGCCGAGTGGAGGCTGAGCGGAGGCTTAGCGGAGGCGGAGCGGATGCCGAGCGGAGGCTAAGCGGAGGCGGAGCGGACGCCGAGCGGACGCTGAGCAGAGGCGGAGTGGACGCCAAGCGGAGGCTGAGCGGAGGCGGAGCGGATGCCGAGCGGAGGCTGAGTGGACGCCGAGTGGAGGCTGAGCGGAGGCTGAGCGGAGGCGGAGCGGAGGCGGAGCGGATGCCGAGCGGATGCCGAGCGGAGGCTGAGCGGACGCCAAACGGATGCAGAGCGGAGGTGGAACGGATGCTGAGCGGAGGTGGAGCGAAGCCGAGTGGACGCTCAGCGGACACCGAGTGATTTTTATATATGGGACTGTGGCTATGAATTGGCAAACTTCAAGGCCCTTCCCTAGAGCTCGGGTCATATGCAAACGACTAATAAACACTCAGTTTCCAAACATTTTATGTAGATGTGATGCGGTGAAATATTATTACATATTAGCTTATTTTGTATCCTGTTTCTTTGAAATGCTTACTCTCACCGCTCATATTATATATTTATAATAATGTATGAAGTATGAGGTTATGATGGCGGCAAAAATGTAGATTTAAAAAGGAGAAATTACTTGAATTATGCAATAAGTATATCATGTAAGAATCATGCTTTCATTTGCTTACACCTGAATTGAATAATTCATACAAAAATACCAGAGCTTACTTGTAACAACTTCATCATAAAAGAGTCTGTAACACCAGCATTAGCATTCTTCTTTGTTACTTCTTAACGGCAAGTCGTCCGTGGGTCAACAAAAATTGAATGCAGTAAATTTTTCCATTTACCATACGCAGCATAGATATGCGAATTCTGACTTGCCATTTGTATTATATTCAGGCCTTCTCAACATCTAAGCTTAAACCTCAAAACTCAATATGGGTTACAATAATATTCGTGACAAGATAAAATTTGATTTGTTTTTTTTTTTTTTTTTGATTTTTTGAATTTTAAATGAACAAACCAAAATTATGTCCTGATCAAAAGTCTAGATAACACACATGGCTGGGGCCATGTCTTATATAGGCTCATTAATACCATTCTCACGACTTTATTTTTGGATAACTCAATTCCATATGTCGATTTAGATGAAAAAAATACTAAATTTATTCCCACAGCCATTGAATCAATCAAAAAACACGAAAAAAAAATCATATTTGACTAATGGTTGAGCCATGTTTTGACTCTCTGAAGCCCAAATTCAATATCCAATCACTGTCTATCATCAATCTTAACACACTCGTAGCCTAAAAGAATGACAAATAATAATGAAATGAAACACCGCACCACCAGCCCGGCATATCGGCCTGGTGTGGGTGCATATTGATAACCTTGTCTATTTTGTAGATTCATAAATGCCCCGACAACAACGGTGCTATACCATACTGATGGCTGCCACAATATGGTTTTATATGAATCATGGACTCAGGTCGTTTGGTGAAAGACACCTTAAGCCAAACCCAGTCTAGTCCACCTACAAAAACAGGTGGGAAGTTCAACTTTTGGCTTCAACTTAAACAAGTTTCCCCTAAAAGGAAAGAAGTTTGTATAACATACTTTCAGGCCAGCAAGTAATTTTCTTTGATTTATAAAATCCTATTTGCGAGATACTCGTATAAGAACATGAAAGCAACTTTATGGATTTGTAAAAAAAAGTCTATTCTTTGTCGTGAAATAACTATGGATAAAGTACACTTTTTATGATTTTTATTTTTTGCTGCTGTCGTTTAAAATTGAAAAAGAGCCGACTCTTCCCTTAAAAAAAATATTTAGAGCAGACTCTCAATTTAGGAGTGATAAGGAGCTGATTTTAGATGTTTACAATTTTTTGCCAGTATGTAAAGGTTTTAAGTGTAGCAAGCACCGCAAAAAAAAGCGTGTGCAGTAATATGCATGACTTTTGCTGCCAATTTAAAACTTAAAGGATGAAATCAGGGAGTTCTTTAAAGTGCGTTGTTTTGTGCTCGGTTCGTGCTGTTATGTGTTGAAGAAAAAGAAACAAACATTTTCATTTCAAAATTGTTGAGCGGATCTAAAATAAAAAAACTTTAAGAAAAATGGAATAGCAAATTAGTCCACAGTCCAGTCAACGAAAGAAATATAATTGCAATAAATCATACTCTCCGCGTAATTGTTTTATGAGGTAGGGGTGGCACCAAGGTATAACATACTAAAAGTTCGCAGCCAAAGGCCGCACCACGAGCATTAGGCAGGGCAGAAGAGGGAGTTTAAGGTCCCCTTTTGTAATTTTTCACGAATATTTTGAAAACTAAGCGTATTAGCGGAAAAGTGTGCACTACAAAATGAAAGAATATTAAATTCCCTACTTAAGAAATTTTATTCATATTTTGTATCAATTTACCCAGAAATAACGGAACAAGTACCTAAGTATATATTGATTCATGGTTATTCCAGTGACGTCATGAGAGCAAGTTGGAGTGAACAGAAAGAAGGTGTTAAAAATGTCCTATACTTCATCCAACAAAAATAGGCAGTGTAGGCAAGATAGGGCGTTTGCCTCGCATTCTGCCTACAGTAGATTACATAAATCTGTCCTTCATTAAAGCTCTCACAGGGTTGTTGTAGTCTTTATTTTACATGAACCCATATATGAAAGAATAGTATGTAGGGTTACCTCCCTTTTTTATATAGATATTTTCATTTAATTGTTTTATTTCATTTAATTTATGCCATTTCCAACTACTTACATAAAGCACAAAATACACGACCTAAAAATACAAATTGCAAAAACTCTAAAAAAAACACAGCTCTTCACAAATATACGAGTAAAAAATATAAATTTCACAAAATTATACCCGTATTAAAAACACAAATTGCACAAAACTTAAAAACTACACATTTTAAAAATACAATTTACATAAAAATACTTTACTTCACCTCGCGATACGAAAATCTATGCAAATAATGTTCTCCTTCAAAGAAAACAGCTTAAAATTTGGTAACTGCATTTTAACGTATTTTCTACATATTAAAATAAATGCAAAAGATGAAAAACACTCCACGATAACACTCATCATTAAAAACTTTTTTTTAAAGCTCTAAAATCAAAAGCACCTCAACAGAAACCCAAGAAAAAAAAGCTGAACGAGTTACTAAATAGACACGGGTAACTCTGAATACACATCAATATTTTAATGGGGGTTGAATAACAGTAGCCAATAGCCATAGGCCACAGCAATTCAGGGCGCACTCAGATGTGCGCTCAATAGAACGTGGGATCTGTGTCAGCTGGAATCAGAAATTTACGGGCGGGCAAACACTTTTTTATGGAGGAGTTCTTTCAATTTAGTATGGCACGCTACTGATTTTGAAAAAGCTTTCCCATAAGACATGTACTGCCTATTTTTGTTGGATGAAGTATAATTTATTTTCATATAAATAAATTGTTTAAAAGGGGAAGTGTATTTCTCCCTCCTTTCTATAAGGGGCGACAAATATCCAAAACATTGACTCAAAATAGAAAAATAGCTTTTATGAGCAACATAAATACTTACATTGTGCTATCTTTTTTAAAAGCTTAAAACAGATTATTTTATTATACAGGGTGTCCCGTACCTGAGTGGAAGTATTTTAGGATGTGATTTTTGGGGTTATTTTAAGAAAAAAATTGTATGGGGGGAAAGTTGTATCTCCCCTCCCTGAGGCAGGGGGCAGTTTCTGAAACATTGACCTTAAAAGCAAAAAAAAAAACATTTAAAATCAATGAAAACACATCTAATAATGTGCTATAGTTTTTTTGAAAGTTAATATTTCATTCTTGCATTTGGTTTTTAAATCAAGTTGTTTAAGCGAATAGTTTTTGAAAAATTAAATTTCAGTCAAAATTAAAAAAAAAATGTGATTTTTTTTCTTAAGTCGATATTTTTCAAATTTTTACGTAATTAAGTACCTTTTTTGTGTTCAATATTCAATGCCCTCATTATTTTTTAGTCCATTACTGAAAACCAAACGTAAAAATCTTTCTTAGTTTTTGAGAAATTAAGAAAAAACAAGGCTCTGGGAAATATCACGCTATTTACATATTTTTTTCAATTATAGTATATGAAATTCAACAAATACTTCTTTTTTTGTCGAAGTTCATGATTTGACTCACTCTGCCCCTGGATCAGGCTGAATTATATTTTTAAATCTTTATTTTCGATATTCTTTTTAAAATATATGAAGCTATTTTCTTGACATCTTCTTTCGATGTTCATGGATAGCCCCACTCTGGCAACATCAAATCAAGAACCATTTAAATAAAACTTATAAATATTCGAAAATTATGTGCCTTAGTTTTAATTTTAAAGAAAATCTTTGATAGTTTTGAACAAGCAATTCGAAATTTTTTGTGTTGAATTTGAAATCCAATTCAATTCTGACTCTTTATTTTCAAAAAAATACATGGTTGCTTCTTTCATACAAATTTTAATTTTGCACTCCAAAAAATTACAGCACAAATTAAAAAAAAATAAATAGGTAAATTATTTTTAGTTCTTACAACATTTGATTGATAACCCTGTTCCGAAAAATGGATTTTATTAGTATCTCCAAAAGAAAAATTTTAATGACTTTCGATTTTCTCGAAACCGGTAAAGGAGGTCTTGAAGAGCTTTTTTTTTTGTTTTTAAAAATATTACAATTTTTTTTGAAAACGTAATATACATTATATTCAAAACAATTCTTATTTTTTGAAACTTGGTTGAGGTATAACGATTTCTTAAGATTCTTCAAAATATTTTAAAAATAATACAAAATAATGTTAAAAACCCGAGGAAAAAAATTTAATTTTGCTCAAAAATAAGGAAAACTTTTCTGTGTGCTAAAATAAGTAGATACGGTCTGCTATTAAATTATAAAATAATTTTGTGCTGGATTACTATCAACTCCCATCGAACGTCTTTTTGGGTTTTTAACTATATTATTTTATTTTTATTATTATTGGCTAAACGGGCTAAAATTAAATTACTTATACGAAAATTCCAAAAAGTTCAAATTATATTATGTGCGTGAAGTAAGCACCGCCATTTTGGATTTACAAAAAAAAAAGGTTGTGCTGTAATGTGCCCAACTTGTGCTGCTATGTGCCGTATTTAAAGTAATCGTACTAAGGGTTTGGTTTTTAGAGGGTACCTACCCATATTTTTAGCGTGAAGTTAGCACCGCCATTTTTGATTTCTGAAAAAAAAGTTGTGCTGTATTCTGTCGTGTTAAGAAGAAAAAACGTAAGTGTATTTTTGACATTTCGAGAAAAACACGTTTTTCTGTTTTTATCTCTATCTTTTTTGTTTTGCTGTTGAGTGTTTTTCTGTCGTATTTACAAGTAAATCTTTTTTTTTGCCTATTTATCAGATGTACAAATGCTTGTATGGTAGTCACCTTTTTTTTTCTTAAATTGAGTGCTAAAACGTCAAGTTTTCCTTATAAAAGCATGGTTCTTTGAACGAACGTCATTTTTCTTAAGCGTTTTAAGCCATTACAAAAGCAAGTAAGGGCTTTTATTTTTAAAGAATAAAATAGTAAACATATCAAAGATGTCAAAACTGGCCCTACCCTAACTCAAAACAGCCAAAATGTCAGTTACGTTTTTTCTTCTTAACACGGCAGTATTGTGCTCAACTTGTGCCGGCTTGTGCCATAAATATTTTTGAAAAATTCGCAAATTTTATGAATGAAATTTTTGCGAAATCTCAAAATTTCTTAAAAAACAAAGTTGTGCTGCATTGTCCTCAAATAATGCTACTAAGAACCAAAAAGAAAAAAAAATCCGCATAATTGCATCTATTATGGCCAAAACTTAACTTGGCGAAGGGCTGTAGCGTGAAGTTAGCACCACCATTTTCAATTTTCAAAAAAAAAGTTGTGCTGCATTGTGCTCAACTTGTGCTGCCTTGTGCCGAAAATATTAAAAAAAAAAACAAATTTGCAAATTTTACGAGTACAATTTTTGCGAAATTTCGTATTTACTAAAAAGTGAAAGTTGTGCTGTCTTTTAATCAATTTGTGTAGCCATAACTTTTATGCCAAAAATTAATTCAAAATTGTTTTTGTTAAGTTTTACATTTTTCTTAAAACCTAACATGTGCTATTTTGCAGCAAAAATAGCCCAGAAAACAGCACAACTTTAATTTTTGTCATAAATTCGAAAATTTGAAATATTTTCATGTGTAAAATTTGCAAATTTGCAAATTTTTTAAAAATATTTACGGCACAAGGCAGCACCGCAGCACAAGTTCATCACAATAAATGCACAACTTTTTTTTTGAAAATCGAAAATGGCTAACTTCACAAAGTTTAGTTTTGGCCATAATAGATGCAATTATGCGATTTTTTTTATTTTTGGTTCTTATTAGCATTTTTTGAGCACAATGCAGCACAACTTTTCTTAAGAATTTTTGAAATTTCATTCGTAAAATTTACAAATTTGCGAATTTTTTAAAAATATTTATGGCACAAGCCAGCACAATACAGCACAACTTTTCTTTTTTCGAAAATCAAAAATGGCGGTGCTTACTTCACGCACATAATAGTATTTCATATCAAAATGTTGAAAAAATACATTTTTGAATATAATTTTTTTTTTTCGAAAATTTGATATCTCAAAATTCGTTTGGTTTTGATGGAGCTAGTCTCACAATTCTGTCTTTGTGTCTGCCTGTCCGTTGAGCTACAGCCTACACGTCTGGATCGATTTTCTTCAAACTTGTTACAGAGTGTTTTTTGATCACAAGTTTTTTTCAATTTTTCTTACAACCAAAAATAAGTACCTGCCATACAATTTCTTAGCAGTACCTATTACTTAATCGTATTTTTCTCAAAAATGGCCTCACAACATTTCTTAAAAGAAATTCAAGAAATTAATTTTAGTAAAGGCTTCCTTTGAGTGAGAAACCATTTTTCAAAAATGTTGATTTATGGTACCCCCCAAAGAAGATTTAAATATTTTTTTTATACAGAAGACTATAAAAAATATAAAAAGAATTGTGTACCAAGTTTTCAAAAATACATTTCAATTTTTTTGTTGTGACAATCAAATATTTCGAAATTGAAATCATTGATTTTTTTAAACTTTGTACTTAAGGCTTTTTTAATACATTTTAGAATGCTTAAGGAACAAATTTTACTTCTATGAAAAAAAGTACCTTCAATACAAATGCTAAAAAAAGGATATTTTTCTTTTCTCAAAAAAGGTTCCAACAATTTTGATAAAATTTTTTGTGTACACTTATATTAGGTAGTGCGATCTACTACTGAAAATTATTAATTAATTTATTTTGAATTTTCTCATTATTTGTTGAACGGATTTTAATTAATGAAATTTAAAATAATATTGCATATTCAAAAAAACATTTAGGTACAAAAAATAAATTTTGAGTTTTAGTTATTTTGCAGCAATAACAGTAAAAACATACAACAAAGTTGTGTACTTAAATATTTTTCTTGGTTATAAAAGTAGATGATAATGATGATGATGATTCGAAGGCTATTTTGCGAATTTCACAATGTTAGAAAACCAAGAAAATTAAACTAAGAGTCACGTAGGAGTTGGTTAGTATAATTTGACAGAATTTAAGATCACCTAAGATGGATTTAGTGAAAAAGGCCTAATATCAATGCTATGCTCTATAAGATAAATTGGTGTTTAGTTATTTATGAAATAATAAATATGTTAAAATAAATTTCTGCAAACAATGATCGTTCGCTCATCATTTTTGGAAGTTAAGTGGTTATTAAAATCAATAAAAAGAGAGTCTTAGCCATTTTGGCTATAGGCATACACTTAAAAAACAGCTTGAGATTTTTTATCAAATGATATTTTTTCTTAAATTATAATATTAGGTATGTTGAGTCATTTGGAAGAAAAGAACTTAATAATATCGAGATGGCGGATACATACACGAGTAAAACACCTGATCTAAACTTCGCACTCATTAATGTCGTTTTCGATTGGATTTTCTGATTTTTCTACTCCTTTTTGATTACAATAGAATATGAAAATATTGTGTTGTCAAATTTACATACACACTACTGAATGACGCCATATTATAAAATGGCTTCTTCAAGCATTTATCGCTTTTGACAAGTAGTCCGACAAAAAACTGTATCCACTCCATCTTGAAATCGGGAACAGAAAAAGACTCCGAAAACATTGCTCGGAAGTCGGAACAGCCAATCGAAGGTTTTTGGAGTAGTAGGAATAAAAATGGAGTGAAAAAGGAGTACTCCGAACGTCCAACCAAAAACGACATAAATTTCGAAAAAAGTCGTGGATTTTGAATTTATTGGCTTAATTAATCCTTCGCTAAATGTCCTTTAATGCATTAAATAAAATCACATAATTCCATGAAGGTTTTCCCCAAGCATTTCTTGATTTTGATGATTCTACCCCCAAGATCATGAGAGCCTCAAGGAGATTATTTATCTCTGCTTCATGAAAGTTAATTTAGAAAGAGCCCACAATCAAGATTTTGAATCAACATTTCGTGCTCCTGATGTTGCGCATCGATTGGTGCAAATGCTTCCATTCCATGTCTTTGATAAACCAAAATAAAAGCCCACCAAGCCTCTGTCTTATAAAGCCAGCGGTATGTCTTTTCAGCATCTTCAAACGCACGTCCATGTAATTTAAACTAATTTCGAGTTCAATTAATGGGATAGCCCATTGGAGCTTGGAACAACAAAGATGTTGAGGACTACTTCAACGACCATCGTTGTCGTCTTCGGGGACGACGATGGCGACGACCGTGACGACGACGACGACGAACGCCTTGTGCTTCCCATGTACGCAGAGTATTAATTGACTTCCGGGTAATTCCGATCTATTAGGCCAAAGATCAATTGAATGCTGCGATGGCGATGGCACCTCAAGTAAATGGTGTAGCTGAGCACTCGCTGGCTGCCAGGAAAAAGGAAATTCTAAGTGCAGCCATCTGGGTATGGTTTAGGTAATGAAGGCCAATGCATGCCGCCACCAACGAAACGATAAAGCTGCTGTTCTATAGCTGAGCCAGAGCCATAGTGATGTTTAAGTCATGTATAAACAAAGCCGATAGATGACAGATTTTCAAATGACGTAATGGAAATGGCATGTTTACGAGAGAAGGATATCCACGGCTGATTGTGCATTCAAAATGGCTTCTATGGCTTGGCTGCAGCTAATTCTATAGAATTACTAATATTGCTAGCTATGCGCGTCCGTTGTTGTCTTCGTCCGTCGTCGTATACAGTCACTGTCATCGTCTTTGTAAGTCATCTCACTTCTAAGGCAAATGCAATTAAATTGACACCGAAGGGCGCTAGATACAACTTTATCAGCGATGAGTGCATTTCTAAAAATATATGTTCATCGAACATATTTTTTAAATATCTGTCGTCAATTTTATTCAGCAGAGTGACAGTGGCCCTCACACCATACACATAATCACCTCTGTTGGCAGCGGTAGTGATGGCGGTGTGCGATATTGAAAGAATGCCCACCTGTGTAAGGCACGTCATTCAATTATTCTAATCACGAAACCAATCTTCAATTAAGCTTCCGAAAAGAGCATAATATGAGATGAGATTAGATGACGAGATGAATATAAGCTGGAATACGCTCCCGGAGGGAGCCCTGTCGTCAGTCGGCCTTAAACAAAAAAACAAACATTGCTGCTTTAATTGTGATTAAAGATAACACCGCTGCGCTGTGCTAAAGAGGTGTGCACAATTTGCAACATTGTTTTATTCAATTACTGATGCAAAGAGTTGTTGAATTGTTTGGTCTATCATGCTGGACTGCTAGATAAACAAATCATAATATTTGACGATCATAAACTTTGCTAATAGCTCCTCGTGAAGATAAGTACAAACGGTTGAACAAATATTTGTTATTTAATTGACTTTTCACCATAAATGCATTGAAAGCTTTTCTTGCCGTCCGTCAGTTCTATGGGAAAGATGTTTTCTATTAACTTTTTTGATTAATTTTTCTATGATTTCGTGTACAACTTCAACTGTTATCATAAGAATTCACTAAAACACCTCTCAACGAGTGAATAGTTATGCAGTGTATAAGGCCTTATTAAGACTCTATTCAACGTTGCATAAGATATTTTCCAACCCGTTTTAGTTACAATGCCCCTGTGTTAATTAAAGTAAAATAAAGAAAAATCTATTACATTTATATGTCAAATTTAAATATTCTTATGTTCAAATGGTAGACATGGTACATTCAAGAGGACACAAGCGTCCACAAGCTTTTTTTTCAAAGCGAACCTCTGTCTATCAACTCCTACTCTCACCTCCCCGCGGTGAACATCGGGTGCCTAGTACCTTTAACTGAAGATGGGGTTCCAATCCCTGTGGACGGTTTTAGGGGGCAGCAAATGAGAGAGGGGGGAGGAGTGTTCCCACTAAGGCACTTTTCCTTTATCCAGGCGGCAGCGGAAGAATTCTCCAAATAATTAATAATCCAAATAGAATCAACGGTGGCGTCTACAGTTCCAGTTAGGTTGAACTACTTAGTGAACACCTTAGGCGTTTTCTTTTTTAATTCAGAAAAGAGCTCCGAACAGAGTCCGAGCATGTACAGCATGTTCTGAACATCATCTGAGCAAGTTTGTTCTGACAACCCTGAACCATTTTTGAAACACACCTGAACACTAGCTGTCAAATGCTATGTGTTCAGCATTGAACTCAGTCTGCTCAATCATTCTCTTCTTAGCTCATTGAGCGCGCTCTCAACAAACTCAGAACGAAAAAAGAAATACAAATTTCAAACTCTGAACGCTCAGAGCTAAAAAAGAAACACAACTTTCTGTTTGACAGTTCAGACTCTGCTCTGAATTAAAAAAGAAAAACCCCTCGTATACGGGCTACTACGACATATTTGGAACTCAGGCTTATAAGGAGCGGTTAATTCGGCTCCCCGCCCTTGAAGTTATATTATAAGGGTCTGGTCCTCCAGGTTGGTGGTCGTGTCGTCGTCGGGGTGAATTCCCGGCCACGTAAAGCTATTTTAGTTGCGAAGCAAGATTTACTGTTGACGAACCTAGCAAACGAAATAAGGACAACGAACTTTGGATCTGCACGTCGAATGTTCTGTCTCTCAATAGACCACGTGCTGCCGAACATTTAGCGAAAGCCCTAGACTGCTACAAAGCAGACATCACCGCGATCCAAGAAGTGCGATGGGATGGGCCGGGGAAAAGAAAACTGAAAGACTGCGATATCTACTACGGTGACTGTTACCGACCACAAGGGCAGCGTCTCTTTGGATGTGGATTCGTCGTTAGAGGCAGACTTAGGCAAGAAGTCTTGAGTTTCAACTATGTGAACAAGCGCCTCACGACAGTTCGCATCAAGGCTAAATTCGCCAACATTAGCCTCATATGCGCGCATGCCCACATAGAGGAGAAAGATGTCAATACCCAGGATGAGTTCTACGAGCTCCTGGACAAGACATATGAGCAATGCCCTAGCTATGCCATTAAAATTGTCTTGGGTGATTTTAATGCCAATCTGGAACAGGAGGACTTTGGTAGCACAACCGGAGCCAGCATGACACCACCTCTGATAAAGGACTTAGGCTAATCAACTTTGCTGCAGGGCGAAACGTTGTGGTAGCTAGTACGCAGTTCCCGCATCTCGAAATACACAAGGGGACATTGCAAATTCCTGGTCAATCAACCGCCAGATTGTTCAAATTGCGATCGACGTAAGGCACTCCTCCATCCTTGATGTCCGAACGTCCCGAGGAGCCAACGTTGACTCAGACCACTACCTCGTTGTAGCCAAGGTAACGCTATGGATATCCAGACCAAAGCCGAAGCAGTGAAATACTGTGAGGAGGTTTGACGTCGGACGACTACAGTCGCAAGCAATCGCCAGATCCTTTTCCGATCGAGTCTCTCGCACCATCTTAAATAGTCCTCTGCCGCCAACTGCAAGTATCGAGAACCAGTAGAAGAATTGTCAAGAAGCCATCAGAGATGCCACCTCTGACGTGCTGTGCCCCACACGACCACCACAGCGAAGCCCCTGGTTCGACGAAGAATGCCGGCAAGTACATGCAACCAAACAACAGGCACACAAAGCAGTGCTGCATAGAAGGACCAGAGCTGATCACGAGTTCTACGAGCAGAAGAGGATAGAGGAACACAAGCTTCTAAGAAGGAGAAAGAAAGAGCATGAGAAGCGCACGATCGAGGAAATAGAGGGATGCCATTGAAGAAATGAAGTTCAGAAGTTTTACGAAAAAGTAAAAAGAACCTCCCAGGGTTACAAGGCCCAAACCGAAGCCTGCAAGGATGATCAAGGGAACATCGTAGTAGAATCGCAATCGGTGTGCTGAGGATATGGAAAAATCATTTCTGCAAATTGTATAACGGCGATGACGAACCGAATTCTGCTACCATGCAGATTGCACCATTCAACCTGGACGACGTAGGCCAACAATTCCATCCAACCGATCTCGACGAAGTGAAGATAGCTATATCTAAACTTAAGTCCAATAAAGCTGCTCGAGCTGATGACCTTGCAGCTGAGCTATTCAAAACGGCGGGCGATGAATTGTTTAGGAGTATGCACCAGCTCATCTGAAAAATATGGTCGGAGGAAAGCATGCCCGATGAATGGAACCTCAGCATCGTTTGGCCGATCCTCAAGAAATGTGATCCTCTGGACTGCACCAACTACAGAGGCATCAGTCTTCTTAATATCGCCTACAAGATCTTCTCTGCCGTACTTTGTGAACGCCTAAAGCCATTCGTCAACAAGCTGATAGGCCCATATCAGTATGGCTTTAGGCCAGGGAAGTTCACCATCGACCAAATATTCGCATTACGGCAGAGCTTGGAAAAAACCCAGGAATTTCAAATCGATACCCAACACCTTTTCATCGATTTTAAGGCTGCTTATAACAGCATCTGTAGAGACGAGCTATATAGAGCAATGTCTAGTTTTGGCATCCCTCCCAAACTCGTCCGTTTGTCCAGGACGATGATGGAGAATGCTCGCTGCTCCATCAAGGTCGGCAAAGACCTCACCGAAACCTATGATGTCAAAAAAAGCTTTAGGCAGGGCGACAACGCACTGTCATGCGACTTCTTCAACATCGTTTTTGAAAGAATAGTGCAAAACTATCACTTCAACACCAGAGGCACGACATTGACATAATCGGACGAACAAAGCGAGAGGTCAGTGGTGCTTTCGTGAGTATTGAGATGGAAGCCAAGAAGATAGGGTTAACGTTGAATGAAAGCAAAATGAAATATATGCTCTCAACAAGAAAGGACACCCAACATCGACGTCTCGGGCATAACGTCACAGCTTTAATTTTGAGGTGTTCAGAGACTTTGTCTCTACCTAGGATCCTCTATAAACTCAGCGAACGATACCAGTGCTGAGATCAAATGAAGGATTACTCTAGCCAATCGCTGTTTCTTTGGGCTAAGAAGGCAATTGAGAAGCAAAGCCCTCTCTCGAGCAACTAAACTGTCCCTGTATAAGACGCTTATCATCCCGGTCCTGATGTATGGTGCAGATGCATGGACACTGCTAACGGTGGATGAAAACGCGTTAGGCTGTTTTGAGAGGAAAATTCTCCGGGTGATTTTCGGCCCCGTCTGCATAGATGAGGAATGGAGAAAAAGATACAGTATTGAACTGTGCGGGCTGAACAGCAACACCGACCTAGCCACAAAAGTGAAAAGCCCACGACTGAGATGGCTGGGTCACCTAGAGCGAATGTACACCTATGCTCCGGCCCGGAAAGTATATGAATCCAACCCCGTGGCATATCGCTGTAGAGGTGGACAGTGTAAAAGGTGGCGCTCACAAGTGGAAGAGGACCTCAACCAACTTGGCGTGCGAAGCTGGAGATAGCTAGCTAGAAACCAAGCTGGCTGAATGAAGCTTGTTGGTTGAGGCCCTGGTCCACCCCGGACTGTAGCGCCACCTTAAGTAAGTAAGTAAGTATATAGGAACGATATCGATATTCGGCAACTCCCAACGTACCGCAATAGAAACCTTCAGGAGAGCCAATAGAGAAACTGATCCATCTGATATAACCTTGAACTTTATGATACGTATCAAGATGGCGATGTAGTTCAGAAAGTCAAAACACGTAGCCTACATCATTGAGTTAAATGACAGAAATACTCCAGCCAAGAGATTCTCCAGTACCCAGCTTTCAGGTTGAAGTTGACAAGATAAGCCTAGCCTCCGATATAGAAACTGGTATCGATGACTGAAAACTGCCAATAATCTTATCGTCTTAGGGTCGGGATGGGGACTCAGGAGCCTTAAAAGTGAGTCCGTAACTACATGGCATTTGGATATTATGAAATTATCATAACCCAGCTGACTCAAGGGTGATGGTCTCTATTAAGATCATTTCTTGGTATTGGCAGGTACAATTCTGTTCATTTTGAAGGAGAAAGAGAATTAACACTATGAAAAACACTGTACATAGATCCACGGAAGTTTCCTTGCAGATATTGACCGGAATAGGAGTTTTTTATTTGCCTTATTGCTATTTCTAAAGAGGTTGTTTTGCAGTCACATGATCAGGCAGTTCATCCGAGGCTTTTATGATTATATTTTATTTTCATTACAAGTTTTCTTACATCGCCTTATGTCGTGCCGGAAAATGAGACCTGCACATGACCTCGATCTATAGAGCTGATTCTTTCAAGCGATCTTCTCGCTTTTGTTCCTATCTCACTTCACATTATTGTTTTAATGATAATAAACTTCTAGCAATCTGTGATCTTCCTACCAAGACCACTTTTATTGCTATTGTTTAATCCTCTTTTTATAAGCCACTAGATTATTGTCCCAAGATTAAACATAATAATCGTTAACTCTCAATAAAAAAATGTCATAAATTCTTCTACAATGTATATCATACGACTATAGCGTAACCAATCCAAGTGGAACTAATATTAATTGATCCTCACCTAGTCACCTCCTGGCTGTTTAATATTAAGCTGGAATGAATTCTTCCGAACACCCAAGCAAGTCAGAGCTCACAACACAGCACCATTACCAGCAGCAGCAGCAGCAGAGAACAGAGAGAATCTTTAAAATGAGAACGGCAGATGCATATTGCAGATTAAAGTCCTTCTCATCAATATTAACTCTTTGGATGTTCATAAAAATGTGTTTGCTCATAGAACTGAGATTAATTCTAAGACTCTGCTGCTGTGCTGCCCCAAAGATGAATCTGGTTCGGAACAAACCATGAAGTGGAAGGAAACACATCATTGCTGCCGCGGTAGAGTTTCTTTGTCGTAATTTTGTCCAACTATACGACAACAACCGACGACGACGATGACGACGCACGTGCTGAACAAGCAAGTTTATTGGACAGAAACGAGAAGATCCGATTTATAGAAACTACACACAGCATCATCATCATAATGGCGGTATATATCATGCAGTTGGTGGAGAGAGACTATTAGGAAGTTTAAATGGAACACGTCCAACCAGCACCAACCACCACCTTCTCTGTGAAAGTAATAATTTCAAAACAGAGAAGGTAATTTGATAATCAAGGATAAACGTCTAATCTGGAGCATGAACTCGATTTCTGCTAAGAGAAGCATTGAGCACTGGCTTAGCCAGAAGTACATTAAAATTGGTAGCAGTTTTAAGCTATATCTAAGATATTTGATTGCAATACAATTTTATTTGCTGATTCGTTAAGTTACTTGCAGCGAGTTTTATATTTTTGATTGAATTAATAAACAGGTGCTGCGGCACTTGTTATTATTGTTGGTTTAAGAATGTTTACTTGGGGATTAAAATTGTCCAAGCAGATGTTTACTCTTTGATTGCAATTTATTAGAAAAATCATTGATGTTTTTATGTGGAATAGATTTTAATTGAGATAATAAATTCTTGGATGTTGATATTTCTTTTTTCCCATTAAAAAACGTTAGTTATGTGAAATGATTAGAAAAAAATAAACATTTACAACATAAAAAGAACTTCTAATGTGACTTTAAAGTTAAAAGAATAGTCACATGTGACGGCTTAAAAGATGCACCATAAATAGGTGCATTTATTGGTTATTTATAGAAAGCGCAGCAATAAAACGCTTTATTCAATTTTATACTTTTTATAAGAAAAAATATTCGTTTTTGTAGGGATAACTCTGGCTGTTGCGAGAAGTTAAAAATCTTCCAAGAGTATCTCTTTTCATGCAGATGTTATTCTCATATTAGAGCTAGAGCATGCGCTGCTGCCAGATCCCATGCTGGCGACGTATTTTGACTTCTTGGACTAAATCTGCACATTAGTAACTGCCTGAACAGAATGGGAAACGGAACTGGAATAGATTTGAAAAATGCTGCAGCGAGCGTTTAAAATTGTTCAACTCTTGCAGCTACATCTGCATATTATTTGACATTTATTTACGCTACGTTTCCCCTTGTGTTAAGACAGTAAAGCCTATGTGATTCGCTCACAGCTGTACTTTTTCTTCAGGATCAAATATCCATCGAAGAATTAATCTTTTAAAGGTGCCCAGTATATTACATCTCATTTTTTTTCCTTAAAACAGTAGGTGAGGTGAGCGTAAAACTATAGGTCTGATCCTTTACTTTGGGCTTCTGTGATTTTTAGTCAAAACTTGTGTCAAAAAATTTTGTTTAATATGAACTTTGACACAAGTTTGGACTAAAATGCGCAGAAATGCACAGAAAATCACAGAAATTCAAAATAAAGGAACAGACCTTATTGTGAGTAAGCACCGCCATTTTGGATTTTCACTAACAAAAAGGTTGTGCTGTAATGTGCCCAACTTTTGCTGCTATGTGCCGTATTTAAAAAAAAAAATCGTAATTGGGGTTTGGTTTTTACAGGGTAACCATTTTTTGAGCGTGAAGTTAGCACCGCCATTTTTGATTTTCGAAAAAAAAGTTTTGGTGAATTATTGTACTCAGCTTGTGCCAGAAATATTTTTGAAAAATTTGCAAAGTTGCAAATTTTACGAATAAAATTTTTGCGAAATTTCAAAATTTCTTAAAAAAAAAGTTGTGCTATATTGTGCTCAAAAAATGCTTCTAAAAACCAAAAAGAAAAAAACAAAAATTCGCATAGTTATGTGAATCTAATATGGCCAAAACTAAACTTTGCGAAGGGCTGTAGCGTGAAGTTAGCACCTCCATTTTAGATTTTCAAAAAAAAGTTGTGCTGCATTGTGCTGGCTTGTGCCATAAATATTTTTGAAAAATTCGCAAATTTGCAAATTTTACGAGTGAAATTTTTGGCAAATTTCGTTATTATTAAAAAGTGAAAGTTGTGCTGTTTTGTGCTCAATTTGTGCAGCCATATTCCAAAGAGATAAACAAAAAATTCACATATTTTTTTAAGAAATTTTGAAATTTTGCAAAAATTTCATTCGTAAAATTGGCAAATTTGCGAATTTTTCAGAAATATTTACGGCACAAGCCAGCACAAGCTGAGCGCAGTACAGCACAACTTTTTTTTCGAAAATCAAAAATGGCGGTGCTAATTCACGCTAAAAAAATGGGTACCCTCTAAAAACCAAACCCTTAGTACGGTTTTTTTTTTAATGCGGCACATAGCAGCACAACCACTTTGTTTTTGAAAATCCAAAATGGCGGTGCTAACTTCACGCACATCGTAAGACTGGGCTGACATTACAAAGGAGTAATAAAATCATGCACCACGTTTAGTGATCTTTGAGCCCATTTATTCCGGCAAACTAAAGTACCAGCGGTTTTTTAAAATAAATTTTCGTCGAATCTCCACCAAGTTGTCATTCGTGGAGTTAATGTTTACTCAGTTGTAGATAAATTCCTTTAGTTCTTCGAAGCTGCTGTTATTATTAGTGAGGCTTTGTCCTGGCTGATGAACAGAAACAGAAGTTTGCCAATAGCATGAGCCAAGTACTGGTTTTCTACAAGACTAATAAGTTTCACCTGTTCCTTAATCGCCGTAAAGGAGGACTTAATTACATCACGTTGGGAGCAGTCGATGATATCGAGACTGTCAACCTACTAACAAATTCTAATAGCCGAAAAGTTTTATTACAGATCTTCCCTAGTAATGCCTGAAACTTCTCAAGAAAGATAGAAGACTTAAAATGATAGTGCATCTCCTTGTTGAAACTGAAACCCAGTGCTTGTTTGGAATAGTTCGGAGGAGCTCTTCCCTAGTTACACATTTCACATCGTATTGTCAAGTGACACAGGTGATTCAGTTTTCTCGAGATCACGAGTTCGGTCATTGTCCTATGGATCTCTTTGCGATAAATGCTATCATATTCAGGTCTGAAGTCGAAGAAAAAATTGTGATTCAAAGCTTGAAATTCGTTGATCTTTCCCAGAATTTGCTTTATCGTGCAGATTTGATCTATAAACTACTTGCCGAGTTGGAAAACCATAATACTACTTGCCAATTAAAGTGATACAGAATGGCTTAACACGCTCGCAATGTAGGTAGGTACGTACTTTGAATAGGATCTCATATGTGATACGCTTAGCAGGGATATGCTTCGATTGTTCTTGCAAGACATACTCGTATGGGACGGCCTTTTCCAGGGGGCATGCTCTCTTCCACCCATACCTATGTTTGATAACTTGGTGTAAGAACCCAATCAACATAATCCCGTTCATACTTGAAGAGCTCCGCTGGTGATCCATAAGATTCAGCAGCCTAATTCTTTTTAATATCCAGCCGTGCCACCAAAAAACAGAAATGTTTTATGCGAGGTACTGCCTCTTGCGAGGAACTGACAAGTCCTCCAAGAGTGTACTTGTCACGAAAAAGTGCTTCTCATTTAGCCGTTCGGACTTGGCAAAAAACTGAAGGTCCCCTCTATTCCCGCCAACAACACGCACTCAGGAATGGATGAGAGTTGTAAGTCACTAGGCCCTGGTTCTCCATTTATTTATTTTTATATTTAAGTCTCCCTCTTCAGTATCGGGTGGTGAAAATGGGTCTCCATTGACTGATGTGAGTTCACTTCTTGCCATCATCGCTAGGTCTTAGAAGCTGCCAATGGAAATGTTCATTAAATACAATTACTATTGCCTGTGGGGGCTTAGTGACTAGGTTGCTTTTTCTGTTTAAGAATCTGCCTTTGCATCCCGTTCATAAAGGTGCGTATCCATTTGAGAGTAAAAAGACTGCGTACAACTCTCAAGCTGCTTACGAGAGTAAAACTTACAAGTGGAAATTAGCTCACAGAGGGGCAGACAGTTATCCGAGAGCCACTTTCGAGGGTTTTGTAGTTAAGAAAGCTCTCAAATAGAAACACAGCTCAACACCAGCTGCCAATTTTCTTTCTAAGGTTCTTATAAACCTCGCTGAGACTCGATAGGATTGCAAAGCTCTTCGATCTCCATGAGCTGGGAGGCTGTATAGTGGATACGCTTTCATTTGTCTTCGCTAAATCTTCTTTTTCGGTTTCGATACTGTTTTCTCGTTGCTCTTGATTAACCATGGAGAGTTTCTACTTTGCAAATAAATTTTTTCAGGGTGGTTGGCAGACTAAGGGAACCAGCATGTTGTTTGTGTCTGCCTCTTTAATAATATCGCACTATTGGTTCCATCTTTTGTTGGCGTCTGTGATTAGTGAATATACCACCGACCGGTGCTCTCTGTGAAGTCTGATAACTTTGGGTGTGGTAATGCTTTCAAGGTCAAATTTGACCTTCTAGACGCTTGCAATATTATTTCGCCGTTCAGCCCAGTTCTGAATTTGTCCACCACAAGGAATAGTTCTTCTCGCTTTTTCATTTACTTTAAATGGCGGTTATTGTTGCCCTCAAGAATTACTTGAGTACACTATGTTAAAACTTAAAAGTTTTGGATTCGTGTCTAGGCGTCAATTATAAAATGGTTTATTTGGTTGATAGCTCGACCACCGGAAAGCACCATCTTGCCTTTTGCATTCTTTACCTAAGAAACCTAATGCTACCTATCCCCGTGATATAATTTATGAGCAGCGAAATGTAATCATGTAAGCACGAGCCCAAAAAGACCAACGTATTCTGCACAAGTTCCATAAATTGCGTCCAGGAGATCATACAACACCTTCTTGAAAAGTTCTTTAACTTCATCGGTAGAAGCGTGTACGCAGCGCGTGCTCAGCGTATTTTAAGTATATCGACACAGCTGGTTCAGTTTTTCCCGATGTCAGGTATTTCCATTTGAAGGTCCTGACGATATCCCCTTCGTATTTGAAGAGCTCTGCTAGCATTCTTGTCTGATGGTCCTGCTGTGTTGCTCTTAAGGATCAATAAAACTTGGTGAACTATGATGGCTGGTGAGACTGAGTCCTTAGTGACTACAAGCGAATTTTCTTCTTGCCCGTTCTGCATGATATCCATACTTGAACGTATGCGAGTGGCGCAATCTCTCTCTGTCATAACTGTGTTTAATGAGAAAAAGTAGGTAAAAAATGACTCAAATAATGAAATTTTGTCATTCGTGGCAATTTCATTATGTCTGCCATAATTTTAGCTATTCGTTGCCATAAAATTGTTTATTAACGAAAAATAATAACCAAAATAATAAAATTTTGTCACCCGTGTTAATACAGCTTCAGTACCCTGATTTCATTATCCTTGCCATAATCTAGCCATTATTTGCCATAATCGTGTTTATTTATAACTAAGCCATAAGTTGCCATAATCATGCTTAATGACAAATTGCTGAAATAATGACATTTTTTTACTAGTTTTAATGCAGTTTCAGTGCCTCAATATC
Source organism: Dasysyrphus tricinctus (assembly GCA_963921185.1). NCBI lineage: Eukaryota > Metazoa > Arthropoda > Insecta > Diptera > Syrphidae > Dasysyrphus > Dasysyrphus tricinctus. The sequence continues at coordinate 249,880,348 of OY992531.1, read as the reverse complement.
ATTATTTCTGCCATTATTTTGCTTTAAGTTGCCATAATCGTATTTGATTAAAAGAATTGGTGCAATATGGCAGATATAGTGGAATTTTGGCACTCGTTTTAGTGCAGCACGATTGGCACAATGTCATTATTTCTGCAATAACTAATTCATTAGCTGCCATAATCACATTCATTGATAAGAAAGAATTAGATACAAAATGGCAGAAATAATGGCATTTTATCGCTCGTGTAAATGCAGTAAGATTGGCACAATGTCACTATACCTGCCATAATTTTGCCTCTAGTTGCCATAATTTTCTTATGTGACAAAAATAGGTATAACATGGCGAAGATAATGGTATTTTGGTAACTCGTAATCATCCAGCACGACTGGGGAAACATTATTTTGTCTGCCATAATTTATACATTAGTTGCCATAATCGTGTTTAAAAGCAAACATACATTGGCACAACATGGCCAAAATACTGGCGTTTTGCCACTAATGTTAATGCCACACGAGTGACATAATGGCATATTATTTCTGCTATAATGTATCCATAACTTCCCATAATCGTGCCTAAGGACAAAAAAAAAACTAATAGATTAGCAGAAATTATGGCAACATAAGTTCAGATCAATACTAAAACCTTTTTCACTTTTTTCCTGGGCAAACAATTTATCTTTAATGGAAAACCGTTAAATGAATTTGAACTAACAAAGTGATGTAGATAACAATTGGCATTGAACTGAGTTCATTTTCAAGAGCTTCCTTCATCATTAGTATGCTCTTACTTGTGACTTGTGGTAATCATTTTTCATTGCCCTCTAAGCGATCTCGGCATGCGTCGCCCTGCCAGCCGTGCACGATGAGATTTATACCAACAAAGTCAAACGTTTATTAGTTCAGCATTAGACATAGCTTAAGATAGGGTGCAAGACTCAGCTTTATCTATCTTGATGCATTCCATAACCAGAATAGAAGGTGATTAAGATTCACTGCTGTCGATTATATAACCTGGACACATTTGTCTTGTTCAGACTTAGAGTGAATAAGCAGCAGTTTATATATACCAGCAGCTACTGGGCATAAGATTCCATCCAAGAAGAGACGAGACGTGCAACGTGCTTTGATTGCATTATATATAGCGAGAAGCACTCAGCAGTGCAGTTTTTTTTAAATATTTAAAATGCAGATGCATTCTCAGGTATAAATGCAAAAAAAAAAATGAGGTAAGTGTTGGCTGGTTTGTTCTTCTTTTGAACAATTCGATAAGAATCTACTCGTGCACGCGCACGTTTGTCGGGGGGGGCAGAAATAAACCGCTGTACATTTCGAACGAGGTGTTATAGTAGCACGGACGCGACAACCGCAACAAGCATAGCAAAAAGTGTTCAGTGACCCTTTCGAGTGTTAAGTGTAACTGTTATTTGGATTGTTCTACAAACGAACTGGCAAAGTCAACAACTGCCGCTGTGCAGAAAAATGTTGCAACGGGAACAGAAGCGTAGTCTTGTTGTTTTGGACTTCACACATTTTTAAGAAGCAAAAATAAGATTGACTTTGAAGATATCCTCCAATAAAATAGAAAGATACAAATATTTAACTCGTGCAAATTTGCTTTGAATCTAAGATTTAAGACCGGAAGAAGAAGGAAGAGAAAGAGGAAGGATATTAATTTAGTACTTTCCCAATTTATTTATTTTTTTATAATTCCTGAACAGGCTGTCCTGTTTGGAAAAGTGTTAAGTTTGAAGTTATTAGGGTTGCCAAATACATCTGAGCACTTTTCATTTGATCATTTGAAAATTCTATAATTTTGTTTTAAGCACAAACAGGTGCTTTGATTGTTATGTACTCCTAAACAACTTTACAATGGAATCACAAAAAGTTGAAAATGGTTCCTTCAAAAACAGGGTTGACATCCTGTTCCAATCATTAAAAAGAAAAGAAAGCACCTGAAACACATTCAAAAACAAAACACCAACTGTTCCTTAATTCATTCAGCTAATGATTTTCAATTTTCACAAGATACCGCTTATCAATTTTTTTCCACCCATCCCTTCCATCACTGCTATTCAAATTTCCAAGATTGAACAAATGAACTTAAAGTGAATTTGCACTTGATGATGAATTTACTTACTGCATTCGTCGCGGTGGCGGCAAAGCACTTAATGCAAATGTATACAACCTTACCCATACCAATATCCTTGAAATGTTTTATGTCCCATAAGTTCGCCCTCATGCGGTACCTACTCTCTCTCTCTCCCCAGGGAAACAATTGAATACAAAGTCCCACCTCTAAGCGTATCCCAAAAAGGTGTTAAACTTCTCTCGCCAAATATGTATTTTTTTTTTTTTTGTAACAAACTATGTCAGGTTGACTTGAAATACTACCGCAATCATACACAAAGTCCGCAAGCACACGACGATAATCCTTATGAAGTCCCCTTGGGCCCAGCAGGGCGGATAATTGTCTTGCTACAAAACCATCAAAGTCCCTCAGCTATCCTTTTTGCATGTTTATACCTTACCTATTGGTCTGTTGCATTATTTATATTTTATGCCATCGGTATTTGCTAAGGACGCAAAATGAATAAAAAAAAAACTGATAGAGTCGCACCATGAAAGGAAGTTTTGTAATGTCCATATAGACCAAAGTGCTCCACAATCATCGACTGGCATGGCACCATCATTCTTTCATCTAAGAATATGTACTGAAGCTGGGTACAGTAGAGGCTCTCAATGCCGATAGATTGTGTTCAATGAAAAACTTTCAGTAGAATGCTGAATACAAGATAGTTCAAAAGTATTTTTTTCGGTGGAAATTTTCAAAAAACTTTCGGTCATTTTCAGTAGCAAGTAATGTGGGACTCATACTGTACGAAACCTGGAATAAGAACCAATCCATGAATGATCCTGTAACCATTTCTATTTGAAGGTCACGATGAAGATTGCTATTTCTTACGCACAAAGAACTTTTTTTCGAAATTTTTGAATCCATTCAGCATTTGTTTATTTTGCAGCCTCATTGTTGGACTTTGTATGTCCAAACAGGTTTCACCAATTGCTTGTATAACATTATTTAGTTCTATGTACACGTTCTAAAAGCACGCTGTTCCACCAAGAACGACAAGGACCTCACCGATAACTTTTATGTCAAAAAAGGTTTCGGGCATGGCGACACGTCATGCAACTTCTTCAACAGGGTTCTTGAAATAATAGTCCAAAATTATTACGGCAACACTAGAGACACAATCTTTCAAAAGTCAGTCCAATTACATACTCGTTTTCGCTGACTAAATTGATGCAATCGGACGAACAAAGCGTGATGTCAGTGGTGCTTTCGTGAGTATTGGGAAGGAAGACAAATTGAGTTTAACGGTGAATGAAGACAAAAGTCTAAATATATGCTGTCAAGAAGAAAGGACACCCAACACCAACGTCTTGGACCATAGACCAGTTATAATTTCGAGGTGGTCAAAGACTTTGTGTACGTAGACTCCGGTATCAGCTCAGTGAATAATACCAGCGCTGAGATCAATCGAAGAATTACTCTTGCCAATCACGCATAAACACTATTAACGCCGCCGGATGAGAACGCCATAGGCTGTCTTGTGAGCAACATTTTTTGGATGATTTTTAATCCCGTCTGCATAAATGGGGGAATGGAGAAGAAGAAACCGTAACGAACTGTACTTTCGGACAGCGCAGTAGGGGAGGACAATTTGGCTTGTTTGTTGAGGGCCTTGTTCACCCCGGAGCAGGACTATTGCACCACCTTAAGTATCACTCTGTAGCTCTCGCATCGATAATATTTATCGAAAAAAAAAGATTGAAATAGAAAAACATGAGTTTTGTTCCATTTTTCAACGTTTTTCGTCCAATTTTGTCGATGCGAGGGTTACAGAACGTGCATTGACGCTGATAGATAATATTCAGAGTTCTTTTCTTTTAATAATCTCGACATAAATCCAAATTTTGACAAACAAACCTATTCATTTAGATTTTTTGTACCAATTAAACAATTTCGCACAAGAAAACGAACTAGTATGGTTTAGTAAAAATATCGAACTTTTTATAGCTACGAAAAATGCAGCATATAAGCGTTGGAAACGATTTCGTGCTCAGCATTTTTTCGATTACTCTTAAAGATTGCGAAATACTGTATTCGTTGAAATAAAAACTACAAACAAAGATTTTATGCCTTAAAATTTAGTTATCTAACCCCTCCAAAAAACTGTGGACTAATATCAAGTCATTTGGTATCTCAAATCAGCAAAAGAGCTATGATAAAGAATGTGACGTTAATGAGCTGAACAAAATATTTGCGGCTTCTTCCTCCTACACTAATGATGATACGGATATAGTTTTTAATAGAAATGCTGATTTTTTGACAGGTTTTAGAAGAGTTGATGAAATGTAAGTGTTCGAAGCGATAACTAGTATTAAATCGGACGCTATTGGTCTCGAAAACCTGCATCCCAAATTTGTTAAACTAATTCTTCCTTTTATATGACCTTTCATAACTCATATTTTTAACACTATTTTAACCAGTTCATGTTTCCCTAAGCTTTGGAAACTTTCTAAAATTATTCCAGTTCCTAAAAAGTCAAACTAAAGTACTATAGAATATCGACCAACCTTTATTGTGCCGTTTCTTTCGAAGGCGTTTGAAAAGCTAGTAAGTCAAGAGATAACTACTTTCCTAAATACTCATCAACTGTTTACACCTACCCAATCCGGTTTTAGGCCACATCGTAGCTGTACAAGAGCGCTCCTTAAAATTGTGGACGAAATACGATTACAAATACATAGATAAAAACCTTATAACAACGTTGGTTCTCTTAGACTTCTCGAAAGTGTTTGACACTGTCTCTCATAGAATACATTTAAGCAAGCTACAACTTTTTTTCTGCTTTGAAAGCTCAGCCTTGTTAAGAAATATTTAATAGAAAGAACTCAGGCGGTTTCTGCAAATTCGAAGTTATCGGAGTTCCTTTTCACTCACACTGATGCACCCCAGGGATCAATTTTAGGCCCTCTTCTTGTCACGCTGTTCAATAATGATTTACCATCGGTTCTTTTGGAAATTGCGAAATTTACATGTACGCTGACTATGTTCAAATTTATTTGAGCTACCGTATCGGAATGGTTGAGGATGTAATTGCTCGAATTAGTGAAGATCTGATCCGTATAGTACAATGGTCACAATCAAATCTTCTGAAACTCAACTCGAAAAAATGCCACGCCATTGTTATATGTAATACTGTTCTTGACACGACAAGTTTACCATGCTTTGAGCTAGATAGTTCAATGTGTAATTACGAAAAAACAGTGAAAAACACCTGTCTGTGGTTGTCTTCCAATTGCAACTAAAATGACAGTAGCCAAACCAAACCCCTTGTTTTCCCCGCTCCTTTTTAAGGTAGCCTGATTTTCTGCTGCTTTAATTGTGCGGGGAGAAGGAAGCTTCAAGTTGTATTCAATAACACCGTCCGATTTATATATGGCTTGCGTCGTTTCAACTATGTTTCTATGTATGCAATAAATGTCTTTGATATGCCCTTGAACAAATATCTAGATTTTTTAGTACTGACTTTTCTATTTAAACTCATGTATACTAAAAAGGCTGAATACTTATTTGAAAAACTTATTTTTCTCGTATGTATATCAAAGAAGAAGAGTTCTTATTGTGCCTCCTTTTATTCCAGGGGCCTTTTTCAGCGCTACTACATCAACTACAATGTAGCATCTTGACAGTTGTGTTGTATGATTTCTGTTTCAAAGATACAATCGATTTTCAGTTGTAGTACAACAGTGTAGGTACGGAGGAGTGACAGGAAATATTGGAAAAATTTATGATTCTGTTTCACAGCTTTTCAAGCTACATTGTTGTAATACAACTAAAAGGAAATTCTTACTACATTCTTACATTGAAAAATGTTGATGTAAGAAGGAAAAATGGCTGGGTATAAACGTTAATATACGAATGTAGGTATTTTTTTTAATCTAAACATAACATTATAAATATTATAGATATTGTAATAATTTTCCATATTTGAACTATAACGACTCCGAAATGCAAGCAAACGGACACAATAAAGCTTACGGTCGCAGTGCAAACATACCCTTATTAGCTATAATTATAGCAACTCTCAAACGAAGGAAGCGCCATCTGCCGGATTATAGCAAATTTACCAGCTGTCAAATAAAAGCTTTTGGAAGGGAAATTATTGGGAAATTTCTCCTACGGAAAGCTCTGGAAGCAGAGACCAGAACATTCCACTACTTTCCAGAAATTGGAAAACAAGTATAAAAGGCACATGTTTGAACGGCAGCGACACAGTTTGTTTTTAATCGTGAATGAATAAAGTTGGTTATAATAAAAGTGAAAAGTAAAGTTTGTGAATTAATTTCAGTGGTGAATAATAAATCGTTTTGTTGGTAGTAAGAAAAGTAAAGTGTTTTATTTTGTGAAATAAATAAGTGGACGTTTTAAATAAAGTAAATAAGTTTTATTAACGAACCTGAGAAAATATTACAATATGATATTTTAACCTCCAAATCGTCATGTCCGAATCCATAATTATATAGTTCTACCCAGAGATATACAACAGCAAAATAAAAATATGATTCCCAGATTAACCACGCACACTTTGCTTAACATTATGGTCCGGCACGCACACCTACCAAAAAATATGATTTCCGAGTTCGCCATCTTTATTATCGAGTATCTTTGGTTCTAGCTTTACCACAATGAATATATAAAAGAAATGTCAGATCAACTACATCAACTACATCATCCAGTTACATCAAACAACACTTCCAGTTGTATGTTTGAAACAGAAAAATGTAACTGATGTAGTTGTAAGATGTCGTTGTATGATGTAGTTGATGTAGCTGATGTAGTAGCGCTGCAATAGGCCCTTGGTGTATAACAAAAAATAGTGACGTGGTCCTAGGATACTTCTTTGTGGTACACCGGTTTCAATTTACTTAAGTTCCAAGTAATTTTGGTCGAACCGTACTCTTAAGAGCCAGTTCTTATAAGTATTTCGTAGCATACTGCCTGGGAAGGTCTCTTTCCAGTTCATAATCACACTCACACAAAAAAATCTAAGAATAGAACAGTTCACACCTGTTTTTCTTCAAGTGTCTTTTCTACAAAAATTGTCGTTCTAAGCCTTTTATTTAAGCTGTTTTCGGCAATTTTCCAATGATGTGGCACATTTTTAAAAATTTCATATTTATCGCTTCTATCAACAAAGCAGTAAATAATCTGTAGCTGCATTTGTTGGGAATCGAAGGGTGCTTTTAATAAAAAATGTTGAAATAACAGAAACATATGCTTAGAATCAGTTGTTAAGAGATGATGAATCATAATCAGTGTCATCGAACCAACTAGTTTCTTCACTTAGGCATTTATAACCGAAAAAGATTTGAAAGCACCAAACCCTCCAGAAATTATGAGTTTATTGGGTTCTACCCCTGACCTCCAAGTGCCTTCCATATGAGCTGCGAATACAAAACCTTGAGCATAAGCTTTATACATTTGTGTTCCAAGAGCTAATTGATCCCCATTGAACAAAAGTGAAAATATTACATAAGAAGATTGTGTAATGCATTTTGAGGTGTCGTTTAAGAGAGATTCTCCTGTATATTAAAGAGCGCATCACCTTAGAATTCCCCGTAGCAACTTTCGCACAGCACAGTTGGCTCCAAATCGTGCTCAGAATATTGTTTTCAAATCAGTCTAAAGAATCCAAGCCATGTGTTGCATGATGTTGTGGTGCTGGTGGTAGTGAAGTGAGTATGAGTATGCTTGGTGTGGATATCGGGAAGAGTGAAATTCTTTTGCACCGCTGATCGTGCTCGTGCGCCCGTATGATGTAATGAAGAATGTTATTTCGCGCGCCGCTGTGCTCCCGATGAGGCCAAAAACTGGCCCCAAAACTCCACAGGGAGAATTACTATATTTCTATATAAATAAGAAAGCAACAAAAACATCAGCAATATAGCCGTGGCTATTGGAATACATATACTATAGGAAAGCAGCGAGCTATAACTTGGTTGAGTTATAGCGCCCAAGAGTGGATTCTGGATTTGATGGTGTTTTGAGTTTGGACCGTTTGTTTGGCGGACTTTTGCGCGAGCAAGGCCGCTCGACTGTAATGAGGGCTCTTTGTTTGATTTATTGCCGCAATTGCTGTTGGTTGAAATTGGTTCTGTATTTTCTTTTTTTTTGTTGTTGCAGAGAAGACGGCGACATAGCAAGTTATTTCTGTGCCACTATCTAAATATATATGGACAGTCGTTAGGCTAAGGATACGTGTAGATGGACGTATTGGATGTTTTTTTTTTAACTTTCTTTTAAGTCCGCTTGAATTGACGTTAGCTAATTTTCTCGTTTAAGTGATCGATGTTTCGGTGATCTATGTTATAGGAGAGATCCTCATGTGAAGTTATATTGGTATAGACTTGGGTTATGGTTGGCAAGGAGGTGAGTGTCAATCAGGACCGAAGGCAATACTGGAAAATTTCATACAAATATTTTGCTCTGCAGGCCGGCGACGTCGTTGTCGACGACACTAAAACGAAGATTTATTTATATATTGGAAGATCGCTTTTAGTGAGTCCTTGTTTGAGTAACAAACAAAAAACTAAATAAATATGACAGCTTTATTGGATGTATTCTTATTAAGACAGACAAGAGAATGTTTGTGTTAGTTATGAACTTCGTAAAAAATTATGTGAGGCAGGTGGAAGGGGCTTACAATATTCCGTCATGTCCAAATGTCTACAAGAAAAAAAAAACACTTTTTATGACAAGATATACAGAAACACATAAGACATACAGAACCCTTTTGAAGAAATTTTCAGTATCTCCCAAGAGGCAGGTTCCAGGAAAAAAAAGACATTTTATTTTAGGTGAATCGATTTCCAGACCTTTGGTGGGTCTATACCAACGTGGTGCAATTCACAGTACCTTTAATCTCCCACTAAAATTGCTCTGAAAACTAATGGAAATCTACAATTTCTAAAAGTGCTTAAAATGTTTAGGGAACTGTCCACTTTCATAATGTTTCAAACTCAAATCAAAGCATACCATTCAGGGTCGGATTAATGATAAGGCAATATAAACTACAGCAAATAGGCCCAGCACCACTTAAGGGCCCAGAAGCTAATGAGAAAAAGAACTCGAGTAATGAAAACAGCCCCTGACTATATCAACCGAAACCGAGTACAGTTGCTATTAAATTTAAATATCTTCCATTTTTGACATTTTATTTTTGAAGATCGAGAAAGAATTGCTGAAATCGTTTCTTTCTGCATCTTCTTAATACATAAAGGCCTTAAACGACCAATAAAAAAATTCTCAAAACCAATCGGAGACTGATTGCAGATGGATTGGAGATGGACTGGAAACCGATCAAAAATGTATCGGACACAGATCCAAGAGGGATTGTAGACATTTTGGAAATGAGTCGTAGATGGATTAGACGCAGATAAAAGATGAAACGGAGAAGGATCCAAAACGGATGAGAGACGAATAGGGAGATGGATCGAAGTTTAAAATAATCAATAAATTTATACTCTAAACCGATTGGAGAAAGATCGGAGACTGACTGGAAATGGATCGGTGAGGGACCGGATATATCAATCAATCAGAGATGGATCAGAGCCATATTGGAGATGGAATGGAGACGGATCATACATTTGTAGGTGAAAGATGGATAGGAGAAGGATCTAACATGGATGTAAGACTAATTGGGAACGGATTTAAGACGGATCGAAGTTATAAACGACCAATAAATAAAGACTTACTGGAGATGGATTGGAGATGCACAGGTGAATGAGCGAACACAAATCAAAGATGGATCATAGACATACCAGAGATGAACCGGAGACAGATCCGACACATATGAAAGATGGATCAGTGAAGGATCAAAATGGATGGGAAATTAATAAGGAAAGCATCCACGACAGATCGAGGTTTAAAACGTCCAATAAACAAATAGTCTAGACCGATCGGAGATAGATCGGATACTGACTGAAGATGGGTCGAAGACGGATCTGAGATATATCGGAGATGGACCGGAGTTACATCAGACACAGGTGAAAGATGTATCGGATAAGGATCCAAGATGGATTGGAGATGAATCGGGAATGGATCCAAGATGGATCGAGATTTTAAGCTTACAATAAAAAAAAATACTCTAGACCGATCGGAGAGAGATCGGAGTGTGACTGAAGATGGATCGGAGGCGGATTCATGACGGATCGGAGATATATCGGAGCTGGACCGGAGACGCATCAGACACAAGTGAAAGATGGATCGGAGAAGGATCCAAGACGGATAGGAGATGAATTGGGAATGGATCCAACAGGGATCAAGCTTTTAAATGTTCAATAAGCAAATACTTTATACCGATCGGAGAGAGATTGGAGACTGACTGAAGATGAATCGGAAACGGATCCATGATGGATCAGAGATATATTGGAGATGGACCGGAGACGGATCAGGCACAGGTGAAAGATGGATCGGAGAAGGATCCAAGACGGATAGGAGAAGAATTGGGAATGGTTCCAACAGGGATCAAGCTTTTAAATGTCCAATAAACAAATACTCTAGACCCATCGGAGACCGACTGGAGATGGATTGGAGGTGGAGCTAGATCAGATACAGGTGGAAGATGGATCACAGACGGATCGAAGGTGGATCGGAGATGGATCGAGATGGATCGGAGATGGATCGAGATGGATCGGAGATGGATCGAGATGGATCGGAGATGGATCGAGATGGATCGGACATGGATACAAGAGGGATCTAACACGGATCGGAGAATGATCAGAGACGGATTGGAGACGGACGGATAGTGAACTGCTAGCTCAAAATAAAAATAGTCGAATATGATAAGCGCCCTTTACGTGATGTCCAGCAGCAAAGTGTTTCCATCACTGCAGATACAGAGTGCGAGATTCTCCACGTAGGTTAAGCTATTAATTTTAATTTTAGAATTTTACGAATCTTCTTTAGTGTGATCTTTTGTCATCTTAAAAAAATGAGCCAAACTCTTAAGCTGGCTAATTTACTAACCATATAGGAGATCATCAGAGGCGTTCAGTAAGTTTCGTACAATGACTCCAATCCAATCCAATTAATCAGTCTTAGTTTTTGAATGGATCACATTTATAAATCAAAATGATTGATATGCCATGCGTATGAGTGAAACCTCTCCTCTGCCCTTTTATTGTCAGTGACACACAAAATATGAATCTTTTTAGCAAACTGCGTGGATCTTAACTTGCTTTTAATTAATTACCGTGAAGTACTTATCCAGGGTTCTTTCTGGTTGATGCTTTCTTGTGGTTTTAAGCTTCTTTTTTGGTATGATAAACATTTTTAGATCCGGATTGAATTGAACATGAAAGTTTGAATAAATACGACGGAATTTCATCATGAACTTGAACTTGAAACTTAAATGTTTTGCAACCAGTTCTTGAGATTATAGTGCCGGGTAAAGTACTCAAAGATGTAAACAGGTTAAATAATAATCTTAGCGCCATGAAATAGAGGATTATGTTTCAGATTGATTGAAGGAAAATAATTGTTTTGTTTTTTATTATTTTATATTCTGACCATCATTGATTCATAATAATTTGCATAAAAAAAGATTTTTAATAATAAATTAATTTTACTATGTATTACAACAGTCATTATTCATCAGAAAGAATCTTGAGAATGATTTGTGATTGGTTTGCAACTGCAATGAAATTTTAGCCTTGACATCTTATTCGTGAGCTTTAAAAAAACTGAATTAATATAAAAAAAAAACAACATCAAACAGACAATTAAGCACACCTAAGGGCTAATTAGACACAATTAATAGATTATCTTAGCTTGGGATGAATATACTAAACAAAAACTAGTTGTTCATCACTTTTATTGTATAAAATACGAACTTTTTTCGGGTCATAAAGCAAACGCGGTGTTGTTAGAGTTACGCTTGAAATTTTTTATTTTGTTTTAAGTAATAATTGTTGATGTTTTGTTAAATAACAACAAAGAAAAAAGAGAGATGAATTCAATGCATCATAAATTGACTTAATTTCTTAACCAGGTTGAAAATTATTGTATTTTGTGTTTGAATTTGTGAAGTGTGATGTTTAAAGAGTGATAAAAATTGTGTAGTCTTGAATGCGTTTATCAACGAAGTTAATATCTGTAATAGGTGTTAATAAAAAAGAGAAAAATAGTTTCATTGTTTTAACAAACTTTGAAAGATAGGACCGTGAAAATAATTACAAAGTTCAGCCTTTCAAGAAACTGCATAGAAAGTTTCGAAACTTTTACAATTTTATCAGGTCTTTATCTGTTAACCTTAAATAATTCATCCCTTCAACAAAATGAAAAGTTATTACTTTAAACGAGCTGCTCTTGTACATATAAAGTATTGTAAATTTGAAGAAAACCGGTAAGCTCGTATAGGCTCTAGCTCGATGTAAAGTGGACTTAAGGACGCAAATTTTAAATTGGAGTTTTCATGCTTCTACCACAGACTTATATTTGGTTTATCGGAAAAGGTTCTAACGATTTGGATGAAAATTTTAAGTTTGTTCCAATGATTACGAAAAAAAATATAAAAATTACAGTTTCACAAATCCGCCCACTACCACACCCACTAATATTATTTATTTGTTTCTCAGAAACTAATTTGCCTCCTGCCACGCCCAGTTTTCCATTTTCTTTATTTTCCTGGTACACGAATCTATCAATTAGAATGAAATTTTACAATTTTTGTTCTTATGATAAAGAAAAACAATATTAAAATGATTTCAGTGAAATACGCCTGCTGCTACGCCCACTTTTATTTTTTATAGATTTATAAGAAATAGCTCTAACGATTTGGATGAAATTTTCGGAGTTGTTTGTATAAGAAGGCTTAAATTTATAAAATAATTCTAGTAAAATTCGCCTCCAGCCACCCCTACTTTTTTAGCTTAGACTTTATATATGGATAAGTCGATTTTTGTGAATTTTTCAAAATTTTTGTTCTTATGAAAAAGATAAAGAATCTGAAAATGGTTTCAGTAAAATCCATCTCCCACACCCATTTTTATTATTAATTGGTCACGCAGAAGTGGCTCAAATAATTTGGATGCAATTTTAAGAATTTGTTAGTATGAGTAAAAAACCATTTGATTGAAATTCGCCATTTTCAGATTTTTTTTCTTAGGCGCGAAAAATATGCTTTATTTCTAGGTTACGGCTCACATGATTTAGATGACATTTAAAGAGTTTATTCTAATGAGAAAAATAAGAATTAAAAAAAATCTGAAATAATCGTCCACAAACATGCCTTAATTACTTTACTTTAGATGGCGCTCATACAGTTCAAGGTGGACTACGGCCTCAACCACCAAGCTCCTCCAGCTAGCTTGGTCCCTAGCAAGCTGCCTCCAGTTACGCACTCCAAGTTGGTTGAGGTCGATCTCCACTTGTATGCACCTACTAAGGTGGGGTCTTCCTTTGCTGTGCAGACCATCAGGGATAGACTCGTTGGGCTGGTGCGTCGGTGTCCATAGGCTCCACATGTCCCAGCCATCACACCCGCTGTATTTTCAGCTTTTTGACCAGGTCGACGTCACTGTAAAGCCCGTAAAGCTCGTTGTACGTTGTTAAATATTCTTCTCTATACTCCATCGATAAAGACTCGACGATGAATTTACCTTTCAAAACACACAAGCAGATTTTCATCAGTTTTCGACAGAGTCCATGCTGCTGCGCCATACAGCAGGAAAGGGATGATTAGGGTCTTATATTGGTTCTCCTTGGTTCTCTGAGAGAGGGCTTTACTAGTTTAATGCCTTCTTAGCCCAAAGAAACAGTGGTTGGCAAGACTTATTCTTCGTTTGATCTCTGCACTGATGTCATTTTGCAATTTAATAGTGGAGCCCAGATAGACAAAGTCCTTGACGACTTCGAAGTTGTACCTATCCATCGTGACGCTTTGCCTGATTCGACGATGTTGAAATACTTTCTCAATGATAGCATATACTTCGTCTTGTCCTCATTAACAGCCAAATCCATTTTCACTGCCTCCGATTCAATACTTGCACACGCGTCGGTAATAGCTCGCATCGTTCTCCCAATGATGTGAATATCATCTGCATAAGCCAGTAGTTGAACAGAATTTTGAAAAATTGTTGCTCTGTTGTTGACTTGCGAGTTGCGTAGAGTTGTACAGAACGATTTTAAACAGGTTGTATGATGATGCATCACCCTTCCTCAAACCTTTCGCGTCATCAAAGGGTTCGTTGATGTTCTCACCAACTTTGACGGAGCAGCAAGATTTCTCCATCGTTATCCTGCACAAGCGGACGAGTTTGGCCGAGATGCCGAGATGCGACATGGCTCTGTATAGTTCTTCTCTTTCAACGCTTTCATATGCAACTTTGAAATCGAATATGGTTTTTTTTCCAAAATGGATCAGAGTTTGAAAATTTGATCGACGAATGATTTACTGGGCTTAAAACCACACTGATAGTGGCCGATCAGATCGTTGACAAACGGTTTTAAGCGATCACAGAGCACAAATGCCAGGATTTTGTATGCGATCTTGAGACTTATACCTCTGTAGTAAGCACAAGTGAGAGCATCTCCTTTCTTGTGGGTGGGTCACATTATACCGAGGTTCCATTCATTGGGTATAAAATAAATAAAATAAATAAATTGGGTGGCGCAACCGCTCGTGGAGAACCAGGGCCTAGTGACTTACAACTCACCACCATTCCTGTGTGCGTGTTTGTTGGCAGGAATGGAGGGGACCTACAGTTTTTTGCCGAGTCCGAACGGCTAAATGAGAAGCACTTTTTCATGACAAGTATACTCTTGGAGGATTTGTCAGTTCCTCGCAAGAGGCAGTACCTCGAATAAAACATTTCTGTTTTTAGGTGGCACGGGTATACTTTCCTCTAAACAAATTTTTGAGATAATTTGGTGTATACTAAGTTCTCTCTTATAGCGGAATTTGGGCCATCTTTGCCGTTAAGCAGTCCAGAAAAGTGTTGTTTCCAGATCCTCTGCACTAACTGCGTGTCTACCACCATATTTCCACTCTTGTCTCAGCAGGCTTCCGTTCTGGCCTTATCCCTGGGTAGATTGCCTCACCCTTCGGTAGAACTTTCGAAAACCCCCCTACCACTACAGTCTTCAGTCTTCAATAGACTCAATCGCCTTCTTGCATGCTCTCTCTTTTTCCTTCTAAGAAGTTAGCGTTCCTCCCTTTGTTTATGCCCGTAGAGCTCCCAGGCTGTTCTCTCAGCAGCTTTGGTTCTTGATTGCATCATTGATTGGTAGGCGTCACTCTTGGCTGCTTGTGCCAGCCAGAATTCTTCATCGAACCAAGGGTTTCGTTGTGGTCGCCTTGTGAAACCCAGCACATCAGTGGCTTCTGATGGTTTGTTGGCAGTGTTTCCACTCGTCCTCTGCAATTGGTGCTGGTGGTGGGGTTGCTGGAAGGTTGAGGGAGACTTGGTCAGCAAAGGTTCGGGCGATCTCTTGTGATTTTAACTTCTCGACATCAAATCTTTTCACAGCATCCCCTCGGCGTTGTTGCGTCATAGATATCCGTATACGTACTTGAGTTACAACCAAGTATTGGTCCGAGTCAAGCATGCCTGCTTGTATCTTTCGAAAAAGTTATCTAGATAAGAAATAAAATAAATTTAGTGGCCTGACAGTTCTTAGATGACCTGGGTCTAGTGACTTACATGTCAAAATTGCGAGTCTTTTTGATGAAATAATTTAGGTACCTATTTGCATTTAGTATTTTGTCATCTATATTATTTCAAGTTATTATGACTTAATATTTTCTTACTTGTAAATTTAAAAACAAAATTATTCTGATGTCATTTTGGCAAAGATGTTATCGCAAACATTAAAGAATTGCATGAATTGTTTTAACTTTTCTATATTTACTCAACGAGAAAATACATATTTTTCTTTTAATGTTACCACTCACTGGTTTCTGTAAATATGTGTGTTGATGTAGGATGATTTAGTTAACGAGACTTTTTTTCAAAGAAAATATTAATGTGACTGACAGCTGGCAAACAAATCATAAATCTTTTGTATTTACTTTTAGTTGTGAAATAAGAAAATCATCATCGACGAATAACTTGTCATAAATCTTTTTAAACAGCAACTAACTCATTCAAGAGGTCGCGTTGTAAGAACAAATAAAATTAGAAAAATACAGACTTAGTTTTTTCTTTCAACAGAACGGAAATATTTTATAATGAAATCATAAATAAAAATATTGTTTCTAAAAAGTGAACCTTGAGGATTCATAGTTAGAACATTTTTGTATGCAGTTCGTCTGCTAGGCGTCCGCTAGTTGGTTGCTAGGCGTCCATTAGGTATCCGCTAGACACCTGCTAGGCATCCGCTTGGTATCCGCTAGGCGTCCTCTATCCGTCCGTTAGGCGGCCGCTTGGTGTCCTCTTGGTATTTGCTAGGCGTCTGGGAAAATATATTGAAACATTTGCCCCAAGACTAACAAGTATATAAAAATCAGCTTTGATACTCTAACGTAAATTTCATGATTTTTTGGCACTTTTAAAAGTGTCTGGCTGGCATTGTGCCCCACTATAGGTCAAAATAAATTTATCATAAATTTCTTTAAATCATATACAAAAAATCAACTTTGATCCCTGATACCGTTTACCTAAATTTAATATTGTAAATAGAGGCGTATGCATTTTTTTATTTACCAGTATAAGAGTGCAAGGCAATTTGAGTCACAATTGAGGTGTAACCCATTTATCGTTTGCTTGTTTTTATTTAACCCAAAAAAATTCAAAATTATGAGCCCAAATTGCTCGTATTCATTGCGCAAGTCCACTCGTATCATGAGGAACTTGAATAGAGAACCAACAACTACTGATATTCCTCAATAAACTACGGGCAAATGGCATTTAATAATAATAAATTAGTAAAATACTTCATTTAAATTTGTATATCTAACAAAAATGTGAGTTCTTATTCTCTCCAAGCTTAGAATAAATTAATAACCAGAATTTATTTTATCATATTTATCACAAATCCGATTATACTCGTTCATTATTAATAATCTTCTTTTTAACGTGTGTTAGAAATTCTCTGCTGCTATAGAATTGGTTAGAACTTTTTTGGCTTTCTTTATAATGATCTAACCTTAATTTAAAAAGTAATTTATAACGCTAATGTCAATTGCACGTTAATACTTTGTCTTGGCTAAAGAAAAGACTAATGAAATTCTCTTTCAGATTTTAACGAAAGAAAAGGCCTTGATTGTTTAATAACGTAAAACAACGGTTTGTTGTTATTAAAGAACCGTTTGATGTTGAATTAACAACAGATTGAATTTATTTAAAGAGAATAGAATGATTAATTTCATAAAATTGATTCTTAGATAAATTAATACATTCTGGAAAAAATCTTCATTCTTTTATTTCTTTAGGTTAATTCGTGTGTAGGAATAGAAATGATACCTGAGTAAAATGGGTGCTACCATCCATCAAATGATAAATTTTATCAAAATCAGTTACAAAAATCAAAATCTGAGTTTTTAACGATTTGGATAGCTTTTTCAAGGGCTATATGTATCACTTTTGTTGAGAAATTTTTCTTATATGGCCAGTTAAAAATATATGACACACTACACTCCGCATAAGACTCTCACGGATACTGCAACATTTTTAAACGAAACTTTAATTGTTTAGTGGGGAGGTATGTAACATTCCTCGACTGTTAACGAAGAAAAAAAATATTCCTCTGTTTAACGATATTTATCTTTGGCAGAAATTTTGTTGACGAGATCATCGTATACTCAACCCTTTTAACTTTTAAATCAAGATTAAGGGCACTTAATATATTTCCTGACTTAAGAGCATCCCTATTGAAAGACCATACTATATGGGATCAGGCGGTGGCGGATTTAAGGAGGGGCTATAGGGGCTTAAGCCTCCCCCCCTGCAGATGATTCCAAAGAGAGTTGGACAGAAAAAAAAAAACAAGAGTGGGGTAACAAAATTTACAGATGTGTTTTTTCCCAGCCCTAATAGTCCGGGACAGTTTTTAGTGCATTATTTACTCGTTGATCAGGTTATTCCGATGGTTCAATTTGTGAGTGAATATCACCTTAAGGGACCGGTTACAACTAAGTAGCGGGACAACGCTTGCACAGAGCGTTTGCAACATGCAAAAAAACACAATAATAAACGTATGTGCTCGTCATTGATCTTTTGTTTGTTTGTTAATTTGTACCAAACAATGTCAAAAAAGTAAGGCTTACACTCGTTCATCGGGATAATATACCGCTTACACGCCCTAAAAAGTAGGCAATTTTGTTTTTCGAACTTCGATCGTTGGCACCTTTATTGACATTGACGTTGCACTTCTTCCTGATTGTTTGAGCTAAGATAAAAACACTGAAATTCTTTCAATATAAATCCGGTCAGGAAACCGAATTTCGTGCGCTTTTTGGCGGGGATTGGAACTCATTCCTTACATATTAAGTATGAAATTAAGCTTGGGAGTCATTTTCGTAATCCTGTCGCTTGGACGCCATTTTCAAAACTGGCGCTAAATCGGTGGAAAATGGAATATTAAAAAAAAAACTTGGAAAATTTCCACGATCAAAATAACGATTGATGTTTTATAAGAAAGAAAGATGCGCCCCATTGGTTAAAATGTCAGTGTTGTCACTTTTCGGGAACATACTTTTCTTGATGTCAACGGTTGGAACCTCCACTTTTTTGATAATTCATAATATTTTGAACATGAAAAAAATGCGGAAACACCTCCAGATGCCAAACGCCTGTTAGGAAATAAAAATTCATATTTTAAAAATAGGTATTGAGTAGGCGAAGCTTAGGTGAAAATTTCAATGATGCCACTTTTTAAGGAGATACTTTCTTTTGATGTCAAAATGTGGGTCTTCCAATTTGTTTGGTAGATTTTAACGTGAAAAATGTTGCAGAAACACCTTCAGACATCATACTTGTGTTGGAAAAATAACGCTAAATGTCTTAAGAGAAAAGTTTTAATTTGACGTACTTTGGAGTAAAATGACAGTAATGCCACTTTTCGGGAACATACTTTTTTATATCAAAGGGAGGAATTTTAACTATTTTGGTAATTTTTAATACTTTAAGGACTTCAACATTCGGAACTGGCCTATTCTTGAAATGCAAAACACGCAGAAAATTTGGATCCTTACTGCAAGTTCCTAGCATGATTGGTTCCTTAGATACAGTGAAGTTGGCAGGTCAAGGACCTAAATTTTTAATCTAGCCTAACGTTAAAATGCGAAAAAGTTGCAAATTTGGAGCCTTACTACAAGTTCCTAACATGCTTGGTTCTTGAGATACACGATGTGACCTGCTAACTTCACTGCAAAATCGGAAATAGTAATGCAAAAAAACTGCAAAGAATGCAAAAAACAGCAAATTCCTGTCAGGGTCTCATTTGCCCATTTGCGTGGGTGAAAGTTGCCCTGCTAACTTCACAGGCATATCACCATATGGGAAAAATTACCAGCTCCCATGTATTTTCCTCATTTTCATGTGTTGAGAGAGATTTGGAGAAAATGATTGAGTGTTTTTTTAAAAGATTTGTCCAAGGGAGCACCGATCCGTCCTCCACTGCCAAATCCTAGAGCCCCTAGCTGCTGGGCTCAGGTGCCATATGCCTTAACTAACGCATCCATAAATCCATTGTTGACCTAAAGACATTAGAAAAGGCAAAATAAAATACTTAAATAGGAAAAAAGGCATTTATTAAGAAAAGCTAATATTAGCATAAAGTTCAATTATAGTTGCATTGAACTACAAACAGCTTTTTAAAGTTTTCAGGTTTCTACGATTTTCCGTTAAAAACGCCTTGAAGGAGCTATTTAGTTCAGCAAAAACGAATGGAACCTATTTAAAACCCTAAAAATCCATTCACGTCAACGTGTTTGAGAAGTTTGGATTTGACGTCACCAGTTTTAAGTCCTGTATTTGCATTTAAAACCAAAAGCATTTACCTAATTTTCGTTGGTTTTCTTTAAAATTGAGAGCACTTGCCATATGAAAACAATAGCTTTGTTTCTTAAAGAAGTAAATTTCCGAAAAAGTGTGGAACGTTTTGGTGGCAATTGTTTGCAAAATGTTTGTTAGTATCTGACATCTAACGGACGTAACCATGGGGTGTGACAGACTAAAGAATTTCTGCCCAAGGAAATTTGTTTGGGTAGAATTTGTCAGGAAAGATAAATGTTTGACTGGTGAGCACTCTCTTCTGCCCAAAACAAACTAATATTATTGAAGTGTTGAACAAAAATTTGACAAATGGTAGCACTGGCCATTTTCGTCAATGTTTTGAACAAAGCTAATGTAAGTAAATTAATAAAAAAGAGGTACGTACACAGACATTCAAAACTACCCTTTGTTGTATTCATCTTGCAAAACAATTAACTTTGAAACTGAAAAACAGAAAAAAAAGTAAAAGGCCAAAAAGGGCACTAACGGGTAAAAAAGGTAAAATAAATTATATATTTTTGGAATCAGGAGGACATGAAACGTATTTGTATAAAGTCAATACTTTCATGCGATAACGCATAAAAAAGGCAAAGCTAGCAAAATTCCATCCCTGGCTAAACTTAATACGGGTTCCTAATAACGGTACTTTAAGTATTTCTTATACTATCTTCTTTAAAATTACGTCTGGAAAGCGCTTTCGAATTTCAATAAAATTATATATTTTTGGAATCAGGAGGACATGAAACGTATTTGTATAAAGTCAATACTTTCATGCGATAACGCATAAAAAAGGCAAAGCTAGCAAAATTCCATCCCTGGCTAAACTTAATACGGGTTCCTAATAACGGTACTTTAAGTATTTCTTATACTATCTTCTTTAAAATTACGTCTGGAAAGCGCTTTCGAATTTCAATCACGTAAAAGTATAAATTAATTTCCACAATTTTTTAGCATTTTGAAAAAATCAAATGGCAACCTTTTGACTGCAGCAACCCTGTCAGATTATGTCTGTTCGCGTACTTCCCAAAACTACGAATTTCTACTAATTTTATTTTTTTCATATGAGCTTTGACAGAACTTTGGGCTAAATTCGTAGAAATTCGTTGTTTTGGGAAGTACGCGAAGAGACATATTGTGTTTTGTATTTTGACAATCCCAAATCAGGAATAGGTACACACAGTTGTAGACTTGTTTTTAGTGGGTTCAGCATTCAGAACACAGAACACACACACTAAGAGTCCTTATAGCACTGATACTATAGTTACATAGATATCGCACGCAGAGCAAATAAAAATGACTACTTTTTTATCGTAGGATGTTGAGCTACATCCCAGTTATATCAATATTGTGTAAGTTATGGACCACATATGATGTTAAAAAGATAGCTGTGCTTATAGGCTATTACGTGGAAGGGTTCTAACTATTGAAATTAATTTTGGCCGAAAATCTACTCAATTCACCCATGCGTTTCTGAGAGAAGGGTCACACCGGCAACTTTTCAATATTTTTGGTATAATTTGGAAACAAAGCCGAAATTGACAATTTAACATTTTTTGTTCCAACTTAAATTTTCTATCAAAATGAATTGTTTAAAAAATTTAATGAAGATAAAGTTGAAAAGGACCAACATAAAAAGATTTGAAAAATCAAAGATTTTTAATTTTTTTTCGGAATTGTGCATAATTTTTTTCGGAGCAAAGATAGGCTCAAGGCATTATTTAACAAAAAAATTAAAGACTAAAATCTTAAAAATGACATGTTTAAAAAGTAGTTTTTATTAAAAACTGACAATGATATAGCCATTCAAACTTTACCATTTTAATTTTACTTGCAGTTCAGTTGTACCTATAGAAATTGAAAAAAAAGAAATCACACTATACTTACATCACATACCAGACTGTATCAATTGAATCTGTAATTAATGCTGCACCATGTGTTTGAAAGAAAAAAAATGCTAACTCAATTTTGAAATAAATCATTCCATAATAATTAAAAGAAGAACGAAAAATGGGCGTTTACACTCAGACCTCCTTTTTTAAATTATTTGCTTATATCAGCCCACCTAAAATGAATTTGATAACTAACTTTCTTTTAAAATGTTAACTTTTTAACTATTTATTAACTGTCTTGCCTTCAATAAACAATTTCACCATCTTACAAAATCAATGCATCATTGAAATGGTGGGAGTGTAAAGCCATTAAAAAAAAAACCATTGATTTTAAATAATTATTTAATACCTTATTTGAACTGTTCAAAAAATAAAAGAATATGGCTACAATTTAGGACAGAAACAAAAACCACCATCACCATTTCATCATTTATACTTGCTAGACAAAAAAATGAACTGATTCAGGATCTTTCGAGTTTTATTCATTAAAGTTGCTTATTGGGAGTATATTTTTAGGTACCTATTTACTGTACAATGATAAATGTACCTATATCTTTAACGTATTACAAATAAAAAAGAGTGAAACTATAAAAACAGTGTGAATCGATTGTTTTCAACCGGCATTATAAATCAATCAATCAATCAATTTCTCCAAAGATTTGGTTTAAGCTTTAACAACCATTTAATCAGCAAAAATTTCTAAAACTATGCCTCAATCATTTAAATTTGCAAAAAAAAACTTCAAAAATAAAAAAGAAAAAAACCTTATGTACCTACATCATCATTACATTGCCTTTCTATTTCAAATGTCTATCATATCAACTATATTGTTTAATAATAGCAAAGTTCTCATATCAGCTCTTTTGTTTCCATTAAATTCAAAACAAATACTCGTATTCGTGAAGAAAAAACTAATAAAACTACATTTATGCTATGTCATTAACGGACGGACCTTCTTTGTATATTTTTATTACTGACTATTTTTTTTTGCCAAGGGTAATGATGTGGGTTCCATTAAAATATTTTTGCACAATCTTCTTCCTCTTTGAAATTACTTTCAAATCAATCAAAGACAAATAATAATAAAAAAAAACAGAGAAAAGCTGTGCGGTGCAAAGAATGTTTTACAACTTAATTTCACTAAATTACATTTCACCGTTCATTTAATAAACATTCATAGTGCTATTATAGAATTATGTTATTGTTAGCTCTGTTATATCGTATCTCCTTTCTTATATGATGTTATAAACAGTTAGATTGCATTGATGATAGATATTAATTACACCATTCACAATTTACACTCTACACACTATATTCAACTTCAATGAACTCTTGATATGAATAATATTATTGAGCAGGGATGGTATTTTAGTATTTTATATTTTATTGTTTTTAGTGAAAAAAAAAAGTTTTATTAGACAACAGTACATTTCGGAGACACATTTCCTGTGATTTTTACCGCATTCGTCCAAGATTTTTTTGGTGTTTTCTATCATCGTAATATCATGTTTGATTGGCATTCGTCCAAGATTTTTACCAGTTTTCCTGTGGCTTTTTACCAGTTGAACTGTGATTTCAACCGGTTTGTCCGAGTTTTTTACCAGTTATACTTAGATTTTAATCACCTTTACTGTGATTTCTACCGGATTCGTCCGAATTTTACCAATTTACTGTGATTTTCATCGTTTTCGTCTGAGTTTTTTTTACCAGTTGTACTGAGTTTTTAACCATTTTTACTGTAATTTTTACCGAATTCGTCCAAGATTTGTACTAGTTTTACTGTAATTTTCCGAGATATTTACCAGTTTAACTGTGATTTTTACTGGATTCGTCTGAGATTTTTACCAGTTTATTGTGATTTTTACTAGATTCATCCGAGATTTTTATCAGTTGTACTGAAATTTTTACAAGTTTTAATGTGATTTTTACCGGATTCGTTTGAGATTCTTAGCAGTTTTTCTGTGATTTTTTCCGTATTTTTCTGTTATTTTAACTAGATTTTTACCAGTTTAAAGAAAGATGTACCAGTTTTACTGTAATTTTACTGGATTCATCCGAGATTTTTACCAGTTGTACTGGGATTTTTACCAGTTTTACTGTGATTATTACTGGTTTCATCCGAGATTTTTACCAGTTTTACTGTGATTTTTACCGGATTCGAGTTCGTTCGAGATTTTTATCAGTTTCACTGTTATTTTGCCGAATTCACCCGACATTTGTACCAGTTGAACTGTGACTTTACCGGATATGTCCGAGATTTTTATCAGATTTACTGTAATTTTTACCGGATTTGTCCGAATTTTTGCCAGTTTTACTCCGATTTTCATCGGATTCGTCCGAGTTTTCTACCAGTTGTACTGAGATTTTTACCGAATTCAACCAAAATTTTTATTGTTTTACTGCAATTTATACCTGGGCTCTCCAATATTCTCACCAGTTTTATCCGCTCATTTCACTGGATTCTACACGTGATTCGTGTTACATGGGATGAACATATCTTTAATAGAGTGCAAGCTCCCGTGGATAAGAGCAAACAGCAACAAAATGAATCTGCCGTATGCAACACAGAAAGGCTAACTAGCTAAGAGGTAATTGTAAAAAGAGTTTTAAGATTTAAAACGCAACAAAGATAGACTTAGGTTTCTACTATGACTTCCGATTCGCCGAGTCGAACGTGCGACTCAACTCGAACTGTTGCCATTTCAAAAATTAAAACTGCAATTTTGTTCAAAGTCACCAAAATTACAGTTCGACATCGTCGATAGAGGCGAACGTTTGCTGAAAGTATTGAATGATATTCAAATTTTCCAAATTTTACCCATTTAAAGGCGAACTCAATTTAGCCAAGTCGTAAACGGTAATGCCACGTAGTCACATTCGAACGTTCGACTCGGCGAATCGCAAGTCATAATATGTGCCAAAGTTATGTACTTCTTAAGAAAGAACTCTGGGAAGCCGGTGAGCCTTAGGCAAAAGGCATATCACAAATATGTCAACGTTTTAATCAAATCTAAATAATGCCTGTCAAAATGGTATTTTTCATGACGTCTGTCAGTTTATGAGTCCGCATGTCTGTGCGCTTAAGCGTCTGTACGTCTATGCGTCAGTTAAACATCGAGCTAGAAATTAAAGACCTGAACCAGTTTGCTTCAAATTTGGCACCGAGTATTTTATGTGAAGACAAAAATTAAGTTTTTGTTCAAGCTAAATTAAGGCGAATAGCTTCCAGTTTTTTTCAAATTTTCTGAAAAATAAGCTTTTGAAACCCTCGATACATGCTTCCCCCCAGTGGACGGATAAGAGTTTTTTCAATTAATATGAGTATACCAAAGTAAGCATCACTCCAAAATTCTGAGTTTTTCAGTCTCGTGAAATAGCTATAACTCTAGCATTTGGTCTATAATTTTTATTTATTTCTTAGTACTTTTTCCACAATTTTCCGTTCACATTGTGTAATTGTATTTAAAAAGACTGAAAAGTATTTTATTTCTTGAACATAGTCACATGATGTGAGGAGGGGAAGGTAAAATATAAGAGGGAGGACGAAAAATCTTAGTCAACGAAAGTTAAAAGATTGAGATTGAGTGAGAAGATGATTTATCAAAATATATGCAAAATATTATGGTAGCGTGGTGTTTTGCAGAGCCAGGGAGGCAAGAGCGCCTCACGTCCCCCCCCCCCCCTAAATGCAATCCTCTGCAGCTATTTTTGGTTTTGAATTAGAAAAACAAGTTCCTACGATCGAGTCGTATACATTTTGTGTGTATAATTATGGCTGCAAATCTATTACTTTCGTATTAAAATGCCTTCCCTGCTCATTTCTATGTACATATTTGTTTGATAGAAAGACACTCAGACGTAGAGTCAAGCTAAAGAGGTGGCAAAGTGTGAAATTAAGATTTATTCTTTATTTTATTTTTTTTTTGCGTTACGTTGTTGGTTACAAAATCATTCTTAGGAAATTAAATCTTAGATGAAAAAAAAAATATAAAAAAAAATTGTAAATCCCATCGATCCATAAAGAGTTTTAAGCACAACAAAAAATCTTAATGCTTCCAGACATGAAGTCATGGTAATCGAGCAAGCGGAAATCCTAAGGCTTTAGCAAAAAAAAAAGTAAAAAAAAACACACAAAAACAAAGCCTGAAGGGGTAGAAAAAAATCATTAAGACAACGGACCCTATATAATACTGATAAATTTGATTTCTTAAATATTTCCAAAATGAGTCACTCCCTTGCGAGAGAGAGAGTTTTGGAATGTAAACTTTTATTTTTTATTTCCAAGAAATCATCTTGGGAGCTTGGGAGTGAAGTATTTCTTCTTAGAAGTTTAATTTTATTTTTGAGTGGCACTATGTTGTTAAGTCATAAATGCAATATTCAAAATCTACAAACATATTTGAAACATAGTTCGTTATACTTTAAGCAATTATGTATAAAGCATAGGCGGCCGTAGAGGGGGGCAAATGGGGCACTCTGGAAAATATCACGCTTCGAACATAGTTTTTTTCTATGGAATTTCGACAAAACCTTGTCTTTTTTCTGTCCCAGACCATGATTTTCCCCACCCAGAAACTGAAAACAATCATATCAGGTGTATGTTATAAGGTGCAATATGTAGCTCCGTGAAATAACTCCCCAATGAAATAACTATCCAATGAAATAACTCCCCAATGAAATAACTACTCAATGAAATAACTCCCTAATGAAATAACACCCCACACTAAAAATGAAATAACTCCCCAAAATTTGTATTTGGAAAGATTTTCCTAACTCTTATTTCAAAATGCAAAAACTCCTCAATTTGGGGAGTTATTTCATTATTATCATAGTTTGGGAAGTTATTTCGTTGGAGAGTTATTTCACACCGCAATGTTCACAAATTTACTTCATAATTTGTAACGGAATTGGTGTTCCTAGTTCACGTGTGCGATCTTATGCAATTTCTTGAATATCCGTAAGCCCACAGGATCCTTAAGGATACCCAAGAAAGTGAAACTAGGTCGTCCAGTCGGCTGAGTGCTGTAGGCACGCTAGCGAATGCCATTTGAGCTAGCTCGTCGGAAGGGTGGGATCTTGCAATCGCCACTGGACCGCCGTATACTTTTTAACGTGCCTAATAAAAATCGACTAATACGAAAAACCACAAGCTACTAACAATAATCAATATCTCAATCAACAAAATCTTCAAGATTGGAACTTTAGATGGGATCAGTTCCTAATAGTGGCCCTCCCACTGTAATCTACTCCAGGTAGATACTCCTCGGTTACCGCTCCACTTAATGTCTACCTGCGATAACCCCTAATGTAAAGTCAGAATAGACTAATCCTGACTTCTCTTCACGCCGTCTGCACTAACCCCTTTCATATCACTCCCCCAAGCTCACTTTCAAAAAACTTACTCAATTGACATCATGGATGCCATTAATACTCAAAATATCAATTAATCATAAATATGGTATAATTTTATTCAGTAAATAAAATCCTAAATACGAAATAAAAACTCATTCAATCTTAATCTTATCATTCTAGGACAGTTCGATTTAAATCATTAAATCGAACTGTCCTAGAATGATAAGATTAAGATTGAATGAGTTTTTATTTCGTATTTAGGATTTTATT
Organism: Dasysyrphus tricinctus; assembly: GCA_963921185.1. Classification (NCBI taxonomy): domain Eukaryota; kingdom Metazoa; phylum Arthropoda; class Insecta; order Diptera; family Syrphidae; genus Dasysyrphus; species Dasysyrphus tricinctus. The sequence continues at coordinate 249,852,791 of OY992531.1, read as the reverse complement.
TACTGAATAAAATTATACCATATTTATGATTAATTGATATTTTGAGTATTAATGGCATCCATGATGTCAATTGAGTAAGTTTTTTGAAAGTGAGCTTGGGGGAGTGATATGAAAGGGGTTAGTGCAGACGGCGTGAAGAGAAGTCAGGATTAGTCTATTCTGACTTTACATTAGGGGTTATCGCAGGTAGACATTAAGTGGAGCGGTAACCGAGGAGTATCTACCTGGAGTAGATTACAGTGGGAGGGCCACTATTAGGAACTGATCCCATCTAAAGTTCCAATCTTGAAGATTTTGTTGATTGAGATATTGATTATTGTTAGTAGCTTGTGGTTTTTCGTATTAGTCGATTTTTATTAGGCACGTTAAAAAGTATACGGCGGTCCAGTGGCGATTGCAAGATCCCACCCTTCCGACGAGCTAGCTCAAATGGCATTCGCTAGCGTGCCTACAGCACTCAGCCGACTGGACGACCTAGTTTCACTTTCTTGGGTATCCTTAAGGATCCTGTGGGCTTACGGATATTCAAGAAATTGCATAAGATCGCACACGTGAACTAGGAACACCAATTCCGTTACACAGGTGGCGCCCAACTATGGGGCAAGAATTTTGTTGCAATTTAGACGGTTTTAAAACCTCAAAAACCATTTACTTAAATTTTCAATTTTTAGCCTTTTCAGATTTTTAAATTTTATACCTAAACCATTTACACCTTTTTTTTTATTTTTCAAGAATTTTAAGAAATTTTAATATGAATCAAGTAGGATTTGTCCGGTTGTAAAGTTTATAAAACAGAACTTCGAGAAGCAAAGTCCACGAAGGTTTATAGAGAAGTTTGAATCTTTATTAGGTTGAATCAGTGTCCTGAGATTCGCGTATAAATATATTACCAATTTTTCAGATTAGCATTGATAGAACAATAAAGTTTTTATTTTGGGTAGAGAATTAGCTAGGGGGATTTCATCGGACGACCGGGAGATATCGGATCAGTCAGACCACGTCTCCGTCCGCAGCGCCCGGGTAATGTCCCAGCTTATTTAGAAATTTGGCATTGAGCTTAAGAAAAACAAATACAAAATTTCCCCAACGAAAAATAAAGCTAATAATATCACAAAGATACAAGTGCAGTGTATCCTAGAAATATTTTGTAGTTTTTGTTTCTTAAGTTTAATTTTCTTTTTGGCGACCATAGGAGATGTGTTTGGTATTCGAATATCTCTATGCAAGCGTCCAGAAAGGAATTTTTTTTAAAAGAAACAAGAAACTACAAGTATATACATAATTAACAAACGACAATCTTCATTTTACTATATCTTTTCACCGTCAAGCTTTCCCAAGGTTTTCACTTTTTCCAAGCTCCAATATTTATGAATTTTTGGACATACCTACACATTTTTTTTTTAGAAATTTTTGTTTGATATCGAGATTTTTTTTTTTTATTTTTTACATAAACCATTTTTGTTTGTGTTGAGTTAAAATCCAAACACATAACCCAGCTTTTATTAAATTTTGTTCTTAGAAGAGCACATTTATCCAAAAAGTTACGACCTTGAAATCGAAACAATACAATGCCACCAAAACAGCCAGCTCTTAGTCGCAATGTGCGAAAAAATATTAATGAGAATGATGATCAGAATACCTCGCGTAATAACCCTGTAAATAATGCAGGGGAACAAGAAAACACTGATACCATCCCATCTGGGTCAAATCAGAACAACCTTTCTCAGGATGAAAAGCTTACGCGGTATATACAGAACATAGTTACAGCATCCATAGGGTTAAGTAGGGCTGAAGATCTTCAGAGGCGTCAAGCGGAATATGAAGCCGAAAGGTTAAGTCTACGTAAACAAATAGTTTTAGACGTGAGAGAAGAACTCAGAGCTTTTCGCGTTGCCTCTGGTCCAGTAGTTCAACCTTCTACAGATGTTGGCACCTTAAATACTAACAGATTTCTAAATGAAATCAGATTTCAAAACGACGATGACCCAAATCATAATGAAAACGAAAATCAAAATCAAAATCGAAGTCAGATTCAAAGCCCAAGGGAAATTGACAACGGAAATCAAAATAGACCTCAGAGTGAAGCTCACGAAAGTAGTCGAGAAGAATTAGACTTTCATCCCAGTGAAAATTTCCAGAACTTTATGAACCAACTCGATGGTTTAAACCTCAATCCAAGTTCGAGCAATCGGGTTTCAAATCCCAGCAACCAAATTTCGAATCCAACTCAATGGACTCGACCAATAGATTTCAAGAAATGGGGGCTGAAGTTCGATAATGAAAAAATGTCAATTGAAGATTTCCTTTTTAGACTTAATCGTCTAAAAACTTGTTATAAGGTCTCATGGGATGACATTTTTCTTCATTTCCAAATCTTTGTGGCAGGTGAAGTCGAAACCTGGCTTTGGATTTATTTAAAAGCCAATCCTGGTGCTACCTGGAGACATTTAGAACTTGCTCTTCTAGAGCAATACAAAAGACTTGAGACTGACACCGAAATTTCACGTAAGATGTTTGACCGACGTCAAGGTCAGACTGAAACCTTCGATAGTTTCTATTTGAACATTATGAAACTAAATTCACGTTTACAAATACCTAAACCACCTCATGAAATGATAGATCTTATCAAACAAAATGTTAAGAGAAGAACCGGGGAATTGTTGATAACGTTTTCCACGAAAAGCCTTCCGGAAATGGTTTACGTATGTCGAACCATCGAGAAACGTATAAACCAATATGAAAGTTTGAGAACAAAATCATTTCCGGTCACGAACTCTACTGTAAGACCAAAGGTTAATGAGTTAGATTTGCAAGACAAAGAAACTCAAGATTTTAACGCTGTTGAGGCAGTTTCGCAGCAGAAAAACTTTAATATATATATTTGCTGGAACTGCAAGTCTAAAGGCCACATTTATAAGTACTGTCCTAGTCCGCAAAGGAACCTATTTTGCTTCCGGTGTGGGTTAGAAAACACTACCTCACCTAAATGTCCAAAGTGTACGGGAAACCGGAACCGGGGCAATCCAACCGGGGAGTTTTGCCCTCCACTAGTGAACCCGGAACAGAAACAAACATAGAAAATTATAAACACCCATATAAATTAAATACACCTGCCAGTTCATACCAAAAACGACCTGATTTCCAAAATGCAAACTCACCAGACAATTCTAGAGACAGTAAACTAGATTTGAATTCTCATTCAGATATCCAAATTCTTAAAAGACCACTAGTCAAACCTGATGGAAGTCATAGTGAACCATGTCCGAAACTAGATCAAAAACCTTCACTACACGATAGGTTGGTAAATTATTATCATGTACGTGATCTTATTTTTAAAACACCTTCAAAACGTATTTTAAAACTTAGGGATAGATTCAAACAAAAACGCGAAGCACATCAAGCCATTTGTGCGACCAAGCTTTGTTGCGGCGATGACCTAAGGCCCTACGCAAACGTAATGATTTTTGGCAAAAAGATGCTCGGTTTGTTAGACAGCGGAGCAAGCATTAGCTGTCTTGGTGCCGGATGTCTCGACCTTGTAAAATCTGAGGGGATTTTGTTTAAATCGTTTAATTCTAAGGTAAAAACTGCAAGTGGTCAAACTCAGTCGATAGTAGGTGAACTTTCAACATTAGTAACATACAAAGGAGTTTCAAAAGAAATTTTGCTGTACCTAGTGCCCTCATTAGAGCAATCATTGTACTTAGGGGTACATTTTTGGAAATCCTTTGAAATTGCACCACATATCATTTCGGAACTTTCTTCTGTAAATAGTTTTTGTGATTCAAATGCCCACGAACTTACTTCAGATCAAACAAATAAACTTGAGAATGTTATAGGCTTGTTTCCGTCCGCAGCCAAATTTGGGCTCGGAAAAACAACGCTGGAGGAACATATAATAAATACAGGTGAGGCCGAGCCCGTGAAGCAACGTCATTACCCGGTCTCTCCAGCGGTTCAAGCCCTGATATATGAAGAACTTGATAGAATGCTTGCCTTAGGAGTCATAGAGGAAAGTCAGAGCGCCTGGAGCTCGCCCATGGTCCTAGTGCAAAAACCCGGGAAGAATAGATTATGCCTCGACTCGAGAAAAGTAAACAAGGCAACGAAAAAAGATGCATACCCTCTACATCATGTCGATGGCCTACTAAGTCGCCAGACAGATACTCATTATATATCCACGGTGGACTTAAAGGACGCGTTTTGGCAAATACCTCTGGAGAGAGCCTCGAGGGAAAAGACCGCGTTTACCGTGCCTGGCCGACCCTTATATCAGTTCACGGTCATGCCATTTGGTCTTTGCAACGCTGCTCAAAGGCTTTGCAGACTTATGGACAAGGTGGTGCCACATGAACTGAGACAACACATATATGTTTATTTGGACGATTTGTTAGTGGTTTCGTCGACTTTTGAAGAACACATGAATATCTTAGCTAAGCTTGCGACGCTTTTGAAAAATGCGGGATTAACAATTAATCTAGCCAAATCAAAATTTTGTTTAAAGAGTTAAAGTTTTTAGGCTTTATTATAGGGGGCGGATGTATACAGACGGATCCAGATAAAGTATCTGCGATTAGGGATTTTCCCATACCAAAAACAGCAAGGCAAGTAAGACGATTTTTAGGTTTGTCTGGGTGGTATAGGCGATTCGTCAATAACTATTCGTCACTAGCAACACCATTGACAGATACTCTTAAAAAGTGTAAATCTTTCAACCTTACACCAGAAGCTTTAAAAGCTTTTGAGGAACTAAAACAGGCATTAACATCAGCTCCAATTCTCGTAAACCCAGACTTTAAAAAACCATTTAAAATACTTTGCGATGCGTCCACTACAGGAGTAGGTAGTGTTTTATGTCAAGAAGACGAAAACGGGGTCGAAAGACCGATATATTATTTTTCCCATAAGCTAACATCAGCACAACGCAATTATAGCATTACTGAGCTTGAGTGTTTAGCAGCGGTTCTTGGGGTGGAAAAGTTTCGCTCATACGTGGAGGGACAGGAATTCACAATAGTTACGGATCACGCCAGTCTGAGATGGCTAATGAGCCAAAAAGACTTGAATGGCCGTTTAGCACGATGGAGTCTTCGACTTCAACGTTTTTCCTTCGAAATACAACACAGGAAGGGATCCCAAAATGTAGTTCCAGACGCGCTTTCGCGAGTCTATAGTGTCGATGAGTTAAAAACAGAGAATATAGGGACAAATGGTTCAGAAGTTCTTCACGTTGATCTTAAAGATCTAGCTTTCAAGTCCGACGAATATGAGGACTTAATCAGGACTATAAAGAAAAACCAAGACCAGTTACCTGACCTTCGTGTGTCCGACTGTTTTGTCTATAAGAAGGTAAAACCCTGTACAGGTAACCCTATTGAAGATGACTGTGTATGGAAGCTCTGGATACCGTCCAAGCTGACAACCAGTTTGATTCGTTTAGCACATGAACCTCCTCGCGCATCTCATGGGGGGATAGCCAAGACGTTGTACCGTCTCCGCGACCGTTTTTACTGGCCTAATATGGCGGCTCAAGTTAAAACGTTCGTTGGAGATTGCAACGTCTGCAAGACCTCTAAAGCGACTAATTCCATTCTGAGACCGCCAATGGGTCAAGCCTTTAAAGTAGATAGACCTTTTCAGCATGTTTATGTGGATTTTTTGGGTCCATACCCAAGGTCTAGACAAGGAAATATTCACATAATTGTGTGCCTGGACCAACTCACGAAATTCGTCCTAGTTAAAGCCATCAGAAAAGCTACAGGTCAAGCTGCTGTTAAATTTTTGGAAGATGAAGTATTCTCGATATTCGGAGTACCCGAATCTTTATTATCTGATAATGGTAAGCAATTTATCGGAAAAGAATTTTCGAAATTTCTAACGAGCTATGGTACAAAGCATTTAAAAACAGCTTCATATGCACCTCAATCAAACGCCAGTGAACGAGTCAACCGCTCGATCCTTGCCGCGATTCGGTCATACATAGGTTCAGACCAATCACATTGGGATCAGCATCTTCCTTCCATAGTCAGTGCATTGCGTACTACCATTCATTCGGCGATTGGCATGTCACCTCACGAAGCCCTCTTTGGGCAGAGCAAGGTAGAGCATGGCTCTGATTATGAGATTCTTCGAAAACTTAAAAGTGTTAACAACCCCGAGTTCAATATAATACCCAAATCGGCCAAGATGAATATCATTCACAAAAGAATTAAAGAATCGTTAGCTCAGTCTCATAAAAATTATGAAAAAACCTACAATCTGAGAAGCAAAGGGCGGCTTTATAGAATAGGTGAAAACGTCTTCAAAAGGAATTTTATTCTAAGTGATGCCACAAAAAACAGAAACGCAAAGCTATGTCCCAAGTTCGTACCAGCTATAGTGAAGAATATTGTAGGAAACAGTTTATACGAACTAACTGACGCAAATGGAAATAGTCTTGGGGTAGTACATGCTAAGGACATACGGACATAGAGTAGAATTGAGTTCAGTACTTAAAGTAAAACCATTTCCTTTGCAAGCGAATAAGCTGCCTCTTTTCTTTCCCATTTCTGGTATAAAATACCAAAAAATTGAAAAGTTGTGTATAGGCCTACCCCTAAGAACCTTTTTTTTTAGTTGCATACAACTATTTTAATTTCTTTCTTCACTTTACTTCATACATGCGAACTGAACTCTGCCACCGATAAAAGTTCATTCCAATTATATATCGATTTTGCGTTATCGATTCGTGATTCATTTTCACATCGTGGCAGCTGACTAGCCAGGCCGGCGACATGGCTCCCATACTTCCTTTTTGAACAGACCACCAACCTGCCAAGATCACCGAACTGCAATTGTCAGCTGCCACGATGTGAAAATGAACCACGAATCGATAACGCAAAATCGATATATAATTGGAATGAACTTTTATCGGTGGCAGAGTTCAGTTCGCATGTATGAAGTAAAGTGAAGAAAGAAATTAAAATAGTTGTATGCAACTAAAAAAAAAGGTTCTTAGGGGTAGGCCTATACAAATTATTCTTATACATATCACCTCTAATTCGTAATAAAACCTTAACTTTTACAGTCTCAAGCGGTACTAAACTTAACATATAAACTTCAACAAAAGATGCCAATTTTCTAAGGTGTACATTTTTAGAACCTCTTTCATGGTTGATTAAAAAAAAAACAAAAACTTTTATTCTTCCCGCCATCTCAACAACTTATTCGCTTGACAGACTGAAATTTTTAATTCCAAGAATGAATTATAAAAGATTTATAATGCCCTAGTTAAGGTAGATCCAATATATCTTTAGTACGAGTATACCTTTACTTATACTCCTAGAGTCTCGTAAGGGCTCTCCAATATCCCATTTAACACACATGACATCATTCTATCACGATTAATGATTTATTGCTGACAGCACTCTGACATGTGATCTCAGATCCGATATTGTTATATCGTTTGTAACAAAAACAAAAAAAAGTTTATTTATATTCAGACGTATCCAATGTTTTTTAGTGTTTTTTTTTTCCTCTGTTTTTGTGCCTTCGATTATTTTGCCTTTTGGAATTCAACAGTCTCTACTTTGATTCTATTTTTAATTTAAATTGAGACAAGAACCTACATTATATGAGATGTTGTAAGATTGTTAAGGAAAACATCAAAAATAAAATTTAACGAGGTGAAGAATGTAGTTTATGGTCTTTTAGTCTAGGACTCTTATACATATGTCCATAACGACTCAGAAGGAGTATGTATAGTTTCATGTTAAAGTTTATCCTTTCTTGGAACTATTTAAAATTCTTTAATAATGTCTTCAGATAAGGTTGGAGGTAGGAGTTCTTTTTTTGCAAGTCTTTCTGTAACAAGAAATATTTTTATTTCATTAGAGGCTACATTAAGTGAAACGAGGACTGAAGTGATGTTGTCAAAATGCAGATTAGAAGATTAATTTATTATTAAATAGTTTGTAATTAGGAGAAGTTTATTTTCAATAAATATTAAACTCCTAAGATTGACCAAGTAAGAAACAACTCATTACCAAAATATATCGAACCGAACCTACTGCTAACAGCCACCCCTTGTTAATCTTATTCCTGTTAAATGATTACATCTAATTTGCGTTGGGCGCCATTTTAAAGCTGAAGTAAATTGGTTTTTATTCTATAATTTTCTCATTTTCAGTTTTAGACTAAAATTGCCTTGATTCCCTTGCGGGGCATAGGAACTCCACTACTTCTGCGCGCCATCGTGTATGGTTTCTGGGGATGTACCTAAGCTCTCTTCAACTCTTCCGTAACTGTGCTGATTCCTTTTTGATCATTCTTCGCTAAGTAGTTCTAGTTCGACTCACTCGTAGGCCTCGTGGCATGACAGGGTTCCATTGTATCGCTTGACTCACGATGCACTCGTGACCTTTTCGAAGCGTATGTCCAATCCACTGCCACTTAAGTTTTCGTATGATAGATTCGATGGTTTCCTGACCTCTCCCCTCATGAAGTTCATCATTGGCAAAACGGTTAGGCCAGAAAATCCACAAGATATTTCGCAGAAATCTCTTCACGAACGTTTGTAGCGTTCTTGTGACAGCGGGTATTATGTACTTTCCAAGTGCTGCATCCATAAAGAATCACGGATTCAACATTGGAGCCGAAAAGTCGTAACGTGGTCTTTAAGCTTATTTGTGTTTCCATATTTTGGGCAGCATTCTGAAAGCAGCCTTTGCTCTCCCGATTCGGCTGAATATAACTAGTTCAGTCCCGCCATAAGTGAAGACAACACTTCCAAGACATTGAAAACTCTTTACTTTACCATCTCATACTGATTATCCAGAAATATCTACTTGGGTAAATGAGGAGGTTCCAAGACTGATCCTATTTGTTTTTGCTGTATCGATCTTTTGTTCATCGATTTCAGCTTCTTTCTACCCTTGTTGTCATATGATGGAGATCCATGATCTTTTGAGAGAGTGGGCATACGCCATCTTCATAGTCCATATGTTTAAGGTCTGATTGCAGATTCCACTAAATTCCTCCGTCTCCAGTCGACGAAACAGTATACAGTACATCACTTATCAGCACCAGGAACAGTATAGGTGACACAATACAACCTTGTGTAACCCCACTTTCGATTCCAAACTCCTCTGACAACTTTCCTTAATGTAGAACGTGATATTTGGATCCATTGTATGTAGCCTTAATAATAGCAATCAATTTATCCGGGATAACCCCCTTGCGAAAAGCGGGTCAGATAAATTTTCACTCTCGAGCAATTTTTCGAAGCCGATAAACAGCAGGTGAAGTGGTGATCGGTATTCAACGCACGGTTCGATGATGATCCACAAGGTGTTGATGTAGAACACACAGGAATATCCCGTGCGGAATATTGCTTGTTCGGCGTCGAGCGTGTTTTTGCATTGGTCTTTTATTCACTCCGTAGTATCTCATTCCATGATGGTAAGTGCGTTGGACTGTCATGCCGAAGGTGTGAGTTCGATTCCCAGCCGTGCCACCTAAAAACAGAAATGTTATATCCGAGGTACTACCTCTTCCGAGGAACTAACAAATCCTCCAAGATTGCTTCTCATTTAGCCGTTCGGACTCGGAATAAAAACTGTAGGTCTCCTCCAATCCTGCCAACAACATGCACACAGGAATGGCTGAGAGTTGTAAGTCACTAGGCACTGGTTCCCCATGAGCTGTTGCACCACCCAATTTATTTATTTATTTTTGTGTTCACACCAGTATGGTTTTTGCTATTTCTTTGGCTACAACAGGCAGCACGCAAACTCTACTGTTTTTACACTTAGTAAGGTCTCCTTTCTTTAGGAGCTTGAGAACCATTCCCTTTTTCCACTCTTCAGGAAAACTCTCTGTTTCCCAAGCTCAAAAAATTCTCTCAATGAATGGGTGCAAGATGTTGTTGGCACTGCTCGTAGGTGCTCTGCGGGAATACCATCAAGTCCAACTGCTTTGTCTTTCTTCAGTGCTCTAAATTGCAGTACAGTACTTATACGGAAATTTGTTACTACGGACAGGTCATTGGTTGTTGGGTTCGCTTCACTGTTGAAAACGAGATTTAAGCCGCAGAATAGTGCTCGTTCCACCTTTTGAGCTGGTTCTCATCCGAAACTAGCAGAAATCCATCTGTGGCTTTTTTACCGGTGTTGTTCAGAGATTTGGACATCTGTTAGCTCTTTATTAATTCTGTAGAAGGTCCCACTGTCACACTTACCTGCAGCCTCTTCTGTTTCTGTAGCCAATACGGTGATTATGTAGTTATACGCTTATCACATGAGAAGCAACAGTGAACTTCTCTCATCTTCTGGCGATGCGCATACTCTTGCTCGTTTTTCTCTGCAGCTGGAGTAGCTTTGGAAAGCAAGGTACTGTTTCCTTTTTGCAACCGACTGACTTTACTTTCAGTACCGACTATGAAAACATATTTCACAGTACACCAATGGATTTTGATGGAGGTTGGTTCGATGGAGTTTGGTCCCCTTGTTGCTGATGGACGGCGAGATCCTTAAGTCTATCGGTCCTAAGCTTGGATATTTTGGTAGTTTCTTGGGATATCCGAACTGCACCTGTGCGTGATCTTACAGATGTTGATCTCAGGCCATTCCCATGTCTACACCCCATCTGTTGCGAACGTCCTGGAGACAACTTCTACATCTCTGACTGAAGTGACCAATTTTGTTTGAAGTTACTTGTCTGTCCGTCGACATCAAACTGACGTTGCGGCGCGTCTTGTGCTCATACATGGTCCTTCCTGTTACAAAGGCGGTTGGTGTTTAAAAATTGATGAAACTTTCGCCATTTTCGTTGCGGTCATACCAAAACCATGCTTTCCCATAACATATCTGAGCCCATCGTTGTCATTGCCAACCTAGGCATTCAAGTCTTCCATTACCATTATGATGTCTCTACGTGGTGTACTATCATAAGCAGCACTCAGCCAGTTAATAAAAGCCTCCTTCTCCTCGACAGAAGAGAGCTCCGTTGGGTCGTAATGCAGCGACGTACTCTAGTCCGGGACAAAGTTTTCGGGATCCTGTTATCTAAAGGCTCCCAGGAAATTAAGCTTTTGAGAACTGTTTTGGACAGCAGCAATCCACGAATGCTTTCAGATGCCTTCCTGGAGTAGAACTAGTGCAGTGTAACGAGTTGGAGACTTAGGCTTCCCTAAGCCCAACTATCTAACCTCACTAATCCCTAAGAGTGCATCTTATACTGCATGAATTCTTGTTCTAATTAGAGGCATCTGGCATGTTCAGGTCTTTCACTCCCGTTGTCAAGAAGTGTTTTGACATTCCAGAAACCAAACTCTGTAAAGGTATAAAGCCAAAGTCATCAACCTGTTATCACTACTTATCCGAGGGGTTGTGTCAGTAGCGGTCTTGATTTCTGTTACGAAGAATGTAACCTCTATTCTAGAAACTTTGGCCTTTCACACTTGGAATCTTAGCCTTTACGTATATATGCAAGCTTCTAGCCAGACCAAGTTTTGACCAATCAATAGTTTTGCTATCAGGCACGATGCAGGTCTTAACAGATGTTTGCATAAAGAAGCTATTTATGTTGCATCTATGTGAATATCAAGGAAGACCCAATTATAAGGGAATAAGAAATATCTAGGTTCTTGATTCAGTCATAGCACCCAATTAATAAGTTAAGGTATTACTGACTATATACATAATGAATATAAACTCATGGCAATACTTTAATCTTTAACCTCTAAATCATTTTCAACATAGCGATATCCTCACACAAGAGAATCCCTAACTGCCTCTGTTCCTTCATCTACAGTCGCTTCCCAAAAACATAGGTACCTCCATTAGATACCCAGCTTAAGCCCATAACTAATTTTGTTGTTGTCTTCTTCTTTTCTTTTTTTTTATTTGAAATACGAGGGGGTGCTTGAAGTTCAACGAGTGCTACCACCAGCAAATTCTCCCAACAACCAGCTATGTAGGTACATTCAGTTGGAGATATAATCACGGAAGTAAAATGCAGCGCGCTTGCTCGCCTATTTCAACTGAATAATAAAAACATTTAACAGAACGTTCCATAAAATGTATTTACATCCAGGAGACCTTACTAGGTAGGTATCGAACTGGGAAGAAGAAAAACAAAACCAGAGGAGTTCCTTGCTTCTAAGCCCTCTTTTGCATTGTGGTTCCCATGACGTTTACTTTGATGGTCACTTTGAATTTTGCTTTCCATCTCAGGCTAAACTCTTCGGGAGCAATGCCCGATGGAGCGTGTTTACAACTAGCAAAACAACGACTCTATGACGATGACGAAAATGACGACGAGCGACGATGCGACGTCGACCTCAGCAGCATCATTAGAAATGGTCTCTTCGTGCTGTTTTTTAGTTCAGGCTGAGATCTCTCCCTCCCACCATCAACAGTCACTCTCTGACGAACTAGTGCACCAAGAGCAATCGCATAACTGATTCCCCCAGGTGCCCATTTGATGGTCATTTGATGCTGCATCAGCTACAGCATCTTTTTTGCATTCGTCCTCGCTTGCCACCATCGACATCGAGTTGGAGTTGAAATTGTGTGTTGCCTGCCATTATAATTCTGTCGTGGTTACTTTTCCCCACTAACTATGCTGTGACTGCATCTTGGAAAGGAGGAAATCCATCTCTCTCTCTTCTCTAGGAACACACTAATTTGGCCATGTGTGTTCCTGTTCACATGCGATCATCAAGGAGCGAAGCGAGTGTGCCTGGTGAACATACTGTGTGGATGCAATGATAGAAATTGATCTAATTACATGGCCGTGTAAACAAGTCCGAATGATAGCACACGTTCCTATAGCATCACTGACTGTTGTTCATAATGGTGCAACATCTCTTAGCACGACTATCACGCGGTGGTCCTGATGGTTTAAATTATATCCATTTATTTTGTTTATTTTTTTTTCGCGACTCCTCAGTTGAAAATGTGTAATGGTGATGCTGCAGCCGGTGATAAATTTAAAAACATGGCGTAGGTGTAGATTTAGGTTGCGCACCTTATAGCACTTGCCGAACCGTTATAAGTACTTTGTAAGAGTAACACACAAAAAGTTAATAGCATTATGAGCACGACTGTGTGGTAAAAGAGTGCTGGCTGAGTCAAAATAGCCATCACTTATGATGATCTGAAGAACTATTTAGATTGAAACTTGGTGAAAAAAGACAAAGTTTCCAGAAAGTTTATAAGATAAGTTTGAGATGACTTTTTAGGTATTTTATTGATTTTATTGCAATTAATTTATTTTGTGTCATCAGGAGTGTGCTACACGCTATGACCTTTGAATATAGATCCAAGCAGAACAGTGACATTTCCATTTGTTGACACATGACGTAAATTTTGCTAAATTTTGGCGCAGGACAGACTCCGTAAAGCGAAAGATTGGGACTGTTGTGATTTTATCGATTTTAGGCTGATGAAGAAGAGCTTGTTGCTACAGCCAGAAACTGGTTGTAAAACTTTGTAGACCATAATAAACAAATATTGAAAACAAAGTAATTCGACAAAAAAAATATAAATCGTCATTAAAAAATAATTTAAGTGAACGTTTCGTGTTTGCTTCATGAACAAACACATTTTAAGAAGACCCATTATATTTTAGGTTAATGGATCAACCCTCCCTTATTTCCAAAAACATTTTTTTTTATTTATCCCTAAAGAACTGAACATCCTGTTTCGAACAATGTACCCAGAATCAAACTGAAACTACATAATATTCATTTTAGTAATTCAATGCCGAAAACTAGTTGCACCCATAGATACATACATTATGTATGTACTTGTGTGTACTAAACCGTTGTGTTAGGTCAAAACTCAAAACACTAATGTGCATACTTGGCATCTAAATCAGTATGGGACCAAAGGATTTTGTTTGCCACATCTAAAATTGTATGCTGTTTGCTTCTATTGCTGACTGCCTGGTGGTTGAATCGAGTTCCCCAAAATAACTAGTTCACTGAATTGGACCTGGGCCAAATTCAAAATAAAATGAGTGGAAGTATGGCTAAGGAGACTAAGGTGTACCTCTCTTGTGGATTAATGTGCCTCTCAAAATTGATTAGACAAAATTTTATGTTCAGCCTATATTAGAGCAGGGCCGCATTCGCTGTTAAGAGATTCAGTTAGATATTGAAGGTTTTGTTAGTAATTCAGGTAGAGGGTGGTTTTGAGGGTGACGAGAATTGGCTTTTTCGTTATGAACTGGCTCCACTGGACAAATGAATTTGGAAATACTGATAATCAAGAAGTTGTATATGGGCGATTCTCAGCCAACTGTGATTCTTAATTTTTTCTGTGGGTAGGTGCAAAACCTGCATCAGGCTCTATGAGGACCGGAAAACGCGTGCTCATAGAAGTGTGAGATTCTTACTACACTAAAACCACCTCCACTTCCCGATTGCAACTAAGTTGAAACTTATCTAGCAATTTATTTTTAACGAAGTTAAGTAACGTGTTGCAGGTAACTTTCCGGTGAAAGTTCCTGCTTATTCCGCGATTTTAAAGCGGTTTTCCGTTCACCGCACCAAGTCGGAAGGTTTTGTTCTTTGCAGACGGCGTACTAAATTCGACTCGTCGAGAATGTCAATAATCGTTGGATTAGCGTGATCTAATAGCCGATTTCTATGTTTTCGCGCGAAACTCTTTATTTCGTCTCGAACCGTTGGAGTCCCGAGATCCCTGTGAAGATCTTCGTTTCTTATATACCATGGTGCATTTACAAATGACCTAAGCAATTTATTTTCAAACGTTTGTAAGTTATTTAAATTTGTATCGCAGGTACAACCCCAGAGTTGTATACCGTAAGTCCAGACAGGTTTAAGTACCTGCCTGTATAAAATCAACTTATTATCAATACTAAGATTAGAATATTTACCGAGTAGCCAGTTCATATCTCTTAATTTACTTTTTAATTCCTTTTTTACGTGCGGCTTCCATTTTAATTTCGCGTCTAGAGTCATTCCCAGATATTTTGCCTCATTCGCAAATGGTACACGACCAGTATTAAGAAAGACGGGCAATCTATTTATTTTTTTATACGTAAGTCCAAGTGGACTGAATTTTGTTCATTGAGCGCTATTCGCCATGTTTTTGTCCACTCATTAACGTTATTAAGAGCATTTTGTAATTTAATCGTAGCTTCGTTAATCGTTTTGCCTACTGCTAGTATTGCAGTATCATCAGCAAACGTTGCTAAGATAGTGTCTTCTGTTTGAGGTATATCACGTGTAAATAGAAGGTACAGAACTGGACCTAAAACACTACCTTGTGGTACCCCAGCCACTATTTCTTTGAAATTAGAATATTCATTTCCGTGTCTTACACGAAAAAGTCTTTTTTCTAGATATTCGTTTAGAATTTTATAAAGTCCTTCAGGCAGAACTTGTCTTAATTTGAATTTGAGGCCTTCGTGCCACACCCTGTCAAACGCTTGCGACACATCCAAAAAGACCATCGAACAAATTTTCTTTTCTTCAAGAGCTCTCTCAATTATGCACTTGATCAATTGTTGAATGCTTGCTTCTAAATCCGAACTGATGTTCAATTATTAATCGTTTCTCTTCTATTATAGGCTGCAGGCGCAGGAGTAGTATTCTTTCAAAAACTTTCGATATTATTGGAAGAAGCGAAATCGGTCTGTAAGAATTCTTTTCATGAGATGGTTTGCCGGGCTTCAAAACCATTATGACTTCCGCAACTTTCCATTGGCTTGGAACATATTCCAGCCTTAGAGCGGCATTTATTATATAAAGGAGGTTAATTAATCCTTTATGAGGAAGCATTTTTAAAATTTCCGCTGTTATTAAGTCATACCCCGTAGCTTTATTAGACTTTAGCTTCTTTATTTCTCTGTTCAATTCAGCGAGCGTAGCATTTCTGGTTATGTAGTTCTCACTTGAGCTAAAACTCATATTAATATTTCCATTGAGTGCTTGCCCATCAGAAGGTTTAAATGTTTCTCCCAGGTAATCGGCGAATACCGCCGCTTTCTCTTTGTCACTTTTAGCCCATTCGTTTTGGCTTTTCTTAATCGGGGGCAATGGAAGCTTTGGTTTTTTCGTTGTTTTTATAGCTTTCCAAAGTGAGTAGTTGGATTCTTTCCCAGCTGACAAGCTTTCAAGGTAATTTTCAACTTCACGGTTTTTGAAATCTGATATCGCTGTTTTTAGCATATTACACAAGCGATTTAAATGAGCTTTGTGTTGAGGAGCACGGGTTCGCTGCCATTTCTTACGTGCTTTTCGTTTATCTTTTATTAAGTCTTTTATTTCCTGCGGATATTTTATATCTTTATAGCGCGGCGTAACTCTTTGATAAGGTGTGTTATTCCACGCTGCCTTTTGTATTATATCAACAAAGGTATCTACTGCGTCTTCAAGCTCAAGAGGCGTTTGTAATGATACCCTTAATTCAACGTTGCCCTCGATATCTTTCTTAAATCCTTCCCAGTTGGTTTTACCGTTTGTTAACCTGGGTGTTTTTTTCAATTTTGACAAGGCTTTCGCTCATAGTGAGTATGTATGACTGCAGAATGATCTGAGAAGAGATCATGGCCTTCTGAGATTTCAATACGGTTAGAGGGTATTCCTTTTACCACAAACAAATCGATTAAGTCAGGTATTTTTGACGGATCAGTTGGCCAGTAAGTTGGCTTTCCGGTCGAATGAAAATCGCAATTATTTTCCATTCCTGCCTCATAAAGCATTCGACCCCTTTGAGATATGCATCTTGAAGCCCAAAAGGTGTGCTTTGCATTAAAGTCACCACCAACAATTAAGTTTGGGCTTAGCGACTTTATCAATGTCATAAACTCACTCTTATCGATTTTGCAACGTGGAGGGCAATATATCGAAGATATTGAGAAGAATGTTTTTAGTTCTAACCTGAACACTACTCAATAGCATCGATTCTTCCTCTATTTTCAGGCCTATTGAGTGTTCAATGCACTCTTTTATATATAACGATGGTCCACCCCTTGCTTTATTTGAAGGATGAACAGCGTGGTAATCAAGAAACCCGTGGATTTTAAGATTTGATTCCTTTTTGGCATGCGTTTCTGATATCAAACATATGTCGATATCATTTTCCTGCATATACGTCTCTAATTCTCCAAGTTTTTGCCATAATCCGTTGGCATTCCACGTAAGAATTTTAAACTTTTCCATCATAAATTTTTTGAGAGAGATTTGGGTCAAAAACAATTTTGAGCTTACTTAACCTATCAGAGATAAGTTTATTTGTGTCACATTGTTCCTCAAGTTTCGACAGAATTATTGAAAAGACTTTTGAAACCGGGTCGGTTTCAGTGTCGTTGTTTACGGGTATATTTTTGGCTATTTGGGCATATGTTTCTGCATTTCCTTGCTTTGATTTATTCTCCGAAGGTATTGACACTGTTTTCTTTTCCTTACGGATACTAGGTTTTGGAGCTTTACTAGATTTGGAAGTCTTGGGAACTATACGGTTTCTATTTGCCTTTGTGGGTTTCTTTGTGTTTTGGCAAATTTTTATCGCCGCTTTATTGTATTTTGTTTTTAGGCTTTATTTAGTCTCAGATTATCAAATCTGTAAAAGCATTTTCTTAAAACTTTTACAATACAAAAACTATAGTGAAATGAACTAAAACTGGAATATAGAAGATAACGACTCTCTTTTTTTTCCTTGGTTCAAGGAAAGACTCAAGAGTTTTTGTTCTCTAAAATCAGAATTTTCACACTTATAGACCAAAGAGCTGGTGAACGTTTTGCACAAAGTGCTTTATACTGCTCCAAATTTTGTGGACGTCCTGTTGGCATCAGTGCAAACACCATGGTAGATACCTGACCTGGTAGTGATACCCTGACCCCTTGACTACCATAATGACCCCTCAAAATGCAAAAAAAAATTGCGAAGCTAACGTGTTTTATACTGCTCCAAAGTTTAAAAGCATAGAACTTGTATCTGTGCAAACTATATGTATCCTATCCAGCAGCGCAACCACGGCCCTTTGACCACCAAAATGCAGTTTCGAAAATAATATACCATCAAACTGGCAGTGGTCGGATTTCCCTAAGGCCACAATAATGCACTGAAAAAGGATTTAAAAGATTTTTTGCACAATGAACCGCTGTCGAGATATTGGCTAAAACGTGTTTTTCAAAATGACGGTTGACGCACATCACTTACAAACTTGCCTTTTTTTTTCTTATACTCAGAAACGACCAAACTATCAATTCCAATCAAAAGCTTTGATCCTTTATAGTTTTGCAAGAAAAAAATCTCTGCCGACTAACCTTGGTCTGTGTTACTGTGTCTGTGTAACATCACTTCTCAATGCTAATGAGAAAAATAATTTCAAGAAAATTTTAACTAAGGAATTTAAAAATCTGATAATCAACAGAACACACATGTTATAATATGCTTAGAACGTACACAAATAAATTTGTAACACATTTTCTTCGAATGAAAACACACCACTCTTAAAGTGTACAGCCACGTACACGTTTCTTTTGGAATACTACCACACAAACATCTTAAAAATTGAAACAAAATGGCGGTTCAACGGCAAATCTCTTGAATTCAAAAATAAAAATAAATCCTCGGACAACATTTAGTCATGATCAGTGTTGTCACTTCCAGTTTTAAAAAAGTGGCAGATAAGTCTAAAAAATAGTGGTAGATCCAGATTTTTAGTGGTAGATTTTAATTTCCAAAAATTAAATAAGGAAACATTTATTTTAGTCAAAGAGAACCAATTAATTCATCGAAGTATATGAGTGATTCTACAAAAAGTGGAAGAAAATGAAGATATTTTTGGAAGCAAATGGACTATCTCTAGTTGATTATGAGCTTTCTTTCACAGAATGGAAGGCGGCCAGTCAGAAAAATAAAAAACAGCAATTTTATCGACATTTTTTGAAAATATGTGCTTAGAGGACTAGGATTTTTTTTTATTATTTTAAGTCATTTTTTAAGAAAATCGTACCCCTTGCCTAATGGGAGAGATATAGTCACCTGTATAAATATTCTTTTACAAATCTAAGCCACATTGATAATAAGAGCAAGTTTGTATTAACAAGTTATTAACAATGAAAAGCAGCATTAACTGAACACTTTTGGGGTCTTTTGATGGACAGTTAGCCGTAAAAGTGCAAGGGGACTGGGGCCTGGAGACTGAGTGTTTTCAAAGTTTTTGAGCCAAAAAACATAGTTACGCATTGTACGAAAAAAAGAAAAAAAAATATATTATTAGGGTTTTACTTAGCCATATAATAATGCTAAAAAATGCCTACTTACATATATAGATTCTTATCCTGTAAATACAGAGGACTGTGAAACTGAACGAACAATCCAAGACCTGTAGGTAGCACAAATGCCTTCTTAACAAATTAAATAGCGAATGGACGTGAGACACGGATACCGTTTTATTTCCACCAGACTTAATGCTTCACGCTACCAAATCTGAAACTTCGATAGTTTTCAAAGTTAACGATATTTTTGCCTGTACAAAGTTCAATTAATTTTTTTTTAAATAAAATGAAGTGGTATGTATGTACTAAAAATGTTTTTGTATAGTAAAAAGATTTCTTATTTAACGTCATAATGGAGGGTTAATTTTGGTTTTGGAACTAAAATTAAGAGAACTGCTATAATTTTTCCTTTCGAAAACGGGCAGGGGACTGAGAATCAGACACTTTGAAGAAGTTTTTGAGCAATTAAAATATATCAGATCTTAATAATTTTGTCTGGGATATCAATAAGAATTATAATTATAAAAATATATACCTTTTAAAATTTTTAATATAATCAATCGATTTAGGGTTAATCGTTAATCACTTGGTGGAAATTAATCTTAGACATTTTAAAAAAGATTTAAAGAAACACTTGTTTTTTCCACAAATTTAATAATTTGATTTATTAGTTTTGCCAACGCGTTTCGTCTTAGTTAGGACAGGAGTGCCCTGATGAAATCCTAACTAAGACGAAACGCGTTGGCAAAACTTAATACATTACATTTGTGGAAAAAAATTGTTTCTTAAAATCTTTTTTAAAATGACTTTTAAAAATATTAGAAAGGCAGGTTTTCTTTTATTATTAAATTTAAATTATGTTTTGTGTATCACAATTTTTAAGCAAGTTGACAAAGAATATTTAATTCATTAGTTTAATATATGTACCTATTTGATAAGATCAAAGAAAAACAATTTTTAGTAACTTTTGTTCTATTATTTCTGAATCTATTTCTTCACTGAAGCTTTGAATGTGGTGATCAAAACTCAAACCAAAAAACATGTCAGGAAAGCGTATCATGAAATGCTCCTAGGGCACAGCGCACAGTTTCACCTTTTTCCCAAATTTTATAAACAAAGTTGTATGACATAAGCTTTGAAAAAATCTACTAGATTTCTATTTCGAAAAGAAATCAGTTCTAAATAATTCACATGGTGCATTCAGGTAAGTACATAGAGACAAAAACTCACAGGAATTTTTTTTCTACTGAAAAATTTTGGGATTTTTTGTCATGAATGATCGGATTATTTTTGAATTTCAAATTTTGTTAGTTCTGGATGAGCAAAAAGTGGTAGAATTTTTGACTTCAGTGGTAGAAGTGGTAGATTATCAAAATCTTGGAAAAAGTGGTAGATCTACCACAATTGTGGTAAAGTGACAACACTGGTCATGATTATTTTTTTCAGCAATAAGTATTTTGACTTAATTTAAGAATAACATTTCTATTCAATGAAGTTTTTCATAAGAAAAAAGCTGATTTAATTGGACAAACAAGGAACGGATACGCCACGGTAGTGACATTTTGAATACACTTTTCGAAGCCATGTGGCATAATTAACAAATTTTGTCATTATCTTATATTAAAGTAGATTGAAGTAAAGAACCATTTACCCAGTCCAGTACCTACGTTCTGTAACTCTCGAATCGATAAAATCAGTCGAGAAACGTTGAAAAATGGAAAACAGCTCATGCATTTTGTTTTAATTTTCATCGTTTCTCGACCAGTTTTTTCGATGCGAGAGTTACAGAACGTAGGCACAGGTAAACTTAACTTAAGGGTCATATAAGGTCAGTTAGGATCGGCAATCAATCGCCATTAAAGGTCAACTAGTACCAGAAGAAGAGGATCCTTAAACAAATCGTTTGACGCATCAGCCCTGAAGCCATATGAAGTTATTATGCTGTGAAGTATACCTGGGGATGACACCAAGCTAGCCTTTTAGCAACAGATAAAGTAGCAGCGTTACAAGCTTCAAAAGTAACTACTTCACTGAGTAGACTGATGACAAATGTAGTAAAAACAACAGACAGTAAGAGAAGACTACCGATGTCGACAAAGTTCTCTATTCTTCTATATGGAAGTGACATCTGGGTAGATACACTGCATCAGGAGAAGTACCGGAAACAAATGGTGGCAATACAAAAACGTTAAGCTTTACGTGCAGTTACCTCTTACCGAACGGGGACTGGCATCGACTTTCTAGTGGCAGAAAGGAAGGAAGTATACGATAAAAAGGTGGAAATAGGAGGGAAGCAGGTACCAATGAGGCAAAGAAGAAGCTTACGAAGTAGAATTGGTAAGAGTGTTGATGGTCAGTGAGCAGAAAAAGATGGACAGCGAGGCTGATCAGGAAGAATATTTCAACGCTTCCCTCATCAATATCGGCAAAATAAATAGTTCAACCTGCCAGTTTGGGATCTCCCCAGCAGATGATGTGGAGCATAATATCTTCGCCGGCAGCAAGTGAAAACCTGTTAGAAGAAGAATACGAATACAGCGAAACAAAGTGAGTTCGAAAGGGTGTATAATTTTAGTGCCCCTGAAATGATCGCAACAGCAGTCCCGGGGAAGGATCAGAAACTGAGGGCTGAAAATAATTTAAGTCCCGTATGCCTTGTAGAGCTGCTGGAGATGCTCGAACATGTTGCGAGTGAACTTCGTTCGAGTCCTATGTTTAAATTGATTTAACTTGTCTCTGGCCTGGCTCGAGTACCAATTATATGGTGTCACTAAACATTAATTTGGTCTCACCAAAATCAAAAAATTTCTGATATTTATCGATGTTCTAAGGCGGGGCTATTTGTTTGTGGTTCCAGAATTGACTGTTTGTGGACCGGTTTCGTATGTTTCCTCGAACATTCCAGTTAAACTTCAATTTAATAATACAAAAAAAAATGGGGGATTCCATTACCCGTAGACACGGAAAATCAACTCGAACATAGTACTCGAACGATGTACACTCGCACCATATTCGAGCGTCTCCAGAGCCCTTTAGACATTTTCGGGTCAAAACAAAATTTACTTAAGCCCCACTTCGATGGTCAGACTATTTTTGAAACTAATTTCAGGTCCTTAAAAATGTATTATCTTGAATTTGATCATAAAATTTTTACCGTGTACCAAATGACACTTATCTCAAGAAAATGCATAACCTCCCTCTGGGTCTCTACTGCTTTGACACACATTAGCCCCGCAGAGACCTCCAGCGTAGTAGTCAAATTAAATCAAAAAAACAAGAATTGCCTTTAAGCATAAAAATGTCAACATAGATCTTATGTCTTGAGTGTGGTGCAATTATTATTCACCTCGTCGTCTTCGCGTCACAATTCATTGATTTCGGTGCATGAATTCAACCACCTCCCCCTTTTTCCTCTCGTATAGATTGGAGCGTCGCGTCTTTGTCATTTTTGTTTCCAATGCGGTACTGTGACTGAGTTGTATGTGTATTTGAGTCTGTATCAGCATAGCTGATGGATACCCACGTGCGGATCAGCTAATTCCATTAATTTTGTCGGCTTCGTTTGCATGAAAACATTCAGCGCATTTTTTTTTTTTTTTTTTTTTTGTATTCATCTTTTGATCGACCACACTGCGATGATGATGAGAGCTTCAAAGCCTCATGTTATGAATCGGAAGTCGGCTTCTTCCCATCGGCGTGCGTCGTCGTCGTTGTCGTCTTCACCTTCGTTTTGTTTGTTTCATCGCAGGTGTATCTTTTTGTAAGTTCTGGCAGCATATGCAATCAAAACGACTGATGCGCTCACTACCGGAACTTGAGGTAGCTTATTTAAGAATATACATACAACAAGTTAACTACGTTAAGTTTGCTGTGCGGTCTGTTGACAGGGGCGACCTGAGAGACGGAATCTTGACATAATCTCATAATTTGCATATTTAACAAGATGTTTTATTCGGATTCAGTTTCATTTTGGATTCATTGTTTCTTTGGTTTTTTTTGAGTATAGTTTTATTCTTAATGTTGGAGGGGATCCCTACTGGGCTTTGAAACAATAAGCCGCCTCTCTATATTGTTTAAAGAGTTGATGGTGTGTGACGTTTGAAAAAAAGCAAAGAGTTTCAAAGACAAGAGGAAGTTATCAAATACAGCTAAACTGGCTCCAGCTAGGGAAAAAGGGACCTTCTTAAAAGGTCTGGGGTATGAGAATGGCTTACTCAACTCACATCTTTCATTGAACTTTCTTTCTATCTTTGAAATTAATTTCTGTAGGCAATGTGATTTCTTAACCCTTTGTTGTCCGAACTATAATTTTTGCTTGTTTTTAGAATAACAATTGATAATGTGGTTTCAAATTAAAACTACTGAGGCCCTACAGAAGAATGTTGGATGAGGTGGTTTCAGGCTGTAACCACCGGGCAACAAAGGTTTAAAATCACGCCTTTTAAAAAGTAAGAACAAGGGACCTGTATACAAGGGTCTCTTACAAATCTCGGGATTGCTATTATATGAATGCCTCACTGTTTTTAAGAACTTCTAGAATAAACTACCTCAAAGACCCCCTTTTCGATTTTTTTCATATTTTTACTTTCATTCTAGCTTGAGTCTCTATATCAACATTTAACCTCATAATATTTTCCCTGACATCGAAAGTGCAACCAAAACATCTTTGTGTATTTATGATTATCAAGTTGTGTATTTTTATTCGCCATAGCGACTAATAGTAATTATTTTCATCCAGCAGACATACTTAGGTACACCGCAGAGAGCTGACAATTTGCTAGGTGTTCATCAGATTATACATACAGCCTCCTGGGATGAGAGCAACGACGCACGATACTCCAAACAAACAACAACACAAAAATAATGGTAAAATTAACATCTTAATTGCCACATGCAACCAAAGGCATTTTTCAATAATTAAGTCTCCCGCACCTGCGCCAACACTAAAAATACCCATCGCTCGACCTCATTCTGTCAGCTTGTGTGGCATCTTAATAAATATGCTAATTATCGGGAGTGTGTTGTGTTTTTAGTGTGGAGCAGACCTATGATGATCGCCAATGACGGAACTCTCTAGGCTGCTGCACCGACAAGCCATCATAACAGAGAGCATCAATGTCTGCTGCCGTCCCAGCGCTCTGTGCTGCACTTAATCGCTTCTTGGCACCACCCACTTTGCTGCTGCCCCCCATTGCATTTGGACTGCGAGGTCTCTCGAAACATCGAAGAAGAAATTAAAAATTATTTGCGGTAGGTAATTAGAAACTGCACAGATTAGTCGCGTCATCAGCCTTAAGCTTTTTTTTGTGTTGATATTTTGCTGTCTACATTATCAATATCAAAGTGTTTGGTGGAATAAGAGGATTTTAGATTAAGTTTCTGAAGATGGTTTCATTCAGGACAGGTATTGTGATTACCAGCGCTTTTTAGGGCCAATTTTTCAGAGCGAGATCATCCTAGTCCAACTCCAACAGACTTACCATCTATTCATCGACATTAAACCCTTTTATGATAGATGACAATAGCTGAACTTGGGATCCCTGGAAAACTGATCCAGCTGTATAACGTGACACTTTAAAATACGCGATAGAGTGTGCAACTAGGGAAAAGCTCCTCTGAACTATTCCAAACTTGCACAAGGTTTTGGCAAGAAGATGCGCTATCATGTGATTTCTTCAATCTCGTTCTAGAGCGAATAGTGCCTAAGGCTGGCGTCAACACTGAAGGCACTATTTCCAACGTATCTGGCGAACTTCTAGGGTATGTCAATACTGACATCATCGGGCACACAGGCGAAACTTGTTTGTCTAGAAGTAAACGAAGACAAGACCAAATATATGCTGTCTACAAACAATCAAAGATCTGTCAACCAGCTAGGACAAAATGTTACAGATGATAGCAACAACCACGAAGTAGTTTAGGAGTTGATCTATCTCGGAGTAAACATTAATACCACGAATGATAGTGGAGATCCGACAATTACCCGTAGCTACTTCCGTTTGGCGCAACAAATGGATTCAAAACTTCTCACACGTAAGAAAGACTTTTTACAAATGTTGCCCAGTCTTGCTTTATGGCGTCGAGTGTTGGGCGATAAGCAGAAAGGTAGAGCTGATACTGGGTACTTTTGAAAGAAATTTTTTGATGCATGTTCGAAGAGGGCAATTGGAGTGGAAGAGACAACCACGAACTCTATGAGCTGCATCAAATGTGGATGTAGTCTAGAAATTTTAAGCCAGACGCCATTGGCAACATTGGGCACATCGAGCAAATAGAAAATTAACGCTCCCGCAAAAAGAGCCTTTGAATCTCAGCCCCCAGGTTCGAAAGAGCGAAGAAGACCAAACTTATTGTTTGAAGATGAAGCCATCGCGAATGCCAGAAAGCTTGGTCTAGATGACTAGAAGTGCTTGTAATCATAGATGAAGGAAGGCTGCAATGTCTCAGCTTTCACCCCTTCATGGATTGGGAGTGGGATAAGGAAGTAGTAGTTACTCCATCGGAATAAATTTTTTCAGCCAATATGAATCCTTTTAGCTCACTCCGAGATAACTCCCTGATTTGGTGAATTAACTAGGGCACTAAACTGAGAGCCTTTTTCATTTTGGCGTCATCTCGATTCCGATTTGAAATCTTTTGAAAGTGCAATTTTCGTTGTAGCGCCATCTTGATTTTGATAGTGAAAGGCGTAAAAATAAATGTGATATCCATAGAGTCGCACATCGATTTTAATAGATAGGGGGGCTGTTCCTGGCCTGAAGCAATAGACTTCGCCAGCTATCTTGACCTCTTGTTTGATGCCTCTAGTTTTGTTTGCCAAGTCAGCTTATAGCTCCCTTAACTTGGTTACACTACGATATGAGGTCTGCTTCTAATTCTCACTCCCTCTGGCATAGAGTTGAATACCTTTCGACCTGGAGCGTCGATTTTGCTCATTCACTCTACATGCCATAGCCATCTCAACTGTTTAACATGTAGTTTTTTGACCAGGAGCACCTGGCGTCGTTGTACAGCTCATAGCTCTTGGCTGTATCGCCTTCTCCAGGATGTTATTTTCCAAATTGACACAAACTGGACCTCAAATCCTGATTAGAACTTTTCATTCGAAGACACCAAAGGTAGCTTTCATCAGCCTGGGAGATGATCCATGCTTTTGCACTATAGAGCAGAATCGGAATGATAAGAGTTTTGTACAGTGTCTCCTTGGTACTTTTTTTAGGGTTTTTTTCCTCAATTGCTTACTAGGCCTAAGAAAATGGCAATTAACAAGAGTTATTCTACGCTTGATTTTCACACTGATGTCATTTGCAGAGTTAACAGTAGTGTCCATGCCCAGGTAGACAAATTCGCTATTCACTTCGAAGTCATATCCATCTATAGTAACGTTCAGACAAAGCCTGCGATGGGGATCGACTATATATACTTCGTCTTCTCCTCATTGATAACAATTGCCATTTTGATTGCTGCTGACTCCATACTAGAAAAGGTACACGTAACTGCGCATTTGGTTCTTCCCATTATGTCAATTTTCCAAGATATTGTTTGAATTTTTGAAAGATATTGCCAGTTGTGTTTTTTCTAGGTATTGTGCACTACTCTCTCAAGAAAAATATTGAAGCAGCTACATGAAAGCACCTCATAGTTCTTTGGTGGTTTTGAAGGTTTCGAATCGGTTTCGGTTAAGAACCTCTTCCTAATTTTGACGGAGCTGCGAGCATTCTCCAACGGAATCCTTATTAGGTGTTTCAGCTTGGCAGAGACACCAAAAATCGACATGGCTCAGAACAGCGGTGAATGCTGTCATAAACCGCTTTGAAATCGATGAAAAGGTGGTGAGTATCGATATTAAATTCTTAGATCTTTTCCAGGGTTTGGCGATATCTGACGATCTGATCGATAGTAGATTTTTCAGGCCTGAAGCCACACTGATAAAGGCCAATCAGTTTGTCAATTAACGGTTTCAGGCGAGCACATAATATGGCTAACAGGATCTTGTATCCAATATTAAAGAGACTTATGCATCTGTAGTTGGTGCGGAGAAGGCAATCACCTTTTTTGTGGATCGAGCAGATGGTACTAAGGTTCCATTCGCTGGGCATACTTTCCTCTGACCATGTTTTATCTACAAGGTGGTGTATGCTCCTTAGTAGACCATTTTCAGTGTAGGGACTTGAAAAACTCCACCCATCTCCGACTCCAACAATCAGCTGTTTGGCTAAAGTCTAGTTCATACGGCAATGCACCGTCCAATATTGCAATAAATCATGCGGTACATTGCCGTGTGAACCAGGCTTTGTCCTATAAAGAAATTAATGCCGAGGACCCGAGTTAACTCAGAAACAGTTTTTCAGTTGAAAACCAACTTTATCTTTTAGTTATCAAAAATTTATGAAATCGATTTGTGATACTGGGAATATCACCTTTTTACACCTTTCACTATTGAAATCGATATGGTGCCACAGAAAAAACTGCACTATCCAAAGATTTCAACAACTTTCATTATCCACATCGAAATGGCACCAACACAGAATCACCCTCAGTTTAGTGCCTTAGTTAACTCACTAAATTGAGTAAGTCAACTCGGGGTTAAGGTAGGAGGATTTAAATTCGCTGAAAAACTCATTGCCGGAGTTAACTCAGGTTAAGCCACGAAACTACCCAACTAACAAAATTGCTTCGCATTTCAAAAATTGAAGTATTATTAGTTTCTATAGCGCTCCTATTACCCCTCTGTCGGGAAGTAAATACCTTATTGGAGCATTACTGATTCCTTAAATATTTTCTGGTGCACATTTTATTTTTCCACATTCATCTATAAGACCTCTTAATTGAGTCCAGTTAGTGTTTTTTGGGGCAGCTGAATTTACTCCATAAAGGTCCAATAGGAGCTTAAAAAGTGCACCTTTTTAACTCTAAGGACTTGCAAGAAATGATTATGAGAAGCTTCTTTGGATGATTATAGGGCCAAAATTGTTAGTTGGGTAAGATGATCTTGCACTGAAAAAGTGCGGTCATCATATTTATACTCTGACTCATATAGTGCTTCTTCACTCTAAAACGTTCATCTTTAAAAAAAATTTGTCAAAGCCCAAAAAGTCACTATAAGAGAATCTGGTCAACCTTTTCAAAACATTTAAATATAAAAATCTTCATGAGTTACTTGCTCAACCTTAACGTGGGATTTATCTCCTTTTCATGACTCAATTTATGTTCAAGCTGAAATCAAATTCCAAAACATCAGCAATTGTACATTGCTTTTTTTTATATCTACTCATGTTTACCCCCACTTGCATGCAGCAAGATCAATCTATTAATAATTTTTCGCAGTTTTGCAAACCAAAAGACTTGCGACAAGGACTTTTTGAATGCCCATGCCCAGACATCAATGGTTGTTATTTAATTTACTTATTTCCGTTCCTTTAAAAAAGTTCCATTTCAAGGAATATTTGTAAAAGAATAAGAAAACAAAAATCAGACCCCTACGACCAATAACAACCAGACAAGTTAGTGAAGTTATAATCCCACAGGTACATATTACCACCATCGACAATTTCAATATTCGCATTACTTGCGGCCATTTGTCTTTGAACTTCGCAGCCAATTTAGTGTCTTTTTTTTTGTCCGTGCTCTTCAGCAAATAGGTTCTATGCATACCAGAAACAACAACAACAACAATGTTTGGTGTTTTCCTTCAACAAAGTTGCTCATAGTTACCAGCCTACGACCAAAACATAAACCACTTTACAGCACGTTCGATTGCGGTCTACATGATGGGATTGCGTTGTGGAGGCCAAGAGCCAACTACCACAAACTACCAGCAGACAAAAACAACAACAAAAGTCAAGCAGCGCGCGGCGGACAAAAGAAGAACTTGCGGCACGACATTTTTATTCTTCTATACTGCTGTGCGCTGTGTCAAAGTTCGCCGACACGGTGGACAAATAAACGACTAGTTTGCTTTTCTTCTCAGAAAATATATGTCCGTCGGTCATTTTCTTCGTCTTCTTCTTCTTCTGGTTATGTAGTGTCGCAGCAACAAGCTGGCGTTATCTCTTCCTATATTACATTCCCTATACTAGTAGTAGTTGTAGTTGATAGAGGACTACACCATCTGGAAGACTGCGGTGGTGGGAGGATTATGTTGCTAAGTAATCTATGCTTGCAGAATTTAGTAACAAGCCTCAGCCTTCCTCCTCTCGATCTTCTTCATCTACTTCTGCGTGCGGTCTCAAGCATCTTCGGGTTGTAGTAAGGAACTTGATTAATGTTCACTCGCCTGGCTTGAAATCTTACGCTTGCTGTTAGATGAAATTTTTGCAAAGCTATCTAAGGGCATAGAAAAACTTGAACAAATAATGAAGAAGATGAACAACAAAAAACAAAACAAAAAAAAATCCTCATCTTCGTGAGATGGTGTGAAACAGGAGAAAGATAAATCGCAGTGTCAGGATAGATGGTGTGACCATAAGGAACGCCTACGCTATAGGGCTACCTTTTCCGGTTTCGTGTGGTTTGTTTAACTTTAATTGGAGGTGTTCTTCTTTGGCAACATAACACAACACAACAAGCCATCTAACTCTGATACAAAGTTGTGTTGTGATGTGATTAATGCTTAGCAATTGTGTTAGAAGTTGTTTGGTTTATTTGTTAAGGTCTTAGATGTTATTTACACATCATTAGGGTCTTTTTGAGGAAAATTCAATGTTCTTGCAGATTTTCTATGGGAAATGAAGCTTCTTACGAAAGC
The DNA here is from genome assembly GCA_963921185.1 of Dasysyrphus tricinctus. Lineage (NCBI taxonomy): Eukaryota > Metazoa > Arthropoda > Insecta > Diptera > Syrphidae > Dasysyrphus > Dasysyrphus tricinctus. The sequence continues at coordinate 249,822,807 of OY992531.1, read as the reverse complement.
TTCTGCTATATGAACGGCTGATCATACAAAATGTGCAGAATATTTTTATACAAAATATTATTTTCCTTATTATTAAAGGAGGTTTTGTATGAAAACCGTGCAAATGTAGAATCAAACTTACCTGCGAAACATAGATTTTTTCATATTTTGTGCACTCGAAGAACGAAGAGCAAGTGTTAGGAAATTTAAGATGATTTCAAAGGAGGTATACATAAGTGATTTTCTGACTGTTCTACTCTTTTTTGATTCCAATCGAATATAAAAACATCGTGCTGTCAAATTTACACACACACTACTGAATGACACCATTTTATAAAATGGCTTCTTCAAGCATCTTTTGACAAGTAATCCGATGAAAGATTATTATGTATGCGTCTGTTCCAAATCTACTCCTTCTTGAAATCAGGAACAAAAAAATACTTTGAAAACATCACTCGGAACAGCCAATCGAAGGCTTTTGGAGAAGTAGGAGCTAAAATGGAGTGGAAAAGTTGTACTTTGAACGTCAAATCGAAAACGACATAAGCAGTCTTTTTGGCAGAGATTATCAAATAATGATGTCAATCCTTCGTACGTTTTACCCTCCCAAGCCCATTTGCTTACATTGTTGCATTTGTAATTTCATTTCGTGTTTAAGAATAGATGTGAATTGCAACAACAACAAGATCTGTGCATTTCTTCACTAATACTTTGCAAATCTAATCCATCCAGCTATTTGTTTCAGCTTGTAGACAAATCAAATTGACAGCCAAGTATATTGTCATCTATATTTGATTATCTCTGGACTGGTTTTGGGTGACGGTTACTATGTGGTAATTCACAAAAGGCGGTAAGGGATCGTAGTGTATTTACTAAGCAATGATCGTGAGCTTGGTGGACGCGTGGACGTAATAGAAGTGTGGTGACTACCCTCGGAGCTGAGACACTAGTAGCTTATTTTAAACTCTTTTGTCGGCTGATGAATCTCATCATACTTTCTCTTACGCCCCACCCAATATTATGGTCTATGAGCTGGACGACCCAATATCTATGTGAACTGAAAACAACTTTGAAAAAGATGAGAAATAATAAAGCACCTGGCGTAGATGGCATTCCAGTCGAGCTCTACAAAAAAAGTAATGAGCAATTGAAAAATTATATATATTGGTGTACTTCAACAACCTACATATATAGAACGAGTCGTATGTACCAATGAACTTCAACAAAGCTATTATTTTTCCAATATTCAAGAAAGGATATGCTAACCTAGCTGAAAATCAGAGAGGGATTTCTTTTCTTAACTGTTTGAGGAAGATTTTGACTTCAATTATGTATGAAAGGTTCATCAGCTGGATCGAGAACAATAATATTCTTAGCATGTTTCAAGCTGGTTTTTGATCGGATTTCTCAGCGATGGATCGAATCATTTCGCTGACAAGTATTGCCAAGAAGTCTATTGAAAAAAAGAAGAAACTATACGCTTGTTTTATAGACTTCAAATTAGTATATGATAACGTAAACAGACAGGCTTTGGCTTTGATATACAAACTTTCATCACTTAGAGTATCCCCGAAATTCTTGATGATGTACTTCAATTTTCTTGTTTCAACAAGCGTTGTCGTATGGGAAGGATCAGAGTTTTCCGATTGGTTCGAAATGACGGCAGGAGTTCCCCAAGGATGGAATTTAAGCCCAATATTATTAGCTTTGTTTGTTGACGATATTTGTGAGCTACTTCCAGGAGGAATCATTTTCGCCGATATACCAGATAAATTTTTGCTCTATGCAGACGATTTAGTCTTACTGGCGGACAATCCTTTCACCCTGCAGCTGCAAATAAATATACTGAATACTTCGTATGAAAAATGGTGCCGGCATGTCAACACAAACAAAACAAAAATAATGATTTTTGACGCGCGTCAAGGAAGGAGGATTGCTGAAGAAAACTGGTCTCTTAATAATGTGCGGCGTATTGAAGTTGTGCAAGAATTTAAATATCTTGGAGTTTTGCTAACGCATAATTTTAATTTTTCGAAACATGTTCAAATGAAGTGTAAGGAGGCTAAATTTTTAGCTTTAAATTTACTGTGGTCCAAGTTTTTTAGGAACCAAAAAATTGATCACGTATCAAAATATCGAGTTTTTCATGCAACCGTCAACACGTGTTTGAGCTACGGCACTCAATTTTTTGAATATTTGCCCATCTTGGAATTTGAATCTATTCAAAGGCATTTCTTTAAACGAATATTCAGATTATCAAACTAAATACCTAATTATGCTATCTATGTGGAATCTGGCGTAACGCCAATCTACATTCAAAACCTTAAAGCTAATTCCGATTATATAGTAAGAGTAATGAAAAGAGACGAAGGGAATCTTCACAGATCTTTCATGCTGAGACTACTGCAAATAAATGCATCCCCTTCACGGAATGGAAACCAATTTGACGTTAATGGAGTCCAATTTAGATGTATGGCAGCTTAAGTTTCCAGATGTGACTGCTAAAATTGACGAAAGAATTTATACTTAGCATTTATCCAGAGCAACCTCAACATCATCCAGAAGTACTTACAGGAACCTCAATCAGCAATTGTCATCGGAAGCAAACTATTTCACCTGAAGCTGTAAGCTATATTTTTAGAGCACGAGTTGAATTGTTGAAACTAAACTTCATGCCTCACCGAACTAATTTGACACAAATCTGCGACTTATGTAACGGAAGATATAAATCACTTAATTGCAATATGTCCAATATTACAAGAAATTCGTCGGTAATATTTCAATGAGAGCTATCTATCACCAAACAGACTCTTACTTACTTACTTATCCGGCTCCCGATCCATGAAGGGTTTCTGCCTGAGATATTGCGGTCTTCCATCGGTTGCGGTCCCTCGCACGCTCTCTCCAGTCGTAGAAGTAGAGTAGAACTGGTAAAATTAGCGTTTTGTATAGCGTGCACTTTGTCTTTCGAGAAAGGAGTTTTGAGCCCAGACTACAAGATATTAAATGGAGCGCTAGGATGGCCTACACTATACAACTACTGTAAACATCCTATAAATTTCCGTAATAGTTTCTTAACGTAAATTCGAAGGCTTAGTCAGTTACTGTAGTTTAATTTATTTTGTGTTTCGAATCATGTTAAAATTGGGTACTTTTCTTGTGTTTCAAATCACGCTAAAATTGCAAACTTTTTGTGTTTCAAATCATTTTTAAAATTGGTGTTTTTTTTTGTGTTTCAAATCATATTAAAATTGTTTAAACTTATTTTTAAACATCTTGAAATTAATGCTTTATTTATTTATTCATTTGGTTAAATCAATCTACAAGTATTAAGTCTATTTTTGCAACTGTGTAAAAATGAAAGTCTTGCTGTTTTGGGCTCAGTTTGTGCTGTCATATGCAGAAGAAATAAAAATCGCATATTTGCAACGTCGAAAAAATCATAAATTAATTGTTGGCCCTAAAAGTAACAATTATGCGTTTCGCAGCACAAATTGAGCACAAAACGGTACAAATGTGATTTTTGAGAAATTTCATATTTTCAAAAATATTTCATTCGCAAAATTTGCAAATTTGCAATTTGTTTTTAAATATTTATGGCACAAGGCAGCACAATACAGGACACATTTTTTTTTTGAAAATCGAAAACGGTTGTGCTAACTTCACGCTACAAAAAAGGGTACTCTTAATAAGAACCATGCACTTAGTACTATTTTTTCTAAATACGGTACATGGCAGCACAAGTTGGGCACCTAACACAGCCAAAATGGCGGTACTAACATAGCCTTGGGCCACACAAGCATTTATTGTATGAATATCAGACTTATAACCATTCAATACAACTTGTATTGAACGGTCTGAAAGGTTACTTCAAATCCAAACTTAACTTTTTGTAGAGACATACTGGACAAATATAGTTTTTCATCCAGTATATTAGGTCAGACGAAAAATCTTACGAAGTGGTTTTGCCAGCGTTTGTATAAGTCAAGATCAAAATTGTTTCTACAAATTGTATAACGGCGATGACGAACCGAATTCCGCTGCCATGCAGATGAAACTATGCAACCAACCAGAGCCAAGTAGGCCAACAATTCCATCCACCCGATCTCGACGAAGTGAAGATAGCTATATCTAAACTTAAGTCTAATAAAGCTGATGGAGCTGGTGGTCTTATGGCCGAGCTGTTCAAATCGGCTGGCGATGAATTTGTTATATAAGAGTATGCGCCAGTTCATCTGAAAAATATGATCGGAGGAAAGAAAGCCCGATGAACAGCATTGTCTGCCGGATCCTGAAGAAAGGTAATCCTTTGGACTGCACCAACTAAAGTGGCATCAGTCTCTTTACCATCACATACAAGATGTTCGCCGCCATACTTTTTAAACGCCTGAAGCCATTCTTTAATAATCTGATAGAGGACTATATCAGTGTGGCCTTAGGCAAGGAAAGTCTACCATCGACAAAATATTTACACTGCGGCAGATCATGGAAAGAACCCAGGAATTTCAAATCGATAGCCACCACCTTTTCATCAATTTCAAGGCTACGTAGAACAATGACCAGTCTTGGCATCCCTCCCAAACTCGTCCGTTTGTGCAGGATGACAATGGAGAATAAATACTGCTCTATCAATCTCAGCAAGGACCTTTACCAAAATTTTAAATCAGATGCTTAAATTTCTTAGTTTTTGAACAAAATTGAAAAAAAAAAAACGAATATAATTTTTCCTGTAATTTGATATCTGGGACTTCAGTCTGATGTTTAGAATCTTCCAAATACCCTATTTCCATTTTATAAGTACAGGGTGGTCCAATAGGCACCATTGAAGATTAGATAGGTGCCAATAATGGCACGTGTTTCAAGTGCAAAATGTTAGTTCTTAACTACTCATTCACAAAATCGATCAGTTTAGCTCTGCTCTAAACGTTTCCTTAGCCTTCCCTTACCAACGCATTGGTCTGTTATACCGTAAAATTACATTTTGGCATGCTTACATTTGACAATGCAACTTAAACCAATATGTTTATGGTAGCTTCGTGATTTGTTTTGATCTTTTATTTAGTGTAGTCTAAGAAAACAAAATGTTGAAATTTTAAAGTGAAATTATTTTCGCTTGTATATTTCAGATAAATTCAAGAATTTCTAATAACAAACAGCATCATACAGTTTATACGCACTTCCTGAAGATAAATGTCTCGATCAAGATTAATCCCGTTTTTCTTCTCAATGAATATGTGGCACACATCAAAATGCCTTAAGTCCACAATAATTATGCAACACTGCGCCATCGCCACCGCTGCGCTGGTGCCATCACAACCAAATGGAAGAGAAACTATCAGGTTAGACTGGCATTTCTGGATGTGAAAAGGATGATTGAGGGGAATCTTAAAGTGGGATAGAATTTGCATTTCAAGTCAATATGATGAAGCTTTAAGATGGAACAGGTATTGATATTGGATGGAATTAAGAAGTGCAAAGCCATATTCGAAAAAGTGACTTTATTTGAAAAAGGAAACACACATCAGGTGTTGCTGGATCGAAGAAGAAGAAGCTAAATTTATTATGTGTTGTGAATTCTTCAGTTGTGTTCTCAAGTACATATACACCTCTGTCCATACTTAGCTACTTTTTCACACTTTAATGCATCAAAGCATTAGTTAATTGAATATGGGGTTTTTTCCAATGAAGAGATATGCATAATCACAGAAGAAGATCAATCACGTTTGATCAACCATTAAGTTATATGGTGTGTACTCTATGTGTAGAGATGTTGAACGGAGATAAGAATATTGATCAGAGAATACCTATGCATCGAAGTGTGACTGTGAAGCTAGGAGGAACTGGTTTGAATGAATTCACTTTAAGTGTTTTCATCTGGGACTTATGTCCCAGGAACTTTTGTTCCATATCTTTTAAGAAAATTCGTTTTATTAACTATTCTTCTGAGGGTAAGACTGTAAATATTTCGGAAGATGACTAACATTACCACTTATCAAGTCACCCGGTTCGTCACATTACACTACCTATCACTTTGAAATTCTTTTTTTTTTTATTTCCTGTGCAGCTTCACGAAGTTCAGGTGTCAGCACTTATATCCTCATGTGGCTAAGCGAAACATAAATGCGGAACTCTTCTAAGTATAATTTATCAGGGACCTTTGGATTATCTAAAACCTCAAAGCTAAACTCTTTAACTCTTATATTTGTACTTTAAATCCCCCCAATTTATCATCCTTTGCATTAACTTCGGCAATCCATCTATTAGTACTTGGTGTACAGCAAAAAGCAGACAAAATTCTTTAGCTCTACGTTTAAAAGAACTTGTGTCAATAAATGTACCCACCATACAAAAACCACCCAAAGAGGGAAGTTCCTTATGGCATTCTAAAAAGGTCACAACTATCAATAACCCCCACCATCATATAGGTATTTGCGCAATGACACAGCGTGTGGGTGCGTTTCGCAATTCCATTCACCACATCATCGGATGGTCCCTCACCTCGTCCGTCAGCGCTTAAAATATGTATGAGCATTCAAGACACGGAAAACTCCTTGGCAAGCCCTCAATTGCATAAGGCACGTCCGTCGTCGGTCGGTCGTTCGAGTACCAAGTCCATGTCCGCGATGGTTGTGGTCGGTAAAGTCAACTTACGCATGCATGCCAGCACTTCTTCCCCGGAATTCAACTGCAGATTGTACAGTACAAATATTTGCCTAACGTTATTGTGTGCGGCAGTAGCTTGCGCACGCTTTACCTCCCCTCAAACAGCAAAACCTTTAACCAGTGCCCATCACCACACCACCGCACCTGGATGAAGCCCAAAAAGCCTGCGGTTATAATACCAGATACCACCACCACCACCACCACCAACCATCATCACTTGCTCACTGGCCCCCTTTAATCGTTGTCCAAGTGAATTTCCTTCTAACACAATTATATGGCTGGCAGCGTGTCCATCAAGTTCGCGATTTAGAAAATTCTAATGGACGCACGTTAGTCTCTGATGGACCTGGAGCTGCATGGTGAGCGCACTGGCGAATGGTGATCCCCTCCTGCTGCTGCTCATCAACGTCACCGCAGCCAGCACTCATTTGACCATCAGAGAGCTGACACTTGTGGGGAATTATGCAGAAAATGAGAAACCAGACCCAGAGTAGCCGTCCAGCCGGCTTTGGTTCTGGATTTGAACTTATAACTGTTATTGGCGGCAGCAGCGGTGCAGCGTGGTGGCGCAATATACCTACAGCAAGTTCACGCATGAGGAGTTTTTTCTTCCATAAGCATCCCCCCGCTCGATATCATCAGCCAGGCCAGGCTGAACTGACTTTGACAAAAATCTCACAGATTTGCTGGCATCTCTCATATAGATGCATCGCGCAACACATTGCATTTTTTTTATTGTGGACGCTTTGCTCTCTATCGGTAGAGCATTTAGACGACAGATATCAAGGTTTGGAATCCATGGAAATAGACAGCCAGCGACAACGTTAGAGATGGTATCGGTGGCGGCAGCGGCAGAATGGCGCGGCAGTGACTGGGGTGGTGGTGGTGGTGGCATATTAGGTGTCCGAATGTGCGAGACCTTCACGGTTTGTATCCGATTCAGAGAAAGATTCCGTGATGCCTTCCAAACGAGTTCTGGTCTGCTATGCATTTAGTTTTTTGTTCTAAGTTTTTTTTTCTTCTAAGCGTTAGAAGCCAACACGTTCTGGATTGGATGGCAGCTAACAGCTCATAGCTCATGATCTGTTTGCAGATCGTGTGTGGTTTTTTTCATGTGTGTATGTGTGTTTGTTTGGCATTATAATCGCGTATAAAGGCAATGCATTCAGGAAGAAAACATCTGAGTACTTGGTTGGGGTCGTGTCGCTAATTGTTGCTGCAACGCAACGGTGATGAGCGGGGTTTCTTTGAGTTGGTCGATGTTCGCCATAGTAATCACACCAACAGCACCAGGCACCAGTGACTGGACCGGTAGTGGCAATATCTTCTCGAATTCTCGCGCACCCAAATATGGGGAAGTGGATTTTATTGCGCCATCATCACCATGGCCGGAGGCATGCTGTGGCGGTTGATTATCTTATGTGACATATCAGCCATCAGGTTGACATCAGTAGCCGTAAAGGCGTCGCATCGGATAGTGTTGAAACTGAAGTAAGCTATCGTTAGGAAGAGTGAAAGAGGTTTTTTTTTATAGTATTTCATAAAAATGTTTCCATAGAAGACTGCGAAATGGGAGGATATCCATCTCATGGCTTCTGTTAGCTGACGTATTTGATTATTGAATTATTGATTTTTCAAAATATTAATTTTGAACTTTTTTTTTTAATCCAAAAAAATACTTTCTTGAAAACTTTGGAACCTACCTACACAATATTATTAAAACTTTTTGAGAACTTCTGCATAAAAAAGTGTTAATGAGTCATACCATTTTCAAGAAAATCACAAATTTAAAAAATGGTTCCTTGGTAGGTTCCATTAATAACTATTTTTACAAAAATGTTTCTCACTAAAATGTAGCTTTAAGTAAAAATAATTTATTGAATTTTTTTTAGGGTAAGTTGCGGAGCCATTTTTGGTAAAATAGAATTTTGTTAAATTGTTTAAAAAAAAATGAATGGCTGGTAGGACAGAGCGAGGCTAGTTGGACAACTTTTTACTTGAAGTCGCATAAATTTTCACCTATTCATTACATCACAATGAAACTGGAATACACAGAGAGAATGTAACTTCGGCTTCTTAAATAAATTTGAAAATTATTTATAGCAGAAGAATAATATTTATTCAAAGTACAAGATAAAGATATTTACGTTATATTACGACCCCATGCATGGCCGTAATTTAGGCGAGAATGGCAATGGACCCAATTTACACTAAAAAACACTAAGGGCCAGTTTTTTAGTTCAGGGTTAGCTCTGAGCTAAATCCGAGTTAGCTAATCCTGAAAATAGATTAATCCAGAGTTAACTCAGGAACAGTTTTTCAGTAAAGGATTAACTTTATCTTTCAGTTGTCAAAAATCTAGGGCCAACGATGTGTTACACTATGGATATCACCCTTCTACGCTTTTCACGCGTCGGAAAAGAGATGGCGCCACAAAGAAATTGCACTGACAATAACTTTCCTTATCGAAATCGGGATGGCGCCACAACCGAAAAGGCCCTCAATTTGGTCCCTGAGTTAACTCACCAAATTAGACGAGTTACGGAGTTAACCTAGGATTTCAATTGACTGAAAAATACGTTTATGGAGTTAGCTCAGGTTTAACCCCGAGACTAGGATGATCTTGCACTGAAAAACTGGCCCCTAGAATTTTATAGTTTCGCACATGCAATTCAAAAATTCAATAACAAGACGCACAAAATTACTGTTCCTTGTTGAAAAATTCGCAATTTTTTAGCACCACTTAAGAAATACAAAATCGTTTTTTTTTACTTTTGCACTCAAAAAACACAAATTAGCACGTGGTTCTCCTTCGGTAGACAAAAACCACCCTCAACCAGTTTATAACGCGTGTGTGTTTGTACATACGTTTGCTTCATTTGCAAATGATCGTCTTTATTCAGCTCTTGGCTGTAGCCCTCGTGGTTTTCGCCTTGACGTTGGCGAGGGGGCTTACGTTAGGATCCTCCAGCAATCCAGCTGCAGGGGCATACAACTAAGCAAAACCAAACAAAAAACAGGGATGTTCATCCAAACAAATAATAATGGAATATGGAACGTAATGCAAAGTAATGAAATCGGAGCGGGGATATACGCTCAAGTGTCGGCAGAGGTTACGGCTGTCGGCGAGGGCTTGGCTTCGCAAGAGGCTAGGTCACCAGTGAAAAAAAATGTGTACAAAGAACCGACCAAACCCGTCTTAACAAGACAACCAAATGCGCTCAACTTTGCAACATCTCTTCTTCCTGCTCTTGATAGCTTGGCTATTGACGGTAGGGAGACCTTGAACAGACCTCCCTCTATAGGAAGTCAAACCGAGGATGAGCTGTTGCAAGACTCGAGAAGAGACCACGCTGAAGCCTACTGCACCCCTCAAAGCTTCGAGGCAACGCAGTAGCTACAGATCCTCTAAAAGATTCGTGAGTGCTACCGAGAAAAAGGAAAACACTCTCAGTTCGAGGGACAAGGCCCTTTTGAAAAAGCATAGAAAGTTGGTGAAGAACTATGAACGTCAGCTGGCAACGACCACCACTGCACCCACTATTTCCTCCCAACTACAATTGAACGCTAAAAAGCCAGACAGCGAAAAAGTAATTGCTGCCACATCTAGGTCTATCCCTAAAAAGATAAACCGCGAACAGGCTATACCTTATCCAACAAAAATTGTCAGTACAGGGAAGATAGGACGTTTGCTTCTCAGTCTGGTTGCATTGGCTTGCATACATCTGTCTCAAGTTAAAGCTCTAGCAGGGTATCCATACTTTGAATTGTAAATTACCGCAAATCGAAGAACAATGTGCATATGGTTACCATGGATACCATTTTAAACATATTAAAAAAAATCCATTTATCTTTTTTTTACCACACCACACGTTTTCAAAGGAATTTGATCACGTAACGCTTTGTGAATATTTGAAAACTTACCGCAAATACCTTTTTTCTTTTTAATGACTTAAATCATACAAATTTAAACTGCATTTTAAAGGTTTATTCAGAAATACAAACAAATAATAAGGGGACAGTCAAAACGACAACTCTTTTGGCTCTCACCTTTATTAATTTTGTTCTCAAAAGCTTCAAAACCGAAAGTTCTTTCATAACAACTACTGAAAAAGCTTTGTTGTATTGTTGCGACTTGGCAAAGGCAACTCTGTTGGAATGTGAATTTTTTGTTTTATTTCACACAGCGAAGGTAGAAGCGAAAGGGAGTATACGATCAGAATGCTTTTGGCATTGAAAGACGACGGTCATGTTGGAGCGTACGAAATGTTTCGAAGAATTACAATAACAATTCCTGTATGTTAATCAGTGGTTAAGTATCTTTTTCAGTGGCAGGTTGATTATTTAATGATGGTATACACAGGCACCACAGTTTTGAAAAAAGCTCGCCCATAAGCCCTGTACTGACAATTTTCGCTGGACAGACTATAGCAACAACTCTACTGCTCGTACTGGCTCAAATTCGAATCTGGCGACCTCCAGTAAAAAACAGCAGACCAACGCTACATCAAACCTGAAAAGGAATGAGATAGCACAGGTAGGCAGCTCTTCTTGAACGAAGCCAGGTTCAACTAAGAGAGCAAGATCGGAGGAGCCAACCAAGACTGAAGGTTCTTAAAAGCTTAAAACCAATTGTTTTGACACCACCTCGATCGATCTGCAGGTGGCCATAATAAGTCGAGATGACCCGGATGGGAAAATCACGGCAGTCCAACATTTTAGCCCGCTCTCAGAGCTTTTCCTCTTTCAAGAACTTTCTCTCAGAGCTTTTCATAAAACATCAAAAGAGATGCCACACACAGTCAAAAGTATCCTCCTTTTTATTATGAGAAAGAGCTTTTCTCTCAATTATTTTTTGTTAATAAAACGTCAAAAGAGATGCCACACACAGTCAAAAGTATCCTCCATTTTACTATGAGAAAGAGCTTTTCTCTCAGTTATTTTTTGTTTCGTTTTTTTTTTGTACTATTATTTCGAAAAGAGCTTTTGGAATCGGATTTTATTTGGTACAGCCCAGACTTGCGTGTTTTTTTTAATTCCCACTCTCTATAAAAGTCACCAATTCGTATACCTCTCTAACAGGCATGCAATATTCAAATAGAATTTATATTTAGATTTCGTATGAGTAAATATTATTCAAACTCATTGGTATGAAGATATAAAATATTTTTGTTTTTATTTTTTCTCTACACACACATGTAGGATCAAATATCTGTCAACCACTTTTTCATACAATTCAAATACAAATTAATTAATAAATAAATCTTAAATTTATCTAAGAACTTCAGAGATTTACTTTCTATGGTAAAAAAAACATAGACAAACTGGTTCGACTACAGAAATAATTTATCAAAAATAAGTTTACCTAACTTCCCGTGCTTTGAATAACTTTAAGAACAATACATTTAACTAATTGAGTTATTAATTAAATAAAATAAAATAATATAAATAAATTTAAAAATTCATTTTGTAGAATTGAAACATCTACTATTATTAACTTATTAAATGCAGGTTACTTTAAAAGGAAAAACCTACTATTGTATTTTCAACAAAGTTGTTATGGAAATATTTTCCAAAAAAATTAAGATTTAATACAAAAAAATTATGCCGTTAGTAAGGTTTTGTAAGTGGGAAGAAGTGCAGAAAAAATACATTCTTCTATAGACTAATAATGAAACCGAATAATAATGCAGAAATCTCATATGAATAAAATGAATGACTAAGTTATTAGATCATCAATTAAGTTGATAATTTGAAATTCTGTAAATTCCTTGTTGTGGTCTGCATTTTTAAATTATTATTATTGATTCTTGAAAAATATCACCACACTTTATATAAAGTAAATATTTCATACATTTTGTACTTGTTAAGTACTTATGAGAATTCAATAAATGAGGTAAGCATATTTGAAGAAGTTATTTTATCCATTGAATAATTGTGGGGAATTTTATTTAAATAGTTGTGTGCTAATGAATAAGTGACTTTCGGTTGTGGTTAGTACCAAGGTACATATATAGATACTCAACCCCAATGAAAAGTAAAATTTCAAGAAAATTAGCCAGTAAACAAGAAAGTTAGTCAGTAGACATTAAATTATTGTGCTGCAATAAAGGCCACTTGCACCAAACGAGAAAATAATTCAATAAGACTGAGGAAAATAATTAAACGATCGCTTTTCACTTTTATATTGATCGAGGAAAATAATCTTAACTAGCAAAAAGGAATAATATATTACACTTGACAACACTCTGAAAACAAAATATATTGAAAAATTAACAAATTGTAACGCGTTGACTTATACTTTTTCGTCAGAAACTCAAAAATTTGACGTGATTACTATCCGTTTCCATTATGCATTAAAATTTTGTTTGTACAAAAACAAAACACCTAAATTAAATGTTTGTATAACAAACAAATTATTTAGTCATGCAATTTTGAATAAATATGCAATAACACTTTAGTGGTAAATAAATGAAAGGTAGAGATAATAAAAAAAAAATACTGTACATGTAAAATTAAAATTGTTGATCGTTCTTATAATAACTCTTCCAATAAATTATAAGGTTCATTAAAAGCAAAACCACAATTCTGGCCTTGACAATGACCTCTAGAATAATAATAATCAATGTTAACTTAAACTTAGAGTACAGTCATGCATCTTCATCTTCAATGATGTGTTTTAAAAAATATTTCCCTACCGCAACCGTATATGAACGAGGAGGTCATCTCTCACCATCTATGAAGTCATGCATAACTAAATAGAAATTACCATAAAGCCATCAAAGTACCTATACATCAATTACCGGATTAAATCAACCTTAAGCAAAAAAGCGCATTACTAGAAAAAAAAACACAAAATATAATTTCAAAAAATCACTCTATTCTTGCTCATATAGCATCTGCGCTGCTAATAGAATTCTAATTCTCTCATAATCACTATTGTGATTGGTGAAGTGTTGAGTGCCAATTGGTATCTATGGTAAAATTGCTATTACACATAGTAATATACCAACACTCTCGCTACATCATCCCATCCCAATAGATACATCGGCATTCGGTCCACCAGGCACGTCGTCAGAATTAATAAAACATTTAACTATAATTACTTTATTATTTCATATATTATTTTTTATTTTTGTATTTTTTATTTTTATTAAAATAAAAAAACAAAAGAAGAAACAAAAAGATGCAACATCAATCGATGCACTAACTATCTGTTTCAATATATGTAATACGTAGCTTAAAAAAGTTGTCATAATTATTCTAAATTGCCTTGCAATTTGTCTATAAATAGAAAGCTGCACATCTGTATACATCACTGTTAACGTGTAGATGACCGGTAGCACTTATAAGTGATCTCATGAGGTTAGAAAGCTGCTAAAGTGTTGAGATGAGATTAGAAATTTTAATGTGGAAAAAAATGTCCCATCAAGAAATATCTCGGCCAACCTGATAAACTAATAACATCTAGTTAGGTATTATTATGTGTATGATATGCGTGTAGGAAGATAAGCCTGTGAAGAAGAACATCATGGAAAAAAGACTATTAAGTTTGACTTGAGTGCAGAATTATCGGTTCTGAAGGCGTCTTCAAATTTTTTAAGGCCTTAATCTACTATGGGTTGGGATTTCAGTGCAGATTTCCTAACCATCACGAAATGATTAATAATCATCAAATAATAACAAAAAACACAATTCTTACTCTCTAGTTCGGAGGATAAGGTATTTCTTTATTAAACTGGATTTAACGGGTGATTTTTTAAGAGGTTTAGAACTTTAAAAAAAAAAAACACAAAAAATTCGAAAAAATGAATGAAATATTTATTTGAATCGATAGTTTGAACCTTGCAATTTAATGTTTAAAGATAATTTCATGCAAATGTTGACCGCGGCTGCGTCTCAGGTAGCCCATCCGCTGAGTCCAATTTTGGCATACTCTTTCACACATATCGGCCGGTATCTCACGAATGAATGCATGGATGTTGGCTTCCAGTGCGTCAATCGAAGCGGGCTTGTCCCTATAGACATTAGCCTTGACATACCCCCACAAAAAATAATCTAATGGTGTCAAATCGCACGATCTAGTCGGCCAATTGACCGGCCCGAAACGTGAAATTAACTGTTCACCAAACTCGCCTCGCAATTGCGCCATTGTTTCGCGTGCTGTGTGGCATGTGGCACCGTCTTGTTGAAACCACATATCATGCTAGTCAAGAACTTCCATTTCGGGCAAAAAAAAGTTTGTTATCATCGCTCGGTAGCGTTCACCATTGACAGTAACGCTGCGATTCGCATCATCTTTGAAGAAATATGGCCCAATAATGCCGCCGGCCGATAAACCGCACCAAACAGTGGCTTTTTCGGGATGCATTGGTAGCTGTTGCAATGCTTCTGGCTGATCTTCACTCCAAATGCGGCAATTATGCTTATTTACGTACCCATTCAACCAAAAATGAGCCTCATCGCTGAACACAATTTTTCGATAAAAAAGCGGATCCTCGGCCAGCTTTCCAAGAGCCCATTCACCAAAAATTCGGCGTTGTGGTAGGTCGGCTGGCTTTAGTTCTTGCACCAGCTGTATCTTAAAAGGCTTTACGCCCAAATCCTTCCGCAAAATTTTCCACGTAGTGCTGTAACAAAGGCCTAACTGCTGGGAACGGCGCCGAATCGACATTTCGCGGTCTTCTGTCACACTAGCTGATACGGCCGCAATATTTTCTTCACTACGCACAGTACGTAAACGTGTTGGTGGTTTAATGTCCAACAAAGTAAATTTGGTGCGAAATTTGGTCACAATCTTCCGAATAGACTGCTCAGAAGGTCGAGAATGCCGACCATAAAATGGAAGCAGCGCGCGATGAACATTTCGAACCGAGCACGAATTTTGATAGTAAAATTCAATAATTTGCAAGCGTTGTTCATTTGTAAGACGATCCATGGTTAAATTGCAAACCAAACTGAAGCTGTTTGACAGTGACACAAGGTACTAAACACACTTCAGCTGTCAAAACCAGTGTTGCCAAAACCAAACCAGCTAAAAAATCACCCGTTACATATTCGTTCTTCATTTGGTGAACGTTGCTCCACAAACAACGAACAAGGACGATAACAACGAAAGTGTAAGTCCAGCTTTAAAGAACACTAAAAATAAGGATCAATCCACCAAATCGGAGTTAGAGACTGTACACTAAAAAAAAGCAAGCTTATATCAAGTAAAACAGTATTGAAACAAGCCTATTCATTGACGAAAGTTTGGTAAGCACGGAAATTTTTAAAACAAGTTACAGCTCCGTGATAATTATCAAAATGTGCGATCTTATTTATCCAACAACAAACTCATTTTAAATAAACACTGAAAAGTAAATGACTTGCATTTGTAGGGTTTTATTTCAATGTTATTTTATTAGTTTTGCATTATATTTTGTTGTTTTTAAAGTTTTACAGCTACATTCCTTGTCAAGATCTCAGATTAAGATTGGGCAACTTTAAAATAAAATATAATTCAAGAATTTTAAGCTTGTTTTTAAACATTTCTTGCTGAATTAAGTCTAGGTACTGGGATCATTGTATATCCAATCTATAGTATTCTCATGAAACACGATTTTGTAGGTAGGCATTTGGTCGATAGGTTCGCTATGATCGCCTTACCGAGATCCCTTAACAAAAATTAGTATGACATTTGGACGCATAGATGGCCACGAGCTTTTTTTCTTCATGAGAATACTATAGAATTTATATACAATGCTGGGATGTCATTTTGACATTAAGGAAAAAGATAAAAAAAAAAATATTTTAGGTCTTAAAATGACACCCAAGAGACTTACATAATTCAAAGAATAAAATCTAAAAACAAGCTTAAAATTCTTGAATTTATGGTGCTTGCTATACCAAAATTTTTATTTTAAGTGATGAGAAATCAAAAGGCACGGTAGTGCCCAACCAAGTTCGCTGCACTACATCTTTTTTACAGAAACAAACTCAGGCGATTTTCAACCCTCCCCTTACTTCAGTGCCAATAAAGTCAGAAAGTTCAAATTCGCAGTATTTGTTGAGCTGAAACACAGGTGGCTCACCAAATTTCAACTCTTTAGCATTAGTAATACCCAACCCTGAGCCTGTTACTGAGTAGCCTGAGTTACTAATACATCGAAACTTTTCTTACTTGCTAGTCAACTGGCTTGCCTTTTCCGAAGCCAGTTGTAAAGCGAGTAGAGCGCGAATGATTTGACAATTAATATATGTACCCAACTTGATAGCGAGTACTCACTCTTGTGGCCGCCCGGGCAAGATATAGGACTTCAACAATCGCAAAAACCGTAACTGACTGACTGATTCACTGACAGATCATCAAAGTTATGGAGCATGTCCTGACACCGTAGAAGCTTGAAAAAAAGAAGGACAAAATCGAAAATCTGCAATTTTCTATTCAGGGGCGTGGCATCCACCCACTTTCTTAAAAATTCTTTTAAATTATATGGAGCACTTCCGATTGTTGTAGAACGATAAAAATTGGTATATCGGTAGGGCTTGAAGTACTTTGAGAGAATAAAATCGAAAATTTTGAATTTTTCGTTCAGTGGGCGTGGCATCCACTCACTTTTTAAAAAATATTATCAATTATTTAATGCACTTCCGGTTCTTGGAGAACGATGAAAATTCGTAGAGCTTGAAGAGCGTACACCACCCACTTTCTCAGAATTGCTGTTATTTATATCGAGCACTTTTGGTTGTCCTAGAATTATGAAACTTTGTGGAGCGGTAGGGCTTCATTTTCTTCAATAACAACAAAAACATAAATTTTAAAGTAAGAGCCAAGTTTTTAAATGTACAAGAAACCTGTGCGTAAAAAGTCAGCCAAAAAATAGTAATGAAATCTAAATGCCAAGTTTTAAATTCATGAAGTTTAATATCAAATATCTTAAAAAGAGTAATATCGAAACAACTCCAAACTATGACAGTAACACAGTACACATATTAAAGGTAATATCATTAGAGTTTTGATTTTTGTTTCTTCTGCGCATATATCAAAATTCGTGTCAAATGTCAGTATTTGTTGTTGTTTTTACGTGTATTTAAGTCATCACACTCCCAGCCATTTTTATTTCTGACAATTTCAATTTAAATTTGTTGTTGTTTTTACGTGTGTTTTCTTCCTCACACTCACAGCCATTTTTTATTTTCGACTGACAACCTGCGCAGTATAATACCTTAGATTTGTGTACTGTGGACAGTAATTTGGTATTTAATGATTACTGATTTGATGGATTTACTTGGCAAGTTTTCTTTTAATTACTTTCGAAATCACGAATTTAAAACGTATGAAAACTTGACCAGCAAACCCATCATATTTTAATCAGTAATCATTAAATACCAAATTAGTATTGTAGTTCCTCGTGGAATAATAGTTAGTGCGTCGGACTGTCATGCCAAAGGTCTGGGTTTGATTCCCCCAGCCAATGCCACTTAAAAACAGAAAAGTTTTTTTCCGAGTCCATTCGGACTCCACGAGCTCTTGCGCCATAAAATTTATTCATTTATTTCTGTCATAGTTTGGAGTTGTTTCATATTACTCTACTTAAGTTTAGTAATATTTAACTTCATGAACTTAAAACTTGGCATATGTTTTAGATCTTATTACTTTTTTTCGGTGACTTTTTACGCACAGGTTTCTTGTAAATAAAAGAACTTGGCTCTTTTTCAACATTTATGTTTTTGATGTGACCACAAAATACATGGTCTCATGTACTTGCTTTTATGTTGAAAAAACTTACAATTTAAACAAAATTATTTATAAAAACACAGAAATTGTGAGAGGAAAATGTTTAATACATAGAATGAGATTTATTCTTGAAATTGCAAAACAACTGTTAAAATAGCTTGAGCTTAAAAAAAGAATACCATTAAAACTTAATTAAAAATCGTTGAATTTTTGTTTAATAGAGGTGTTTTGTTATAAACCGCAGAGATTGTACGATTGTCATTTTTGAACGATTTAAAATTCAAAATAACAGCTTTATTTTGAAAAGTGCTGATATTTTTATTTATATCTAAAGTAGAAATTTTGCGGTTTATGCTGAAACACAATTTCTGACAAACGACTCCACCAGCTCTGCCTTCAAATAATGATTTTATTGATGAAGTTTTGCATATCGTTTCGAATAATTGTGGCTTTATTTCGTGAATAAGAGCTTTGATATTTTCTTGAAATGCAAAAATTGTTAATGGAGCATTGTCTTAGATTTTATCTTTGACATGCCTCGAAAGAAAAAAATCTATTGGTGTTAAACCGCACGATCAAGACCGCTGAATGAAGTCTTCATTTTGAGAGATTATTACTCGTTCAGGTAATTTGTCACGAAATAATGAACACAAACGTTGGTGAAGTGCATAGGTCATAGTATTAATTTAAGGGGGAAAAAGAGGTAAAAATGGTGTTGGATGACCCTTTTCAGTCACTATCTCAGCTAAAGTGACGAAACTTTTACTTTTCACTTCACCTTGCCAGACGAACACGAGTAAGAGTTCTCAAAAACTGCCTTAAACATTCTAATCTATCGATAAATTCACAAAAACTGGGCAGTAAAAGTAGCACATTTTAGCTTGCGATATATACCTATGTACATATGTATATAGTTAGCATATGGCAAGTTATATGTACATTCGGTAAGATAAATCGATATCAAGATTTTGTCAAAATTGGTGTTGCGATGATGAAAGACGAATAAAGTGGATCCCACAATTCTGGCTGTCTGTCCGTTGAGCTACAGCCTAAACGGCTGACACGATTTTCCATAAACATGTTATATAGTGGTTTTTGGTAATTTTATCCACACGTTTTTTTTATAGAGTCAAAAATAACGGTACTCGTAGGAACATGCAATACAACTTTTTTAACAATTTTACAAATAGTGCTGTCAAATTAGAAATTTAATTGGCATTTTTCGATGGATAACATTTTTTTTATGGCATCTGTTTGTGTTCGACTCCTTGTTATTAAACAGTGTTTTTGTCTCTTATATCTCGAATCCAAGCCAATCTTTGTTCTTCAGTGGATTGCAAATTATTTATCACCTGATAATGTTTTCTAAAATCTTGAATTAGCGATTTTTTAATAACAAAATAACATGGGGCCTCTGGCTTCCCAGCGCACTAATGCATTGCAATGGAAATTAACCAGTGTGACCGCATCCAGCCTCTTTTTCTGATTCTCTGCCAACTTTTCTTCTCTTTTTAGTTTCATTCAAATTTTTGTGTAATTTTAACTTCTTTAACTTAAAATTTCTCCTGTGTTGATACTCATGCCTCAAAAAAAATTAGTTGTAAAAATTAGTTGTAAAAATTGATTTAATTAAACCTGAAGCGGTGTTACAAAAACACATATTTTTGATTTTAAGTATTTTTGGAGGAAACTATTGAACACCCTGTACCTTTGAAACTACAATTAAAATTTAATTTGCGCTTTTGGTATTGTACCTAAGCCTAAAACTTGATGTAATTAGATAAACATAGATGTATCCGCATCGTTGTCTAACGTCAAATTATTTCCGTGCACAATATTATGAACTTGCACCACATAACATCTAAAACACTATTGGATGTTATTTTCCAATTCTAAAATACTATGAGATGCTGTTTCCTACCATTTCTGAACTCCTGGTTCTAGTAGCGAGTTCCCAAAAATAACTAGTTCATATTGAAAAGGACCCGGGCCAAATGCAAAGAAAATTAACAAGAGTGGGAGTACGGAACTACGGAACACGGAAGCATGGTCCTCTTCTATGAATACCTCGATGACTATGCCTCACAGTAGACCAGGAAAAATGGGTCCAGAAGTTGAAATAATTAATTCATGAAATATTAAAATTGGTATCGAGCGACGTAGAATTGCACACTCTATAGCATATCCAAAGTTCCTCAAAATCCCGCTTTGGCCTTTTGTGTAGATGTATGTATTTGAAGAGATGAAGAGAGGAAAATATTGGAAGTCTATCAAACTGAAATATTTGTTTTGCTAAAACCTAATCATACGATACATGCTTTAAGGGTAACTTTCAACGCTGAATCTAATGGGATTAAATCCAAAATGATACGACTACCCTTAAAAAAGTTATAGTCATTTCTAGGTAGAAATGGTGACATGAGCGTAACACACGCTCTGTGCCCAATTAGCACTTGATTGCGCCGTTTTGACATAATCATTTCTATGAAATGATAATTATTTTTTTAAGTGTAGCAGGTAAAATATTACTGAAAACCCTTTGAAAATAATGGTATGTCAAATTTAATTGTCAAAAAAATTGGAATAAATGTTTCAATAGAACCAAGAATCAAAAGAGTCCCTAAAAATATCTGTGGTGAAAGGGTGATTTTTTGAAGGGTATGGGCAAGCTTAGAATTACAACCATAATACCCACGAAAAAAACTCTTACACTAATTAAAAATGAAAAATATTCCCCGATCTATTTTTGAAAACTTAACATTTCGACAGCGAAATGGTCGATTTTCTTGAAATTCTCCCATGGGTTTTTAAGCACTCTTAAGTAAATATATTTAAAAATTAAAATTAGTGTTTGAAAACCGTAAAGGAAAATCTTATTTTTCTGAAAATCGGCTCTTGAAGTTTTAATCAAATTTGAACGTATTTAAATTAATATTGCATATCGAAATTATCAAATTTTCGAAAAAAAAACCAAAGGTACTTGATCCCAAAAAAAAAAACAAAAACCGTTTAGTTATTTTTTTCACCATATGCATAACAAAACGGAGAGAGTACGATAAGTTTTGTAGAGGGGTCAAAAACAAGCATTTTTTACTATTGGAGGGGGGGTCTATCTCACCCCGTTAGGGAGGTAGGGGCAGCTTTAGAAAAAAATTACTTGAAATGAAAAAAATAAAAAAAATAACGGCAACACTTACAATGAAACACTATAATTTGAAAGCCAGAAATCTGTTATTTAATCCAAAATTTAAAGAGGGACAGCTTGCCCCCGCATACATTCCTCATTGCGTGTACGCCGAAACGCTGGATGCTCTAGCACTTTATTTATGTATGCAAGCAACCAAAAAAACAAAAATATCATAAAAAGATAGTTTTCCCAACTCACAAAATTGCTTCGCATTTCAGACATTACAGTATTATTTGTTTCTATAGCACTCCTATTATCTCTCTGACTAGAAGTTAACACCTTATTCGAGCATTACTAATTCCTTAAATATTTCCTGTTGCAAATAATATCAGTTTTATAGAAGCGATATACCAATGTTTCTTTAATCTCTCTATATTATATCTGTGGTGTTTGGTAGAAACCTGATAACTCCATTTTAAAATTAGAGTCTTTACGCCCACTTTAAATCAAGCTTGAGTGTAAACGAGGCCACAGATTTTCTTCAAATTTAGAATGCTTATGAACATAACCTTTGAAAAATTATGTTTCAAATTTGAAGAAAATCGGTTCACCGGTTTAGGTTGTAGGTCGATGTAAAGTGGACGCAAGGACCCAAATTTTAAAATGGAGTTATCATGTTTCTACCAAACACCACAGATATATATCCATGGCCGTCGTGAAGAACCAGGTAAGTCGAGATACCTGAAGTGAATTTTTATTTTTCAAAAATTCCTTAATAAATAGTTTACAGTATTTAACAAAATTTTGACTTCATCTAACACTTTCCTTATATATTTGAAAACACATGATGAACACTTGTTTTGACATAAGTCGGACTTTGTCAATGTTATTAAACTTTGACCCCGACCTTATAATTTTTTTTGTGTTTGAGTTACCTGGTTCTTCACGACCGCCACGGATATAGTCATCCTGTAAAAGTATTATACAATCTTTATGTCAGTTTCTGTTAATACTAGTGAAAACACAAACCACTTCTGGTATACTAAAGAGTATAGCCACAAAACAGCAGTGTGGAGAAAGTGCATAAGTGCTTTTTCATCGTAAATATATTCTTCTATGGCCGAGCGGTTAGCGTGGTGGACTTTCATTGCAAGAGGACCATGGTTTCCCACAGAAATGTTGTAATTTGTATAACTAAAATAATTTCTAATAAATTTTAAGATTGCATTTCAGATAAAAACTTTTAAATAAAGCAAATAAATAATATAAAATAAAAATATAAATAAATAAATATAAATGAAAATTTTTTTTTATTTTTCCACCTTCTTCTATAAGACCTCTAAATTGAGTCCAGTAAGTTTTTTTTTTTGGGACAGCTGAATTTACTCCATAAAGTTCCAATAGGAGCTTAAAAAGTGCCCCTTTTTAACTCTTTGGATTATTATATAATGCTTATATGATTGCAAGAAACGGTTTTTAGAAGCTTCTTTGGATGATTATAGGGGCAAAATTGTTAGTTGAGTTATAAATTTTCAATTTACTCAAAAACTAAAAGACATAAACCATTCACTTTTTTGTGTTCAATTCAGAAATTATATTAGCATTGACCACAAAAAAAAAACAATTTTGCACTTCATTTCATAATTTGGCAAAAAATTGGTCTAAACTTCTTTTTTTTATCAAAATTCTGAGTTTTAAACTATTAACATAAATAATAATTTTATTAAAATTTAGGATTACAGAACGGATGACTTTCAAAACCGGTAAGTGTTGCTGTTGTTTCTTAACAATTTTTTTCATTTTAAGTCAGTTTTTTCTTAAATTGCGCTAACCTAAACCTAAACGGGATGAGGTAGACCCCTCTTCTATTGTTGTTTTTGAACCCTCTACAAAAAACCATTGTCAATTTTTGGAGCCAAAGATATCGTTCTCGTAGCAACAGAACAAACAAGCAATGGGAAAAAGTAGGTATATTAAAATTTTAATTTCTCAAAAACTAAGAAAGATTTTTACATTTGGATTTCTTTATTTGACTAAGAATTTTTTTTCAAAAATTTTGACTTTGAAATTTAAACTCTGGAAAGCTATTCACATAAAAACTGGATTCAAAAAACAAATAAATGAATAGAGCATTAGTTTTCAGAACACTATAGCAAACTATTTTATGTGGTTTCATTGATTTTAAATATTTTTATTTGCATTTAAAGTCAATTTTACATTAACTGACCCCCTGATTCAGATAGAAGGGGGAAGATAGAACTTTCCCCTCGTACGATGTTTTTTTAGAATATACCAAAAATCATGACCTAAAATATTATTATTGATGAATTAATTATATTTTTTTTAACCAATACAACGATTTTTAAAATATTTTCTGCGTTCGAAAAGACGAAGCTGAGCACCGAAGAGATAAGGAGGTAAAGCAGGAGAACCAGTTCTGGTGGTTGAAACCTGAACATGAAGTTCCTTCGGATATTTAAAGTTGACTGCATTTTACTATGGCATGGCTGACTAACATAAGTTTAGGTAGTTAGTTTTAAGCAAGGACAGTTAGGGTGGCACAAAAAAAAATTAAAAAATATGAACCAAAAAAAAAAAAACTGACAAATCTCAGAAAACCCAAGTTAATGAAATAAGTTTCTTTTAAAATAAAACAAAATTTTATTTTTAAAAATTAATTTTAGAACTAAAAGCAACCAACAGAAATAAAACCCTACAAATACAAGTCAATTTACTCTTGTAGTCTGAAAATGAGTTTGTTTTTGGTAAAGTTTAAGCTGGCACATTCTGAAAATCGTAGCTTTGCTGTGTTAATACAAGGATTTTAAGATTTTTGTACTTGTTTTAAGAATTTCGGGGCTTTACGTCAGCAAAAGGCTGTTTTCCTTGAATTTAGCTAATTTTTTTACTCTAGCAATAACTTTACCCCTTACAAGAACATGTTGCAAATCATTGTCGCGACTATACTCCTGAAATCGCGCACTTGTTTTTTGATTTTTTACACACAGTCATATTAAAAATAACGGTTTTTATTTTCTCAAATCTGAAAATAATTTTTATTGGGATATCACATCCGTTTATGAAATATTTATATCTTTTCAACTCACTTTCTACTATTTCGATATAATAATTACGATTTTATTGACCAAATTAAAATTGTTCAATACTTTCTTTGGCGTAATTGATGGCCTTTAAAAATATAACAGCTTTTAAATAACAACCTCATATTCCAATAAGAAACAAAACCCATATATCGCAATTACATATATTTAACCATCCTTAATTGAAAATGATGTCCAATAAATTGTATATGATGTCCAATACATTTATTGCTTTCATTAGTCCAAAAAAAAAACACAAAATAATTTCAAAAGAATATGAAATTGAATATAAAATAAAATTGTGTGGCCATTAATCTAAATCTACCTACGTTGAGTCAAGATACCATAAGCTTCCCAAAAAAGTTCATAGCACCGTTTGACTAACCCCTAATATTTCTTTTTTTAACTCTAAAATCTTGTGTCTGTATAATTTGAATTTCACTTAGCAGAAACCAGACAACCGGAGACAGCGACAATTCAGATCTGAGTAGGTGTACTTTGGTTCTACCAAATTTATAAGCAGAACACGTCCTATGGTATTATTATAAAACATCTTTCAAACACGTCAATTCTGACTTCTTATGGAAAGACAGTTAAATCCGTAAGGTGTCAATGATTTTATAAAGACTTGAATATTGCTAGAAACTTCGCTGTTATTGTTGAACTTTAAACTGGTTTAAAATAAACCTCCAAATTAATAGATCGCTTGTCAATATATAAATAAAAATCCAAACTCAACGAATGTCTCATCTTTTCTATTTTAAATACATAAAAACCTATCAAACTGGAACTTTATTCAAATCTTCTGCATCTTCTGGTTTTATTTGTATAAAAATAACTCTGAAAACCTAACAACTGTTAAATAACTCTACTAGAAGTCACTCTATTTATTTATATATGGTAGTTGCACTGCACTGCGGTGAGTAATCATTTGGATTGTAGATGCAATTTACACCATCGATGGTAGTGACAATGAGAGTGCTCCACCAAAACCGACACCAGCTCGAGCCTAACATGCAATACCCATATGCAGACGGAACCGTACCAAATCGAATTGAATAAAAAGCGACAGTTCTAACGTTGGCGTATCGTATGTGAAGATCGCACGTAATTGGATGATGCAGTTCTTTTTTGCTGCTGTTGTATGTTACTATAGCAAACCCACACACGCCTTCATTTGGCACCTACATAAGGTTGATTTTGCTTGCTGGTGCTGTGCTGGTGCTCACCTTGGTAAACAACAAAAGATGCTTTTGGTGGGTTTGGTTTTGGGTGGAGTTGGTTAAGGTCTTAAGTGAATTAATCAATTTTTTACTTGTGAAATTGTGATATACAAATACGTATACAAATGTACGTACATAAACCTAGTTTAAAGAAGAACTTTTGCATTTTTAAAATAATATTCTAGTCGAGAATTTTATAAAATATTTCATAACGATGATGTGCAAAGAAGAGGGCTTGGCTTTGTATTGTGTTCCTTAAAAAAATCCACTTTTTATTTAATTTTGTTTACGCACTTAACGCATTTGCTAAGTCTTAGTCACATTATTCCGGCTCTGGACCTTTGGCACCTCATACGAGGGAAATTTGATCAAAAAATGCTATCCAATTGGTCAGAAAAGATCAACTGGTCCCAGAAATTGGTCAGCCGTAGATAACTTGTAATCTAGACTTAAACTTTCTCAAAGTCGCTCAAGGTCACGCGCGATTTTTGGCACCTCATTTATGGGAAATTTCCAAAACTTTAATACCATCAGAAAGGCCCTGAGAACTATATAAAAGGTCAGATAGTTTTAGTAATTGGTGAGCCATAGTTTTTTTTTTAATGAATTTTTAAATTATTGTTCAAGGTCACGCGCGATTTTTGGCACCTCATTTATGGTAAATTTGCAAAAATTAATACCACCCGAAAGGCCCTAAGATATAAGAGGTCAGCTAGTTTCAGTAATTGGTCAGCTATAGATTCTTTCTAACGATTTTTTAAAGTATTTTTTTTCAAGGTCACGAAATCGTTCATCACCTTGAATAAAAAACTTTAAAAAAATTGTATAAAAGAATCTATAGCTGACCAATTACTGAAATTAGCTGATCTTTTATATAGATCTTAGGGCCTTTCGGGTGTTATTATTTTTTTTTTTCAAATTTTCCATAAATGAGGTGCCACAAATCGCACTTGATCTTGATCGACCTTGAGAAAGTTTAAGCCTTGATTACAAATTATCTAGGGCTGACCAATTTCTGGGACCAGTTGACCATTTCTGACTAATTACTGACCAATTAGATGGCATTTTTTTATCAAATTTCCCTCATATAAGGTGCCAAAGGTCCAGAGCCTATTATTCCCCTGTGTATTTTAATATTATTATTATTAACAATAAGCTGTGTTCACTTGGGCTGCAAAAGTTACAATTTTTATTTTTTGGTAGAAGATGACACATTTAAATGACCTGCCTTTAACTTTTTTGACCACCCACAATTTTCGAGAAAATCAATTCTTAAAAATGGTTGATCAAAAGCACATTGCCCACAAAACTGATTTTTTCAAATTTGATTAATGTTTTTTAAGATGAGGATTCTGAAATTTTTTTTGATAAGTTAATTTAAAAGGGTAGTTCTTTTAGATGATGAGTTTTTCAAAATGTTGATCTTTCAAAATTCGAAAATTAAAAAAATTAAAAGAGAAAATAACAAACAAAAATCGGAATTTTAAGTTTAAAACTAAAGAAAAAAAATATTTCTAACCTCCAAATACCTACACACGCCCTTGTCAACATACGCCCGCCACCACACACCGAATGATCAACAACCACAGTGCACCAAAATCCATTGCATACCAACACAATGCTGCATGTGGATAAGCAGCAACAACAGCGCACTCCGTGAAGTCGACGTCATACGACTTTTGCATCTGTCCTCCTTAGAGTTCACATTATCTTGTGGCAGAAAAGTCATGATAAGAAATTAATTTTATAGTTGTAAGTTAACTCAAATTGTATATAAAAGTTCAATAAAAAATCGTTTAAAAGTGATTAAATCGGAAAAAGTTTAAGCTTTTTTACCTCAATTTAATTCTAAATTATTTATTTATTGTGAATTTTAAGAGAATTAAATTTCCAGCGGTTCATCGTTTGTATCAACCTTGATAAGCTTAGGTTACTTCACTTGGTGCATCCGTGCATCATTTAAAGAAAATCTTTTTGGCCTCCACCGTTAATCTCCCGTTGTTCTTCCTTGGATTAGCCTTGGGATGGAATCAGTTTCATACCGTTAATCTCCCTGCCTGCTCCTTAGAGTTGGTTCAGGGGCAAACCCGTTGTTCTCCCTCAGATTAGCCTTGGGCGGAAATCAGATTCTTATCTTTGTTCTTCCTGCCTGCTCTTTGGAGTTGGTTCAGGGCCAACCTCTTTGTTCTCCCTTGGATTAGCCTTGGACTGGAATCAGATGCCTACCGTTTAGTCCCCGGCTCACTTCTTCTAAGTTTATTTTGTGGACGGATTTATATGAAATACCGTGCTAGCTTTCATTAGTAAAAAACCAAAACTATAAGATTGTAAGCCTCTTCTAATTAATAAAAATAAAGAGGAAATATTGTAAAACTAGTGTTTGGCCCGAGTTCTTTCCTTTTTAACCCGAGATTTATTTGCTTTCATTGGGAATACCCTGGACTACCACGAACTTAACTTAGCCTCGAATAAAAAAAATCACAGTTGATGTTCCAAAAAAAGGACTATCGAAAACATTAATTAAAAAATCAATTTTCAAGGGGCAACTTTATTTTGGCCTTCCCTTTTTTGAAAATCGATTTTTTCGAAAACTGTGACTGGTAACTGGTACTCTGTCCTTTAATATGGGAAATAATGATTGCAATCAATTAAATGTCAAACGAGTGGTTATTTCAGATTTTGAAATCGAACTCTCAAAATGAAGTCAATGAATGCAATCTTTTAGTTGGATTCAATATATAATTTCAATGATTGCATTCACAAAAGATTGCATTCTTGTATGATCTGGTCCTATTCGACGTTTAGTAATATTTTTTTTATAGGTAAAATGTCTTCTTTTGGAGAAAAATTTTGACACTTATTTATTTCCATTATTACTGTCAAAAGCTGTCATAATTTTGAACTAGCAAAATAGTTTTGAACGTTTATTTCACCTCATATTCATTTGAACGAACAAATAATAGTTTATTGTATAAAACACTAAATATCCTTCACAAAATGTTAGGAAACTTCGCTACTCTATATCTTCTTAGCGACTTACTACAGAGAGTTTGACTTATGACAACAATAATTGTTCGAAATTGCAAGCTAAATATTTCTTGCATATGCACACTTTTTCCTTCAGGCCAATGGGCATTGAAATAAATCGATGTAAGAAATAAAATTCTAACTTTACACCTGTTCGACACTTGTTTAGGTAGACAAACGATTATATTGGCTCAACACCTCCAAAACTATAATTGATATGACTTACAATGGCACAAATTACTAGACATTTTTTGTCTAAGGCTATTCCCTATTAGCATGTTATTACTTTACAAACAAATAAATTTTAAAAGGACCCATTATAGGGCTGTTAATCCTCCCTTATTTCCAAAAACATATTTTTGTTTTTTTTTTCGCCTTAAACTACTGAACATCCTGTTTCGAACCATATAACCAGAATCTAACCACATTACACTATAATCATTTTAGGAATACAATGCCGAAAACTAGATGCACCCATAGATATGTACCTACTTGTATGTGTATATGTATAAAACCATTGTGTTTTGTCAAAACGCTAATGTGCATACTTGGCATCTAAATCAGTTTGGAACTAAAGGATATTGTTTGCCACATCTAAAACGGTATTTTGTTTGCTTTCATTGCTGAATGCCTGGTGCTTGATTCGAGTTCACCAAAATAACTGGTCCATTGATATGAACCTGGGCCAAAATCAAAATAAAAAGATTGGAAGTATTGCTAAGGAGACTAATGTGTACCCCATATGAATAAAAATGTGTACTTCTCTCAAAGTTGATTAGACGTAATTTTATGTTCAGCCTATATTAGAGCAGGGCCGCATTCGCCTTTATAGATTCAGTTAGAAATTTAAGGTTTTGTTAGTAATTCAGGTATAGGGTGGCTTTTAGAGTTCACTTTTTCTTTATGAACCAGTTCAGCTAGACAAATGCATCTGGAAATGACCGATTAACTGTGAAGTGGTATACGTAGTCCAGTATATAAATCAATAATTCAAAAAGTCCAAATAAACTGTGCTAGGTTTTCTACTTTTCTGATTTATTTCAGTAGTATAGGTACTCGTACATAAGGAGTTTGCATTATAAAAGCCTTCATATCTTGTAGACAGAACGGACCCCTTCTCTGTTAATCGTGAAACAAAATACCAAAATTAATAATGAATGCAAAATAATGAAAGCCTATATTTATAGGGTCACTAAAGGGGGCTGTCATTTTAACCCTCTTTTGCATCATGCGGTCATTATTCGACAGCGAATGAGAAAATAATTTATTCGATTCACTTTTTCGCAGATCAAAATCAGTGTAATGTATTTAAAGGCGAAAAAGGGTAACACACATGGGGGTGCTTCAATAACACACCAACTTTATCCCTGTAGTTTTTTCCTTCTTCTATACTTTCTATTCTATATGGGATTATACTGTAGCAGCAGTATTAATAAAAAACTGGTATCCGCTCCCTTACACACGTGTTAACTGGCACACGGATAGACAACTTGTCCGCTTGATAACTTTTCTTAATAAAAGAGATATTATATCTTTCCAGTATTTATCACTTCACCAAATTCACCACTTCATCAAATTAGGGTGATCTTCTAATAGATGTGTCACATGCATGCACTGCCTTACGAAGTGTATACTGGTAGTAGTAAACGGTGCTATCAAACGCGTGCGTGTATGTGTTAAGAAGTTATCCATTCATTATACGTGGAATCTGGCTAGTTAATGTTATCCATACGTTAACACACGTCACAACCTATAACGCATTTGTTCATAAGAATTACTAGTTAACAGATGTATAAACGCTAGCACGTTGTTATCCGCCGTTTATTAATATGGGGGTTAGTGAATGATGCAGCGATATGTAATATATAATTTTTCTGCTTTTCAGGATTTGTACAACTTTTTTTCGGAACCACCTGGGCCGTTCTTCAACATTTTATTTACAATTAAATTAAATTACAAAAAATATGTCTGGACCTTTATTTTCCCAAAACTACGAGATTCTACGAATTTTAGTACAGATTTGTTTTATTTACTTGAACGTTGATAGAACTTGCGGCTAAATTCGCAGAAACTCGTAGTTTTTGTTGTACCCTTTGAAGACGCAAATTCTAATCGATGCTTACCGAATTATATTTCAGACACAATTTAAGCAAATTCCTCTGAATAAATAGATTTCACAGTGTATTCATGCTGTGAATTTTTATATAAAATATGAGTCGGTAATTATTGATCAAAATTCGCATCTTAGAAGGTTACAACAGTATCTAACTGATGAGCTTAACTGTTGTACCTGGGCGAAACGCAATACATTGAGTAGGTAGAGCTCAATTAAACTTCTTTATTTAAACTTAATTCATTCGCTCCACTAAAACCGAAGAATATTATTTAATAATTTTCTTCAAATTCATAGGTACTTGTAATAGTTGCTAAGTGCAATTTTTTTAATTATTGGTAGTAGATGGCAACAATTTAAGCTTAAGGAAAAAGTTAAATCAAAATCTAAGGAGTCGCTTTTGAGAAAAACGAATATTTTCCTTAAAGGTTTTTTTAAATTTTAATGGAAGGTACCGTTATGTTTGCATAAAAATTCATTTTAATCTTAAAATATTTTAGAAAGTACTAAGAGTTTTAAAAAAATCGATCGTGTCGTTTTCCTCTAACTAAAATTTGTTCACCGTATTTTTGAATCACCTCAATTTTCCATACATACTTAGTCGAAATTCCCTCTAACTTGAATAATATATTCTATCGATTCTTGGCCGATTTTCAGTACCTTTTAGTCGAATTTTTGAATTTTTCTTTTGTAAAATAAAAAAAAACATAACAAAAAAATTCACCCTCTCGCAACTTGTATTCTAATAAACATCAAGCACATATACCTAAACACACATAGGGAATAAATACAAAGTTAACAGTGCGAACAGCAACTTTTTTAACTTTGTTTAAACTGCTTAACTTTCACCTTTAACGTTAAGTTGGACAAAATTAAGATTTAGTTGCTAGTTTGGTAGGTAATGGCTTCTTTTTACTTATTTAATTTACATTCAATAAATACTTCTTAACAAAAAAAAAAAAATATTTCTCTCTAACTCAAATTTTTCCAAAGCTCATTCTAGGTTGGGTTAGGTACTTGTTACTGTCACACTTAGATATATGTAGATCCGTTGTGATACCCTAGGAAATTGTAAAAAA
The DNA here is from genome assembly GCA_963921185.1 of Dasysyrphus tricinctus. NCBI lineage: Eukaryota > Metazoa > Arthropoda > Insecta > Diptera > Syrphidae > Dasysyrphus > Dasysyrphus tricinctus. Next base: position 249,790,776 of record OY992531.1, on the reverse strand, counting down.
AGCTCCCCCAAGCTCGAACTTATTTTGATGTCCCGTGAAAATTCGCAATACTATTAATATTATTTGGAAGCTTCTGTATAAAAAAAATTATTGAAATCAGTCATACCGTTTTGAGGAAAATAGAAAATAAAAAAATGTTTTTTTGGGAGAAACCATTAATAATCATTTTCTGAAAAATAGTTTCCCATCTAAAGTTAGCCTTTACTCAAATTTATTTATTGATTTTTTTCTTTTAGAGATAAGTTGTGGAGCTGTTTTTGAGAAAAATACGATTATATAAAATTGCTGAGGAAATTGCATGGTGGGTTCCGTTATTTTTAATTCTAAAAAAAAAAAAATTAAAAAAAATGTGTGGGGGGGGAATGACCAAAAAAATGCGATGTAACAAGTTTGAAGAAAATTGGTTCAGCCGCTAAGACTGTAGCTCAACGGCCAAAAACAAACAGAGTTGTAACACCAACTTCTTTTCTTCTTCTCTATCATCGTAATAACAAGTTTGATTTAAATCTCGAGTTCAATTTTGTTTTCGAATGCATAACTTGCCATATAGTTCGTATATGATATTGGAAGTAATAAGAGAAAACAATCTCAGAAGACTCTTCTACGGGAGAAGCCGAATTATTCTCTATCACAATAATGCAAGATCACTCACATTGGTCGGCTCAACCAAGTGCATGATTGAGCATCTAAAACATCAAATATTGATGGGTCATCCACCGTATACAGTCCTGATTTGACACCCAATGATTTCTTCTTTTTCCTGTAGATCAAACATGAAGTGCGGAACCAACATTTGTCGATGCCTGGAGAAGCGGTTGATTCATTCAAAATGCATGTTTTGAAGGAACCCCAAAGTGGAGATTAATGAATGAAAAATTGTATTGATATTCATAAAGAATATTTTGAAAAACAATAAAGCTATTTTCGATTATGATCATTAAAATATCTTTGCTTTTCTATCTCCAAATTTAAGAAGCATCCCTCGTACCTGTCTTTTTTTTTTGTCCTTTTCGAATTAAGAATTTTGAAAATAAACTACGTACATTTCATGTACCCAACTAATTTGTTTGTTCCTAAATAAATTGTATGAAGTTTGTTTGTAGTTTTGCTAAAATAAAAATAAATTGCATATTTATTCCCATCGAAGACCTTTATACTGTAACTTCCAAACAACATGCATTGAATAATTGTAACATAGACACTTGGACAGAGTGGACACCAATGGTGATCAAGAGTTCTCATGTAACATGCCATTTTCTTCTTGAATCCTTTTAAATACAAAAAATGTAATCGTGTAAAATCATTGTCAGTTTATTATGTTCAAATAAATAATTCTTTCTTATTTGCACGCAATTTAAAATGCAACGCAATATTTTTTCAGTCATGCTTAAAAAATAACACCCTCAGACACCAGAGATATAAATAGGTACATACATTTTTAAAACAAACAAAAATAACCATAAATTAAAGTTCGATTCGATCTTTGTGCAAAAGAAAACATTTAAGCACGACACATGACATAAATGGCATACCACATGTGATTCCATCTTTTTTATATATTATTCGATGGCCAAGGAAAAAAAAAAGGTTGGTACCGAGTAAAATTCTTCTAAATAAATTTTGATTTATTTAAATTTTGTTGATAAATATAAAAAAATATGTTTATAAGGCAGATATAATTTGTAATTCAGTTCTTATAGTTTGTTGTTTAGAAAAAAACCATTAGCTCTTTTGAAAATTAGTTTGAACTCAATTTCAAACTTTGTACTGAACAGACATTGAAGAAAACAAAAGTAAATAAAAACTGTTTGCAAAGATATAATTCTGAAAATAATTTTCAAGTACCTACTCAACTTTAACTCGAAATATTCATTGAAATCCTCACGATTCATTATGGGATTTATTTTAGCACGCACCTCAAGCATGCATCATAAATTCTTTTATGTAAATATGAATGTTTATTTTTTCGATTTAGAAGACTTAGAAAAATTTACTTTAGTTAACCAAGCACCAACAATTTATTCGTATTTACTTGATAATTCATCTGTCTGCAGCTATATTCTTAGGAAGAATTCTTTATTTAGAGAGGCTATATTAGTAAATCATTTATTATAATAAATTTAACAAAAAGCAATCGGTATATCACGTCCATCACTATTTATATAAACAAAGTAATTAATCACTTCTAAGCTCTAAACAAGTCAACTATTTGGCAATCGGAAGAAGTTTTTACTGTCGGCCAAACTAACGAAACTAACTAATTTAAAATGCATGCACAAAGCACTTTAAGCAAACTAAATAACAAAAAGTAATTTATTCTTATATTTTTTTTGTCTTAAACTAAGCACACACATTTTAAAATAAACAATAGATCAATCAGTGGATAATGACTACCAGCAGCTATTTGTAAATAATACTGCACAAGCGCGCACTTCTTTTGCTCACCTCTAATATGTTAATTAGGTAATGCCAAAAATATACATAGGTATTGTCTGCGCAGTACTTGCTTATACTTTTTTTTTTACCTTGGAGGTAATATAAGTCTTGTGTTAATTTTCAAAATGGGCAAACAAAATTGAATTACTGTTTGGGGGTTTGCAAAAAAATGTAAATTAGAAGTTATAATGATTGAACCATAAGACTTGAGTGTTGAAATATCCGCTAGTACTTAACTATGGTAATTTTAAGAAGTCTGGGCTCTGCCAATTTTTCATGGTAGATACTAAGAGAAATATTTAAGAATGTTCGTAATACTCAACAGAAACGATTTGTAAAAATTAAAAATTCTTCACGGGAATTTGGAAACTGTTTTGCCTAAGTTAGCACAAATTTATTTAATTTGGAAAAAAATCGTTCAGAGAAGACTTCAAAGAGATTTTTTTTCCTGAACTAAAAATAAAAATAAAACTTATTAAGCTTATATTTCAAATTTAAAAAACTCAAAGGCTCGACTTAATCGCACTTACTCCCTTTTGTATAACATGTCTCTACATGTAACAGCTTACTACCTCCAGTTTCGTATATAAAGTTTGTTGAGATTCCCTTCTACTATGTTGTGCCTCTGAGTCAAACTTGAAGACTCAATGACGAGTTGGATCATTGGTGGTGATATAATTAATTCGAACTCAAGGGGTTATGACTACCCTTAATATGTTGAACACAGTGCAAGTGTTAAGAAAGTAGGATAGGAGACACCGATGCACATTGGTTTTGAATTTCTGAATATCACAATGGGAAGGGAAAATAGAGTAGAGTAAAGCATTCCACATTCGTGTTGTGTGGCTAAAGAAAGAATCTCTGCACTTGACGGTACGCCTGAAATTGGGCTAAAGGGTAAAGTAATGGGCATTCCTGGAAGCGCGATTATTAAGGTTAAATTTTTTCAAAGGAGGAATACAACTAGCTATTTCATTGGAACATTGTTTATAAAAATAGCGACAAAAGAGGGAAAGACATGAAACATTACGACCGTCCTCGAGAGAATAGAATGTTTCCGTTATGTTTCTATCACCTTTCATTTTCAAAGCTTTTTTTTGTATATTATCTACAAGACTCATCAAGTAGGTTGAAGGAGCACCTGCCCAGCTTTGGACAAATGCACGCCTTATAAATAACAGCAAGTTCAGAAGGGGAGAAAAACTTCTTGCATCATCGAAGAAAAACCTTAACACTTAGCAGCTTTTTTGGCAACATCGAATATGTGATCATTCCACAAAAGATGATCTGTGATATACATACCGAGAACTGATAGATGTTCAGTTTCCTGGATGCAAGCACAACTCATGGATAGCGGCATTATGGGTGAGTTTTGCTTTAGCGACAGGAGATAGCATTGAGTTTTGGAAGCATTCAATTCTACACGGTTTTTGATTTCCCATTGGACAAAGCTGTCGAGATCTGAATTTAATGAGCTTATCATACGCTGCCGTTTGAAATCCACATCCGAAGGACAAGGATGAAGGATGTGAATCTAAAAACGAATACGAAAAGCGGAGGGTAATGTCGTCAAAGAAACAGTTTAAAGAATTAGAAGTTTAAGACAAGAGATCATTTATGAATATAAGGAAAAGGGTCGGGGACAAAACGGAGCCCTGGGGCACACCAGCATTTATTTTATGAATATCAGACTTGAAACCATCCAATACGACTTGTATTGGGTGGCTCGAAATGCAACGAAGAAGAGATTCATCGATACCAAATGCACGCATTTTCGATAAGAGAGCTTGGTGCCAAAATCTATCAAACGCTTTTGAATAATCAATTTGCAATAATCTTATTTTCTCCAAAACAATGCAAACATTTGTTCCACTGTTCGGTGAGACATACCATCACATCAGCAGTGGACCTATTGCTACGAAAGCCATATTGCCGGTCATTAAGAAGCTCTCGTTCTTCAAGATATTTCTTGAGCTAATAATTAATCAGCGTTTTCATTAGAAAGAAGGGACGTGAGTACAATTAGACGATAATTGAAGGGAGAAGAAGATACGCCTTTTTTAGAGACAGGCTGGAAAAATGCAGTTTTCTATCCAATCGGAAAGAGACCTGTAGAGTAGGACAGATGGAAAAGCTTACGCAGAGGTTTTGCCAGCGTTGAAGATCAACTCTTCAGAACAATGGGAGGGATACTATTCGGACCAGCAGATTTGTGTTTATCGAGATCTTTCAGGACTCTTGCAACTGCACGAGTGCGAAAGAAGATTCGTCCCATAAAATCATTAGTGCTCTCAAGTACAGGAGGAGTCTGGCAGCGTCGAATTAACAGCAAACTGTGCCCAATCAAATTGGCTTTTCTAGTGAGCTTATATAGGGAGTGTTATTAAAGACGAGCGTTGGAACCGCGGACGAAGTAGTGTTATGAATGTTTTTTTTTTTGCAAATGACCAACAATTTTTACTACCTTTGAGACAGTGTAGTATTTTTTGCCATAATTTTTGGTCATGCAAACATTTGGTTCTTTGGATATGGCCGATGCACACTAGGTTTTTGAATTTTTTTATAGAAACAATTCGAACACTTTTAGGCCTACTTTGCTCTCATGATAGAAAACTATCATAGATAGAAAACTATCATGATACAAAGTTATCATACAAGAAAATAATCATGTGATATAACTATCATGATAGAAGACTCTCATGAGTGAAAACTCTTATGATACAAAGCTATGATACAAGAAAACTATCATGATAGAAAACTATTACCATAGAAAACAATCATGAAAGAAAACTAAAATAGAAAACTATCATGCAAAAATATCATGATAGAAAACTATCATCGTAGAAAACTTTCACGATAGAAAACTATAATGATAGAAAACTATTATGATTAAAAATTATCATGATATAAGACTATCTATAGAAAACCATGACAGAAATCTTTCATATAAGAAAAATATGCGAGAAAACTAAAATGCGAACAAATCAAAACCAAAGCAATAACTATATTCGAAAACTTTTAGGCCCACTTTGTTCTCAAAGCAAGTGACAAGGTTAACCTACTTAAAGACCCAAAAAACTAAAATCATAAATTCACCATTAGGTTTACCAAACCAAACTTTATTTTCCTGATACTTTAATGGTGACCTTTTAATCATCGCATTGTAAGGGGATGCCCCACTGTGCGACGACGGACAGAATGATGAATACTTTTTTTTTGACACACCCATCAAGGTAATGCCTTACTTATTAGAACTTCAATTTTTCCCACATGAAAACAAATAATAAAACAATACAGTTAAGCAAATCATCAATATCAAATTCAAAACAAAAGAACTGATGTACGAACTTGAAAATCACAAATCATATATTTTATTGATTTTTGTGTTTCTTATTTTGGCAAACAAAATTTAAATAAATATTAAAATTAATGAACTTAAGCTTTTAGTTAATGTATCTTGTTGAATTCAAGGCAAACATTCAAGTTGAATTGACATATTAAAACGAGATATTGCAATTTTGTTTCTCAGAAATATTAATCTTCAGAATTTGATGTTTTTTTTTGTTTCTATATTAAATTTCAATCAAAATAGATAAAATATTTTTCTAATGCTAAAAATAACGTTTGGAATTTTGTTGTTGTTCGCATGCGATTAATCATCTTTTGATAATCTAACATGACTGACTGAGGGTAATATTGAATGTTAAATGCCTCAGGCATTCTTGGTTGTTTTTTTTATTTTGCACACCTTTAATTAGATTATTTATATTAAGATGAAAGCCAAACTTATGATCAGGTGAACAAAAAAAAAAAAAAATACTAATGTTTATTTGCTAAAGTTCTTCGAATGGAAATCCATTAACAAAAGATAGCTTTAAGTATTATTTAAAGAATTATACACACGCATATTTTTTTTTTTTTTTTGTTAAGAAGTATAACTACAAAATAAAGTGCCAAAATTATACGGTAGTTTTGTTGCTTTAGTATTCGATAACTATGCTTTCTTTTGTGTGTTCCCCCTTTGGGAAAGATCAATGCGTGCAAAAAATCATTTGAAATTTGAACACAATAAGGCCAATGATCTTTGAACTCTAAATATGTGTGTAGTTTCCTTTTCACAAAAAATATGGTCTTTTATGATTTATTTTAAATTAAGCTAGAATTTATTATTTTTTAAATTTATGACCAAGTAATCAAAAAGCATTCATGTCAAAAAAAAAACATTTATCAAAATTAATAGAGATTGTTAAAAAATAACCAGCTTGTGGAGAACTATGACTTAAAACTCTCAATAATTTCTGTGAACGTGTGTTGTCAGCAGGAAAAGATTTTGTTGATTCAGAGAATAGCTCAATTGTTTTTAGTTTACCAGCAAAGACAATGACAAGCATATTGCATTTCCGGAGAGAAAATAATCTAATGACGTTAAATTACATGAACGAAGTGGTAAGTTAACATTCATCAAATGTTTCTTTCAGTAAATTAATATTGTATGGCACACTGTCTGGCAGGTAAGTGGCCTCGTCTTGGCAAAACATGAATCATGTTAATAATCAAGTATCTGCTCACTTTTTTGCAAATCACTGTTTCTTCGGGCTAAGAAGGCACTTGAGTAGTAAAGCCCTCTCTCAAAGAATCAAGGAGACCTTATAGTTATAAGACCCTTATCATCCCGGTACTGCTGTACGGAGCAGGAGCATGGACCCCGTCAAAAACGGATGAGAATCTGCTTGGGTGTTTTGAAAAGAAAATTTTTCGGGTGATCTTCGGTCCAGTCTCTATCGAGGAAGTATGAAGGAGAAGATTTAACAATGAGCTTTATGGGCTTTACAGCGACATCGACCTGGTCAAAAAGCTGCTGAAATGGCTGGGACACGTGGAGCGTATATGGACACCGACGCACCAGCCCGACGAGTCTTCGAATCTGCCCCTGATGGTCCGTGAAGCAGAGGAAGACCCCACCTCAGGTGTCGCACACAAGTTAAGAATGACCTTCCTCAACCAACTTGGGGTGCGTAACTGGAGCCAGCTAGCTAGGGACTGAGCTGGCTGGAGGGGCTTGTTGGTTGAGGCCGTAGTCCGCCCTGGACTGTGACGTTTGAACATCGTCATTTTTGAAGATATATGAACAACCAGCCTATGAGCCTTTTCTAGATGTACGGTGTTTCAATCGGTCTGAGATTTATTTTTAAAAATTTATTTTTGAATTCTTTTTGTGAGATTTATCATTTAACTCAAAGTTAAACAGAAGAATTTCTTTTCAAATTTTCTTCATATTCAATTTTTATCATTTAACTTCCAGAATAACTCTTATCTGTCGACTTTTTTTCTAAAAAGTAAAGGGAAACGATCAACCTAAAACTGTTTCAATGGAAAATAAATCAAAAATGATATTTGCAGCTTAGACATTTTGAATGCAACAATTTAATAGTGTTTATGAATGGAAATTATTGGATGCTACCACCAAAAACATTCTTATCAAAGACACCATTCTTCGAGTGCAAAATCAAGAAAGATCCAGATGAAGAAAAAAAAATTTCAATTTCAAGATTTCAATTCGTTTTCTGCTAAAACCTAATAGTTCTTCAATCAACATTTTATTTATCATCAAAGACAATTCTAATTCTTGTTCAGTGTTATTTTTTTGTTTCTAAATAATTTTGAAATTTATGTCATTTGCTGTATTTATTTGTTTAAAAAAAAAAGGGAAGTTAAGTATTCTTAATTTTTATATTTTCACTTTTCTCATTGTGTTTTGTTTGTGCATATTTCGTTGAATTTTAAATACAAAAAAAAAATATTATTCTCTTCTATTCCTAGTTATAAATAGGTTCAACAGGTACAAGAACGAGAGGCTGTGCACATCCTTTTTGATTCAAGACCTGCGTATTTATTATTGAACCACGAATTTTGGGTAAAATTTTATAAACATTTAATAACCGTTATGGTGAGTCTTCTTTTTATTTAAATTTAAACGGAATAAACACACTCTGGACTGTAAAAGGTGTCCAATATTTTTTTTCAATTTTAACAAAAATAATAATAATACTTAATTTCAAAATATTAATCTCTTAAACTACTCTGCATTTCATCTCAAATTATTTTACCTTTTCTTGATCTAATATAAAATTGACTTAACTTTACTTTAACTTATGTATGCTGTGTGTTCATTTTCATATAATAATCTTTTACTATTCAACTTATTATTTTCTTAGATTTTAACTTAACTTAACTCAAATTTTTTTAATTTAATTTTAAAAATGATTACAAATACCTAACTTAATATTAAATACTAGAAAATATAACTTTTTAATATATTTTTTTTTAATATATACAAACACAGCTTTGAATTTGATTTTTCTTATTAAATAATTATGTTAATGTTTCTTTCAGTAAATTAATATTGTATGGCACACTGTCTGGCAGGTAAGTGGCCTCGTCTTGGCAAAACATGAATCATGTTAATAATCAAGTATCTGCTCACTTTTTTGCAAATCACTGTTTCTTCGGGCTAAGAAGGCACTTGAGTAGTAAAGCCCTCTCTCAAAGAATCAAGGAGACCTTATAGTTATAAGACCCTTATCATCCCGGTACTGCTGTACGGAGCAGGAGCATGGACCCCGTCAAAAACGGATGAGAATCTGCTTGGGTGTTTTGAAAAGAAAATTTTTCGGGTGATCTTCGGTCCAGTCTCTATCGAGGAAGTATGAAGGAGAAGATTTAACAATGAGCTTTATGGGCTTTACAGCGACATCGACCTGGTCAAAAAGCTGCTGAAATGGCTGGGACACGTGGAGCGTATATGGACACCGACGCACCAGCCCGACGAGTCTTCGAATCTGCCCCTGATGGTCCGTGAAGCAGAGGAAGACCCCACCTCAGGTGTCGCACACAAGTTAAGAATGACCTTCCTCAACCAACTTGGGGTGCGTAACTGGAGCCAGCTAGCTAGGGACTGAGCTGGCTGGAGGGGCTTGTTGGTTGAGGCCGTAGTCCGCCCTGGACTGTGACGTTTGAACATCGTCATTTTTGAAGATATATGAACAACCAGCCTATGAGCCTTTTCTAGATGTACGGTGTTTCAATCGGTCTGAGATTTATTTTTAAAAATTTATTTTTGAATTCTTTTTGTGAGATTTATCATTTAACTCAAAGTTAAACAGAAGAATTTCTTTTCAAATTTTCTTCATATTCAATTTTTATCATTTAACTTCCAGAATAACTCTTATCTGTCGACTTTTTTTCTAAAAAGTAAAGGGAAACGATCAACCTAAAACTGTTTCAATGGAAAATAAATCAAAAATGATATTTGCAGCTTAGACATTTTGAATGCAACAATTTAATAGTGTTTATGAATGGAAATTATTGGATGCTACCACCAAAAACATTCTTATCAAAGACACCATTCTTCGAGTGCAAAATCAAGAAAGATCCAGATGAAGAAAAAAAAATTTCAATTTCAAGATTTCAATTCGTTTTCTGCTAAAACCTAATAGTTCTTCAATCAACATTTTATTTATCATCAAAGACAATTCTAATTCTTGTTCAGTGTTATTTTTTTGTTTCTAAATAATTTTGAAATTTATGTCATTTGCTGTATTTATTTGTTTAAAAAAAAAGGGAAGTTAAGTATTCTTAATTTTTATATTTTCACTTTTCTCATTGTGTTTTGTTTGTGCATATTTCGTTGAATTTTAAATACAAACAAAAAATATTATTCTCTTCTATTCCTAGTTATAAATAGGTTCAACAGGTACAAGAACGAGAGGCTGTGCACATCCTTTTTGATTCAAGACCTGCGTATTTATTATTGAACCACGAATTTTGGGTAAAATTTTATAAACATTTAATAACCGTTATGGTGAGTCTTCTTTTTATTTAAATTTAAACGGAATAAACACACTCTGGACTGTAAAAGGTGTCCAATATTTTTTTTCAATTTTAACAAAAATAATAATAATACTTAATTTCAAAATATTAATCTCTTAAACTACTCTGCATTTCATCTCAAATTATTTTACCTTTTCTTGATCTAATATAAAATTGACTTAACTTTACTTTAACTTATGTATGCTGTGTGTTCATTTTCATATAATAATCTTTTACTATTCAACTTATTATTTTCTTAGATTTTAACTTAACTTAACTCAAATTTTTTTAATTTAATTTTAAAAATGATTACAAATACCTAACTTAATATTAAATACTAGAAAATATAACTTTTTAATATATTTTTTTTTAATATATACAAACACAGCTTTGAATTTGATTTTTCTTATTAAATAATTACATTATAAATTTTTTTTTTATAAATAACACAAAAATAAATTGATGATTTTATAATAATTTTTAAAAATGAAACAATCAGTTTTTCAATTCCTTATTTCTAAATGAAAAGTTTTTTTAGAATGAATATGTGGTAATTTCCTTTTATATTGTGTGTTTGTGTAAGTGAATGTGGTGAGTGATATTTTGGTGATGATAAGTAAGTAGATTATTTTCTTTAAATTTCTTGTTAGGGGCTACTGTAGAAAATTTGAGTGAAGCAGTAGCGTAGGCAGTTTTTTCTTTTGTTAAAAAAAAAAACTGTGGGAGGGCAAAATCACTCGCGGAAACCAATACCATTCTCAGGTTTCCCACTTCAATTTCTTTCTTATTTGATTTTCAATTTCTATTATTTTTTTTGTCACTTTTTAATTTTTGTTTGTTAAATTTTACTTTTATTTTTAATCAGGCATGTATAGTAACATTGCTTAGCGAGTCAGCGCAAAAACCCACCCCTCCGACGAGCTAGACCTTAGGAATGCAAGCATGCCTGCCCGCACTCGATAAGCTAAGCAACCTACCATTCAACCATTGGTTTTCTAAAGGAGTCCTGTATCTTTTAGGAAGTCATTGGAAACCTTTAAAAAAATATCTTCTGACAGTATTTTGAATTGGTAGGAAAATTCTAGCTATATTTTCCACTTCGTGAGAATATGGTTTCAGAATTTTGTTACAGTTGTTTGAAATATTTCAGATAATTCAGAGCTCAGTAGACTCGTCATCAAAATTTATAAAAGAAGAGGTATTACGATACCGACGCCGCACATACCGTCTAAACGTGGCTTTCAGTGCTATTGTGGTCATTGTTTTAATCTCGCTTTTGTCTCGCCGTGCATGATAACACGGCTATCTGTGTCGTAGTTTCCTCGCTATGGTCTCGCCATGATATTTGCACGTGGTTTTTGGCATTTAAAATGTTTTTACAGCATCTCGCTTTGGTATCGCTATAGTCTTGCCAGAACTTTTTTTTTCAAAATAATTTTTTTCAAAAAGGTTATAATAAGCTAAAACCATGGTTAAAAATTCCAAACATAGTTTTATGTTTTATGGTCATTTTGTTAATCTCACTTTTGTCTCGCCGTGCCCGTTTACATGGCTATCTGTGTCGTAGTTTTTTCGGTATGGTCTCGCTCTGATATTTACACGTGGTTTTTGTCTTTTAGAATATTTTCCATCATCTCGCTTTGGCCTCGCTTTAGTCTCGCCTTTATTTAGTTAATCTCTTCTTAAACCTGACAGGCAACTTATATAAGTTATTGTCATAAACTAATTTAAATACCAGCAAAACCTTGTTTTTTTATAAATTTATTTTGGAAATAAAATTATTTATCTATCTATCTATCTAGTAAAAATACAGAACACTATCGTCACTATCACCATTGTGCAGTCGTCGTTGTCGTTATTGTGTCCGTCATCGTCGGTGAAATTGTATTTCAACTTGCGCGATTTTAAGGGGCGAGATTTTGACCACAACCCTCATAGAGGCGTGTCCGCTCAAAGACCAAAAAGAGTTAATTACGATCAGCACTTCCACTAAACTTTTATTGAAGAGTATCAAACAATGAATGACCAAACAATTCCTTAAAAATCCAAAGCAGAGCCTTTTAATCAACAACACAAAATAAAAATCTCCAAATTAATTTTTTTTTTTTCTCTCAGCGATAAGTGGTCAGTGATTAACCGAAATCTAAAAAAAATTAAATTAAAGTTTCTCACTAAGAGAAACCGAAAAAAGTTCATTTAAAGTTAAATGGTTATCAAGTGACCATTTTTAAAAATCTCCGCAGACAAGCGAAATTTTAAAGTCTTTTCAGAAAGTTTAGTTTTATATTCGACCTATGAATGTGGCTTCATTTCATTTAACTGTCAAAATGAACATTCCTCAAAACTACTGAGAACTGTCAAATTGGCTGTCACAGAAAAAAGTGTTGCCAATTTAAAGTTGTTTGTTTCCGTATTTCTATTTCTTTTTTTTTAATTTATTTTGCTTCATTTTTATTTTATTTTCCTTAAGAAACTCATTTCATTTCTATTGCATTTTTTATTTTTAAATAACTCTATGAATTCTAATCTTAACAGCGTTATAAAATTAGGTGTTAAAAATTTCATAAAATTTAATGCTTCGACAAAACCCGAAGCGATATTTCGATCATAAAAGCAAAATGTACCCCAACAGTCGTTACTCCTGAGAATGGCACTTAAATTAAAAAGAAACATAAAAACACTCCCAAGTTGGTGTATTATAGCCTCTTCTATATTTTTTTTTTTTTTCTGTGAAGAAAATCATATTTTTCAAAGCCCTAGGACAGATTTCTAATTAGAATAACTCATCAATATACATTGCTTGACCATAACATTCATCTCTAATAATAATATGTGTGGCTGGATGTAAACTAATTGCTTCTTCATTTATAATCTATTTTATTTTCCACTATTCAAAAATTTCATACCACTCGATGCGATGGTTGGAGTTGAAGTTGAAGTTTGTAACACCTTCTAGACAGAAACGAAAAAATACAGCACAAAAGTGTCTATTTTCTCACTTCCTGGTCCTTGGGATCCGTCAAATCGGTGCAAAAACCTCTATTCGTCTTGTATTAGTGCAAATGCACCATTAGCCTCAGGACAATCCAATTAGATGCACAAATGAGTTACTTGGTCATTAAAGAGCACAGAGTGTTTTCATTTAATTCCTAGATTCTTAAGGCATGGTAGTATTGGTAGTATACGAAAGGTACCATGCTACATCACGTCCATCGTCATAGTCATCATCGTCTTCATATGGCTTGTGGCGTTTTTCGCGCAATCCTTGCTTCAGGTTGTTTTAATTTCTAACGCAAAGCGTTCAGTTATTTCCGTGTAGAGGTAATTAAAATCTCTCTCTCTCTCGAGTTAGAAACCAACAACAAACTGCTGATGGGATTAGATTTAACGTCAATCCAATGTCATGGTCAAAATGATATTTGTAAAAATAGTAATAAACAAAAACAAGCTCAGAGAAATAATGTATATCTTTGCATGATTTTTATACCGCAGTACGAGTATGTGTAATTGAGTCGTTAACCATCATATTATAAATCTGTGGTAAACTTGTTGCGGAAAATGTCGGTATCTTAGAAATTCACACGCATATTTAAAAGATACCAAAGTCGCATATCTATAATTTTCACATTCACAGCAACAGCAAATGATGATGGTGATAGTTGTTGTTGATTAATATAAGACTAACAACATTCTAGGCAATAAGTTTTATATCTGCTTTACGAGTGCATCCACTTAACTATACCTGTTGCCATCACCAACCACCACCGATCTAATTAAACGAACATGCACAGTATCAAATATAAAAGACATGTTGTTAAGGAATTTTCCAACGATTCATGGTGTGATGACATTTTTGTGTGCACTGATTGTGGTTAGATTGAAAGTTAGCTGGTTATATGATTTGGCAATTAGGAGTCATAATAAGTTTTCTAAGGTAATATTGTTGACTAGGTCTCCTGAATTAACGTTTGTTCTTTGAGGGAATGAGTTTTTTAGTTTTTTTATTCTTAATTTGAGAACGTTCAGTTAGTTTCTTTTGAAAATACATGCTTTCTAAAATAACGTTATGACATAATAAATAACGGGCTTCAAGAGCAGTCACGCCACCCAATTTATTTTATTTATTTTTGTTAGAAAAACTCACTCAACTGTTTGCTATCCGCACCTTAAACAGTTCCATCAAACTAAACAACTTTGTGGAATGGAACTGAAAGGATCTTCCAGCAACCATATGCCTCTTTCAGAAAACCCTTAGTATCTACACTTGAGAAGGTAGGATAAAAAGACCAGCGTCTTATCTACAAGAAAGGCGACCCCGTCTTACAATAACTATCGAGGAATATTCCTGATGAACGTCGCATACAAGATCCTATCCAATGTAATGTGTGAGGGTCTTAAGCCTGCAACACTATAATCAGTAAGACCAAGTGTGGCTTCCGACGGGGCAGATTGACCATAGACCAATTATTCAATCTCAGGCAAAGCCAGGAAAAGACCAATGAGTTTTAAGTCAGAATCACCATTAATTCATGGACTTCAAAGCCGCAAAGAACAATTAATCCCAGGAACGACACATAAGTGGAGATCCGACGAAGAATTATTAATTTAGCAAACCGGTGATACTTCGGTTTTCGGTTTTGCCCAAAAAATGCGGTCAAGCTCCTGACACGTAAGACAAAGTGTACGCTTTACAAACCCCTTATACTGCCAGTCCTGCTTTATCGCATTGAGTATTGGGTGGTAAGCAGAAAGGGAGACTTGATACTGGGCTCTTTTGAAAGAAACATTTTTCGACGGATATTGGGTCCTCTATGCAATGAGGGCAAATGGAGGAGATAACACAACCGCAAAATCTATAAGCTGTATCAAGATATGGATGTAGATTATTGTATTTTGTGATTTTGTGACTTTTCTTATATTAGTTGATTCAGTTTTTGTAGGCTAAAAGGATAAACATCCCTGAAACGTTGCAGATTTAAAAATTATAAATAAATGACTTTTAGCCTACAAAAACTGAATCAACTAATATGGATGTAGTTCAGAAAATCAAAGCACGTGGACTACATTGGCTCGGCCACATCGAGTGAAGGGATAATAATGCTCCAGCCAAGAGAGTCTTTGAATCCCAGTCCCCAGGTTCGAGAGAACGAAGAAGACCAAATCTCCTCCGGTATGAAGATCAAGCCATCGAGGATGCCAAAAATCTTGGTCTAGATGACAGGAAATATTACAGAATCGGGTTGGTAATTTTTTTAGAATTTATTTTGTATCTTAAACTTAATACCAACACTTTAAAAAGGCTTTAAAATAATTGTTTAAAATTTTATACTTGTAAATTCATTATTATTCAAGCATGCAGATATCACACTTTTTCTTTGGAATATCGAACGATTCAAAAGAAAAATCGAAGAGACCATAGTGATGATGGATGCCAACAAAAAACCCTTCCAACAATGAAATTGAGGAAGCCATCGAAGCAATGGAGCGCACCATTTACAACACCCTGGATGACCAAAAGATACATTAGAGAACAGATACCAGCATCTTCCAGAAGGAATTGTACGACTGTATGATCATCGAAAATTTGAATGCGATTGCCGAATCGACTGCAAAGCATCGAACAAAGGGATTGAAGAACAAGATCGTCGGAAAAATACATCAAATGCCAAACAAAATCAGCACCAAACACAGGGAAGTCATGACCACTCAGGATAAAGTGGAAGCATTTGCCGAATATTTTGAAGGAAATTTTGTTGCAAACGCAACCAGTGATTCTTCACTTTTAGAGTAAAGGCAACAATTGAGTTGCAGCAGATGGACCGGACGCTGAAATTATCATTTTTAACAATAAAAATCCTGAAGGTAATCTCGAGTTGACTGGAGGCTTCACCAAACCCTAAGAAGTAGCTGCGCTAATCAATAATGAACGACCTAAGAAATCATCATCCTTCGTTCAAAATAATTATCTAAGGTTTGTTAATTATTATTGTTTCACTTAATCTACATCAAGCATAAAAAACAAATAGCCAACTATTTTAAAATATCGTTGATTGTAAACAAATGTTTAAAAATGTCAATAATAACTCATAACATTTGTAAAATAAATCACAAAGTCTCATCTTTCGCATTTAAGTGTTGTGCGGTTAAAACATTTATTCTTTTCATCAAACCTGCTAAAACAACAACAACAACAGCAACAACATCTTTCAAAGAAATACCACATTCTTTTGATCTTTTTGTTTCTATATAGGTACAATGCGTTATACACAAACCGGGCACATACCATATCAATATCTTACCACATCTTTCAGAATCCCGCATTTAAGTCGTCTGCAACTTCAACAGCTCCAGACCAAAGTAAAGTCACCAAAATCTTATACCGACAAACTATAGATACTATGTACTCCTTTAAACCTTTTCTGCCCTTCCCAACATACCAACATAGGTAGTATAACTTGCATCTGAAGAAGTGATTTGTACGCAGATTATCTGTCTGTCTTGTGGATTTTTTTTTTTTTTTTTAACTTTTTGTCTGCAGTCTGCAGAGGAGAAAAAGTGAAATTAAAACCACAAAAATAATGAGAAAGACCAGCATGGCGCTGGACATCTGACCACAACCCAGACGAAATGGATAAAGGACAACAACAACAACAAAAATTGATATTGCATAGGTTGGATGCAACTTTTTTTTCTGTTTTGATGCATCCTTTGGTTGAAAAAAAAGTTGAAGTATTTGCCAAAGACTAAAGAAACTTGAAATAAATGTCACATTTTGTGATTTTCTTCTTCAAGTTTGTTTATTTTTTTATATTTATGTCTTCTCATTTCTACCTTGAAATTCATTAGATACATTAAGACTTTTACGAGCCACGGGGGAATATTTGTTAGATTTTTAATTATGCACGACTTCTTGACAAGACTCACATGCCATATCTTTAAGAAAAAAAAGCTATTAGCTGAGCTGAGGTAAGGAAAGACTTAATTCTCAGATGAGACACTGTTTCTTGTATGGATTTAGATGGACAGTATCTGCAGAGACTTGAGTTTGGAAGCCTATAGACCATTAGGGCCTCGAGACAAATGAAGGAATTTTAAAGTGGTGACTTTAACAGCTGCCGTGTTTTAGTTTTTATCGTCCCATTTCGACAACATCACAACGAACAGTCTGAAATTTTATTTTTTATTTTTTAATTAATTGAAAAAAATACGCCTTACGTGATAGCAACAAGTATTTGCCATTTTCCCTTACCCCAAAGTCAAAAGATAATTGTTTTTAATTAAAAACTAAAAAAAAATCTTCTGGCAAATTGTTTTGTTTTTACAATTACGTACAGATAGGTAAGGATTGTTTTGAGAGAAAACAAAATATTATAATACCTAACCATTCTTAGTGCATTAGAAGAATTTGTTTTAATGAAAATAAATTTTGTAGTTCCTTTGAAAAAAATTTATTTAAATCAACAAAATGAATGAGGTCTTCCTTCTACTCAGGCAAATTACTTTAGTAAGTTCAAAGTTTTGTTGAGATTGTTTGCGGAAAAGGCTCGTTAATAGGTTGATGTATCTCATATCATAAATAAATTAATTAAATACAAACAAAAATTGATTAGGTCAGCTATTTCTTTTCTGTTCTAACTAATAGAAATTTATAATAAAAAATCTAGTTTGTCACCTCTTAATATATGAAAAAATATTCTATTTTGCTTATCTCAAATGTATCATGCATAAAATTTAATGTTTGATTCCAACGAAGACAAAAAATAGTCTAAGTTACCACAGCGAAGTTTTGGGGGTAAGAGTTAATAAAACAACTAAAAAAGTATGTTAGTTAGTGCGCCCATTAATTTCTTTCGTGTAGATTGTGAGTTAGAGGTATTAGCGGTCCAATACTTACTTACTTATCCGGTTTCCGATCCCTGAAAGATCTCTGCCTGAGACATTGCGGTCTTTCATCGGTTGCGGTCCCTCGCACGCTCCCTCCGGTCGTCGAGAACAAGCGCTCTTGCATCTGTGACCACGTGTTCCCTCTGTAGCGTAGTTTTGGTGTTCCTGGTCGTATCAAACCTGGGGGCTGGGATTCGAAGATTTTCTTGGCTGGAGCGTTCTTGCCCATTCGCTCAATGTGGCCGAGCCAGTAAAGTTTTGGCTCTTTGGATTACATCCACATCTTGGTACAGCTCGTACAGTTCACGATTGAATCTTCTCCTCCAATCGCCCTCTTCGCATAAAGGACCAAATATCCGCCGAAGAATTTTTCTCTCGAAAGTGCCCAGTATCAATTCCCCTTTTTTACTTAACGTTCAGCACTCGGCGCCGCAGAGTAGCACTTTGTCTTTCGAGAAAGGAGTTTTAAACCCATTTGTTTGGTCAAACCGAAGTATCAGCGGTCCGCTTGGGGTAATTCTTCGTCGGATTTCTACTTAGATGTGGTTCGTGGAATTGATGTTTGTTCCGAGGTAGGTGAACTCCTTAACTACCTCGAAACTACTGCTACCACCAGTGACGTTTTTTCCTAGGCGATGGACAGATGAGGCTTTATTTGTTGATAGCATATACTTTGTTTTGTCCTCATTCACTTCAAGAACAACGCGTTTCGCCTGTTCATCAATAGCTGAGAATGCTTCAATTACAGCTCTCTTGAAGCGGCCGATGATGTCAATGTCGTCCGCATAGCCAAGCAGTTGAGAAGACCTATTGAAGATAGTGCCTTCCATGTTAACACCACTCTTGCGCACTATCTGCTCCAGGACTAGGTTGAAGAAATCACATGATAGCGCATCTCCTTGTATGAACCCTGTACACGTCTGGAATAGCTCTGATGAGCTGTTACCTATTTGCACATTGCACTGCGTATTTAGTAACGTCATGTGGCATTGCTGGATCAGTTTTTCGGGATCCCTAGTTCCGACATCGCTAATTGAAGCTCTTGGTGACTTATGCTATCATATGCGGCTTTGAAGTCGATGAATAAATGGTGGGTCTCGACTCGAAATTCGTTGGTGTTTTCCAGGATTTGCCTCAATATAAAGAATTGGTCTATCGTTGATTTACCTGGCCTGAGGCCACACTGCTACCTGCTGATCATAGTGTTGCAGAAAGGTTTTAGACGCTCACATTGTACGTTGGATAAGCAGTGATATGACCTATTGGTCCGTATATCTTCATAAAAGAAGGTGGTTTTGCCATCATCATCAACGGAGACCGCTTCTGAATATTATGGTAAGCAATTTCTTTTGGCTCAGATCACAGCAAGAACAAAGTAGAATTCGCCAGAGTTTGCTTGAAGTTGCAGACGTCACATGGTCATCAATTGACACTTGTCGGGTTTCAAGGAATTTATGGCTAAATAGTTCAAAGAAAAACTGAATATTTCCTTAAGATAAGAAGGGCTCAATTACGGCTCCTAGTTGGAGTCCTAATTGGCCACAGCGCAATGGGAGCCCACATGAGTAGAATGGGCCATCGCACTTATTAAGAGTGTGTCACGATTAAAGTGCTCATTTCACTTCCTTTGTCAATGAATCAACCTTACCAGAACTTGAAAAGAAGCTTTCGGAGAATATTTTTGGATGAAATGGGTGATATCTCTACCTTTTCACTAAAGAATATCCTGAAATTCAATCAAAATTTAGGATGGTTCAAGGTGGCATCCCACACCCAATCTTCCCTGAATCCATTACCTTTTTCCCCTAAAAAAGTTCTACCTACCTTCTGGGGACCACAATTGATCTACGGAGATTTGAGTGATATGATAGGGCTTATCGTATCATCACTTCTTCTAAGCTAGCCTAACCTAACCGTAGGTGTATCAAATAAACATTCGTTGAAATCTCACTCACAATTTGTTTTTTTCTCAATCATCTGCTTCAAACTACATATAACGGAAACATTTGCATCTCACGAACAATGCCACGCCGGCCGCCGCAATGTTTCATGTCTCTCATTATCTTATTGCTAGTTTTGCAAAGAGCCTGTTGCATTCCTCCCCTTAAACGATTCCACCGTAATACTCGTACTTCTAGGATTATACATCAGTTTACCCCTGCGCCCAATTTCAGACGTTCTGTCAAGTATAGAGATTCTTTTCTAAGACACCCCCTTCCCCATTGGTATACTGGGGATCAACTTTCAAGTAAAAAGTATATTAGTTTCATGCTAATTAAACTTTTTTTTAAAAAAATAAAGTTTCTTGTCGTTTTTATTGAACTTAACTGCCATGAAAACTATGCACACACCCACTCCATAAACATTTTTTGAGCACGGGCCTGATTTTTTGTATTTTCGTTCAATGTTTAAGACCCCTCAGTACCAGAATAACATATGATTCTAAAAGAAACCAACAGATGGTTTGCCCTTTATTAACCCATAATGGGGATCTTTTCTTACTCGATTAAAATTTATTTTTTTTTTTAATTGCATTTTCTTAGCTTCAATTTGGCTTTTAAACCAATATTATATCTTGGCAATTTCTATAAATAATCGAAAGTAATAAATAACAATAATTTTTAGTGAATATGTCAGTAAAGGTAAGACCTTTGGATTTTTAAAATGCAATTAGATTGTACAGTTCCCTGTACATATTTTTAAGCAAAACACTATTTTTATTTAATTTTAACAATAAATTCCCAATTTTGATAATATCTAATTAATAAAATATATACTTTATTGCTTATACTATGCATATTCTTTCCTTAAAAAAAAAGAAATTCTACGGATTTCACAACTTTGCAAAATCTCTATCAAAATCCGTTATAATTTGTCTCTATAATTAATTTAACTTCTCTTTTGCTTTTAAGACAATGCTATTTTCAAAGTCATTAATGACTTTAATCCAATTTTGAATATCTATCTAAGAAAGAATAAGGAAAAAAACAACAAATCCCTTGCAAACGAAAGAGCTGAGCCACAAACTCGTTTATTCTCTATTTTTCTTTTTGTTTGAAAATTGTTTGAATGATCTAATGTCAATGGGTATTTTTTCTCATCATCATCATCAGAGCACTGAGAGAGAGAGATGTGATGAATTTCAAATAAAAACTCTTCTTACTCCGTTATTCTGCAGAATTCCAAGAGAGAGAGTGTAAAAATAATCAACAACTATTTTTTTCACAAATCTCACCGCATACAAAAATGGTACTCCAATGACGTCACATTTGTAAACAAACCACATCGTGAGCATTACAAGAGAGGCCAAAAAAGCACGTGTTTTGCTTCAATATTGGAACTGGTAGCGTGCAATATCTCACCTGTTGATGGTTTTTTCTCTCTCTCCGATTGGAACTGCCCGAAATGGTGTTTTCACCTCACCTGTTGTACTTGCCGGTGTTTGCAACCCAAATTCTTACGTCACCATGTTGAATTCGACCAGATGATTCCTCAAGAGAATGATCATCACCTCAACAAAGAGAGCACAACTTGGCCAGCACAACTCTTTGCCTGGACCTGGATTTATATTAAATATCTTGCTCGACTCTGAGCGTAAAACTTCAGTCTTTCTCCAGACTTCGAGTGAAGAACAAGTGCTTAATTTATAGAGTGCCGTGTAGATAATCTATCTTATTTGATTTTTTCCTTTCCTCCCTACACATATATGTATATGTGAACATACACCAATACATAGTAAAAGGAAAGGAATTATACCTTAGAAAGATATCCTCTAAGACATAAATATACCATATTCGCGTGTAAGAGTTATACTCGGTTTACCATCATTCTTGTTCGTGTGTTGATTATTTTCATTGTATTTCTTTTCTTTTTGACTTCTTTTTTCTCGTCGTCGTTCGTTGTTGGGAATAAAAGAAGAAAATTTTATAAGTAAAACAAGAAGAAAAAAAAAATCGTGGCAATAGATGAAATAGAAAAGATACAACGCAAACGAGAAAGAAATTCGCGATCAGTATTTCTGTGGCATTTGAGCCATGGTAAATGGTGAGTCGACTTCGGATCTTGCTTAACATTTCTTGTTCGGATTAAAAAAAAAAATTGAAAATATTAATTCCTCTCATACTTCATACTGAATTTTGCATCTTTTTGCTTAAAATACTGTGTGGTTTTGTGATTAACAAAAAATATAATAAAATTCAAGCATTTTTTGTGTGCTTTCGCTTAAAATATATATTAAAAATGCTTTTTTCTAAAAATAATAAAAATTCATATCTGTGCTTTAAAATATATTACATAAAAAAATCTTTTGCTAACCAACAACATACTCTCTGCACCAGCATCATTAATTAAAAAAATTAAATTCAAAAAAAGGATTACTTCATGATGATCACTTCAGTTTAATTTAATTAAATTTTTTAAAAAATCTAAGATTTTGTGATGATTAAAAATTAAAAATGAATAATTGTGAAATTTCCCACTTGGATTAAGTGATATTTTGTGAAAATTTTGGAATTTTTCATCCAATCAACACATTTACAAGGATTTTTTCGAACAGATGTATGGACAGTGGATTACATACAAAAATTATGCCGCCCCAACTGTAAGATGGAATTTAGCTCCAACCAGCTAATTCGCATATCCGGTTCATAAAGCCAAGTCTATATTTAGCAAATATCGAACACACAAGATATTTCTTCGATTATTTTACCTTATTTTTCTTTACTGAATAGCTACGCCTCTACAAATATTTTAAATTTGTAGTTTTATTTTATATTATTTTTTCATTGTAATTCAGTTGTTCGAGTAGGATTTTTTTCTTTAGTTGTAGTCATGGATTGTGCAATTCTTTTGCTGACTCGCTAGAGTGGATTAACTTTTTTTGAGAGCAAAAAAAGACTTGCTTGGATTTTCTTTGATATTTTATTGAAGATAAATGCTTGTGCGCAAGTAGTTTAGCTTTTTTTCTGTAATTTTTTTTTAAGGTTTGGTTGATTTCTCAATATCTATGTTGTATTTTGATTTTTATTTAGTGACAAACAAATAATATTCTATGAAGTGAATATTAATAAATTTGGGTCAGTTGGAAATAAGTAGGAAAACAAATTATTAACTTTGATTTTAGGCAACATAATAGGTCTTTTGGGATACAATTAAAAAAAATATTTTGATGACTTAAAAAATCAAAATTCATTTAAACCTGATATTTAAAAATTTAAATCTTTGTGTGTCTTTTAGAAAAAATTAAACTACTGAATACGTTTTGACTTTCGAATCAAGTTATAAATATTAAACTTTGAATTTATGGAACGATGCAAATTCAAAATTAAAATTTAAATTGAATTCATCCGAGACGACACTTAATAATATTTTATGAATAAGCAATTAACTAAACTATAGTCTCAAAATTATTTTGCTTAATATTTTCTCATAATAAAATTCAGGGATGTTTAGTTTTTTTTTATGATTTTCTTATGAATATTAAAATATATGCCTAAAAAAAATAATTTTTTTACTGAAACTTTTTGTATTCTAATTTTTCTGCAATATTTTTTATTTATTTTTGGTCGAAAATTTTAGAAAAAAAATTTGTTTATGTTTTAAATTGTGCGAAAATTAAGTTTGTCCGGTTAGTTTAGTTCCAACTTCAAGTAATGTTGAAGAACACTATGTGAACAAGTTGTTTCTTATAATTTTTTTAAATAAATAAAATAAGTTAAAAATTTAGGAAAAGCAAAACTGATTTACCTAAACACCAATTTTAAAAACAAAAAACGATGGAGGACTCCCGAAATTCGTCACGTAAAATTAAAATTTCTATTAATAGGCATTTCAATTTATTTATTCGTGTAATTAATGAAACTAAAAAAAATATTTTTTTTTGAATAATAATTTATATTTAAACAAATTTTCTTTTCATCTAAATTAATCACATTTCGGTGACATATAGCAACATGAATAATAATTTAGGTTTTTATTCGAAAAAGAGTTTTCAACACAAAATTTCAAGACGAAAGCTTAAAATTAAATGAATAAAAACTTGAATTTAATAAGATATAGACATTTCTTAAAATATCAAACCAAATTAAAAAATGAAGAAAAAAATCAAAAATAGTTAATTCACATTTTTTGAACAAAAAAAAAACAAATTATAATTAAATACAGAACTCGGCAATGAATTTTCAAAATTGATTGTCTAAATTTTTTCGAAAGAAACTGAATTATAAAAAAAATAATCAATTTTTTTTAATTAATAATATAAAAATAAAAATGGGCATGCAATAATTTTTGAAGTTTTAAAGAAATAAGAATCTTGTATGGAACCCAAACTTCTTAAAAAAAAATTATTTCCACAAGGATAGGAATATTTACTTTAATAGTTATGCGATCCAGATTCTGAATTTTTTCATAAGAAATTTTTCAATTACGGCTTTCGAAAAAATATTATTTAAATTTAATAAATTAATTTAAAAAGATAATAAAATAAATAAGCATAAAATAGACTTAACTGACATAATTTCTTACAATTTTTGTCTTCAAAAATTATAAATGATTTAAGTAAATATTAGATTTGTTAATTTGAAGAAAATCAAATTTTTGGGAGAATCAATGAAATACTTATTTCGTTAGAAGAGTTCTATGTTTTATCCTTTGTTAGTACAATTGGATAAAATTCAGAAAAAAATCGAAGAAGCACAAAAAATCATTTCACCGAAAATATTAATTTTTAAATTTTTTGATTTCAAATTACTGTACATAAAGAATTAAATAAAATCCTACTCAAGGCAGGCACTGAATAGCAAAGTGACAAAAAATCAAAAAAAGGTTTGAACTAGTTAAACGTAATTTGGTCTATAGTTTTTATAAAGAAATATGAAGCAAAAGGTCAAAGAAAATAAATTTTAAAATTAAATTAATTTAAAAGGATGTATATTTTTTTGCAATTTTATATTTCAATTCGAATCAAATTAAAGAATGATTTTTATTTTACCTAGATATGCTCCATAAAATCAGATTTTCGATATATTCATATCTTGAAGTGTGAAAAATCCATTAAATTTTTAGCAAAAAAACGTTGCGCAATCTGAAAACTATTATCTTCTCCCTGCAAGCTCCATTGAAAATTGTTTAAATATTGCTTTACTTTCAGGAGATATCCTTCTGTGAAATGTATTTTATTTAAAGCTTAGATAGAATATTCAATCCGAGAATTCAAATATTTTTTTTTGAAAAATTCCTCCGTAGGTCTCTTTTATAAAAATTCAACTCTGGTTTTTTTTTTTTTTTTGAGGTAACGAAATAACCAAAAGAAATTTTGTATCAACAAAATTCGCAATGACTTCTGAAAGTATTAATCTTCTTCTATAAAGATCAGATTAAATATCGTCCACTGATTGCAAGAAAACGGTATTATTTTGAGGTGACCAAACATATACATTTTAACAAGAGAGAAAGTAATAAATGGGAATGCTTCCAACTGAATTTGTAAGAAGAAGAATAGTTTTACTTTTACAAATCTTGTTGGAAAAGAAATGAAGACTGAAATCTTGTTAACAGGTTCTCGCAGAAAAAATAGATATTGAAAAGATCTAAACCTAATTTTAAGCAAAAAGCTTAGAATTTTTAAGAGTCATTGCAAACTTTGTTAAACAAAAAATACAATAAATATACAAACGGCTCTCCCGTACAAATCTAAATCAAAATCTAAGAAAAATCTCTAACAAATATCTTACTCTTATTTTGTATAAATGACGGAAATTGTTTAAATCAATTAAAAATAGTTTTGTAGAGAAATGCCATTTTAATTTAAAACTTTTAAGTCCCTTACCACTTAAAAAATAAATCTACAAAGAAAAGGATTTTTAAAAAATGTTCATTACTATCAATAATTTTTCCATCACAACACTTCAAAAGAATTTGTTTTTTCAATTTCCGTTTATCACATAGTTTTTAAAAATAATCATCACACTCTCAGCTTATAAAGGCGTGATAAAATGAAAATAGGTTTCTAGGTTTTGTTGTGATACTTTAACGTCATTCTAAAACCAATTTATCTCCCCCCTCTAGGACTTGAACTATTATTATTTTTGTCTTTCAATATTCCTCTTTCAGTCTTCTCTTTGTTATTCTTTAATAATATCAAACTACTAAGATACAAAATGCATACAAAAAAAACCGATTACCCATCAGCACTGCATAGGATAAGAGACGCGACTACTATATGAGAATAAATTCTTAACTATTAAATTGGCTAGAATATCAAGCAAAAGCAACCCTACTTAAAACATCATGAGCACTCAAAATATAGTATAACCAACATCAAAACCATTCCAAACTCAAGTCGCAACATCATGCATCATAGCTGAGGTATGGATAGGTAGAAGTACCTTTATATATATATGTCAGACCACGGATTTGTAATTTTCCGTTGAATTGAAATAATTTCATTGGAATTTCAGTGCAATTATTGCAATTTTTCATACCACATTCAATCTGTATCAGAGCTAAAAATGTGCCATCGCCGCCGTCGTCGTCATCATCGTTGCCGTCGGTTGATTGCCACTGAACGCCACCATCATCAATAGGGATGATGGGATGGTAGAGGTGTGCTTCTTTTGTTCCTAAATCGATTTTGATATTATTCTTGCAGAATAAGATTGAAGCTTTTGTGTAAAATTGTTACAAAAAAAAATATGTATGTTCGAAAAATCCTCAGGCAATTTAAAAAAAAGGAATAAAACAACTGAAAACTATTAAAAGACAGTAATTTGATTTGTAATTAAAGTTCATTCGAGTAATGCTGGGCGGTGTCACAGAGTTATCTCTTTAGCAAAACATAATGAGAAATAGTTATTTATAATAGTTTTTTTTTTGTATGAAACACAGAGACGGGAGAAAACCTTTAGGCAATTTAAACAGGACTAGGCCAGCAGTTTAAGTAGAGTTTGATTTACAGTTTAAAATTGATGCCTTTTCTCAATGTCAGCTTTAAAACAATTAATAAAATATGTCATTATGTGGCTTATTTTAAATATTTCTGGAGAAGTTTTGGAATGCTTATCATAAACGAACAAAAAAATAAGAAGAAATAATCGTGAAAACAGAGTTTGAAGCTCAGCTCTTTTGAATATCGGATAAAAGTCGACTCAAGTATATTAAATTCTAGTTGCTAGTCAAAGAGTGAATGTTTAACCTTTAAATTGTTGTGTATGAGAAAAATCCTAGGAAAACAAAGTTAAACTGAAACCAAAAAAAAATCAATCTTGATAAATAAAAAAAGAATGTTAACAACCTTTTTTTTGCTATGGGTTTTTCCTAGAGAAAATAACCAACAAAAAAAGTAAAATAAAGTCCTTTTGAAATAATTTTGATGAAACATAATTATTTTCATTGAATTAAAAAAAAAGTTGTGGAATCTCAAAAAAGTTCGATGGTCAGCTCTTTTGATTCAACTAAAAAAATACATCTGAGATATATCTCAGATGTTTAAGAATTTTTTTTTTTCAAATTAAACTCAATGGTAAAAAATGTTCATCGATTAAGTACCTATGATTAAAGCTAATTTAGTACGATACTAAGCAAAATCCAGTCTAGTATCCTATTATCTCCTACGTTTTAGATATAAAATTTAAGGTGGTCGAACTAGCTCCGTATAATATTTCGTCGGTTCAAAGGTATAACTCAATAACTAACATATTACACTTTTGAAGGAAATTTAATTGAAACATACTTATAAAAGCTGAAAAGTCACGTTCCGAAAATTTTTAAATTAAGTTCCCGGGCATACCTTTCTATGTCCCTATAATAACCGTGCAAAATGGGAATTTTTGGATTAAAAAAATGCATTTCATTCTCATTTTCTTGAACATTTTTGTCTGCACTTAGTAAGTTTTACCTTTGAACCGACGATTTGCAAGTGTCAAAAAGGTGCATTTGATTAATATTTTGCGCGAACTGCCACTGTTTTAGTTTTCAAAGAAAGAAGGTTTAATAGTAATAGATTTACCACTATACCTACCTACTTGTTAAAAATGTTTAAAATTGAGCAAAAGTTAGTAAACTTGTATAAAGTTAGCAAATTGTTAATAAGTATCATAATTATACCTAAATATTTAGCTATTTAAAATTTTACAAAAATTATTTCAAGCTTTTCATCAAAAAGAACTAAGTTTATACCTATAGATGGAATATTTGTAAAATCAAGTTCTATTCTCAGCTCTTTTGTTTCTATTAAAGATCTTCAATTTTAATAACAATTTTAACATTTTGATGGGAGTATCGTTTTAAATCATAGACAAACAATTTGCAAATTTTTAAGTCTTGAATATGTGTTAAGTTAGAGATATTTTGTAGATTAAATGGCTTACAAAATACTCGTATTCTATAAGAGGTCGTGCTAATTTTTTTTTTTAATTTTTGCTTAATAATTTACACATATTTAAGAGTATATGACTTCCCTTATAATAGGTTTGTTCGATGTGAGCACTGGGGCGCACTGGGTCGCCCTGAACTCGCTCTAATGTGTTTTATGTGACATTTTTTTCACCCCAGTTTATTTGCACTGTGTTCGATGTGTGTTCGGGGCGAGCACTGAACTCGCTCTTACGCACCCCAGGTTTTTTCTCAGGGAAAGAAATCGGAGCAGCGAAATTGAAATCAGCTGTTTGTAAAAGTTGAATGTCAAAGGAAAAGGATTAACTTTGCGAATTTTTATGACGATATAAATAATATATGTGAAATATTTTGTATACTATTTTGTTACTTTTTATTAATTTATATATTAATAAATACAATGCTAAGGAAAATATATGGATATCTAGTGCTTGCATAAGGATTTTGAAGCTGCACAAAATAGTATCCAAGTACCTTAACATTTTTATCATACAAAAGTAACACTGAGGTGTTTGATGTGAAATCAAAACCCGGGCAGCCCCCAGTTTTTTGACATTTGATTGACATTCCCCAGTGCGCCCTGGGGCAGGGAACAGCGAACAAACCTAATGATAAACACAGTGCAAGCTGTAGAAAAATAGGATAGGATAAATACTGACCTTAAAGTTCTGACCATTGCCAAGGGAGGAACAAACATAACGGTTAAAGAAATTATCTGTATACTTGTTGGGTTTTTTTAAATTGGACTCGGGCAAAGTAATGGGCATTTTTATAAATACAAGTATTACGGTGGAATCGTTTAATTGTTTTTTCTAAAAATACTTCACAAAATATCAAAGCCGCAATCTAAATCTAAATCTCAGGTGATCATCACTGTTGAATTCTAAGCATTATATTTTATTCACTGCCTCTAATCTTCATACAAAACCAAAAAAAAAGTATTAACAAAATCAAAAGAAATTGTATCTAATAAAATATTCTGTGAATTTATTTCTATTTTTATTATTTATTTTCAGTTTGTGGAAAAAAAATTATGATGAATAATTTGTGTTCAAACAATTGAGATTAATTAGTTTAAAAATTCGTGATTGAAAATAGTAAAAAAAAATATTATTTATTGGAAAAAATAAAATACAAAATTCCATAGAATTTAATGTGAGAAAGTGTTCAAAAGGTTGTTAAAAAAAATATATATATCAATCAACACTGCCAAATAAATTACAACAAAAATAAACCGGATACATAAATTATTAAATTTTGTGTGTGTTAATTCGTTGTGAGAAGAAGAAAAACAAAATCACACTGAATCATCAAAAGAGATTTCTTGGGAGAAATGATATTCAAAATAATTTAGGTAAGTTTTTTCTTTATTTATTATTTTTTAGATCATAATTGAATTAAAAATACATTTAAAGGAATCTTCTTATTATTTAATTAAAGACCATTTAATATATTTCATTAATCAATTAGAGTTCTTTGAATGTTAAAGCAAAAAAAAACAAAGCTTAGTCACTCATTAATTAAAGATCGACTTTGAGGTTTTTCTATGTTTATATTTTTTTTTTTTTCTTTACTTAACATTTGCCAAGAACATCATCACTTCAAGGTCATATGAATATCAAATAGACATTTATGCAAAAATAGATAAATATTGAAAATTCATTAAAGGCAATTACCTTAGGATATTGAATGTACATATTTTTCTATAGAAAAATCTATCTACGTGCATAGTTATAAGAAGATCAAATTGACGAATGAAAAAAAAATTACTAGCTAAACAAATAATAATTTGAGGTTACTTACTTAATTGAAAATTCGTTACGGTCGAATGCACACGTAGTACGATTTAATTTTTTATTTTTATTGGCAAGAAAAATAAAAGAAGAAGCTATAAATGAATATCATAGATAGAGATAAATGAATATTATGTTTCCTCACTCTAAAACTGCGAAGTTTAAGTTGATTTTAATTTTGATTTATGTGGGAGGAAGATTTGGATAAGAATTTTATGTATTTCTGAGCATTAACGCGATGGAAAGAAATTTTTTTGTATCCGGGTGCTATTTGATATTTAATTTAAAATTTTCTTAAGTGATAAAAAATCATATTTTTAATAACTAAATTATTCAGAGATCAAGGAGATGATTTATTATCATTTTTTGAATTTATTTAAAGTTTCTAAAACTTATTAGTTTTCTGTTACTATTCAAAAAAAATAAAATTGAGCAGTTTTTGAGCTCGCGCGTGAACTGATCTGTTTCAATTTTTGATTTAGCTTGTTTAGAACAGGCAGCTTCTATACAGCAAGTTCTTTTTTTTCGAATTTTCTCAAAAATTATTTCAACGATTTTGATAAGATTTCATAGCTGTTCAGAGCATTTGTAACAAAACTAAATATTTGTTGAAAAATTAACATAAGAAATAGAATTTTCATATTTTTTGATAGTATTTCAACAATATTCTTCCATTTAATGAAAAATGTTTTGTTTAATTAAAACTTCAAATAGAGGAAGTAAGAATGCAATCATTTTGTATTCATCTATTAACACAAAGACCATGACTTATTTCTTTGTTTCATATTTGAAATGATTTATGCTAAGAAAAGAACAACACATGAATTAAAATACCTTGAAAGTGTAAAAAAAGAAAACCCCATTAGCACCACAATGTAGACCTTGATGCAATTTTTCAATTATTATAAAACTTGCTTGTATATGTAGTGTATATGCAAATTATCTTAAACCATCAACATTATTCTTCATAGCCTTCACAAGTTATAATACAAAGCGTCTTATGTCACATCCTTCAATACCATAACCATAACATGACAAGATAAATGAAACAAAAAGTATAATTTGATTTATTTTGCAACACAATTCAATCATAATTCGACACACAATATGTCTCAGAATAATGAATTTGTTTCATTTAACAACAACAACAAAACCAAAACCATTCCGCACCCTTATATTTCATATGCCACACCTCTTAGCACTTACGTTTTATATATATAACAATCTTTGGTGGTTGGTTATGATCTTAAGCTTAGTCCTACATTCATATAAAACACAGAATATTATGTTGCTGTTTTTTGTTTTACACCGGAAACGGGATTTAACACACAGCCCACACGTTGAATTCAAAAAATATTTTATGTCTTTATGACACATAACCACCAGGAAGAAATTAAAAAAACAGGCACATTTTTTTAATGATGGCTTTTCACAAGCATTCATGTCTTTTTCATCATCATCCAGTATGACAAGTTTCCAAAAAAAAAGCAAACATATACTTCGCCTACTCTCAAACACCCAAAATGGTTCGACACTCAGATAACAGCTTTCACTACTGCATCGACCCACCTCAGAAGTGTATGACCGTGTGACAGTCACACACTTAACTTCACATTGCGGGAGGTTGAAAGAGCACCGTAGTTTTGACCAGATTTAGTGCAACGGTAAATACAAACCATGCCATTTATTACTATTGAAACTTTAGCACTTTGATTCGAAAAATATAAGTATTTGTTGAGTTTCTAGATGACCATGGCAGTTGCAAATTCATGAAATTCTGCAAATCAACAACTACAGCACACTCACTCATAAGAGTGGCTTACAGTGTGAGTCGGTGAAGTTTATGCGATGTGTGGTGCGATCGATGGTGATAATCTTTGAATCAATCCGTAAGGATGTCAAATGGAGGGAAAATCTAAATATGGTGCGACAAGGTGGTTGCATTTCAAGTTATGATGATGATGAGAATGACGATATGATGGTGTATATGGGTTTTTCTTAAATGTATGGTTAAGATGGAAAAGTGTTACTTTTTTTTATATAGTTAAATACTCAGTGGTGAGTATAGTTGCTGATACTTTAAATGGAAGAACAGGCTATAAACAAAGAGTGGTTTAGCCCAAAAAGGGCTAATGCTTTTATGAAGATTGTTTATAGGGGAAACAAAAAAAAAGTGTTATATCATTGAAATGGAGAAATTTTTGAATTAACTTGTTAACAACAAACACATGCTTTGGTTGAATAAAGAAAATTATTTTTTTTTGTAATGTAGATAAATATTAGATGAGCATTTCAATGCATTTTTTAACTGTAATCCTGGAGTCACATGACTGAGAAAATTCCATTGATTCTGCCATATTTTAGCCTTTTATTGCCATAATCGTGTTTTATGACAAAAAAAAAATCGTCTTTATTGGCAGAAGTATTTGGTATTTTGTCATTCGTGTAACTCCAGTTTAAGATTGAATACGTTGAAGATTTCAGAGAAAAAAAGTCCAGGAACAAAGGATTAATTATTTGACAGTGAAGATTCAGAAAAATCTAAGATTCTAAACGAAAGAGCTGAGCTTAGAACTCTTATTATAAAATTGTATTTTTTATGAAGAGAATGACTTTTTCAGTATATTTTTAACATTTATTCTGCATCCATACGACTGAGAAAATTCCATTATTACTAAGATATTTTAACTTTTTTTTTGTCATAATCGTGTTTTATGACAAGAAGAGGATGTTAAACGGCAGAAATATGTGTCAGTCATGTAAATTCAGCATAATATAATAATTTACAGGCTTAGAGGAAAAAAGGGTTGTTTATTTAAGAAACCTAAAATTCAAACGAAAGAGCTGAGTTAAGAACTCTTTCTATTGATTTTTATCAACATGGTTATTCTCCACTACCATTTGACTTTTAAAGACTATGGAATCGTTTGGAGACAAGTTAATTTAAATGAGAG
This sequence comes from Dasysyrphus tricinctus, assembly GCA_963921185.1. Classification (NCBI taxonomy): domain Eukaryota; kingdom Metazoa; phylum Arthropoda; class Insecta; order Diptera; family Syrphidae; genus Dasysyrphus; species Dasysyrphus tricinctus. Next base: position 249,757,451 of record OY992531.1, on the reverse strand, counting down.
TATACCTTAGCAAATGTCTGGAAGCTTGCATAAAAATTTGAATTCGTGATTTTGAGCCATTTACAATTAAAAATACGACTTTTAAGCCTTACACAAAATTAAGGCCCTGTAATATGGTTTCAATGATGTCACGTTCGTACTAAATTTTTAAATTTAAGCGAATAGGCTCATTTTTATTAAGACGCCAGTTTAGGGCAAGACAAGAATTGAGTACCCTGAAGATGGCACCGAAAATCAAGGGAAATTCAAAAATTGTATGATACAGCAACGAGATCGTAATAAGGAGTTAATTAAATGCTACAGTATCGAATCAAATGAACTAGAATTTGACCTACAAATAGAATATAGTAGTTCAGCCAAAAACTTAAGTGGTCTTAAATGTTTTCACAGATCAAACAAATAATCTTTAAAAATTATAATCAAACACAGAAAATCGTAAAACTCCAATATTTCGAGAATTTTGCACGACCTATATGTGCACATATTTTTTTCATGGATTGAACAATTTTGCTGACATTACCAAAAAAACAAACAAAAATTTATAATTTTACCCAACTAACAATTTTACTTCTATATACATCCATAGATGCTTATAAAATGGCCAACTAAAGCGTTAAGGTTCACCATATTCACTCATACAAGCAACAGAGAAACTTATATAAGGATTATATAATAATTTCACTATTGAAGCGAAAGCTCCTTGGTCATTTAACTATAAGATCAGTAAAGAGTGATTAAAGAAACATTTTTTCATCGCTCCTATTATGCTGATATAATTTGCACCAGAAAATATTTCAGGAATGAGCTATACTCCTATAACGTCTTTACTTCCCGTTAGAGTGGTAATAGGAGCGCTATAGCAACAAATAATACTTTAATGTCACAAATGCGAAGCAATTTTGTTAGCTGTTTAGAATAATACAAATTGCATAAGAAGCTCGTTAGCGGTATTGTTTGTTGCTTTCAAATTACACCTCTCTATTTTTTTAGATGATAAAATGTTTCAATTTACCATCGTCTATACCTTTTGGTAGCACTGAGCTCTTTTCTTTAACCATCTACATGAACAGAGAAAAAAAAGCACAAATACCAATTCTGTTTTTCTTCAACTAATCGATACCATTAACTGATCTCAATTGTGACTCATGATCACGGTGGCTAGTTCACTTGAACACCCAACATTGCACAAAAACCGGCTGCATATGAAATATACATATACACAAGTATATCTACAAGAGATGGAACAAATATAGATCCAAAGTCATGAAGAAAAAAATTAAACAAAACAAAAAAAAAATAATCTCATATAAGTAAAGTCGGCTTTAAGAAAAAGTTGTTATTTTGAAAGTTATTGAACACTCCATTAAACCTGTCCGATCGGGTATAGTATAGGGTGTGTACGTTCACTTACAATAATGAATACAGCCCCTTATGGTATGGTTTTGTTGAGTTGCAGCCATAGCTGTTGGTAGTTGCTACAGTTCAGTTCCTTTAAGAAGTAGATATTACGTTTCCCAGATGGTGATACACATATACTTATAAGCCTTTAGACACCGACGGGGTATATGTTTTTGCTTAAATACCCTCCGTCTGCCTATAATGATTATTATAGTTATTATTTTGTTTTTTGTTGCTATTAATAGCCAAAGTCGGTTAATCACAAAAGAATATCCAACACGATTTTATTTCAATGATGAATCAGATTAAAGGAAAAAAAAACATAATTCAAGACTTTATTTTATCCTTGCAATTCTTCAAGATCTAGACAGAGAGATAAGCCAACAAGTTCACATGGTGAAGTTAAGAATCTTGAGATTCCCACAATTTATTCTATCATTGATTAAGATTTTGGTAATTATTTTATTCGATACGTGTAGATATAGATTCTCAACCAACTCACGTAGTTAAATAAATCATCTTCCAGTTCACCTTTTGTTTAGGTCAACACTTGATATGTTTGTCTTCTTCGTAATATGAACCACATTTAGATTTTGTAATACTAAACACAAAGTCACTTCTTCGAAAATTTATTTACCTTAGCTGAGAAACTCTGCGAACCGTGAAGCAATCAAGAACAATCTAACCATCATCACAACATCGTTAGATGGCTCGAAGTTACCTTTTGTAACGATTTAAGTTAGGAAAACCTAGCAAAACCGTTGGATGTTTTCTGTTTTTTTCTTACTTTTGTAAGCATAACAACACCAATTTATTTTTGTCTATTAATTACCCAACAAGATAGGTTTTATATAAGATAAGTGGATGGGATATTTGGTTAGTGTAACTGTAAAACGAATACAAAACCACAAGAAACAGGAAGATAAAGCCATGAAACCATGATATAGATGCAAAGCTGATTATATTTTAATGGTCTCCTTGCGATGACCACAGAGTGATAGTGGATGATGAAGAAGAAGATAAATTGTTTTTTGTATTTCATCGTAATACTTAACTTTGAACCCCCCATAAGCATATTGACACCAATAATATAATGAGTGACTAATGAATGATCTAATGTCATCATAGGGGATAGTGACCTTTCCAAAGTAACAGTCAACAAAAATAAAAAAAAATTCTTTTTTCTCACAAGTCTAGTCAACAAAAAAATAATAAAAATATAAAACTGGTTTAGAAACTTGCTGATGACTGAAAAAATAAACTTGCCTTACCCACACATGCACACAAGAAGTCTTTAGCTGCAAAGCAAAAAAAAAGGTTAACATGAGGTCGGTTCTAGAGGGGAATGGCGAGTGCAAAGAAGTAGCATTGCACTTTGAGTGAGTCTTTATTTTTTCTAAACGCCTTCGGATATAAATTTGTATAAATTTTGATTCCTTTTCTGATTATTAGATCCGGCTTGTTGTGAGTTAAAATTGCACTTGAAATACCAATATTGGAGGTTGTCATATGAAATATTAAAATATTATAAAACCTATAATCATCAAACCAAAAACAAAGCCTCCAAGCCAAATATGAAAACATAAGAATGATATAGTGCCTATATTAAGGTTTTAATTCATTTCTAATTGCTTTCATGTGTAGTCATTTAGAAGGTGTTATAAAAATGTTTAACCTTGATGTTTCTTTGGCAAATTGCCCATGAAAGTTTTTTGTGTGTATTCATTTTTTAATTTTTTTTTTGTAATTTTTGATATGCGTTATTAAATTTGATAGATTGTAATATCGATCAGATTTACTGTCATTGTTTTGCTTTTGGGGAAACAAAAACATAAATGGCAATAAATTAAGACAAATGAACATGATCTTGACCTGAAAAATATTTATTTTTGGTTTAGAATGTTTTAAGGAAGTTAAAATACTTCATTACCTAATGAATATACTGAAATGTCCAATGGTAGAATATGATTGTTGATCGGTGTTTTACTCAGTAGGTTGAATGTTTTTTCATCACTAGAGCGTGAATGATAATTGTGTAAGTTTAATAGGGAAGTGATTTAGCAGCAATTTAAATTCCTCAACCATCAGTCTTTAATTTTGCTTCTACTTACAACAATTTAAAAGTTTACTAAGAAGAACACATAGGTTACTTGGTTGTTACCATTTAAGTTCTTGTTGGTGTTATTTCACTCAAAATTTTTTTGAATTTTATTGATGGTGCGTGTGGTTTGCAACCCATACTGCTAAGGTTTTCAAGCCCTTTTATTATTTAAAATAGAGAATTGTCATATGTTAATCGCAAAAACCGAAAAAGGCCATTGAGTAAAAACCAAACATACAAAATTTCTTCCCATTTCTGACTATAAACTATTATTTGTTGCTATAGTGCTTCTGTTACCTTTCTAACGAGAAGTAAGGCCGTTATAGGAGTAAAGCTCATTCCTTTAATATTTTCTGGTGAAAATTATATCAGCATCATAGGAGCGATGTACCAATGTTCCTTTAATCACTCTATATTGCTCTTATAAAATGACTAAGGACGTTTCGCTTCAATAGTCATCATGTGAAATTTGTATACAATCCTTATGTTAGTTTGCGTTACTCTGTCGCTATATTGCTAGTATTAATTAATATGGCGAGACAACCATGTTCGAGATTGGCCCAGCAGTTAGCAAAAAAGACAACTGATGCAAAGGAACACAGGTTCAATTGATAGACCTACCTCTTTTAGCTCTTGTAATTAATTTCATAAAGGTGCAATAGGAGTGGAAAAGATCGCCTTTTTTACTCTATGGAGTCTTATACAATGCTTTTATGAGTGGATTCAATGAAAAGAAAGCATTTATGGATGAATATAGTAGTGAAATTGTTAGTTGGGATATTACAATATGGAAATTTACAAATGACCAAAGCCCAAAATTTGAGTTGCGACTGTTCTTATAACAACCAAAGCACTTTCTGGTACCAACTTTACCAAACGTTTTAATCAAGCATCAATCAAAACTCCTATTTTGAGGCTGTTTTGGTCTAGAACTGTAAGAACTGACATTTTTGAGGTTGAGTTACATTTCAAGTAAATTTTTCTCCGCAAAGCAGGAAACAGGTTTTCAGAGCATTAAAATTAAAATTAAAAAAAAAAACTTTCTTTCTCATTCAGAAAATCATGAATGCACCACTGTTATTACAAACTAATATGAATTTCAACTTACAATCTCTCGAAGAAGAATGGAAGTTTTGACAAGATCCAAGCCAAATTGTTCGGGGAAAGATTAGTATTTTCAGTTATTATTATTTTGTGAACAGAAGTTATTTGGTCGTGAAATTAAAAAATACGGCATTTTTATATTTTAAAACATCGATATTTCAAAAACATGAGCCAATTCCAAAGTTCTGAAGGTAGATTCGAGTTCAGACATCAAACTTCGAAAAAAGTCTAACCTTGTTGTCGCAATAGATGTTAATATTGGTTTAATTTTCTTAATATGGAATTTAAAAAAGAATTCAATTCCCGATTTGATAATTTTTTAGCCAAATGAAAGAGCTGAACCCTGAGCTGTTAGCAACTTTTGCGCCATTTTTATTTTTTTTTTTGTATTTAATTAAAGAGGAAAACTGAAACCAAGTCTAATAATGTTCATGATAAACAAAAGCTAAAAGCAAATGGGGTTTCAATAAAGGCGAAATTAAATGGAATAAAACAATCTGTGTGTGAAGTACGAAATTGTTTCCTTATTCAAAAGGCCCACGTATGCCATTATGTAGAGAATATGACATTGTTCAAATGCCTTCTTCAACTTTTTACTGTAGCAGAGATTCCAGAGGTAAAATTTTCAACGAATCTGCCACATAGATCCAGCGATGGCTGGGTTAAGTTCTCTTGCAAGGCATTGGTCGGTTGCAAAAAATTCACATAGACCTTCGATTTTAGAAAATCTTTTACTAAGCAGCAATTCGGGGTCATATCGCACAATCTTCTGAAGTCACAGGTCTATGCTAATTTTCCACAACCGATCGATTCTCACAAAGTCAAAATAATCCAGGCCATAGCACAAATTCAGCCAGACTTATCGTTTATGCACAATGTGCCTTCAGACATCAGCTGTTTGACACCCACTGCTGTCATTCATAATCATATTCATATCATACAATTTTAATCAAAAGAAATTTTTGTCATCGATCGGTGGAGGTCTTTGCAGACTGATTTGACGATATGGATTGCCTCAGTTTTTCCTGCACAATCTCAGGGCAGCACCAAAGTTTTCGGCAAATGCTGTGTTTTTCTGACCAGCACGGATGTTAGTTTATTGTCCACTCAACCGATTGGCTTGAGTATCGCCACGAGACATTGAAAAGTCAAATAGCGAGGAGGACCACGTCCGTCAAATCGGTGTGCGTCGTTGCCATAACACCCGCTTTGGCAAAATATTGATTTGACAGATGGAACCAAAACAATATGGCTACCAAAGACTGTCAAAATTGACCCGTTGCTATTGGAAACCCTTTAAGATAAGACAGTAAGACAGAGGTTTTAAGCTACTGGATGATCTGATCATATATAAATAAAGCTAATAGTAGTGGTCTTCAATGACTACCTTTGGCAGCTCCAAAATTGACTAGATAAGATAGCCATTAAAGTTTTAGTCAAGACAAGAATGAGCCTTGTTAAGCAAAGTAACAAACTTTAAACAACTAAGAGTGCTTTACAAACTTTGCTTAAGAGGTAATATGAATACTATACTAGATTCTATAAATGGTCGGTGGATGTTTCCTCCAACTAAATAGAAGAACTAAGACACGATGATGGTCTTTGTTAAGGTTATATTAAAAAGTACACAAATCTATTTGTATGCAGACATCAGATCCTAAAGTAATAAATAATCTATTTAAAGCTTAAATTTAAAATAGATACTGCTCATTACATTATTCTTTCCTCTCCTTGATAACTATTCACCTGCTAAGTTAATATTCAATCTTTTATTTTTTTATTTCAAACATCCCCAACACAGAAACAGGTAAGAATTAAAAACAAAAAGAAAACAAAGATTTTATCAACGCAAATTCAACCAATCATGATAAATGACCATTATTAATCTTCTGGAGCCCCTATATATGATCCTTCATTATACAGAATAATAAAATAAAAATATATGCACTTATATAATTGAATAAAAAATGCAAATTCTCTTTCCACATCAAAATTTCCATAATATCAAAATCCTACCCAGTTCAGTGGCAACATGCTAAAAATATTACAAGCACAAAACCACCATGTAGATACCCTGCAGAGAATTTATAAAAAAAAAACAACTATGGGTATAAAAGAATTTCCATTCATTAAATGCAATCACTATCATTAAGAGGTTTGTCGCTCAACTCTTTTGATTTCGATCACATGGATTCTTTTTCTTATAGCAAAATAAAAACAATAAAAATAATAAAAATTTAAAAAAATCTTATGGCTGTGGGGTTTTTTCTTCTTCTTCAAATAAGAAGTCCAATAGACATAGAACCACCACGCTGCTGCCGCTCCGATCAAGTTCCTTTACTTATCTTAAGTGCTATAGTAAACTAAGAAAATTTACTTGAAGGAAATTTTCTTTTCCGGGTTTCTTATGTGTATGTATGAGTGTGAAAAGCAATGGAATATGATGAAGAATAAACCCATTAAAGGTTACCATTATGTGTGAAAACGAATACAAGAAGTCACCTACTCGTAATATTTTTTTTTCTCTCTATACCTATACATACATATATTATATTTTTATTATATATTGTAGAAGACTCATCATGCCGGCCATGAGACTGGTTTTTGGTTAACTGGTATAACAACCTGTGCAAAGATAAAACTTGTTAATGTGTGGATATGGTTAGGTTGTTGTTAGAGAGAATCTTCATCATTTTGTGTGATTTCACTAAGAAGATAGAAATATGTTATTTTTTCTACTTCAAAATTTGTGGGTCATCATCAACATAATTGAAGATAAAGGGTTTAATATTACAAGATGGATTATCAAAATTAACATCTGCTTCTCTTAATTTTTGTCAGTTGTTTGTTATTTTTTTTAGATTATAAAATTGACAATAACGTTTTAAAATTTGTCTTTCTTTTGACAAAAAGAAATTAATTCTTTTAAGTAAAATATATTAGTTAAACAGAAAAAGTGATAAATACACCTTAGGGATTAATGATTTAAGATTATAAGATTTTTGTCTTAAAATGAAAAATATTCTTCAAAATTTTTTAATTTCAATATTCTAAAAATATTCGTTTTGTTCGTAGTGATTCTACCACTAAAAAAAGGTCTGATATCAGCCACGTCTTGTTCAAACCCCATAACTCCTCTTAACGATAACTGGTGGAGTATTCAAAAGCATTTCTCTAAATATTATCTTGTAAGACCTTAATGATGATCAGCTTAAAATTAATTTACACAATTTATGACTCACGATCAAGCCGAACCTTTTTTTCTTAATTAAAAACCTTCCTTTAACATGCGGCTGTGACACTTCCTTTTCTTCTGCTTAATAGTGTGATTTGGTGATTGTATATCCTTAACAGCTAATTTATCTGATGTTGTCAGACGATTAAAATGTTAACGACCCTCGTTTAGTTCTCTTAATTTGTTCCTTTTTTTGTATTTTAAATGTATATATTTTGAATTTATGCAGTAGTTCTTGTCTGACACTTTATTCGATGGATTAAGTGAGAAGATATTGATTGATTGTGGTAATTAATCAATTAGTTGTTGAAAAAAACATAAGGTAAAGGATTTATGGGATTCTTTATTTAATCACTATACTTTCAGTAGTTAAACTGGTGAATTTGAAAAGATATTTGAGTTTAAAAAAAAATTTCACTATAATTTAGAGAGAATGCTTTCCTATACTTTCAGTAGTTAAACTGGTGAATTTGAAAAGATATTTGAGTTCAAAAGAAAATTTCACTATAATTTAGAGAGGATGCTTTCCTAGTATGGAGGCTAAATTACTTTTAAATAATTCAATTTGTATGAAGTATGTTTCTTGAAGTTCAAGTAACAAAAATAAAAATAAAATATAGCTTTGAAGTTCAGCACAACAAGAATCAAAATTGAAATTTTGTTTAGTATTGAAACGTGTATAGTATTTATCTGACTCTAATTTACCTCGTGAAATATTTATTTGTGAAATATTTAAGCTTAAGCGACTCTGGGAAATAATAACTGAGTTCAATACTGTTTAGCCGAACTATTCGTTTTAAATTGCTTTTGCTCATGTATTATTTATGAAAATCTTAAACTATATTCAAAATTACCGCAAAGCCTTTCCAGTTCTTTAACCAAATATTCATAAGGATGAAAATAAATTAATATTAGAAAAAAAATTATTTGAAGCCCACTTAATTTACATACAGTTAAAAGTCGGAGGAATTGACTAAAACCTGCCTCAGATGTTTGTTAATTTTTTTATTATTACACTTCAACGTTTTAAAACGATGCTTGTTACATATCGATGGGAAAATAACAGAAAAAAATACAGCATCCAGTTATTGTAAATAAAACAAACATCAAAACAAAGTTTTAGCCTCAGGTCTTTTATTAAAATGAGAATGTTATTTGTTTTTATTAAATTCTTCTTCGAGTCGTTTTTCTTCTCCGTTAAAAATATTTGATTGCTTCTATTCAATTTGGAAACTTTTTAGTCAGAGTCCACTGAACTTTTTTTTGTTAAAATTAGAAAAATAATTAATTCCAAGACAAAGTTAATTTCAGTTAACTTTTTTTTGTATAAAACAAAAAAAGAAACTAAAGAATATTAATGCCTTTTAATTTTAATCTCAACCATATTATTTATATTGGTCTATCAATTATTTGTGTTCCAATCTCCAATCATGGTTAACTGTTCTTTTTCTATTATTTGAATATCCATCAATGTCCGTTCGAAGAATAAGATTTAGGTCATTCTACATACATATATAGATGAGATCACTTTTTCAACATGTTATTATTATTCTTTACTTTTATAGTCTAGAAATATCAGTTGAAATTAATGAAATAAGAACAAATTATAAATAATATGTCATGGAATTTAATATGGTATAAAAATAACCTAAAGACCTACTTTATAAAGACTTGATGACTTAATCAATATGAAAAAAAAAGAATAAAAGAACAAAAATGATGATATCATTTTCAAGTTTTAAGTTTAAATATAAATTAAAAGAAGCAATCAACCTTAGCCATGGGGATATTTCAAGTTTCATTTAAGTTCATAATATTATTTCTTGATGTATATAAAAAGGTAAATGCCAAAAACTGAAACAAGTAATGACCTTCTAACTTATTAAAACATCTCTGTTCAAGGTGAAATTTTGCAAACAATTTTAAATCGACTTAGATGCAGGGTTTTTTAATAATGAAACATTTAATGAATTGTGTTGTGGAATACAAAAGGTAGGATAATAAGTGCTAGTATTAAGAAGACTTATTAGATAAGTAGACTTTAATTTATATAAATTCTGTATTTATCGTAAATTGTGGTCATGAGAAGTAAAGTGGTCTTATTGATTTTTAGTATATTTCTATAAATGGAAAATTAATATTTACCTTAGTAATAATTTGCATTTTGAAACAATTATATCTATTGATAGAAAAACTGGTTTATGGACTTTTTAAAAATAATAAGTACGTCGTATTTTTAACAAAAATAGTTATGAAATGCAGAGCTTTGGAGATATTGCAAATTTTCGTTATGCATCGGGCAGCTATTTTAAATACATTTATTTTGGTATTCATATTGATACTCATTTATTGCTCTCATTTATTCTTTCATTATGGTATGCATATTGAGCAGCTAGGGATCTTTGATGGTTTAAGAAAGTAATATCTCGGCTTTAAAAGGCATACGTTAGGAGATATTTAGCTTGTTAATTATGTATTTGGCAACTGTTTTCAAGAACTTCATCATGGTATGCAAATTAATGCTCTGAGCTCTGACCTCTTTTTTTCTAAGCAAATTTTCTAGAATGCACCGATTTAGAGATAATGCGTTCATTTATTATACTTTTTTTATTATTATAATGCTATTTTCAAGACCTTAATTTTTAAATGCTAATGCTTCTCTCTGTAGTACACAATTATTGAGATATAGCAATTTGCACAGTATAACAGACTGCTTTCTTTAATGCCGTCATTTCGGGTTGATAATTGACAAGCTAGGGTCCTTGAGTTGTCCAAAATAGCCAATATCTCGGTTTAAATTTAATGCAGTCATTTCGGTTTAATAATTAATAAGCGAGGGTCCTTGAGTTGTCCAAAATAGCCAATATCTCGGTTTAAATTTAAAAAAGCAGGTGCTGTGGAGTAAGCCCAAAAATGGAGATATTGCGCTTTTTTACTTTGGTGACTTTTTCAAGACTTTCATCACGGTATGCAGACTAATCACAAGATTCCGTCAGCTATTCCAAAAAACTTATACCTCATTTTTTTCTCAACAAAAATTCTCTAGAGTTCAAAAATTTAGAGATATTGCGCTTATTTGTTACACTTTTGTTACAATTGTGAGATTGTTTTTGCATAATGATACCATACAGCCCATGGATTTCCCTAAAAGGTTATACCTCGACATATTATACTTTTCTTTATGCATTAGACTTTCGTTTGTACTAAATCAATATCGTGACAAAAAAACAACTCTTTGAAATTATTGCAAAATTTATTTTTCAGCCTTCAAACAACAAGACAATGAAACAATATTGAAAATATTGAGGTGAAGATATTTAACCTCATTACAAATAAAAATATCACTTTTTGCAAAAACCTTGCATTTAAGCAATTTTTCATATTAACAAAAAACTTAATATATGTAGATCTCATTGCAAGAAGAAGAAGATGAAATAAAAAATATTCAATTCAAGGCACATGCACAATCCACACAAAAGCAATGTTTCACTTTAAATTGCACACAATATTTTACCCCAGACTTTCTCATAAATTATTAGACTTTATGTGATGTTTCACACATTTAAATTACAACTCTTAAACATGACCTCAGCAAATTCTTTTTTATTAACTTTTTTCTTAAAGAAAAGACACGTCTTCAGAATATAAATCTAAACATTTCCTTACCTAAAGTAACATTACAAAAAAAAAAATAACATCAATATGTTTGTAGGTCAGCAATTGCTCATTCATTGATCTAACAATAAATCCTTATGGTCTCCATAAAAAAAAATTGCCAACTGACATCATAATCTATCATCATCGATACAAAAAGATACATAGACACGTAGACACTCATATCGATTAACCGAGATCGAAGACCAAAACAACACAAAACAAATAAAAAAAAAAACAAGAAAAACCGCCAAACTGTCAACTTAACTTATTACGGATTCCTTCAAAATTCCACTGTTCATTTGCATTCAAAGTGAAGTATCTTATACACAAATGTAGAAATGAACTGTCTTATAAAGATACATTGATAGTTTTACCCTCTACAATACATCAGTGGGTCCAGTTATAACCAAAAAGTGATGTCATAGATATTTTCGGTATACGTTGTGTGCATTTGGATTAGCAGTAAAAATTTGCGATAATATAAGTGTTTTATATCTTTTTGTCAGTGTGTGGATACAGATATATCAGGAATGATAGGAGGGGTTGGGTAGAAGAGGGGGCAAAATCCACTTCAATTAAATTTCAACAACACTGACGTTTGCTGCACACAACACGTTCTCTCTATGAAGCTAAATTTGCAGTTTAAAGGAAATAAACAATAAGAAAAACTTGGCCGATTGAAAGCGGTAGATGTTGAGATAGAGAAGCGGTGAGCGCCACCACTACCACCATCACCACCACCGTCAAAATGAGTCGGTGGAATTATTTCACAAAATAAAAACCACGGCGGCTTTTGGCCAACTGTCTTAACAATCGGCATGCGTAGGCATTGTATTCGCCCATCTAATACAAAAAACAAACGCAAAACATTTGTATCTGTGTGAATACGTCTTAGATACTTAAGCAAGGCATGTATTACACTTTCAGGCTAAAGTGGTATACTGGTTTTATTTTTTATGAAAGAAAATCACTTTTCAGCTGATTTCGTTGGATGAACTTCAATCTTGTGTAGAAATAGTCGATCAGTTGATTTGAAATTGTTCGTTAGTTCGTTCAGTTGTCTCGTGTCGTGGTACGGTGAACGCTAAATCGAGTGTAGCTTCAGAAGCCATTAGATGAAAATAAAAAAACGTTTTCAGATTGATTTTAATTGTTTGGCTTTAGCTATACTTTTCGTTCGTTCGTTCCATCGGTAGTCTGTTGTAATTTTTATTTTTTTTTTTTTTTTTTTTTTTCTTATTCGTCTCTATATTTGTTTTCAATATTGAAGTTGAGTAATTAAGTGGAATTGCTGTGAACCAGCTGTGTATAGCTCATCAGGCTGCATGTGGCGCTCTAAGTTATTGTTGTTGTTGTTATTTTTGATCCAATTGTAATCGGGTGTATTAGAGTGTGCTAATCGCAAGCCATAATATATTAAAAAAAAAAAAAGAACACATGCTGGCTTTAAAAGTTTTAATAGAAAGTGCAAATGTTGGAGTTTGCTAATGTTAAATAAAATTGTTAAGTAAGTAGGACAACGTGATGTGAATTTTTATAATCAATTGCTGCTAATCCAAGTGGAATGATTAGCTATTATTTTGTTTTTTAAAACTATTTAGTGATGATTGCTGGAGTATATGCTTTTATTTGAAATGACACCTAAGTTTTGTGATTTTAGAATAAAAACGAAAACATAAAAATTTAAACAAAAACAAGTTTGCATGTCAACTTTTTGTTTCGATTGAATAAAGATTTTGTTTTTATTGAATTTATGTCATTGAGAATTAATGTGAGCTTTGATAGGAATACAAAGTATAAAATTAAAATAGTTTGCATGCCAACGCTTTTGTTTTTTCGAAAAAAAAATTTATTTTGATGTGGTTTTTGTAGATTTGAAAAACAAATTCATACCTGAAAGATGTGAATTTTTGTAAATGACAAGAAAAGTGATGCATAAAAGCATGAAAACGATCAAATAAAAGAAAAAGTTCGCATGTCAGCTCTTTTGTTTTCATATTGAAACTAACATTGAAAGTCTTAATTGATATTCGTAAGCTTTCATTTGTGTTTTTGTTTTGTTTTGTTTGTTAATGCTTATCTTATTGAAATAATTTTAAAATTAACTAACACAACAGACAGAAATTATATATTTAAATTAAATTCCAATCCATTGAAAATAGCAATCAATCAGTCGAGCAAAACAAAAAAACAACATACATTAAAATTTTATATATTTCAGCTTTCTGCGTGTTTTGTTTATGGTTTTCAAGAATTCAAGACTAAATAATAAATTAATTCCTGCAAACCGATCTAAATGTGCGTGTAGATAAATTTTAAAACTGAATTGCGTGAGGTCAATAAGCTTTTGGCAACAGTCAGTGGTTGGAGTTAATTAAATACGAAAGAAAAAAACTAGGAGTAATAAAGAAAATTTATTGTAATTGAAATTTTTTCTACAAATCATAAGACCCCTATAGCATTAAACAAAACTTTAAGACTTGTTAAATTACAATTTTATAGTTTTCCCCTGAGGCACAAAAATCATCTAAAATACGCCTCTTTTTTCTCGATTCAATCAAAAATGATGAGAATCGAATTAAACAGTTCTCATAGTTGTGCATCCAAAATGACTTATACATGAGTTTACTATCTGAAGATAGTTCCCTTAACCACAAATACTTACAAAATACACGCCTTTCTAAAAATAAGTAAAATCAATTATTATAGGAAAAGGTTCAATTAATTATGGGTCAGTTACCCTTAAATTAAATACGAAAAAAAGTGCGCCTTGAAGTTTTTTTTTTCATTCTTACACACCCACATTCTTTCTCTGACAACAAATTGAAAATTAATACGATTTGAACATTTATATGAACCCTTAGGCAAAAATCTTTACGTGGAAAAACTTAAAAAAAAAACGCTTAACATTAATTTTCAAAATGAGCAGTAAATTAAAAATTGAACTAAACAAGGAAAATTACAGATCTTTTGATTAAATGCTGAATAAAAATATAAGGAATAATTTGAATTTCAAAGTAATTCATCAAATGATTTTTGATTGCTCTAATTCACAAAAAGAAAACAAGTTCGTTGATCAACTCTTTTGTTTTTAGAAATTAAATGATTTCGTTGGAAAGCAAACCGTGTTTAGTTGTTCTTTCATTTTTTTCTTTTACTGAATCAACGCAACTGACAAAATGCCATTCATTGCCAAAATAGCGTTATATGACAAAAATTGGTTGCTTAGTGGCAGAAATATTGACGTTTTGTGAATCGTGTTAACCCTGAAATGTTTTGGTGTTAGCGTTAGAATCACCAAGTACAAATTATCTTACTCAACAATGAATGCATACAAAAATGCGTTTCAGAATATGACATAACTAAAAGTGACTGAAAATGACCAACCCTCTACCTTACTCACATGAAACTCTGTCAAGTAAAATAATTATTATTTAGATTTTGAGTTCCATCTGATTTACCTACTCAACCTAGAAAAAAAAGAAAACAAAAGAAAAAAAACAAATCAAAAAAAAGAAAAAATATACTACGCGCAGTTGGTGAGTTGTCTTGTGTTGTGTTTACCAACCTTCGATATGACAGTCGACCGTCAACATACATCCCATTTAATACCATCATCGTCTTCATCATTTTTACTCATGACTGCTTCGTTTAAAAAAAAATCTATACCTACTAAAAATATGCGTATATTAATAAGAAATTCTGAAGGCGTTCACAAACAACATATTAACGTCTAGTTAAAAACTTCAATTTCTTCATTCAACTCTCGTGCGTATAGTGTTTGTTGTTGGTTTATCACTTTTTGTTTAAAAAAAAAAAGAAAAATAATATTTTATAGCGAACCATCATCTTTCGTATAAAATCAACAAAAAAAAAATAACACCGTATTGTATTCAATTTTATATAAACAAAAGATACGCATCTTTAGCAGAGCCTCTACTACGCATGATACTTGCATGATTTCATTCATGAAAAATTAATTATCCGCATTAATTAAGAGAAACGTCAACCACATAGAGCTGACAAGATGCATCCGATGTGAACGTGATGCGAGGGCTGACAAAAAGTAAAACAAAAAACAAAAAATACTTATTCGTGAAGTTCGTGAATGAGAGTTGACTATTATCTGCATTGGGATTGGACACAGTTAAAGAAGTTGCATAAAGTGACCATATTGCGGTCATGCATACCTACTTGTGAATGAAGATTTCACAATTCCAATTAATTTCACAATCTTCTTTTGTGAAGTCAAATGTTAACCTGGTATAACAAATCACACGAGCGCAATAAAACGTGGGTGCATATATTCAGGGTGTGGGATGTAATTTGTCGTATTCTTATATTGACGGTCAGTTATTTTTTTTTTTTTTTTGTCTAAAGATGGTAAAGGTAACTGGAAGATTTTAATGTATGGTATACTACTTTCAAAAAAACTGACGATAACGGCTCTTGAGAAAATAATGATAGCTGAACATCAGTCCAAGGCATTCAAATCAGCCGAAAATAAGAGAATGTTTAAGGAAACTTACACAGATACTCACTTTTTAATTCAAATTAAAAGAGCTCAATGACGAACTTGAATTTTAATAAACTGAATAATGACTTCCAATTAAAGCATTGTTTCAGTATCAGTTGGGAAATAAAAGTTGCATTTGAAAACCATGAATTTAAGATGCATTAGAAAATAAAGCTGAACACCGCAGGCTTAATGCAAACTGAAGAGATGGTCCATAAAAAAGACGTTGAATAGAAGTCAGATAAAAACTCTGCAAAAAGATATCCCAGTTTTGGTAAGAAAGGTATTAGTAGCAGACACGATGAATCGCAATGAGGTCAAGACGGCAAATCGTCCGCAACCATACCCATCAGTCCCCAGTCCCCATCAGATATGGTTAACCCGAACCACCTTGGAATTTAGGGACCCTAGTACTGCTTAGCCCACTTTATCCCAATACTAGCTATCGGTTCTATATTCAGAATTTTCATAGGTGGTGAATTAAACTTGCCAACAAATTGAAGCAACGACCTTTTCAAAATCAGATGATCCAAGGCCATAAATATGCTTGTGTGTCAGTCCATGATGAACCAATTTCGGGATGCCTTGACATCGGGGCAAGCATAAGGTCTGTGGATGTTTAGATTAATTGAAAAGAAAAACTGTCAAATTTGCTGGGTTTTTCTCAGACGTCAAAATTGCGATAGAAAAAGACAGGACATAGTCGGATGCAACTGTTACAAAAATTCCATTTGTCTTTTTGTAGGTATTAGAGCAGTGCATATACCTTGGGAACATTTTTGGAAGGAGTTTAACGTTACACTTTTTGTACCCTTTGAAATGCGCACAAGTTATAAGTGGACGAGCACAGGAAATTAAAGAAAGCCGTAAGCATATTTCTATTTTTCTTTGTCATACTTGGTCAAGAAGCAACATCTCTAGAGGAAAATAATATAAATACGGGAGAGGGGGCAGCGGCATTATTTAATTTCTTGAGTGCTGCTCTATATGAGAAGCTTGATTGTATGTTGGCAAATGATGGAGCCATTAAGAAAATTCAAGCATTTGAGGTCCTCCAGCTGTGCTGCTTTGCAAGCCTGGAAAGAAATTACTCTGCAGTGTCTTCCCAAAGTTGATTAAAGCCAAAACTAAAAAGGGTGTGTATCTACTTCCACATAAACATATAGGGAATAATCGTCTTCCTAATACACAGTACATATCTAGTGTGGATGCATTGGATAGGAGTGAAACAGTGTCATCTCTTCTACACTGCATTCTTACAAACTCAACAGGCTTCCAACCCATGAAGGGTTTTATCCATCTATTTTCCTTGATCTAGCATCCGGGATGGCTTGGGCACCAAATTTATGTTTGTGTTATTATTTCTCTTTATTTTTTACTTATTTAAAAGAATTTAAAAATAGTAACAAACAAAAGTTCGAAGATCAGCTCTTTTGTTAAGTTATCAAATATCAATTAAACACTAATTACATAAGAATCTCCCAGCTTAAAGCCAAATTTTGTAATTTAAAATCATAAAAGATCTTTGACCTTTTCTTATATGGTATATCGCAACTTTCGCTTTCTTCTAAAAATCCAAAGAAAAAATATTGTTAAAAAAAACTAAAACGTTTGTGCTTTCGCTTCTCTTACCACAACGAACAGCAATTATAGATCATTTCATTGACAATGCCAACTTAGAAAAAAAATAAATAAAATTCAAAACCAACAACAGTACGTAGGTTAACAAAAAAAACTCACTTTTAACTCCATAATAACCCTCCATATGTTACACTTACACACTTATTATTATAGAAGCAAGCAACGAATCTTCCAAACCAACGACCCACTTTGTGTGACATCTGATAGTAGGTGCCATTGTCTATTTATTGCCAAAGATGGAAATCGTTATTCCTCGCCTCATCTTAGCTCTTTTGTTGATGCATTCAACGACAAAATAGAAATTTTTTTACAAACTCTCTACCTATTCATTCATTCACTTCTATTGGTTTTTTTCTCCTTGGGATTTGCATCTTTTTTCATTTTTTTTTTTTTTGTTTACATAGCTATTTGAATGCAAAAAAGAAGTATGAAAAATGAACCAAGAAAGAGAGATGATGCTGGGAATAATAATATGAAGTCAAAAAGTTACGACGAAGTATATACTTCTTGTTTTTTTCTTGTTGATATTTTGCGAAGATTTTGACTTCAAGCATTTTGTTCAAAGGCAGATATGGAACACACACAAAAATAAATAAAAACTTTCACTTTGTGCCAAAGTAAATGGTTTTTGCGCACCATTATACTCACCACACCATAACAATCAACAGCGGGCGAAAATATGATAAAAAAATAAAACCATCTTGTCTTAAGACAGACAAAAGGAAGTATGTATAACAAAATGAAAACAAAAAACACACAACTGAATGATTTAACAGTCTCCTTCTTTTGGCATAACAGTTAGTGGTATATACCACTCAACCAGTTTAACCAGAATGAAAAACTACCTTTCATTTCAAGGTTAATCAACTTCTTAAAATGGCATTTTCAAATTAAGTTTAGTTCGGGTTTTAATTTTGCTCGTGTGCATAAAAACTAAAAAAAAAACTAATTATGAAGTTTATTAAGTAAACTATCTTGGCAAAATGTGTCCAAATTTTTGTTCGTGGGAAGATTAATTTAGTATATGATTCCTGGAAATAACTTTAAGAAGGAATGGTAATTTCAATAAATTACCAACAACCACCTCTGCTAAATACGAGTTTTATTTTTCTGTTCACATACATATTTGTCTGTGCAAATGGCATCATAATTTAGTTAAGCATTCTGTAGGTGTTTGATTAGCAACATATTAACAAACACACGTCTTGCGCAATGTCGTCACCTTAATTTGTGGGCGATACACGAACAACGCATTTGGTTTTTATTTTTGCCTGATTCTCATGATTTTTCCCACATATTCGATTTTATTGCTGTTATTTGCAATTTCTTAGCAAAAAATAAAATCGCTTAACAGGGAAAAAATTACTTTCACTTATGACCTAAAAAATCGTGATCCAACCACAAAACAAAAATATACAATGATTCGGTAACCTTAATTCCATTCGTGCTGAAGATAAATTCTTTTTTTTTTATGTTTATTCCTTTTTTGTAACGTGATAAAGGACATTGCAAGTTGAAGGCAATAACAAAAAAAAAATATATTTCACGAAAAAATCTGCTGCTCGAATTAAAAACGAAAGTAAAATTTCAGGTTTTGGCATTTTGACTTAATCCAGCTGCAATGTAACCACCAGCAACAAGTCATAACAGACAAACAAAAACTGGTGTCACGATTTGAACAGAAAAACTTGATATATTTTAAGATAAAATTCGTTTAACATAGTACTTGGTACACAGTTCATGATGAATTGATGACCAATTATAGATTAATTGAAATATTATTTTAAACGAATTTTGTTAATGTATTGGATTTGTACGGTCAATTAGTTAATATCAAAATGATACAAGAGAGTTGAGGCCAGAACGTGATAGTTGCAAGACTTTTTAATAGTTTTCTGCGCACAAAAGGGTTTGAATGCCCTTAAAAAGGATTAGTACAGTGCGAGAAAAAAGAAAGTAGGAAAGAATTCCAAAGATTATACCAATGCCAATAAGCTGGATAAAGTATTTCACATCCGTATTATTCAGCTAAAGACAGCACTAGTTTGACAGGATGATATTTTTTTAAGAGATAATTATACAAAAAAACGATTTGGCAATTTTAATTTCATGTTAAGGTAACCTGAACAGATCATATTGAAATTATCTTAAAAAGCAGGAATTTAGGAATTCAAATAAGATAAACAAAAGAAATGAGCTGCAAAACTTGATTAAATTAAGAGGAATATTAATTGGGTAAACAGGTTGTTATTTATAGCTTCTGTATGGACAAAATTAAGAAAATGATTTTGAGACAAAAATTCAAAAATTCAATGTGGGAATTTTTTCAATAGAACAGTTAATTTCATATTCTTTATTATAAAAAAAGGAACATGAATTAATTTTGTTTCATAGAATCAAGTATAATTTTAAGTCTAAATGCAGTTATGAAGACGTTCAACCTGTTTATTCTTTCAACTAAATCCTAAACCTATTTCTTTCTGACAACATCCGTCAGAGTTCTTCATTCTATTAATCCCTTTCCTAACTAGACTGAGAGAATTTCAAATCAGCACTTAAGAATTAATTGAGATGTCTAAAAATCCTATAATCTGATTATTCATAAGGCTAATTATCTATTTTCTTGGCACCTTAGCACGCAAACCATGTAAGATTTTCAAAGTTAAAAACAGAAACAAGTTCGTGTGTCAGCTCTTTCGTTTCGTGTTTTTGAATTTCATCAGTCTCGTCTTTTCTTGTCTTGTTACTTTTATAGATATGCTCGAGAACTCTTTTCACAGGCAATCAATTATGAAAAATGTTTTCTACCGGAAGCATATATTCATTATAACGAACTACCTTAAGAAACTACGGTCAACACGCATGCGCGTGCGTTACTTCAACAGATTTTAAAAATAAAAAAAAAATCGATGACGACAAGCGACAACGGTATTGGTTTTATCCGGCGGAAATAATCCATTGGTGGCAAATGTTTAGTAAACACTTGACTTTTTTT
Source organism: Dasysyrphus tricinctus (assembly GCA_963921185.1). NCBI lineage: Eukaryota > Metazoa > Arthropoda > Insecta > Diptera > Syrphidae > Dasysyrphus > Dasysyrphus tricinctus. The sequence continues at coordinate 249,736,804 of OY992531.1, read as the reverse complement.
TGTTGTTGTTTTAATTCAATGAATCATCATTATTGCCGGCTGGACAAAACACAGAAAAGGGCTCAATTTAATCGTTTTTGTAATTCCTACTTAAACGTTTGTTGCTTAGTTGGATAGTTCATCCATCCCGACGACCACGACGACGACGGTGAAGACAACACCACCGCCATCATTATCATCATGATGATTGGTCGAAGGAAAAACATGACAGGAATACCCAAAGAGTTCATTGCAGGCTCAATTCTATATATTACCTCATGCCGACTAAGCTTGGTACACCAAGGGTATGGTAAAATGTTTATACTTTACGCTTGCTGATATGGTTACTTTGTATGTTAAGCTTATAAGGGAGTATGTTAATTTTATCGATCATCATCATCATCGTTTTTCTGTGTCTGGTCACATCCAAATGGGCTCTACCTGGATTGGTGTTCACTTGTCACAAGCCATCAATGTCAATGGACTTTCCATAAGAAATACACATTTACTTTTTACATTTACAAAACAGATATCGTATATAGAAGAGAATAAAAAAAAATCCCATTTCGAATTCAGCCACAATTTTGGATTACATTTTGCATTATAATTTAATTCCCCTTCAACTCCAATTCAATTTGAATAGAATTCACTCAATTCACCTTACACACCATAGCAGCGCGCGATGTAAAAGATCATGAATAAATCCACCTGTTTTAAGGGAATTCCAGAATAGCTGGGTTCTTGTAATAAAATAATTTTTATCTTAGAAGGGTGTTCGGTTTAGTTTTATCGTTTTCGCTCTATCGAAGATCTGAGATTCCACAGAGTCTATTGGCAGAGGAATAGAGGTATGGCTATAAATATTAACAAAAGAAACCAGCAAAAGTGTATACCTGCAGATAATATTGTTATTAAAAAACCTCTGCTATGGATTCCAAAGGGCACACTCTCATACAAAATTGCCCAGAAAAAGGGAATTAAATTTATTCAATATTCCTTCGAAGCGAACGTGCTTGCGGATTCTTTTTCAGATTTTTGTTTTTTGTTCTTTCTACTTCTTTGGTTATGAATAACAATAAATGTCGGAGACACCATCAGAGTAAGAGATGCAAAAAATAAATAAAAGAAGTTACAATGCAAGCTGTGATGATGAGTAGTTTGATTCAATATTTGCTAGGATTCTTTACCCACTATACAATATATGTACTCTTCGAGGTCTTATGACAATATTCTTGATTTTTTAAGAATGAAGAAACTTTACCTAGGGATTTGCTTTTTCTTCTGCAGAATGTTTATGCAAATTGTTAGCGAATTATCGTGATATTTATAAATGATGTTAGTGTGCATTGTGCTATGCATGCAAAATAACATTTACAATGCTAAAAAATATTGCCATAATTGACAGTTTTCCTTAAAGTAGTTGCAGCAGCATTTTACTGCGGTATAGAGTGAATGACAGAAGTTAAGAAGATACAAAAAATCCAGGGACACCAGAAATGGTTTGATCAATATTTGGATTCATTTTTGTATAAGTCAGTGAAGAATATTATTTTTAACAATTAATGATTTTTTGTTAAATTTAAAAATAGAATCCGGAAGAATCTGAACACTTAATACCTACTTAAAGGCCAACAAAAATAAAACTATTAAGTTTATGTTCCGGATTGAATTACATGCTCATTTAAATTGAAAAGAAAGAAACTCATTTGTTCATTTTTGAAAAAAATGGCAAATTACCTCCATATAGGTATATGGTTATCGTATAACTCAGCAATAGAATATCTTTATGAATTAATTAATTGTTGGCAAGCTTGGTAATTAATCAAATTTGGATTTTAGGCTTTTAAGGTTATTTTATAGTGGAAGTCTATTGGAAAAGTTTTTTTTTTTCCTAGCGAAGGTTTAGATATTTTTTTGCTTGAATTTGATGATTTCTTCTTATAGATAAAAGGAAATACGCAGCAACCTAATATTCATATAAATCGTAATCATTCATTTGATTGATATAATTAAGCATAGTAAGTTGCATTCGAAATGATCTCAAGAAAAACCTTGCCAACGTTTATAATTTAAATATAATAACCTGACGGCAAAACACAAAAGCTAAATAAAAAGCTGAATTTTGGAGACTAATCAGTAAAACTTAGCTTGAGTAGCAGAAGACAAGACGAGATCTAAAATACAAATTTGAAACTAGATGTCAAAGATGAAAGAAATTCTAAAAGCCTTACAAAATATTTGAAAAGTTTTTTGACACTTTAATTCTATCAAATTTGTTAAACAAGTGAATTCATGGAAATACAAACTTCGTGGTCAAGATATGATTAAAGATTCCATTGAGAGATAAAAAGCCAAATTTTGTTGACGTTATCCAATAAAACTAATAACTTGAAGTACTAAAGCTGTATTACAAAAAGTCTAGAAGTTTTATAAAAATTATTGAAAAAGTACTCATGCAATCCAACTCAACAAAATGAATATTCAATTATTCTTAAGTAGCTAATTATGCACTCATTAAAAGTATCACACTTGCAAATTTTCTTACAATTATAATCACATGAATGATCAATTAAACTCCATTCCGGAACTCATTCAAGAATATAATTCTCATGTGTCATACAAGTCCAAAACTTATTTCGCTAAGTATAAAACGAAAGAACTGAGCTACAAACTCGTTTTTCTGTGTTTCTTTAATATACTTGTAGTTACCCACGTGGGCGACCTATCTCTTTCTTCACTGCTCCCAGTGACAAAATCTTAACTTCTTTCAAATTCTATAAGCTCAAAGTGGGCGTTTGCCACTTAAATCGGGAAATAATTCATACAAAGCCACAGCGCTGCCACCACCGCCGCCGACCAACGTACTGGTAGGTACCTACTTTTGCATAAAGGTCAAACCGAAGTAGTGTAGTCCAGTCTTTCTCTAGCGAAAACAAGACTACCTTGATACTAGCAAGACACTCACACTCTAGGTAGTATCTTGTGTTACACCATGCGACAGAAAAAAAAAGTATCATTGAAGTGCAAAAAGTCAAAAGGGGGTGGGGTCGTTGTGATCAGGAAAATACTACCAACAACAACAATAACAACAAGAAATAACAAATATATATACAGAATAACAAAACAGTCCAGTTAAAGGAGAGAACATTGTTGCCAATTTGTTCGTCTGGTTTATTTCCCCAATTAAAAAGTAAACAATGATTCGTTTGTGCATAACACGAGTAACGTTTATTCGCAACTTGAAGATGCATTTGTGCAATAAAAGGCCAACCGTCAAGATGCGATTTATTTTTGCATTTTTTTTTTTTGTATTATTATTTCTTCTTTTGTGCTATCATTTTCCGTCGCTAGGGGTACTCTTCTTCTTTTTCGTCGTAGTCATCGTCGTCAGTCTTGCGGTTAAAACTACTGACCGCAATAAAAATAAATTCAAAAAAACAAAAAGAAATAATCAAATCACTATAACACAATCAACGCTGATTTTACGGTGTTAATAGTGAGCTGCAACATGTTGCATGCAAATATACCATGTCACGGAGTAAGGAAATACATGTCGATCCTGCAGATGTGCAATTGTGTGTTGATGATGACATTATGACATTGAAGGCAATCTATGTATATACGATTAAGTAATTTTTTTGTTTGGCTGTTGCTGCGGTCTATCTTTGGGATTAATTGTTTTTTTTTTTTTTTTTTTTGCTTGAGGTTGCTCTAAGTTGCCTTATTTGTCTCGAACGATGATGATGATGATGGTGACAAGATACTGAGCTACCTATCTTCCAAAATGAATATCAAATGAGTGGAGCCTACATTGAAGGACGACTGGTTTATTGGTTGTGGGGGCTTAAGATATGAATAAACATAGTCGACAACTTGGTGACTTTTTGAAATTCAGTTCATTTGAGTGTCTCCATATGAGTTTTTTTTTATTTGTGGTATAATCTCAATTGAATATCTGCACGTAGGTGGGGTGCTGTTGCTTTTTTTGCTGTTTATTGCTACTGCCACTGCTCTACAACATTGAAGTATGTGTGGTTACGTAAAAGAAGGTCACTTATAGACGAGCGAGAGTGTCTATAGTAAACAGTGAGTGCGGCTCTGGTTAAGTTGTTGTTGGTCTGTTGGTGAATGTGAGTGGGCTTAAGTTGAGAAAAGAGGCGGATTTTTTGTATTACTGCTAAATTTTTTTTCTTATTATTATTATTAGTTGGTGAACATAAAAAAGTAACATAAAGAAGTAGTGTTGGGTGATTTTCTCATATTGTGTATGTGTATAGATAGCATGGTAGGCGGAAAGTGGTTTTATGGTTAATATTTCAATACCGGCGAGGGACTGGTCTTTTGTGAATAATAAGTTACAGCACGAGTTGGTTGTTTTTTTTTCGTTTTTTTCAAAAATCTGTATTCGCTGGAATGGATTAGTGAAATGAAAGACTTTATGAGTCATGAAAATGTGGTATACATATTAAGATGTTAGCTAAATAATATTTCACAATGAAATGAAAGAGACGAAAATGATTTTGCTGAATATAGAGTTTATGACCTGATTACTTAAACTGAGAGGATTTAAAGTTTTTTGTGTTGGAGTTAAATAATGTAGGGATTGTTTGGGAAGACGAGTCTTAGTAACAAAAATTACCATTTTCGGACTATTTTATTATTCAATAGACAAAATTGACTCAAAAAATCAAATTTCAACTGAACAATTCAATCAATTAACCACTGAATAATGAAGTTCTTCAGCAACTCAAGGTTAAAACAGCGTCATATGTTCTCTTTTTTTTTACAAGATTTCTTAGAGTCGGTATGTGAAGGAAAATGTTATTTAGGTCCTCGACAAAGTATACGCTCCGTGGAGTTCTTCTTAGCTGGTAAAGGGTCTCAAGTAGGTACTCACAAACGGTGTGGAGATATATTTCAGCTCTGTACAACTCTGTCCTCAGTGGTGCTGATTCTTTTCTAAAATTCGATTGGCTCACAATGCAATGCGAAAACCACAGTCGTCCGCCACTCCTGTTGAGTTGATGAGGCCTTCATTTTTATTTTTTTATTTTAATAATACCTAATCCACCATACCAGGGTGTAAAAATGACGTTTTTATAATATAAATCTTTCTGTGACCAAAATTTCATCCTTGCACCAATGAGGTCAAAAAATCTGCTGCCTGTTCTCGGTTTTAAATGTGATTTCACAATTTCTGAATCCGCATGTGGTAGCAGAGTTGTCTTTTTGAACGCTCTAGCGCCAAACAACCATCCAAGGTCTAAGGCCGGTTTCAAACATCTCAATTTGAATCTTCACATAGAACCCATCTCTGATCTTTCCTGAGTAACGCTAAATCTCCCTGATCAAAGACATAGCTGTATGCCTTTGTGAAGCATGTATGTTAACTTTATTAGCACTAAAAACAGCGAAATTTATGATTGCAACTTATTTAAAATTTAGGAATCAAAAATTCGCAGCGATTAAGCTGCAGGTCAAGCATGGCCAACCAGAGCATAGTTCCAAATGTGAAGATCAGTCACACTATACCACGGCTCAGAAAATCATTTTAAATAGGAGACCTCACTATGTAGCAGATATGTTGTTAACCTAACCTTTTCAACTCACCCTCCGATTTTAAGTTTCCTGTTTAATCGAACACTCATTAACTCAGATGTTTACCACTGCAGACTGTTTTCCGTTGAGTTGGAGTAAAGATTAACCTGCAATAAACTATGCTCAAACGTATTGCTGTCAGTCCTTGTCTAAGGTGTATGTTAACTTTACTAACCTTACATAACATCAGAGTATCGATTATGTCTTGATGAAAATTTGCGAAACAAGGCTCTGTTCTGCAAATTGCAGATCTAAATAATACTAACACCTATAAAATCAAATCATCGATTGCGCCATAGTACAAATTTTCGAAACAAAAATTCACAGCAATAAATTTCAAGATCAGAAGAGTAACTGTGCTCTAAAAGGAATCAAAACCCAAGAAATGAGTAATACACAATTCCTTAACAAAGGTAACTAGAAGAAATAAACCTTAACCCAACACTTCCATTATGTCTCTTTAATATTTTAAGGACCCAAGTGGCAATTAGCCTTCTAGAACTTGAATACATTCTTAGAACACCACTGTTAACCAGTTTATTTTTATTTTCAACCAAAATGGCAATAAGCCAGTTAAAAAACAATTAAACCAATTTTATTTTTACTTGTCGCCTTGTAAGCGAGAATCAAAAAAGGTAACAATTTTTTACCATTAAAAGAAATGCCCTCCCGCGAAGCTATATGAATTCTTTTTTTATTTGTTTCTTCTTGAAAGCAATTAAAGTCGTATAATACATGATTACACGTCAATTGCTTTAAATACAGTCCAAGAGAAGAATTCAAAAAAAAAAATATATAAACTTTTTAACAAAAGGCGCCAATTTATGATTTCTTTTTTTGCCCATTTTTTTTTATTGTTGTGCGAATCTGCGAAATCTATAACTGCTTTTGCGCTATAATTATATACTATTTCTTGTTTAACCATTTGTTTTTTGTTCTTCTCATATTTTGCCATTCGCAAAACCATAATGAGTGTAATGGGGTGATAAAAGAAAATGTTAAGTGCTTTAGATAGACCAAAGCAAAAAACAAAGATGATGGTAGGATATATGCTGGACATTGGGTTCTTTGCACTCTCTTAATAGGCGTAAAGAGCTCAAATATACACTCAATTTGGACACATATAACACAAAAATTGTTGCTGTTGAATACCACATGTATATGTATCTTCCTATGGAAATACTAGCCCATCATCATAGTCTCGTCCTCTGCAGCAGTTATGTGTACTCATGATATCTGCAGCGAATCCTTGTTTTTTTTTTTTTTTTCTTAAATGATTCCTAAATGATATGCTACAAAGTTTTCTTGTACTATAGATACAAACCAGAACTATGAATATAAAAATAGATTTCTTCGCTTGCGGCTTGTTTACAAGTGCGAGTTTTTGTTAAGTGTGTGCGTGTGGTATTTCATACAAACTTAAAAGAATGTCCTTAAAATAGATAGGGAATGATATTATATGTATAGTTTCTGAGGGAATATACAAGAATATCCTGTGGGTGTGTGTCATCATCATAGAAGGTACCATTCTTTTCTAGGAAAAAAAAGAAAACAAAATATATTCCCTTGTCAGATACCTTAATCGATTATGGTTTCTGTCTGTTTTTATTTTTAATGAAGAAAACCACAGGACAAACCAAAGCCGCAAATTGTAAATTAGCCAAGTTGTATACTATATACATGATGACCACAATACCAGACCGACACACGGACGAACGTTGTTCGAAACAGAAGTGTTTATTGTTAAATCAAAGACGAAGATAGGTATACTAGGAGATTTTACAAAATAATAATAAATTAATGTTGACAGTTGGACATATTATGGTGCTGTGTTTTTTTTGTTTATTTCATCAATAAAAATTGTTCAACAGGAGTCAATATTCGTGAACGGAATTTAACGTGATTTCAACATACATGGGTGACGAATATCACAGGAGTGAAAGTAAAAATTTATTGAGTAATCAACTACTCGTGTTGACGAGAAGACAACAAAAAAAATGCAACTGTCACGCGTTAACTGAGTCAACCAGTAGTTATAGTAACTTTCCATTTTGGCACAACATATATAATAATAACAAGCGTTGACAGTAAACTTTAAAGACAAATAAAAAAACGTCTCCTCTGTTGATTGACAAGCAAAATCCAATGTGGTTGAATGCATGTTAAATATTGTATCATGTCGATGTAACTGTCTAAATACACTTGCTAATTGTCAATTTAAGGCGGAAGTCAGTTTGATTTTTTTGGCATTTGTTTAATCTAAGGTGGAAGTACAGCGATTTGAATAAGGAACTTATCTTTCTCTAGTTAAAATTCAATCTAGTTTATATTATTAAGATCTTCCTCACAAATATTGTTGTCACGCTTCATAAATTCTAACTTGAACATAAGTTTTTTAACGATTGATGTGCTGAGTAAAATCGAAATAAGAGGTAGATGAACCTCTTGGCCTCAAAATATAAGAACCCAGCTAATTTGAAAAGAATTGGTCCAAAGTGCCCTGTGAAACATTTGATTAAGTCATGAAAGGGTTTGATAGTTTCTCTAGCTTTCATCTGATATGACTTAGTTTGAAGATAAAAGACGATTTTAAAAATCTTAAATTTAATATTTCCTTTTCTAAATATCAAAAATTCAAAAAATATATTTCTTAGAAAAAATTATATATCTAACCATTTTTTTCAATTTTTATTTTCAGGTAAGCATACAAAACCCTTGAACTGCTTTATATTAATTGTTTGGTAGGCAAGTAAACCTCATGGTAAGACAAGTCCATAATTTAATCATTTTACGAGTATATCATTGTTTAATTATTTCTGGATATTCTTAAAAATTAATCTTAACCCGTTTAAAATGTTTAAATACGAAGAAACATAACTTGAAATCACAGACTTAACCTTAAACTGTAATCATAACTTTACCATACTCTTTTCACTCCTGACCGATGACATTACCCATATTTATTCCAGTAAGACAACATTTACTTTTCACTCTCATGGTTTGGGTAGGTTAAACGAAAAATACAATTCCAAGAATTCATTTGTGCGTCAAGACGTTTTATCCCAACGCACATATATTTACGAACAATGTATTTACTTTTAATTTCATTTCAATGACAAAAGCATTAAAGAACCAGAGTTAAGTGTCCATTTAAAAGGAAAAAAAATCAAGAGTGACGATAACGATGAGTAAACAAAATGCCAAAAAAGGGCAAAAGGGTTACACTCTCTGGCTAAAATAACCTCTTAACCGATTAACCCAACTTTTTAAGATGCTTGTAGATTGAAAATAAAACAAAAATAAAAAAAAGCAAAACATCAAAAGAAGATGCAAATATTTGGAATATTTCAGTCACTTACGAACAAACAAACAAAAAACCGTCTTTTATTATACACTGCATTGACCATGATGTAAAAAAAAAATCCCTTACCGCATCCCACACATGCTATATAAACATAACTGACGTGGAGGCTGCGCTGCTTCCACTGTTCTGCTTTTTTTTAAGTATAAGGCAATTAAAGTGCAATAAAATTGCGTCTTATACCTAACCAGTTTTAGCACATCTGGTCTAGGTATCATCTACAGAGAGCCTGTGCCAGGTTCAACAACTTTTCACTCGATAAGTGAGCAGTTTTCATTGCAAAACAAAAAATCAAAAAAAAGGACGAATCACTTGCAAGTGAGTTCTTCCACCTGTTTTTTTATTTCTATATTCTTTTTTTAATCTCAAAATTAAAACAGCAAGAAGGGCTTGGTGATCCATCACACATGAATATCATCCTCATTATTGGATCTTCTGCCATCACTAAGACCACTTTGGATATGAGACGGTTAATTAAATCGAATATCTATCTTCGTTATAATGGTATATGTATGTACCAACAACATTCAAATGACTGATGTTGGCAACACTCTAGTGCTTTGCCATGTGATATGATTTAATGTGGCATAACCAAGACGAACGGGTTTCTAGTGATCCTATCCAGAGTTCCAAAGAAAACACAAAAAAAAAAAACAAATAGCACTCTGTCATGCAACAATGTCAGGTGGGCTGCTATGAGAGACTTCTATGATGGTGGCGGCAAAAGATCTGCAAATAAGTGTTCTTCGTGTAAATCCAGTTATTTTTATCCTAATCATCCTATCATTATCTCTATTTGAGCGTCCTTCCGCCAAAGAAAGCATAAGATACCAGTCAACCGATAATAAATAGCAAGACAAAACAAATTGATGGTAGAACCATAGTTTCATGGAAGAAAAACAAAATGAAAAAAATGCAAGTAAGTTGCAGCAATAACTGCAGTTGCTACTTAGTTGGCATGGTCAGTTTTTATTTTCAAACGATTTAGGAGAATTTCTACAGCGTGAGAGAATGCAAACATTCAAATAACCTAAGAATCCTTATCAAAGGGATCAAGAAAGAATAAGATCAAAATAAAGTTCGCAACTCAGTTCTTTTGTTTTGCCTTTATTTTGTAAGAAATCTAAGATAAATTCAATGTGAATAAAATAAGAAAAATACTTATTTGAAAGTGATACCTCAGTTTCGATATTTCACCACCTTCCTCCATGACTATTTTGCAGAAAGAACTTTAATAGAGCTTAAAACTTCCTTGGTTAATTAAGTCAATTAAAAATGCAGGTCAAAAGATCGAGGAATGTTGTCCATTTTACTGTCAAAAATTTAAAGGGAACAGATAATGAAATCAGAATTTCCATAAAGCTTGTATAAAAGCACTACAATGATCAATACTCAATCACAAGACATAATGCTGTAGAAATTGAAAGTTGAATTTTATTAAAGTTACAGCTGTTTGTATTAGGTAAATGTTTGTTATCTTTCAAATTTGTATTTAAAATCGAATCTTTATAGAGCTCAAAACATCCGTAAGATCTGTTTTCAATGTTAACTGAAGATTCGTTTAGCATTATCCATACTATTTGAAGAACAAATTAGAGGAATAAAATAATAGAATCAAAATTTCTATAAAGATTCTATGACATAACTACATTAACCCAATATGCAGGAGAGTGACACATAATTGCAAAAAACTCTTACAGGAGTATCTCATCTTCATCTCTCGATCGTAAACAGTCTTAATAAATAAAATTCTTAGCTCCAATATGAAATTTTTTATAAGAAAAAACATGACTAAACAAATCTGCATATTGGAAAAATTCTTGCTAGTCGACTAGGAACTATTAAAATCTTATGACTCTTCCTTTGGAAGCTTCACCTGAGAAAAAACTGTTCCTTACATTAACAAAAAAAAATAACGATTTAATTTTTTCACATAAAATCGGTACCAACTCTGAAACTGGAAAATACAGTTATATTACCCGCTGTTAAACCAATAAATTGAAACTCACTTTGCAGCACTTAACAATTTATTCTCTTAGCAAATATTGGAAGTCAATTACCTACATTGACTTTTAAAAAACAAAATCAAGAATCAATAAAATATTATTACTATTAGTAAAACTGGAACTTATCAAACCAGTTTATGAAGAGTACCACTTCACGAGGCTCGTATCTTTAAACATTCACCTTAATCCCCACATCTGCTAGGGAGTGTTATATCATCAAGTTACCATCTTATAGATCAGTTTTTTCCATGCCAAACCCCATTTCTCATGATGGATAAATTATTAAAAAACAAAATAAAAACAAGAAGGTAGAATAAATAAGAAAAAGACTAGAATCGAATCGCTTATGCAGAGAAATAAAACAAGATCAAACCTTCTTCATCTTCGTGTTCTTCCTCTTTCATCAGGAAGTGTGTGTGTGTGTACATAGCATATTTTTTTTCTGAACAACTATCTCTAATTATGACAACGTCAGTCTTACAACATTTCATCGGTTTACTTCAAAAGAAATCGTATTGAAATCGCACCGCATAGAGGCTTGTGGAAACAACATTTCTTTCATTCTTGATAGGGCTATAAATATTTTTCATAATTTTGTATTAGTGTACATAGTTAGATTTTCAATGCCAAACAGAAGAAATAAGACACATTTCATCCAACACAGGAAGAAATATTTTCAAATTTCCGTTTTTTTTTTCTTCATTCAAGTTCGTTCGACAACTCTTTCGTTTTCGACTGATATTTATCAGTATAAAAGGAATTTCATATTTGGTAAGGTTGAGGCTTCTGAATTATCATTCTGAAGGTGTAAAGGATATCTGATAGATCAAAGGTTTTCCAATGAATACGATTTCCGTTAGGAAAGGGATGAATTAGTTAGAATTCATATCAGGTTATGCAGTATAACAATTCTATTGCTAACCACCAACATGGAATACGTATTGTTGGGGAAAGATTGACCTTTTTATTAAGTGTGAGCAAACATACCTGCCATGACTAACTCTCTGACACACTCCCCAGACAAGATATTTTCAACCAATAAAAGGGATAGTTTTGTTCTTTTTTTTTTCAAAAATAAAAAAGGTCACGAGTTACTTGTAACTCAATTATTGTGAGGTGACGTTCAAGACTGTTGATAACGTCCATCCAACGATCACTATTGTACTATACAGTCTGTCTGTTTGGTAGAAAAACATGTCAAAATCTTTATTAACAACTTGACTATCAATAAAAATTGACAAAGACACCGGATGGTGTCTGTTTTGAAAAACCAACCAGAAGCTGAAGGACCATAAATAAAACTGAACTTGACAGACGAAGGGACCAACAACAACTACAACAAAAATGAAAAAAAAACTGCAACATGCGGCATTTTATTGATGAATCGCTTGAACGTGAAAGATTTTAATTCCTAGACTCTCTGTGATAGGTAGATGCGAGTGAAGCTGATCCTTCTGAGATATATTTTTTTTTTTTGCAGACAAAATACAAAGGAGAGTATTTATATTGTGCAAACTAGAAGAACACAAAAAAAAACTCTGAATAAAAGATTTGTCTGTGAGCAAAATCGTCTTGTTGTCAGTCGCACCCAGTTAAAAATAATAATGAAAAAATATAAAATAGCAAGAGAAGAAGAAAAAAATTATATAAATATCGAGAGACGGACTGGATTCTTGTCAACCGACTTGTCAAGCTTCTTGTTTGACATTGCTTGCACTTTGATTTTATGTTTGTTTTTTTTATCTTTGCTTCTGAATTTTACACAATAATCTCTTTTGTGTGTGAGTTTGTGAATGCTCAGCTCATGTGTATCCCAAAGGGATTTAGCCATTTTATTTTTAGCTTTTCATCTAGCAAATAGTACTTCCAACATTATTCTATCCCACGGTATGGTACAAAAAAAAGGATTCTTTTCTCTTCAATTCAATGTGTTGCCATTTAAGACAATTTAAAAGCAATCACAACAACATTCCATCTACAAACAGTAAATTTCTTTTAACATTTACCTTGTTACACCCGAAAACGTTAACCAAAAAAAAAAATTGAAATTGTAAAACAAGTACCAGTGTTGCACGAAGAGAGTTCTATACAGACAACAACAACAACAACAACCTACAAAGAAGTTGAACACGAAACTATCTTCTCTAACACAGCAATCGAATATCCCATTTGTATCTGCTGCATTTGCTGTAGCGAGTGTCTCGGGGTCGGTCTGTAAGGAGGAAAGATATAGTATTTTTCGCCATTGGCATCAAAATCTAACTGTTAAACGAAGTTAGTTAGCACCCACGGCTAAGAGTTCAGCGCCAGTTTTACCTCGTTTTTTTTTTTTTTATTATTTTACTTTTTTGTTACTCAAAACAACCACTTTGTATGAAAGCACTTCAAGAGACTAGGCTGAAGCCATTTTTCAAGAGCTCTCTAACAAACTTGCATTTTATTTAACACAACACAGCAGCGGTAGTTTGAAGAGCTTAAGATTTCCAAAGAAGATATTGGCGCCCCAATGGCAACCACAACCAAAACAACAACAAAAAGTAGTGTAATGCAGTTAAGTTGGAGTACCAATCGTAAAGGAGTGGAACTTTACTTTCCAAATGGCTGCTGCAGGCAATTTCTTTTGCATTAAGAACAGTAGAACAGTTTTTTTTGTTGTTGTTGTTATTGTTCTTTTTTATCGTTCTTTATGTTGACTACCATTTGATTTTGGTTGTAAAATATAATTTAAGAAAGTCATTATAAGAATGTTCTATGTTCACATTGTGAGGTCTTTGAGATAATTTTAGGTTACAAAGTTGAAATTGAATTGTTTTTTGCTACGAATATAAAAATTCTATTGTGACTGTGGATCATTTGATCCACATTTTAATGGAAAAACAATTAAATTAAATTGAAGTTAGAGCTGCTCTAGGAAATGCAATAAAAGTTGCTCGATAGATGATTGTCTTATAATCATATAAAAGATAATTTTATAAGAAGCATAAAGGAAGGCGTATCTATTGCTATTTAAGATGTCTATAAATGGTTTATCATTAATTAACTAAACCTTAATTGTGCCTTTTTTAACGTAAGCCAGATATTATTTCCCAACCCTAATCATGCCTTAGTTTTTTTTAGAAAGCCGTGGGCTTTTTACCACCCTTAATTGTGCCTTAGTTTCTATTCTAACCTTATTTATGTCTTAGGGACAGGGAATCCCAACTTTCAACCATTATTCTGGGTTATTTTTAAACCAACGTTAATTGTGCCTTATTTTTGACGAGCCAAGGATTTTATCTTAACCTTAATTGTGCCTTAGTCTCCACAAGGGACGGGGTCCCATCCCAACCAAAATTGTGCCTTAGTTTCAACACAGGCTGGAGACTCTATTCTAACCATAAATGTGTCTCAGCTTCGAAGAGGGTTCAGTCTAGTCCAAGTTCCTTCCTTACCAGATTTCATGATGTGATTAACTGTGAACTTTAATTCTAGTTCTTATCAAAAAAATAAATACTTTAAATATTTCAAAATTTTTTATTGATAACTAAAGTTTAAAAAGTACTTACCTTCCCCTTTAATACTACCCCATGTTGTATGGTGAGCGTTGACGTCAACTCGTTTTGTTGCAGAAGTCCACAAGACTTTGCAACTCCAGTGGAAGTGTCTTGACATCTACAACCATTGTGCAAGGGTTGTCGTCGATCCTGGTTTGAGCCTGAGCTTAATCCCGCGCAATAAATACTGAAAGACAAATAAATTTTATTTTATGTCGTCATGTTATGCAGGTTCTGAGCGAGTCTTGTCTCGCTTCTTACTTGGCGCTCGAAAATCCATCCAAAGTTCATGAACCAGTACTGGCCCAAAGCTCTCATCAGTGAGCTTCCTGACTATGATGGATGATGCTACCTTAGCGTGGTAGAACCTGTGAAGGTGAAACAAAAAATAAAAAGAATATAATAAATAAAGTATAAGTTAACAAATAGTTAACAAAAGATGTATTATTTAGACCTCTCACATAAAATTACTTCATATATGTATTTAGTTTTTGTTTTTCGGAACAGTTTTTATCAATTCTAATAAGCAATTCAATAAATAAATCAAATGGTATTATTAACAGGGATTCTATAAAGATTAACCAAAATCACTAAGAGGATCAACTTCTCAACTCATTTAAAGAAACATTAAGATGAATTCAATTCAAAAAATAGGTTTAAAACTAAAGCAGTTAAATATAAAATTGAGGATAAGAACCGCTATAAAATAATAAACAAATAATAAAAATTATTTCATTAGCTCACAGCATCAAGCATTTCTTTTCTTCTTCTGTTTTTTCTCAACAAAGACCAGAAGCTTCATTTAGTTTTATTAACGACACGTCTTAAGAAGTGGAGTTTTACGATGTACCCGTGTGGCTCGTGATTCATTGTTAAAAGACTTTAGAATTCGTATTGTTAAGATTAAACGAATAGAATAACAATTAAATTACTGTAAGGACCATACAAAAGATAGGTCGAATAACAGAAGCTATCATAAATCTTACATTTCAAAATCAAAGAATTTATCGTAGGTTTTAATGTGCCGTAGGTGGTAACCCAGGCGCGTGTATTGGAAGAGTTATGAAATTTAAATGCATCATAGGAAATTGAGATAGTTTTCTATGATAACGTCTTCAAAATTTTTGTTTTAGAGAAATTTACTCTAAATTTGCGGATCCATAATTGGAACAAGAGAGAAAGAAGTCATTCTAAGTAATATCCTATTATTAATTCTAAGATTGTTTGAGAAGTTGTATCCTTTTAAGGCTCTCATTTTGCCATTTACAACATGAGTTTCAAGTTAAATATCAAAACAATAATTTCTAATAGTAAAGGAGAAGACAATCTTTATAAAATGATTAAATTGTTTTAAAGGTTAACAAGTATTACAAAACATTTTATAAAAGTGCCGTCCAGACTTTTCTATAAAATTCTCATGCACACCTTTTAGCTGCAACTAAAAGTTATCACTTCTCATCTATCTAATGGTTAAAGGTGTTCCCTTAAAGCCTTTTTATTTTCGATTACAAATAGTTACATCGAATGAAGATGGCGGCAGCTATTTCTTGTAAATCAGAAAGTTAATTAAGTGATCATGAGATGTTAGATGATGATTCCTTAAAGCCATTAAAATTGTGGTAATAGTCTTCGCTGCAGGAGTTTTTACCTACAACAACAAAAATTAAAATAAAGGATAATGGATTTGTTGATGAGTTACAAGTGATAAACAAAATGTTATTTCCTCCCTAGTTTTTTTTTTTTGTGGGTATGTTGTTGTTCTATCTCTCAATGTGCGTAAGACAAAATCGCACACACTCCACTCTCAATCTTAACTTCAATTT
Organism: Dasysyrphus tricinctus; assembly: GCA_963921185.1. Classification (NCBI taxonomy): domain Eukaryota; kingdom Metazoa; phylum Arthropoda; class Insecta; order Diptera; family Syrphidae; genus Dasysyrphus; species Dasysyrphus tricinctus. The sequence goes on along the minus strand of OY992531.1, from coordinate 249,720,504 downwards.
AAGAAAAAAAAACGCACCTTAAACTCGCCCAACCATACCGTAACACTATAACCTCACCTACTGCATGATAACCATCACATAGTACGTATATAAGGTAGCTTTGGCTAAGGGCGAAAACAACAAAGTCTGGAGTTATGGCCGTCACATTTTTTTGTTGCTTAGTATATTTTGTTGCAAGAGAAAAAAAAGTTAAAGATTTTAATCTTTTTTTTTTTTTGTGTTATGTTGTGTTTGTTTTAAGTGTAGTACCAACATGATCTTGAGCGAAAGATGCCACAAATGTTTTTTTTTTGTGGTTCAGGAAATTATTATGGAACGCCCATATGTTCACAAAGAAAGTTTTAACAGCACCCTGCGCTGCTTTGAGCGGAATTCATTTGAATATGTATCTCAGTAGTTAACCTCTGGGTTTCTTTTGTTGTTTATGTTTTCTTTATTTTCGTAAAGAATCAGTGGTGCAAGAAATAAAAGAAATGGACTTCCTATTCAGAGCTAGTAAAGCACATATTTATATAATCACTCCATGTTTCATGTGTCTTTATATTCATATATTTTTCTTCTTCTTTTTTACTGTTTAACCATGATCTAATGTTGCATTTAAAGTTATTAAATATGGTCGTTGATACGGACGTGTCTATTGTTTGTTAGACATGAGGAAAATTGCCAAAAATATTTCAAAATATCACTTATGTTGGTAAAATTAATGAGCTAGTCGTGGGACTTAACAAAAAAAAAAACAGACGAAATTTGGCAATTTCACTACAGTATTTTAAAATAATATATAGTGATTGAATAATTCATAACGTGCACAAGTTTGCTCTATTATCCACTTGGTTCAAGAGTTAGCCATCCTTGGAAGAAGAATAAAAAAGTGAGTAAATAAAGAGTGTCTGTGAATATTGCCAAAAATATTAAAATATAGGTACTTCTTCTGTTGATGAAATAAATGAGGTAGTCACAAGATCAAACAAAAGAAGACGTTAAAGCTTTCTTTTGAGATCAAACATTTTCAACAGTTTTATTTAAATTACACATAGTGATTGAAAAATTCAGGTCGCAAACCAGTTTGATGTTAGTGTCTGTAGACTTTACTGACAACAGACGTGTATTGTTTTCTTAACGCAAAAAAGATAATTCTATTTTATATTTTAATATTTATAGACTTAACTTTCAATAGATCCTATTATTAGCTTACTTCAATGTCAGCTATCCTTGACAGAAGAAAATATACTTCTTTTGTTGGTGGAATAAATGAGTTAGTCACAGGATCGAACAAAAGAAGAGGTGTAATGTTTTCTTTTGAGATCAATCACTTTCAACAGTTTTTTTTTAAATTACAAATATTGATTGAAAAATTCAGATTGCATATCAGTTTGCTATTAGTGTCGTGTCTGTAAACTTTACTTTCAACATACTTTATTACCAACTAAGGAAAAATAGTGTGGGTTTTAGTTCCGTTTTTGTCATAACTAAGGGATAGCTTTGTAGTACCTCGTGGCTTGATGGTTAGTGCGTAGGACTGTCATGCCGAAGGTGTGGGTTCGATTCCCAGCCGTGCCACCTAAAAATAGAAATGTTTTATTCGAGGTACTACCTCTTGCAAGGAACAAATCCTCCAAGAGTATACTTGTCATGAAAAAGTGCATCTCATTTAGCCGTTCGGACTCGGCAAAAAACTGTAGGTCCCCTCCATTCCTGCCAACAAACACGCATACAGGAATGGTTGTGTGTTGTAAGTCACTAGGCTCTGGTTCTCCATGAGCTATTGCGCCACCCAATTTATTTTTATTTATTTAAGGGGTAGCTTTGGGTATATTTGATTTATGTTCCAAATTCTATAAATATAATTTAAAAAGGAAAAAAGATGACATAAGACTCAACCCTGTGGTATCTCATATGAAAATAAACAAATAATTCTGGTAGTGCTATAGTTTGTGGAGAACTAGGGACTTTATTAACTTACAACTCTCAACAGTTCCTGTGTGTGCGTTGTTAGATGGTAGGAATGGAGGGTGTCTACAATTTACTGCCAAATTTACTATGATGAGAAGCACTTTGGGATAGGAAGAGATAATCTTGGAGGTTTTGTCTCTTTCTCGATGTAACATTGAAAAAAACCTTTAGTTTTACGTGGAATAACCCAGTTTTCCAACCAAAGACTTTCAGCGGCGTTGCCCATTGTGAAACCACATTTTTCACAGCCTGGGAAGTGGGTGGATTTAACTATGAGAGACAAAACTTCAGACAACTTTAAACATGATCTTAAGTCATAATTATTAGATACAAATTAAAGTATGGCAAACAAATGCTCTATTTCCATTTTCTCACCTTATATTACTTGACAAGCGCTTTGAAAACTGAACTGATTTTACCATAAAATTTATTTTTATTCAATCCAATCATATAGATATTTTTTTTTCCTATAACGACATGTAAAACAACTAGTTCAAATTAAAAACAAAACAGGTACACAAAAGTATATCTCATTCGTTAACGTAATGTCCATGTTTCCTTTACAATGTATAATCTAAATACGCCAAACAACATCCCCACGCAAAAATACCTTTAACCATAAGTCTGCAATTGGTAATGCAGCCAACCTATATAATCACCTTCGTCATCATCTACCTATCTATCTGTCTATCTGTCTTCCCTGACCCTCGGAAATGCACTACATTTTTCTTACCATATAACTTTCCCATACTTGGTTTTGACGTATCTTATACTACCTATCTATACAGATAAACTTCCAATTGAATCTTATAAAGTCAAATAGGTACATAAACTAGTTATGCACATATGTGTGTGGTGTGTAAAGATAGAGAAGGTGCCAATAGAGAGTTGCTATGATTGATGATGGTGATTGAGGTTGTGGATCTAAATGTAGCACATATCATCATATGTAAGATCGAAGCTAACTAGACGCATCAAATATATCGATGGATGCTGAGATATAGGTGTGTTTCGTTTTTTTTTAAGCATTTCTGGGTTTATAATATGGAAGTGACCATAGATAGAGATATGGAAAATGCAGTCAAGTTTTGTTACGTGAATGTTGAGACTCTCTTTTTGGTTGATTTGTGCATTTAGGTCTGGATCGAGATGTAGAAGGTGTGTTCAACGTGTTTTGTGCTAGATGGACATTTGTAATTTGTTTGTGAGTAATCAAAGAGTTTAAGGCTATTCGTTATTGAAATTCAAACCATGACCATGAGATGAAAATTATAAACTTATGGTTCTAGCGCTTTGAATAAAGAAGAAAAATGTCTTCAAAATAAAATTTTTTTTTTTTGAAAAGTGTTTTGAATATGTACTCTGGTTTATTAGTTTGTTTTGCTATAGAATAGATATTTTGAATTTTACAAAATATCAGACCGCCTCACAAAATGCTCAATGAATTAAAACAATTTGTAGCAAAAAAAACACAAAATACATATTCACATTTTAAGACAAAGAAACTGGTAACACTGCCATGTTTTTTTTACTTTCTTTGTCAATAATATTTTGTTTGTATTCAGTCTTTCAAACAACATCTGGAGTACTTTACTTGGAACAAAATATCAGACCGCCTCACAAAATGCTCAATGAATTAAAACAATTTGTAGCAAAAAAACACAAAATACATATTCACATTTTAAGACAAAGAAACTGGTAACACTGCCATGTTTTTTTTACTTTCTTTGTCAATAATATTTTTTTGTATTCAGTCTTTCAAACAACATCTGGAGTACTTTACTTGGAGCATTTTGCATGCGCCATCAACTGTTTCCTTTACCCCCTCCTCTTTTTCAATCAACTTAGCAGCCAGCAGTTCAAACTCTACTCAAATAAAACTCTTGTCCATATTGGTTACTCAACAGCAAATCTCTTCCACTTGAAAACGCACCGCACCAGCAAAGAGAACGTTATGAAAAATAAAATATAAAAACTATCTCATAGTTACATACAGGAAGTATAACATTGCTGCCAAACCGGCAGAAAACTCAACCAAAGCGACAGATTGGATAGTTTTATTTTTTTATTTCGTACACATTTTTCTTTTAGTTTCTTCTTTGCCTGTAAAGGTATTTATGGATTGAAGAATTTTAAAGTTTCAAAGTGATTTCAATTTTTTCTTTTTTTTTATTAATAAACTATTGCACTCTAGAAAAATGCATAACACACATACACATATCGTATATACACACAAAAGTAATAACTTTGCTGAAGGGTTCAGATGAAGAAAACCAGAAAATAACTTAACTCATGTTATTGACTATCGGTTAATTGATAGGAAGATTACGACGAGTAATTAATTAACCGGCTTGGATGGTCTTTTGAGACGAATAAAGGCTATGTGAACGGTGTGGTTGGGTTTATAAATTTTGTTTCTTTTTTATTTTGAGGCTTTATAAAACATTGACAGTTCGGAGATAATTTTTATTCGATTGGTAAGAGAGATGAATTGTTAAGCCTTTGCCAAGAGCTGCATTGTGTAAAGGTTTTTTTTTTATGAAATATGAGTTCAAAGAACTTTAAAACATCAGGGGTCTTATTTTTAATCACAAATTTAATAATCATGTCAATCTGTTATAAGAAAAGAGATATTTTGAAAAAAAAACAAATGAGCAAAATGAAAGAGCTGAGTTTCGAACTTGTTTTTAATGGGAGAACTTAGGATACAAACAACGACTTCAAGAAGAATGTGTGTAATATAATGTGGCACATATAAATTTGAAACCAATAATTCAACAATTTCAAATAAAAAGTGTTGATCTTCTGCTAAAAAAAAGCAATTGTTTTTTGGGGATCCTACGGTTTACGAAGAAGTCACAAATTCTCAAAGAACAATTCTGCTAATGAAAAACTATCTTTCATAGCTTTTGGGCTCAGCGAAAATTGTAGGTTCTTTTGCATGAAAAAGGAAAGGATTCAATCTTAATGACTTTACACACTGAAGGCACACCTGTTCCAGTCCCGTAAGAAAGAATGCATGATTGCAGAAAAATATGAACATCTTTCACTTTCCTTTCGTTGAAATATTTGTCTCTTAATCAAAGACTCAGATTTTGTGTCATTTACATACAAAAAAAAAGAAGTCACAACTTCGATAGCAAAAAGAAACATTTAAAACTGTTTCAAACAAAAGAGCTGAACCTCGAACTTTGTTTTAAATAATTTTTTTTACACTTTTCATTGAATTTTATTCAATCGTATCACGAAAAGGTGCATTGACATGTAAAATCTTCATGAATGAATGTTTTTTACACTGTAACTGACCCTCAAACCGAAGTCATCTACCTCAGAATTTTAAAAATTTTCAACGAAAAAAAATATTATGCTTTACCCATTGCTCACTGAGACAAGACACAAACTGATTAATGTTGAACTATTCAATTATCGGTCAGAAGAATATTGTTTACTTTTTGTTTTGTTTTGTTTTGTTTTGTTTTCTTTTCATTCACACCTTATGATGGTGCTATTTGGTCATCGTGTACATCAGAGAGTCAATTCGTGAGAAAAGGAATTGTCAACACCAGATTATTTCTCCGTTCGCAAAGTCACTCTCTAGGACAAAGAATAAGAAGAGAAAGGAAAAGAGGGGCACGTAAGCATAGTCAGAGTGTTTCCTTCTGTGAATATTTTTTTTTTGTCTTTAAAACTTCTTTGGCAAAATGTCATTTACCTTTGAACAATAAAATCAGGTGTATGGAATAGGTTTTTTTTTAAGTTTTCTTTTTAAGGAATGTGTCTATAACAATGCTTTACAGTATAATGATGTGTGTGATGGGTTTTAATTATTACTATGATTTTTTTTTATGTTTGTTGTTATTTCGCGATATGCTCAGGAAGGCAAACAAATTTTTTGTAGCGTTAAGTTCTTCTGCATTATTGTTAGTTTATGTGTATATTAACCTTCCTGTATGCGACTTCGAGGAAGTGAATAAGGCTTGCGAGAATGTTTATTAGTTTTTGTTTTGTTTTCTTTTTTCAATAAAGCTACTTATATATATCTTAGTGAATTACTGTTAACTAATTAATTTTTTTTTTATTTTTCTTTATTTCTTTTCAGCAAAAATGAAAATATTTTTGCCACTAGTCACGTGGATAGTGCTGCTTTCGAGTACGGTAAGTACAAAGAATTTGAATGTATATTAATATTTTTAAGGGAACTTAATGGCAACGACGTGCCTTTTGATAATTGTAATTTTTAATAATTTGATATATACCTATGCCTTATGTAAGATGTACAGTATATTAAGTACTTATTGCATTGCAAATTATTGGTAAGAACAAGGATATGATAATTTGCCACAAAGGTAGGTGATTAAAATTTCATAAATCTGCATCCAGCTGGAACCTGAAGATATAAATGAAATATTACTGTTAAGTGGGTCTAAAACCCCAATCTTTTAGCTAGCAGTCAAGCACAGGAGACTACTGTAACATAGCCACATACTCCACTTCCCTCACACCGAACCTCCATGTATCTGCGAAAAACCACATGGCGACATTCAATGAGTAGCTGAGGTGTGAACATTAAAAGGAGCTTCTGGTCAAAACTGCTCTTTTCTGAGCAAGTGCTTCATTTAGTGTGAATAAAGAACCCTTGAGCCCAATTTGTAATGTGCTGTCTCCCAATTTGTAATGTGCTGTCCAGTACAGAAATATTTTCATCAGCCGCACAGCACGAATATCGATGGCTTCACCTTGCGCTATTTGTGCATTGGTGTCTTGCTCAGGTTCTTATACGAGGCAATTGCCCTGAGCACCAGCTCCCTTTTTCTTTATCACTAGCCTTTTCCAGAGCATTTCCTCAACTTAGAGCAATTCTTTTCAACAGGTACTCCCTTTAATTTTAACCACACTTTACTTTACCTTCATTGAGTTCAAATTTTCAAAACTGAGTTAGTAGTCACCATGTTCAAATAATACAAAAACGAAACAAAAGATCTGACGTTCAAACTTGTTATTTCTGTTTTTCTACTTTTTTCTTTCAATATTTAATCATGCACTTAATTTAATTTAACCTTTAGATTTCTCGTCTTTTTTTTGCTCATTTGCTTACTCAATTATCATAAACAAATCATAAATAAAAGGATAGAGCCAAATTTCGATCAAGTTTTTTTATTAATAAACATTATTTCTACAGATTAATTTTTAAACAAAAAGAATTAATTTCACACGGCTTAAATCGTGAAATTCCTTATCTTTCTTCTTTATTGTTTTTCTATTTTTGCAATTGGCGCTAAAACTTTTTGGGTATACAGTTCATTACTCCCAAAAACAAAAATCATTAACATGGTTAAATGTTGTTATTTAATCAATATCAACGATACCATAATGACTGCCAAACCCTCAAAGCAAAATTTAAAAACAAAAAACTTAAATTTGAGTTCATCATGTCATTAGCCCCCCGAAAACATTGAAGACATTAAAATTTGAGACACAGAACATGTCTCCGAACCATTTTGACATACAAAACACAATATTTGTCCATAAACATATTATCACTACCCAAAAAAAAGGAGGAAAAGAAACATTTTTTGCAACTTAAACTCGAAACGGGAAGTTAACACTCATTGAGTGTGTACTTAGACCAAAATTTTTTTCTTCTTCTTCCATATGTTCCTTTTGCTAGATACCAATTACAGGAGTGTTTCCAGTGTTGCGCGAGTTAAAGAAAAAAAAAAACTGCCAGGTCTTCTGCTTTTGCTTCTTCTTTTTCTATTTAATGAATAATTTATGGTCCAACACAGTGTGCCGTTAGATTTTATGTAAATTTGCATGGTAATTCTCTGGGTGAGATGATATACCATCGAAAATAAAAAAAAATAATAGAAAGATGGGGCAAGAAAGTCAGCAGTGATTCTTTTCGATGGATTTAAAAACCAAACAAGTAAATAAGCAAGAAGATATATAAGAAGAAGCAACTTCACTGAGAGAGATAGAAGAAGAAGAAAAAGAAGCTGCGCAGCACTTTTAATGACCTCAAAACGGTGATTATGTGATTTTACTTAAAAGATTATAAAACATTTTGATATGGTTGTTTTGAAGGGGCGACCAACCGAACAACGACGTTGTTGTTGTTGTATGCAAAGAGGATAGCTTAAATGGCAGCTAGTATGCTAATTTAATTTATTTTTTGTTTGATTTAATTTTACTGTGGGACAATTTCTTAGGATACTTTTTTATAAGAGAGAAAGGTTAATGGTTTTATATTTCACTACAAACAAAACCAAAAATTATTCACATAAATCAGATCTACGATGAGAAAAAAATAAGTAATTTTAATGAAATGATTTTAAAAAATGATTATTTAAGCTTTTGTTTAAAGAGTTGATGACTTCAAGTTCAAGTCAGTTAAAATCTGCTAATAGAATTTGAAACTAGTTGAATTGATGTGAGTCAGTTTTTTTTTTGGTCTTCTGCATCTTCTAAAAATTTTGACTCAAACTTTTCCCATAAGTGGGTCTTCATGCTTGTCGGAGTCCGAAAACTCCGTGGGGTCACAGTTAAAAAATCGGCACTTATCTCACATCTGAACCCAATTGTACACAATAATTCATATTGTGTGTTAATCGATGGAAACACTCACGATACAAATTTCAAATGATAGTTTGCAATAAAATCACATCACGAAAAATATCGCAATGTCCCGTTTTAATGGTCAAATTATTCAATTATTTAAAGATATTAAAATTTGTAAAAAATGTTGACGCGTCAGCTCGTGGAGAACCAGAGCCTTGTGACTAACAACTTTAAACAATTTCTGTATTATTTTTGCCCCAGTAGAGACATCAGGCTCATCATAGAAGATATAGCCTGAAAATGTCAAGAGTCATCTCATAACTATCCAAGCGCCACCATGACGCATACTTTTAATTATTAAAAAATCTCTATTTTTTTCACTTTATCTGCCCTCAACATTCAGTTCATGATCAATTCTAATTAAAAATATAACTTAACTACATTGCCAATTACCTACATCCCATAATCACTCTCTATAGTCTGACCTTTACAAAGTCGCACCCAAACACAATAGCTGAATTCAAATATCTACACGAAGGTACACACATATTTATATACAAATGCAGGTTCTCTTTCAACAACAGCAGCAGCATCAACATCAAAGTTCATAAAGTTCCCATCACCGTTAACATACTCCGCATCCATCTTGTTTACCCCAAACATGAGCTTGAGCATCACACAATTATAAATAAAAAAAAAAACACATTTAATATCACAAACACAATAAAGATTTCAATGACGTGTGCATATATTGCTCTTGAATAAACACTGACATGTATCATGCATGCACTACACTGCATACAATGCACACACAACTCATCCATCCCCTTTCTGCAAATCGCGTGCATTTTTCCAATTTTCAGAGTGCACCACCAAATGCACAACAACTGTCAGATTAAAAATAGACCATAATTCCCATAAGTCCGAAGATCAAATAGACACAAACGTCAGTAATGATGCTCTTGTGGCTGTTGAGTTGAATTTGTGTGTTGTGTGTATCTTGACATTTCCACCCAATCAATAGTCCAAAGGAGGGAGAGGCTTCTCTTTTTTTTTTTGTAAAAAAAGGACATGTCTAATTGGATCCATCGACCAATATGGCATTTTCGCAAAATTGTAACAAATAGCCCAAGATGGTGGAAGGAAGATTGATTTTAATGTCAGTTGAGCGTGACATGGCAGAGCTCCTAACTCCCTCTATAAAATGGTTCGGTGCTGCGTTATGTGATGTGGTAAGTTGAAAACAATGACAGATACTAGCTTAGAAGATACTTGTACTTATGTTCACATGATTGTTAAGCGGAATGAAGATAATTTTGCAATCAGATACTTTTGGTTGATAAAAGGAAATCAATCGCAGATTTAAGAACAAGTTAGTAATAAAGGCCCAGATTTTTAGTGCGAGTTTTGGGGTTGAACTCAAGTTAATTACTGAAACAAAATCTTCAGTCAATTTTAACCTTAGTTAAACTATTAGTTAACCTATCAAATATCGTAAAATTTGGTCCTCAAGAAAATTTTTGACATTTCCACGTATATATCTACCACACAAGTGTCAAACATTTGACTAGGGATCAATTTCCGACAATTTTAATGCAATAGATACATGACCTTAGCAGGCATTAACAGCCAACCAATAGCTTAGTAGCATTGGACTTGGTTAATTATAGCAGTTAAGAAATGAAAACAACAAACAAACTAATGCAGTGTCAATGAATTCATTGACAGATGATGAATCTATATAGGTAAAATACAAAACAAAGCAAAAAGAATAATCAATTTGCACGTCATTCGATAATTTATTTTTAATTTTTTTCGATTCACAATATTAAATTTATTATTGTTAATTTGTTTAATTTATTTTTCTGTTTTCCAGGCATATTCACAACAATTATCATATAAAACAAAAAATAGTCGATTTAGAGGAGAAGTGTTTTTTCTAAATCTAGAAGATGGCTACTTTGGCTGCCAAGTTAATGAGTCAACAGATTATTTACAATTATACGAATTATCGAAATTATGCGACGGAAAGCAAGATTGTTTTCTTGGTTCCGATGAGCTGAGTAAAGAGCTTAAATGCACAAGTAAGTTTGAAAAACAAAATAACATTCCATTTGAATATTCATATTCACCTCACCTTAAAAAAAAAAAAATTATCACATAATTATATCATACTCAAATCTAATAATAAATTTATAAACAAACAAACAAACAAAAAATTATTTTTTCATCACTTGCATTGTGAATATTAAATACAAAGATTTGCTGTCATTTTGACATTTAATTTAGAAAACTTTTGATAAGATAGAGTGGTGAATTCATTTTGAACACAGTTGACAGTTCGATAAATCATTTGAACTGTCATTTCTTTTTTTAAATAGATTCTTAGGTTATACTCATAAAACATGTCAAGATGATATTTCTTGAACTGATAACTTAATTTAAAAAAGATCTTAGATGACAAACGACAGTTCTAATAGTCAATGACAGACACTTTTTATCTTAGATTATTATTAATTCCAATTCCTTATTTTTTAGATGACTGTGATAAAGATGGCACACAGTGCACGAATGGTGTTTGTTTAAATGGCGTCTGCCATTGCAATGACGGATACGGAGGTTGTAATTGCAACGTTCAAGGTGAGTACATCAATTTGTCTAGGGATTTTTTTTTTTATTTTCAATTTTTCTCTTTTGAAAATATTGTGGGTATGCATAAAACAATGAATTTCATTAGTTTGTGAGAAAAAAATAACAGTAAGAAATATTTATTACTGATAGAAAATTTTGATAGGCGTGTTAGTGATAATTATCGTTAGGGAAAGTTGAAGTTTCTATAGTAACGATGTGAAAATGTCAAACTGAATTGCAATAGCAGAGGCAAATTACATTTTGACCAATACATTTCACTTTTAAGCACAGGAAACAATTTGAATAAAGTTTTGACAATTCGTCAAAAGTAGGTCATATTCATAATGACAGGAAGTCTCCATATACAAAATATTCACCTTTATTGCCATATTTGAGGTCGGTCAAAAGGTGATTGCTTGCCAAGTGGGAATCAGTATTATTACATCTTTTACGCACTAAGCAAGTCAATTTGAAAGTCGAGCACATTGTTTTAGTGGACCCAAAAGCAAGGTTGACAGCAATCGATCACAATAAGGAAATTGTGTCATCTAACTTAGTTTTTAATGAAGTAAATAGCAGGCAGCAAAAAGTCTTGAACCAAATTATAATTTAAAAAGGCAAAACATAACTAGAGTTCACTGATTGATGATCTGTCTTTGAATTGCTAAGCTCTACATCATGGTAGCTGTCAAAATTATCTGAACTTTTTGACAGCTTGCAAAACAATTAATCAGAAAATTATCATGGTGAAGAAATTGACAATTAATTAAATTAACGTGTCTTTTTGGTGAGTTGATATTATTCACAACTTGCTGTCAAAACAACAGTAAGAAATGTTGACGCTTTGTAAACAGTCTTAAACAGTTCTGTTTACAGATCTTATTGTGATCAACAAAAATGAAGTTTCGCAACGTAAGGCCATTTGTATGTTTAAATCCAAAGTGTCAATGCTTAAACGTCAAAGTGATATTTTCTTAAAGGTTTAATACCAAACACTGACGGGTAGGATATTCTTTTTTTGAAGATAAGAATTATTTATACAGTATTTCTGGGGCCTATTTCAGCGCTACTACAACAGAGCTACATCAACTACATCGTACATTCAAATCCTTTAACTACATCATTTACATTTGTCTGATTAAAACATATAACTGAAGTTATGAAATAAAAAATAGAAAAGTGTAATAAATTACAAATGTAACTGGCGTAGTTGTAAGATGAAGCTGTAAAATGTAGTTGATGTAATTGATGTAGTAGCGCAGAAATAGGCTCCTGAACGATAGAAGAGATTTCCTACACATAGAAAGTCATTTAAAAGATTATTTCCAAACTGTAACTGAAATGTCAAAATGACATTAGGTCTTCTAGTGAACTAACCAAGACTGCTAGTTTCTAATCAATTTTATTATTTTTTGTATATGAACTTTGACGGACTTTTAACAAAAATTGATAGTTTTTGCAAAGAAAACGAACGGATATGCGAAGTTTCTACTTGTCTTTCGCAAATGACGAAAGGCCAACTTTCAGAAAACAGTGACAAAAGTAGGTTTTCAATTCTTTTCTCGTTGCTTTTTAAGCGTCAGGCACCCTACACACACAGTCATATTGGGTTTAGATTTTTTTGCTATAACTGCTTAGATTCATTTTATCTATATTTTTTATAAAAATTTATAAATTAATTATCTTTCAGATGAGAACGAGTGCAAATATCGACCGTGTGACGTCTTTTCGCACTGCACGAACACACTCGGCAGTTTCACATGTACCTGTTTTCCTGGCTATCGAGGCGATGGTCTTCATTGCGAAGGTAAGTTCAGTTTATCCTTTTTTCTTTTTTGTAAATCTAGAACCACAAATCAACAACTAGATTAGATACAAGAGCAATAATTATATTTCGTTAAAATGTCAGTTAGTTTATCTATGAAACACAATCTTCTTCCAAGCTGAGCAGGTATATCAATTATCTTATGTTCAAGATCAAGCTTTCTTCAATAAAAACAAATAAAACAGTAACTTTACTCCATAATTTCATGATTAGTTAATGTAGTTTAATAAAGATGCCATATTAAACGAGATCAGGAAGAGAATCAACCGACTATGATGGTTACTGCGTAGCTTAAAGAATTACCTCCTTCGGTGTTTCTTCATCAAAAAAATAAGGCAAACCACAGATTCACTGAGTTGTATCGGAAGACTAAGTCTTGTCTAACATATGCCGGTTTTCTTGAAAGATCCGATTACCCAAGAAGAATATAGAAGTATCTATTTGTTTACACTGCAACACAAGCTGGTAGATACATTGGATCAAACAGGTGTATACGACCATCAGTGATGGTCTTCATCACTATCATAGAACAATATTTTGTTTCTAATGTTTCGTTGTTTTCTTTTTTTTCTTAATGGTTTATCCTAGAAGCAGTAACAATAAAATACAAGTAAGAGCAAAAACAATATGAGGAAGCCAAAACAAAAGATACTCAACCGTCTCGGTCAGGTTTTATGAGAGTATCTACCTTTATTCGAACAAAAAAAAGATAAGTCTGAGGAGTTCTTTGATGAGTGTTCTTTAGCGGAATACAATGAGAGGAAGTTATGCTTCCAAAGTCTGGCAGTGATTGAGGTGGTAGGCATAACACACTAGTGCGGACGGGACGTTAGAAAAAAAAACAAGCGGAAGGTCAGTTTTTTGTTTTGTTGTTGTTTAGATCTTGTTTTACAAATCGATGGATGGATCAAATTCAAAACAATTGAGAAGGAAGTTGCATTCAGTCTGTGAAATAATATGACATTTTTCTCGAGTTTATTTTAATTTCACATTTACGATATTTTTAAGTAATGTGACATAATGAACTTATGAGATATCAGTTTCTCAGAAAAAAAAATCTGGCTTTGCCAGGTGAATCATGGGTAAAAAAATTTCGAAAAGTTATGACTCAAAGGTCATCGGCATAAAATTTTAGTGAAGGTAACTTGACACCAAAACTGTTTAAGCGTGACACTAGGCATCTTGACATCTTCGTAAATTATAGACAAAGTCAAACGCCATTTTAAATTCAAAAACTGGCATTAAACTTAAAACTGTCAGAGTCTGATTTTTAATTTTAAGTGTTACACTAGCTCCTTCGAATTAACTCTTATTTTTAAAGGCGTGTTGTACTATAATTTTGCAAGGAAATGGTTCTTGCACAAATTTAACTATCAAATGTTTAAGGCTCAGGACAAATTAGAGAACTGCATTAAGGGAAGAAAATACCACAATAGTGGGCACAAAAAACATACCAAATATAGACTTTTCAAAAGAAAAGTCTATAAAATAGGTCTGTTCAGATTATTGAGTTTTCAGTCTTTGAGGCCGGCTGTCAAAACACGAGTCCACTATATTCACTGATATACCTCTGTAATGTGTCATATTTGAATGAATCAATGAGTTCAAGTGAACTTTTGGGTTCGTTTAGTGAAAATTTCATGAATAATTATTTAGAAACGAGACACTCACTTAACCCTGTTCATTGAACAAACCCCTTTTGAGAACAGTTTTAGATTTTCAAAGTTTTTCTTTCTGTGTTCTTTTTACTCCTCTTTCACGTATTTCAATATTCTACTGTGTTATTATTGTTACAAATTCCAACTAATTTGCAATCCCCTGTGATCCACCCAGCAATAAATTCCATTTATGTGCCAAGAAGATCAGAAAAACCACTTAAAATAAAATGCTAATCACTTATATCACGTTTCAAATATTTTACTAACGTACACACACTTGAACTTATTAAGTGAATCTGATAGCAGTAATATACCTACTCATCATAGAATGAAGTCACAATCTAAATATCAAAGCTCATGGGTAGCTCTAAAAATACATGCACTTTATTTTAAATCTTCATAACTGACAGTCATTATTGATTACTCAATGTTTGACAGTTTATTTTGCTACTGCACAAACATTATTTTGTCATTTACTCGCGTATATTGTACATTATATCCGTTGTTGACGACCTTTGAAATGATACCGCAGCTACTTTATATTTTTTTTAAGGTGAATAAATTATAATAGATGAAGGTGAACTTAGCTAACATGGCTAGCTCACAGTTTGATGTTAAAATTTGAAATTGAGGTAGGTTTTAATGACACTTGAGACCATGCAAGTTCAAATGTGAAGGATGGATTTAAGCTTTTGCAACGATTTTAAAAGCTATAGGCTTAATGATACTTCAGAGAATTAATTTCATCTTTGCCAAACGAAATTGAATTCTGAATATAGTGTTTTTTTCGAATTCGAGACTTTGATAAATTTAACTCGTTTCAAAAAATCAGTATTGAAAATGAATAACTTAATTTTCCACTTCGAAAAACATCACAACCACTATAGTTTTAAATCACTAAATCCTTAATACAATGGTCCAATCTTTTTCTTTCAATTTGAAAATTAAGTCCCATTCACATGATCAATCTTCCTCAGATAACTAATAACTACTCGATGTGCAAAAAAATAATATCTAGCCTGAGGCAACAATTATGAGACCATTGTTGAGTTGATGATCAATGTTTATAATTTGTCACGTCTATTTAAGCCTCCTGGGCTCATAAAGTGTCATTCACTTTAACTATGATCACATACATTGTCTTTCTATTTTCTTGCAGAATCGTGTAATTAAAATTTTTACCTCACTATCTGTCATATCTAATAATAAAACTCACCACTTAAAAAAATATCAACAACAAAAAATATGACATTACACAAAACAAGAGTGATTACCACATTTACGAATAATTACTGTCAAAAATATTATACGTGACAGGGAGTTAAGAAGTTGATTTTTTTTTTTTTTAAGAATTTAAACAAAAGATTTACATTAAATCAACTTAAGCGTATCTATCTCATGTGTGTCAGTCAGCAATATGTCCTACTTACCATCATCAATTTCATCATCATCATCGTCATCACCAACAACATCATCCTCTTGGTCTGTCTTCAAAAACCTTCCTATGGCCATCTGGATGAATGGATCTTACATTTTTGCAAAGGCAACTCGATATGTATACCATAGATTCAGATTCAAAGAACTATGAAATCTCTGCTATTCTTCATTCACTTGTTTAAGAGCTCATCTTGGTTTGAATATAAATCAACCATAGCTCTATGTCATATATAATAAAAGATGTGGGCTTTAAAGTAGATGCTTTACATGTTTGGGTGTCAAAGATCAAACGAATAAAACGAACATAACAGAGAAATAGAATTGAAATGGGATTTGATGTTGAAGATATTCACAAAGCGGACAGATTGAATTTTGATGGTTTTAAAATGTGGAGAAATAAAAAAGAGAATGTTAAAGATGACGGATTAGATTGGATTCGGGATTATTTTCAACCTGTGATTAGTTTTAAGCTTTTTTTGGGTCACAAATGGAGAGAGGTGAATTTGGATTTGACTAAGGTGAATGGCAAATTATTATACAGACATTGAACGGGTTGTTGGTGAAAGTTGTAGAAATAAGGTGTCAGAAATGATTAATTTTGAACAGTTTGCAGAACGGTTTTTGGGTGAAATATTTACTGACGAATAAATGTTTTTTGACGTTATATTCTGATGCCGGATTTACACGAGTGAACAAGTGTCATTAATTCTGCCATTTTGTACCTATGTTTTGCCATTAAACACGATAATGACAACCAATTGCTAAAATGTGGCAGAAAAAGCGACATTATGTCACTGAGGTAAATAAAGCATTTAGACGGAAAAATTGACAACTGTGAGGCTAAATCTCACAGTAAAATTTCACTATATTTACCAAATTTATCTGCGACATGTCACAATCATGTTCAAGGACAATGTGTTCTAAATGAAAGACTATACAGAGATTCGTCAGTTGCATAAATACTGTATAAATACTGAATCGTCCTGCGAGTTAGAAGTCGGTTTAAATATTTAATAATGTATTAACACGACTGAAAAATCGCAACATTCTCTGCTATTTCATACCAAATAAATGGGAAGTTATTAAGCATTTTTGAAACTCTAAATTAATAAAGAAATTAAACTGCAATACAATTTTCAACAACTTATAACTCAGGAATTCCTTTATAAATTTTTGAATTCGAAAAATAAAAAAAATATTCTTACAGTGCGGCTGAATTCTATTTTTGTACTCCTTAAAAATAACATCTTCTTTGCAGTGAAAAAAGAATACAAAAAGAGGAATTAACACCATTTTTAACTAGGCATATAGGTAATTTATTTAACCATGACCATCTTGTAGACAAAAACACAATATTTAAAGACAATTTAGTCATCCCATGGCAATGGCATGCCACGAATAAATTGATTTCCCTAAAACGGCAAACAAATTAATTCCACTCGCTATTTTATCTTTCTATAGATGGTCAGACCAATCTTCCTTCTACTCCTAGAAAATTCTTTTGCTATATCCAACTTTGTTGTTTTTTATTTTTGTATTCTTTTCTCTAAATCATGTTACTCCCGAAAGGAATCTCCATTGATTGAGATAACCTCCACCTTCACGAAGTGCATGTCTTTGCATAAATTTTGCATACAAATTTAACAAGCTATTTTTGCGCTTCTAGCTTAAAAGAAGTTCTTTTTTAACTCTTTGTTTTTTTTATTTTAGTTTGTTTCCATGTTGATATTTGTTAATTGCAAACAAGATAACGCTTCAGGATTTAATTATAGTCCTTCCCTCTTTTGTATATGTATGTGTATAGAGATAGGGGAAAAACAAAACCTAAAACCTAAACCTTTTACGGATCGATAAAGGTCACCGCACATGCGTTCAATTGTCTTGCCAATGGTCTTCCACCAAGCTAGCTAAGCTAACTATACGAATCTTCCCAATTGATCTCAGGCAATCTTTTGCAAAAAGAAGATATACATATTACAATAAATATACATATTGATAAAAAAAACCATCATCATCGTTGCGAAATTTTATTTTTAGAACACGAGCGAACTAAAAATTAAAGAAAAATACGCGCATATGCTAATTTTGTTGAATATATTTCTGCTGAAGCACTAAGTGTAATCGCTTGGATTGGAATGTCGACTTAGATTAGGTTTTAGTGGTTCTGTTTGAAGATATTTTATTTTGATAAGCTTATAAAAGGATAAGCTGGGTTTAGGTTTAGATGGTTGAAATTTTTGTTAAAAGCTTAGTCTGGTAAGACAGTAAAAGACTATACCAAGACGTCTTTTTGAAAACAAAAAATAATCAAACTTGAAAAAAGACATTTCAACGCCATTTATAATGTATCTATTGTACACACTAGAAGACAGATTTCATAAATAAGTCTCAATACTTGATAAAGCAAAAAGTAAGCCATTTCAATCTATTAACTCTTATCCAACTCTAATGCCACTAGATCTGCATAAAAAGGTAAGCATTTCTTTCAACTTGACATTAAGAAAACTAATGCTTTTGCAACACACCCTTAACTTATTCACAATGAACTTACACAAAATCAAGCACTGATCAAACAGAGCACAGGCTAGCAGTGCGGGCACAGATTCTGCCTATCGTCGTCGTCGTCGTCTCAATCTCTGTGTTGTTTAGGATGCCGTTCAAACCGAAAACGAGGAAGGAAAGAAGGCGAGGGGAAATTCAGTTCTAGATTTTTACAAGGAACGTTCGCGTTCTGATCGACCAGTGATTCCAGTGATTAATTCAGCGTTTAAAAAGAGTGGAGACTTTTCAAAGCTATCTGCTATAGTAACATCAACTTTAAAATGTTTAGTTTTTTTTTTCGTTGCGTCATACTTGGTAACCTTTGTATATACTCGTGAATCATGTCGTGAATCCATACAAAATTTGCATTTTTATTCACTCGTAAACGTGCTCATGAAGCTGTGTGGTGAGCTTTCGCTCACGAGCAATTCCCGTGCAAAATGTACGGGAACTCTTGGTGAACAGTTGACAGTTCGATTAGAAGTCATCTGAGGCATTGTGGTTTTAAATGTCTGCACTAGTGAGAAATGTCAAAAAATCACTTTCTCCACTGGCATTTCTCCACTTCACGATGAAGTATGTACTAGACTTTAGGGATGGTAATTTTCGTTTCCCATCACCTGCGTTCGGAGTTTGAGAAAAAGAGCGTTCACACTCTCATGATGAATTATTAGCATTTACATCCGTCAAAAATTCTATCAAACATAATTTCGGACTAGATTTGTTTCTAAGGCTGACACAAAGCAGCTTTTGTTTTGAATGAATTAAAAGAAAATGAAAAACCTGATGCAAATAATTTATTTTGTTTCTTATTCAATTTTTTGGAATTTAACGGAAAATAACCTGCTAGCTTCTAAAGACTTTCAAACGGCAAGTATTTGCGAGCTTCTTTTTTGTGTTAATAAATTATTATATTCACCAAATGCACCATTATGCATTTTTATTGAAAAATCAATAAAAATGCATAAGATAAAAAGTCTCCACTCTTTTTTGTCACTATACAGCACACATATTACATAACAGTATCGTGTTTATAATTAATATGCAATCCATTGCACTTCAATGAAGTATTATTTTTTCGTTAATAATGATAGGCAACGGTGTATAAAGTTGATGACGACGACGATGACAGCCTTTTTTGTTGGTCATTTAATTTTTTTCATTTTTGTTTTATCTTTGTTTATATCTTTATATTTACAACATTTTCGAAATAAACAAAAAAAAAAAACCTTCGATTTCAGAAGCTACTTGTTGTAAAGCATGAACCTGCCTACCTGTTGATAAGTAATTTTGTACTCTGGCTTTTCATTCAATCTGGTCATAAATTATGACACACGATGCCTTCAAAAAAGAGTGAAAGAGTAAGAGGGTTAACAGTCTTAATTTTTTCGCAAAAGTCCATTAAAAATGAAAAATTATAGTAACATCAATGTAGTAATGCTATTGTATACATATGTATTTGTATATATACGAAGAGAAAAATAAAAGCTGCAGAAATGCACAAGCACTACAATCATGTGATGACTCCTTCTTGGGTCCTAAATGAAGGATCTTATCTTAATTGGCAGCCGAAGCGTATCTTTCTTGATGCTTGGCAAGAGATAGGATTTTGTTAATACGTTGAAATTTAATTAACACAGGACGTTTTCTGAATATGAATTTTAGTTTTATGGTTGAAAAATTGTTTCGGAAAAATATACGAAGGGAATAAGGAATATGTTCTTATAGGCAGGCAGGGACAGTGAACTTTGGACAGGACAAGTAGTGTTTTCTTAATATGCTCTCATCGAACAGCAATTGATTGAGTAATAAATGGGATATTTCTTTTTAATAGCAGAGTTATCTAGTTGTCAATCTTAGAACTACTTGATAGTAATAGTTCAGAACGCGTGGACTGCTGATATAGCTTTGTAGGCTGAACAGTCGATTAACACGTCACATTTGAGCATAGTTTTTTGATCGTACACGCCTCAACTGATCTTATTGTTTTCCGCTTCTCTCTTCTTATTTTCTTACTTATTTTGTATTTTTTCATCAGCATTTACCTTTTTTTCTTTTTAAACCGAGTGCTTCTTGATTTTTTCGTACGTAAATTAAATTAAAACTTAGCGAAAAAGTTTAAATTTCTCGGTACCTTCTTAACTAAACGTGATTCCTTCAATCTCTTGGCGGTATAGTAACAAAGCTTTTTCTTTTCATAATTCTTCATTTTCTTTGTAGAATCAAGATAACGACGCCAAGATATCATGAAAACATATGAAACCAATATGAAATTAGAAGACTTTGTTACAAATGTTCCAACCCTGATCTTCAAATATTATGGAAGAGTGCTACATGCGATTCATTAATCATTTACTGGTTAAACTTAATTTCTCACGATCCCAATAGCTCTTAAGACTGTTGATCGATTTGTGTTTCCAAAAATAGCTTATCATAAATCAATAGATTGTTCGAGTGAACAGCACATTCGTTAAGTCAAGAAACAGAGGAACCATTTGTTTTTTCATAATTGAATATGAAGAAAATTTGAAAAGAAATTCTTCTGTATTTGTTTTTTCATTCTTCAGCTCCAAACTATTTTCTATCATATAAAAAGAAAAACTAAAGAATCCTCTGACCAACAACGCTCCTTTTACTATTTTTAAAAATTTGATTTTCTAAGCAATTTTAAACATATTGAATAATTTTCAAAAACGCAAATAAAACCAAATGCATTTATCCATTTTTGCCCACAAAGAAAAGAATTCGATTCTATCGAAGTTTTTCTATAATATTCATATACTTGGCTCCCCTATGACTCCTTTCTCAGCCAAACAATCGATTAAATCAGTTTAAGTTTAGAATAGGAAAAAATCGAAGAAAAATGCAAAAAACAACAACAACAATAAAAAAACAACCATCTTCAACAACGTCTGCGTTGAAAGGCCAAGAAGATAGATAAATACCCAAACTACTTCTTCGAGAGACCAAACTACCACCACTAAGACTACCATCATCATCATCATCAACATCATTTGTAATGTGAAGCATCAGAAGAGGTTGTATCGAAGAAGCAGCCGTTGTGCAGCTAAAAAAGAGCCATGCTTCACTTAAGGGCAATGATCTCCCTTTCTATGCGCATTTTCCACATTACTGACGTTGTTTCTCTAGCTGCTGTTTGTTGCTGCTTCTGTAGTTTCTGCTGGTTGCTATTGCTGCTGCTGCTTCTGCCTCTACTTATATTTTTGCTAGGTTCTTCTTCGTGTTGTGTTTTGTTGCTATGGTTTTCTTCTAGCAAACCATCATCATCATCATCATCAGCAGCATGATCATCATAATAGACGACTACGAAGAAGAAAAAGAATACCCTCTTCCCAGCACTGTTTATTGTTAGGAAGAGTTTTGCTAGAGTAAGGAAGAAAGATGCAACTTCTATACAACATACGTTCTATGACCATGCATGCTACATAACTTTCAGGCTTCAGGAGCGTTAAGCTGTTGCTGCTGCATCAGCCTCACATATAACGACGACAACACAACAGAGCTTAGGCTTACGAGGTTAATGGAATGGGAATTCCATGGCAATACAATGCCAATGATGGCATAACACAAAGGCAGTCGTCCAGCAGTAAAGAAATAAATATAAAAAGAATTCAAACTCTGAAACTAAACCATTGCACTCTTTATCCCTTGACTTCATCCACATGTTGGTTGATGATGGCTGCTTATGTATCTATAGCTCGGATTTTCCTTGTACGTTTGTATCTATTGGAGCAGAAATAATATTTTCTTCTTCCGTGATGTCTATCGAAGTGAGCATAGAATCAAAATGCACAGAAGAACTTGGCATCTTGGAACTTCTTGAACTTGCACAGCATATAGCCGCATGATGTCTTCGAAGAGAGATGATGATACCAAAAGACGACGACGAAGACGAGGACGATGACGACGACTAAAGGTCGACTTGAGGTCTTCCCTCTGTTGTTGAGGCTTCAGAGTGGTGCATGACGATAAGCACGTTCAACGACGACCACGACGAAGATGATGATGATGACGATGATGATGGCGATGGAGCGATGATTGAAAAAGGATTTCAATTTGAACTTGTGAACATGGAATTCCATTTCATGTATAAGAACCCAGCCATAATCAAGGTTTTGCTGAGGCTGAAATTTTCTCTCAAAGGAAAGTGATTTTGCTGCTTCAATCGGTCGGCGTTTTTTTTTTCTTCTTTTTTATTTTATTCAACTTTGCTCGATGAAGCTGGAAAAATTTTGTTAATGATGATGAAGATGATGATGGGGCAAACATCAGAGCCCTCTCAAGAACACTCGTTAGATTGGTTGTTTACCTCTGGGTCATTGTACCTATCTAGCCATGCTGATGATGATGATGATGATGACGATGTTGCCTTTTAGAATCTCAACAAATCCAACGGTCTTTCTTTCCTTGATCAGTCTTTAAAAAAAAAGTTCTTTTGTAACTATTGTTGATGTTGTTGTTGTATTTGTTTAGATAATCGGATTAGAAGAAGGTTGAAGATCATGAAAAGTTTTCTGCATGTGAAATTAGAATCGCATGTGGAAGAATTGTAGATTGATTTAGGTCTCTTGTTGAGAGTTCCCGCATAGATATAAGTGGATTCGTATCTTGAGCTCTTCAAAGCACTAATTGGATAAATTGGATTTAAAGTGAATATGTATAACTATCTTAGATATGTGTGTGTACTTTAAAATGAGTCTTTTAATTTGGTTTCATTTGATGGATGGAAAGGAAATTTCATCACGGAAACCGAGTGACAAGGAATTGTCTCGAAGGGAAAAGTTTGAATAGTTTAGAATGGTACAAATGGAAGAATAGTTTTCAATAAGACTTAAATAGGTACTCAGAAAAGGTCTTGTAAGTGAGATTAGATATTCAAAAGCATAACTTTACTTTAACTCCTTCATTCTATTTAGAGTACAGCTGTAAGCTCTTAGCTTTTAAAGCTCAGGGCAGGATTTAATCCAGCTCGAGGGACCAAAATACACTGTTTTTCAATTTATTTATTTTTCTCAGAGTTAAGAGTCTAGATCTAAAGGTAAAACGATTCTTTCTTGCCAGAGAGAACAAATTATGGCTCACTAACATAGCTAGTTATAGAAACAACGGTATCCAAAGAAACAAAAAAGAGACGTTATTCTTTCGTGTTAACTTTCCAAATACTTAACAGCTTAGCTTCATACAAAAATCGAAAGGTTTTCAATCTTTTAACAGGTATATTCTTCTATAAGAATAAAGAAACTCATTTACAATCAAAATGTGTTCTTTTTTGGAAAGAATGGCATTCCATGTCTATACATATTAATTTTTCCCAATTTATTGTTTTTTTTTTCTGACTGCAAATATTCTTCCTTTCAACATTAAGCTTCTCAAATTGCAGCTATAAGCTCCTTCTTATTTTATTTTCCTTACAATCTGGTTTGTTGGCGGCGCTTAAATATCAATTAGCTGTCTGTTCGCAGTGGCATCGCTTAAGACTTTTAACAGTTTACATAGAGTTTTCAGTAGACTCCTTAATCCTGTATCTTCTATATTGAGACGCCAAAAAAAAATATAATTTAATTGCCACTTTGCCGAATGTGTACACAAAAAATACACAAAACCAATGGATATAGGAATATATCTCTTAACATCCCCCCCAGAATATGATGGAACGTGCACCACCATGAAGTGTCATAATTGCACTGGAATCATTATCTCTGGTCATTGGACTCGATTCTTTGCAACGGTATAACGACTGCAGGATGATAATGCCTCAGGTAAATAACAACAACAGCAACGAAAATCAAGCAAAACCAAAGAAACAATTCAAGATCACATGATTTCTTCACCTAATGATGATTCGACTCTGACTTCTTCTTCATCGTCGTCATAGTAGTCTCCATCATCAACTCATGCTATATTCCCTGAAATATATCTTCATCATACGTAGTATGATTGGACTAGCATGCAATCCAACACAGCTTGTCATGAAAGAAGACAATCTTTTTAGTACATCCAATATTCCTCCCTCGTTTCATTCGTTGTTTTGTCTGTATAACTGATGAACAACTGTCAAAATAATAATGTCTGACATTATTGTTCACCTCTTCATTTTGATGCTTCTTCTTTGTTTTCATGTTCTTGGCTAAGAAGATAGATGAGAACCGTTTATCGACAGTAGAACATCACAACAAGAACAGGAAGAACAATAAAGAAGCGTCATGCGAAGGAACGACTTGACTGCCTGGCACACGCACTCTTGAGTAGATTCTCATGTATAAAATCTTTTCCTTCAACAAAACGGTTATGTGTATCTCAATTGCGCATACACTGAAAGATGCGCACCAAAGATCTCCCACACTCAAAAAATTGCTATACGATAGCACTTCTCACAGAGGTCGATCGATTTGAAGTATCTATTTTGACTACGAACAAATATTTTCCAGCACGGCAGCCAGTGTGTTTCTCTGGATCCCACAAAGACTACTCTAAACCGTGCGATCGTTGATGGTGCGTGACTCTTAAATGACCAACCATTCAACTTGATGTTATTGCTCGATTCAGCCATTCAGCCCGGAAGGTTACCACAGTCATTCTGCGTGTCAAGTGGCTCGTTCTCTTCACTTTTCTGTACCTCCTAGATGAATGGCGGATTATCCTCATATGATATAGGTCACTTAGCATTTGGTTGTTGGACTTAAGATTTCGTGTTCAAGTAATGCTTACATTCACTTTTCTCAGAAAAAAAAATAAAAAAAACAAAAATCTGACCAATTGCCTTTTTATCTCCATGCATAGACACAGGTGTAAGTGTACGTATACAGCCTAAAGAATCGATGCTCCTCAAAAAAGACAGAGAAGTGCTGTGTAGTCTGTGATGCAGTGTGCGCATCGAATCAATCAAATTGGATTGTAAATAGGGTTTAATGGATTACGAATGTGTAATTGAAGCACCATCCAAAAGGGGAGAAAAACACAAAGATCCAAAGAGAAGACGCAAAGGTCCACCACAGATTGGTGTTTATTTTTGATCAGTTACAAGAGTGCAGCTAATCGTTGCAATCAAAAGGGGTCTGTTTTTTTTTTCTGTGCAGCAGTCTGTCTCCAGCACACAATGTGAAGATCTAGGGATATGTAAATTGCTCTCATGACATGGTTAATGAAGAATTAATAATAGGTACCTCTACAGGTACTCGTTTATAAGATATATTCGAAACAATCATTTTCAGAAAATAATTGGAAGTTTAAGATAGAGTTGTATAGCCATGTGTTAAGTCTTAATTGCTGAATGCTGATGTTCTATACTTAGAATCAATCCCTTCATTTAACTACCAATGCTAAAACCTTTTATTTTTGGTAAGCTAAGAAAAGATGCTTGCTTTAGATTAATTTTCAAACTCGAGCTCTGATCGACATGATTAAAAATAGTTAGCTTAAGAAAGATGCTTCAAGTAATTGTGTTCTAAGAGTACATACAACTGAGTTCATAATTCAGAACGTTTTTTCTCGTTTAACTTCTTAGGATTCAGAGGTATTTTCTGTGAGCCGGTTTTTTGAGATAAATACTAAAATAATTCTGTCGTCAGACTTCGTTAAAAAAACTTTCCAATTCTTAATGAAGCTGCTTAAGCTCTGGTCTCGAAATGTCAAGTCTAAAACATCCTTTTATCGTTATAGCAAGAAAAGTAGGGATATTCCCTTCGTTGAATACATACAATATCTAGATTGTTTCCGATAATTAAGTTTTAAAGATACTCACCCTTTTGGATTATATCATTACTACCCCATGTTGTATGGTGAGCGTTTGAGTCAAATCAAACTGTAGACGATAGTCCTTTAGTGTTGCAGTAGTCCTCAATTTTCTTTACTCTGGTTGTTGGTATATTATATAAGAATGACCTCGCTGTGATCAAAAATAGATACTGCGACAAAAAATTCTGAAAAAAAATACAATTAATGTTAATTCTTATTTTTAAGCTTGCTTTGATTCTAACTTGTTCTCATTTGGCTACCGTGTATCCAGACTTTTTAGGGTTCCAGGGTTCTTAGGTCAGTGCTAGTCCTAGGATATCAGCAATAGAATTTTGTGCGATTCACTGGCTTTTTTGAAAGTTCATTGATGGTACACATGGGTGACACTATCACCTAGATGAACACCACTAAGCTGTTCTTACCAAGAATTACAAGGCAAGATTTAAAGAAAACCCTGTCACCAAAATGATGGACTGACCTGGACCATCCTCAAAAGCATGGTTTTTGAGATTTTCTCTTCTAGACAATTCTCTGTTTCTCCAATAATGACTTCTTCCATTTTTGGCATTTTTTGACACTTAGCCTGTGAATATTCTCTTGGTAGAACCATAGTTCTAGTACTCATGGCCACATTCATATAAGAGGGCCTTTGTCCACTTAATAAATAGCAGCAATTAGTCCCGTTGCTATTTTTGCCCACACGGCCTAGGTTTATTTCAAGTTTTTGCACGTTGAGTATAATTCATAAATTCCAAGAGGATTGTCAACTTCATTATCAAGACAGTGAATAAATTATTTTATTAGTTCAGAGCATTAGAATGCTGACAAATTAATTAAGCGTCAAGCATACAAAAACCTGAATATTATATATTTTTTTAAATATATCACTCATATTTCAACTCATCACTAAACAAATATTTTCATCACGAGCTATAACCATCCCTGAATTATTGACAAATTCTGATCGTATCATTCTAAAAATTCCATCTCTAAAAACGTGTTCTTCCACCTTACTTAAATGTGTTATCCAACAAATTCAACTCCCAATATCAAACATAATAATGACAGTTCATAAATGACAACTCCAATGCACGAGCAATCATAATTAAAAGCTACCAGCTATATTCTATATAAACAATTTCAATAATCCGTTGGATCATTCAAGCTGAAATCCGTTTGGAAAAAAAAGCAATTACATCATTTATTTAGAGAGCACCCTCTGCTAGCATCCACCTATATTTACCTAATTGAAATTAAATATCTGACATTTCTGATCCGACAGAATCACTAACAAATCCACATAAATCCGAGTCCACAAATGCATAGCACCGCATGAGTGCTGCGATCATCTAATCTCATCTATTTGTATGCAAGATGAAGAAACTAAAAAAAAAAAAAAACTCAAACCTGTCTTAACAGTGCTAAAGATGAAAACCTGTATCTTTAGACGGGTGTTTACAGATACATCGCATAAAAATTCTATACAACACCTTTCAAGACTCTCTATAGTTCTAGATATTATTTTTTGCTTTATGCTGAAGTGCATTGGCTATGACCATCTTGCTAAAGGTCACGCATCGACGCAGCTCACTTGAATTCAATCTAAACGTATCTAAGTGCGTCGATCGTCAAGTGTTGTCTTGTCGTTGTGTTGGTTTGCAGAGTTAAAAGATAGAAAGATACACATTCTGCCTCCTAAAGTCGAGGTAAGTGCGCAGAGTTGCAGTGCGAAGACAGCGACACTTCTCATTAAAAGTACATTAGTCAGTCATGGTTTCGTTCACGTATCTCTAGATGCACTTTTGCTACGGTTTTTAGGAGATATAACATAAGTTGTTGATGGCTGCGATATGTGTTGTCATGTTATGAATTGATATAGAGACTAAGTCAAGGTGGCAACGACATCGCGCACCGTGCCACCAACTAACCAATAATGGTGATGGTTGGAGATCATGTTGCATAACTGTGCGATGGAGTGCAGTTTTCTGACACAGATTTTTCCCTCATCACATGTGTACAAATCTATCTCATAGATACGCACAGTGACAGCGACTCAAACATCAACAACGACCGACACATGTCGACTGCACTGGCATAGTTTATTATGTAAATGAACTTTGTTTTGCCACCAACAACTGAATCTGGGACATCCTGGCCATCAAATCGGTGACATTACTCATCTGCACATCGTCGTCGGCCGTCTCTCCATCGATCGGTCGTTGGTTTGGTTGACCTTTGTAGATAGTTTTTATTTTTTACTGAATGTGCAATATGCGTGTAGCTGAGGCTAGAAAAAAACACCTTACAATTAGCAAGAAAATAGAAATAAAATCAATCAAAGTATCTTCGCACGCACGCGCTTCTATTCTGAACATGCGTAGGCAAGCACGGATCAGGGAGAAGGTGTAGGTACAATAGCTCACCCCAGATTAAATATTTCTTCCTAATTAAAGCAAAGAAGTATTCGAATTCGAACGCTTAAGGGTAGTCAATACACTTTTAGTGAGCGGAAAATCTTCAAAAGGGATAATGTTTACTGGGAGGTATAGGTGCTCTAAAATTGGTTGCAGTCATAAAATTAATGAAAAATCTATAATTGGGGAATGCATGATTCAATTAATTCTTTATGCGGGGGCGTACCTACTCCAAATAGGTTATAGCTTATAGACTAGCCATAAAATAGATATTATAGCCCTAATTGGATTTTTAAACAATTTGTTCTTAATTATTAAACCCTTAATCCTCTCTTGAATGATTGCTGTTATTATTTGTTCCCAGCGATACTAGACCAAGAAGCACAATTATCCCTCCCAACTTAACTACGCACCTGTCCATAGATACTTAAAGTATCTAAATCTATCAATTTAAAATGGAATTTCTGTCCTTGTGTCTTTGGATCATTAATTGCTTATTTTTTCTCTAAGATAAATCGGTTGGGGGGAAAAGCTCCAAGTGTAAAGTGGAAAGAAGAACAACAAAGAAAAAAAAACCTTAAGTTTTAATTCCCTTCGGCTAGATAATAATTATAAATTGATTTAAGTAAGACAATCAGAGAGGAAACGGTTTATTGCTTATTATTTTTTGTTTTATTTTGTGGTTCTAATTAATTATGCTCTTATAGAAGATGAAGGAGAGACCACCTTTAACTGGAATTCCTTAAATCAGATTATTTTATTTTTAATGATTTTTTGTTTTCATTCTTTTTTAGATATTGATGAATGTCAAGATCCATCGATAGCTGCACGATGTGTGGAAAATGCTGAGTGTTGTAATTTACCAGCACATTTCTTGTGCAAGTGTAAAGATGGCTATGAAGGCGATGGTGAAGTTTCATGTTCAGGTAAGTTTAAAAAAATACTTTAATAACTTTAAAAAAAAGTTGTCTAAGAAGAAGTTGTAGCTTTGGTAGAAGTTAGTGATGTTCTTCAACACAAATGTTTGTAATATGTGCTTCATTTCAACAACAAAAAAATGTTATTTTTGATAATTTACAAAAATATTTTCTGAATATTAGCTTGGAGATATATTTAAGAGCTAAGCTGTTTTTTTTTTTGTAATACACTTGAACGAAGGTTATTTTGATACTTAACCAAATTAGATTCCCAGACAAAACGCCTTTAGTCCCTTATAAGGCAAACTGTTTATGTTTAAGATCACAAAACAAAGCTTAAGACATAAATCATGCAAATATTTGTTCTTTCAATATATGGATTTGTGATCATCAAAAGTCTTTGCTTAAATTATTTTAAAGTGGGCGTTAAGAAATTACCATTAGTTGATGTCATTTCATATCTCATCTCAAAAACCAAAGTCTGTCATTAATTTTCAAGAACACTCAACATGTCAGAATTTATAATTCATAGACTTTTCTTATTCATTATTCTTGAGTGACAACATAAAAATTGTGTGTATGTTGTTTTTGTTTGTCTTGTTAATTTCCTTTGACCTTAAGTCTAAATTTTAGAATTCATAAAATTCTTTCTTTCATTCTGCAAAATTTATACGTGAATCTATTTAATCTCAATGTGAATCTTTTTTCAACCACAAATAAAAATAAAAATCAACGAAGAAGTGATGTCATGTTAATTTTGGTTATCTTGATTCTACACAATGACATCACTCATCAGCCGCCATATCATTTTCTGCAAAAAGAAGTAGGTAGGCAGATCGTTTTTCTTGATGACCACCAGCATTTTTTCCATGAATTGAATTTTTGTGTTGCCTTGAATTAATGCAACATACATACATGTGCGATGGATTTGAGGTGCAAGCCAAAAAGAATTAGATTCTCAAGAATTCCCACATATAAAACACGAAGAAACCCTAAAACAAAAACAGGCAACCACTTTAAACTGACCTTGACTGGAAACATAATCACTCTTTCTTTCGTTCCGAAGGATGATACCCTTTTTTTGTTGGTTGGCAAAACCCCAAAATCCAAGTTATAAATACTTCATGAAGAAGATTTTGTTTTTTTTTTTTTGTTCATCTAAGGATGGCCGAAATGGGCTGGAAGACCCTGAAGGTAGACGTCATGAGAAAAAGAAATTGTTTTTTTTTTTTGGATGATTAAATTAAAATGGTTAAGGTCTTGTGGAATTTTAAAAGCCTTTTTTCGGTTTTTGTCGACAAGCCTTGGATGCATGGATTCTTGTCACGAGTAACAAGCAGTAGCGATTTCAAGTTAAGATTTGAAAATAGAATTGCTATCTGCTAATATTTTTAATATAAATTAACCAAGGCGTCACTTATCAGTCTTTTTTGTCGATCAAAACATAAAAGCACTATTTTGCCGAAATTTCGATAACATATTGCAGTTCGTGAGAAACTTAACGAAGCTAGTGCCATAAGTCACTTCTATGAATATAAAATATTTGAAATTTCAAAGAAAAGAGCCATTAGATTCCTAAAGCCCTTTATCTAAGCTTGGTTATAAGGCGTAATGTAAAATAGAGCAAGCGATGAAATAAGAAAATACCATAATTCTTCGTTAAGTTTTCTTAAATGACAAGTAATAATATTTGTTTATTTCATAGCTGTATTTCAAATTACCATGCCAAAATGAGAACAAGACAACGATTTAAAAATTAATTTAGTTCAAGAAGACTTAACGAAAGTCATAGTAATTTTATTGCATTAGAAAAAGATAAATAATTTTCTTAATACCGTGTACAAGTAAGCAAGTTATTTATGTGGATTTATGTACCAGAGTTCGACCCTTCAATGATCACTAAAGTGAGCTACATATTGGTATATCTCTTTATTTATGAAAATAAAACTTAACGAAAAAACAGCAATTCGCTATATCTTTTGCAAACTATTTCTCTTAGAGACTTGAACATAGTAGCTTTCTTGTGTTTTCTTAAATTTATAAAATTTGTTTGTTACCTTTTTTCCAGATATCGATGAATGTCGAAATCCAAATGCATGTGGTAAGAACGCCAATTGCATCAATACACCTGGAAACTTCACGTGTGAATGTCCCGAGGGATTCTTGGGCAATCCCTTCGATGGTTGTCTAGATGTAGACGAATGTACATATCCCAAAACATGCGGACCTCGGTCTATCTGTACTAACCTGGAAGGCAGTTATCGCTGCGACTGCCCGCCAGGCTATGAAGGTGATGGCCGTTCCGAGACGGGATGTATTGATGATGACGAATGTGCCCGTTTGCCATGCGGTCGCAATGCCCAATGTCTAAATACTGACGGTAGTTATAAGTGTTCTTGTCCTGATGGATATCAGGGTGATCCAGCTACAGGCTGTGAAGGTAAGTTTTGTTTTCAAATTATAATCTGATTGGTTAGTGGTTTATTTAATTAATTTTAATTATTTTGCTATCTAATTTCATAACATTGCGCCTAACCAACTGCACTCAATCGATATACACAAAACCAAATAAATAAATTGGAATATATCGCATTCACTCACACACTCATAAAACCCATACAAACAAACAAAAAAATGACTGATGCCATACCCCATATTACATGCTAAATTTAACAAAACTCAAATCGACTCAAAAGACGTCGATGAATGCTCTAACAATCCTTGTGGCTTGGGTGCTGAATGCGTTAATTATGCGGGAGGCTTTGAGTGTCACTGCTCCGAGGGCTTCACACTTGAGGACAATGTGGACTGCATTGATGTGGATGAGTGTGCCCGTTCAAATGCTTGTGGAGACAATGCAAAATGCATTAACTTCCCGGGCTCATTTAAGTGCCTTTGTCCGACAGGATATCGTGGTCAGGGACATTTGTACTGTGAAAGTTAGTATTTTGATCCAAGCTGCTATTGCCGTAGCTTAAAGCTTTTTTGACCAAACTCTTTTTTTATGATTTTCCTACCCTTCAACTATCCCGCTGAGTAAATTTCATTTTCCAAAAATGCTTCTCACGCTATATTTTTTTAATTAAAATGATCCTTTTGTAAATATTTTTTCCATTTTCTACTGGATTTTCTTGAACTTCAGAGGCAGTTTAAAGTAATGCGACTAAATAATTCATGAATATCAAATAAAAACAAATAAAGTGAAATAGGTTTTGTACAGTTCAAATCATGGTACTTTCTGTCTCGCAATTTTGGAATGCTATCCCCTAGCAAGCAAAATTTATGAAGTCCTGAACTTAAAACTCATACATAGATAACAAACTGTTGGGCGCCATTTAAGATTGTTTTTGATTTTGGTTTAATTTTGAAAGTTTTTGATTAAACTAAAAAAAATAATAATTTATTTATTTTTTGGTGCCTACTCTCCGTGTTGGGCGCCACTTTTTTTATTTGTCTCCTAGTCAAAGATTTTCTGCAGAATCTTTTAAATAAGGTGTCTTTTAATAGTTTTCCAATATTGAGAGAAGACTTATTTCAATAAATTAGAAATAAATAAGAGTTTACAACCATACATCTTATGTTGAGCACCATTTAAGTCTACTTTCTACGACTTCTTTTGCTAGAAAAATATATTTTCATTTATTTGTTTTTTAAGCATCGCATTACTTTTCACTGCCACTGGTAACACAAAACCTAATCCTTCAAAAACAAATCCAAAAAACAAATATAAACTTTAAATTTGACTGGCCCTTTATTTTGCAACACAACCCTTGTCTACCTGTCCATCCATAGATATTAACGAATGCCAGGATAACCCTTGCGGTGAGAACGCCATCTGTACTGATACAATAGGAAGCTTCGTATGTACGTGTAAAGCTGAGTTCACCGGTGATCCGTTCCGTGGATGTGTGGACATTGATGAATGTGCAACTTTGGAAAAGCCATGTGGAGATCATGCGATATGTGAAAATTCTTCCCCTGGATATAATTGTCGCTGTCCTCAGGGCTTCGATGGAAAACCAGATCCAAAAATTGCTTGTGAGCAAGTCGACGTGAATATCCTTTGTAGAACGAACTTTGACTGCACGAACAACGCCGAATGTATAGAAAATCAATGCTTCTGTTTGGACGGATTCGAAGCGAAGGGATCTAGTTGTGTTGATGTTGATGAATGTCAAGCTCATTCGGATGCATGTGGCCAACGTGCCCAATGTGTCAATACAGTTGGTTCATATAGATGTGAATGTAATGCAGGTTATGTCGGACAGCCACCGAAGGTAGCATGCAAGGAACCGTGTGAAGATGTACGCTGCGGAAATCATGCTTATTGCAAGCCCGATGGCTCAGAAGCCTATTGCATATGTGAAGAAGGCTGGACCTTTAATCCTCAAGACATTTCAGCTGGTTGCGTGGATATTGATGAATGTGATTCAGCAATCGGTCCATCTGGACGATGTGGAACAAACGCAACTTGTACGAATACTCCTGGTGCTTTCAGCTGTTCATGCCCACCAGGATTCTCAGGAGATCCGAACACCAAATGCGTGGATGTTGATGAGTGTGCACGAGGAAATACATGTGGAGCAGGAGCTATTTGTTTGAATGTTGAAGGTGGATACACCTGTAAGTGTCCCGAAGGATCTATAGCTGATCCCGATCCCACTGTTCGATGTGTGAATATCGTAACATGCAAATCAAATAATGACTGCCCCGGAAATGGTGTTTGTGACGATGAACAGAGATGTCTGTGTCCAGAGCCCAATGTAGGCAATAACTGTAGGCATCCTTGTGAGGCTCTGAATTGCGGTGCACATGCGCATTGCATGTTGGTCAACGGAAACGCCCAATGTCTTTGTGCTGAAGGCTACACTGGAGCGCCAAATACCCCAGGAGGCTGTAACGACATCGATGAATGCAAAGGAAACCCTTGTCAATCTGGAGCTGTATGCACAAACACAGCTGGAGGATATTTATGTCAGTGTCCAGGAGGATCGACTGGTGATCCATATCGTGATGGATGCAGAGTCACAGAAGTTCCTCTTAGCTGCTCAGATTCAAATCCATGCTCCCCAGGAGAGAGTTGTGTACTGGATACTTACACTGGAAATGGTGTTTGTATCTGTCGTCAAGGCTATGAGAGAGATTCTCAAACTGGCCAATGCCGGGATGTAGATGAGTGCTCACCACTGAGAAGCAAACCAGCATGTGGAGTGAATGCTATTTGCAAGAACTTGCCAGGAAGCTATGAATGTCGTTGTCCACAGGGCTTCAATGGAAATCCATTCCAGATGTGCGACGAATGTCACACTCCTGAGTGTCAATGTCAGACTCCATACAAACTAGTTGGTAATAGTTGTGTCCTAGCGGGTTGTTCAAATGGCGAAAAGTGTCCTAAGGGTTCTGAGTGTATAAGCATAGCAGGAGGCGTGAGCTACTGTGCATGTCCGAAAGGCTTTAGAACTCTTGGAGATGGCACTTGCATTGATGTCAATGAGTGCACTGAACGCCAGCACATTTGCGCCTATGGAGCTGAATGTATTAACAACGAAGGAAGTTTCACATGTATATGTCCTGAAGGTTATCAAGGTGATCCCTATAATGGGCTTTGTTCGCCAGCTCAAAGAAAATGCTCAGCTGATCGAGAATGTGGAACAAATGAGAAATGCGTGCAACCAGGAGAGTGTGTTTGCCCACCTCCGTTCTTCTTGGATCCATCAGACGAAAATAAATGCAAGAGCCCATGTGAACGTTTCCCGTGTGGAATCAACGCCAAGTGCACACCAACAGATCCACCACAATGCATGTGTGAAGTTGGATACAAGGGTGATCCATTACAGGGATGTGTCGACGAGGATGAATGTGCCAAGACTCCATGTGCTTATGGAGCTTACTGTGTAAACAAAAAAGGAGGCTACCAGTGTGTTTGCCCTAAGGGCTTGACCGGAGATCCTTACAAGAGTGGTTGCATCCTTGAAGAGGGTTCAGTGAAGAGCACTTGCACTGTCAACGAAGATTGCGCCGATAATTTGGCTTGTGATCATGGAAGCTGTGTAAGTCCTTGTACAAGTTTGCTCTGTGGCCCCAACGCATTCTGTGAGCCAGAAAAGCATGCAGGATGGTGTCGGTGCCGTGTCGGATACTTTGAAAGTCCCAACGGAGAGTGTGTATCTCAATGCAAGGGAATCATATGTGGCGAGGGAGCCCAGTGTATACCAACTTCAGAAGGACCAACATGTAAGTGTCCTCAGGGTTACCTTGGAAATCCATTCCCAGGAGGAAATTGCTATACTGACCAATGTTCAGGCACGAGGCCATGTAATGACCGACAGGTTTGTATCAATGGAAGATGTAAAGAGCGTTGTGAGAAAGTGGTTTGTGGAATCGGAGCAACATGTGACAAGATGAGTGGTAAGTGTGTCTGTGAAGCAAATTTCGTTGGAAACCCAGACCTCGTCTGCATGCCACCGGTTTCATATGCCAAATGCGAACCGGACTGCGGAGAGAATGCTCATTGTGAATATGGATATGGAGCCAGCTACTGCGCATGTAATCCAGGAACCAGTGGAAACCCTTACGAGGGCTGTGGAGCACAGAAAAAGAGCACATGCGGTCCAGATAGCTGTGGTTCCAATGCCGAATGCCACTCTGATGGAGGCCGAATTTTGTGCGAGTGCCCACCAGGATATACCGGAAATGGTTATATTGGATGTCATGATGTAGATGAGTGCTTAAACAAACCTTGCGGACAAAATGCAGTTTGCTTAAACGCCCCTGGAAGTTTCGACTGCTTGTGTATGTCTGGGTTCGCTGGAGATCCATTTAGCAGTTGCCAACCTGTCGACGCAACCTTCTGTTCACAGCCTTCGGGCTGTAAATGTGGACCGAATGTGGAATGTCCCGATGGTTTTAGCTGTGATGAAGGAAAATGTAAGGATCTGTGCGCCAAGGCAGCTTGCGGTCCAAGAGCCGTCTGCAATGAAGGCCAGTGCTTATGTCCCCTTGGCTATCAAGGAGATCCGTATGACAAACAAAATGGATGCACCATTCGAGGACAATGTAACAACGATGCTGATTGTAAGCAGTCGGAGATTTGCTTCCAACTTGGACGAGGCCTCCGTAAGTGCGTTGATGGTTGCAGTAAGATCCAATGCGGGCCAAATGCCCTATGTGTTTCTGATGACCACAGATCGACGTGTATATGTTCCGATGGTTACTTCGGAAACCCAAGCAATCTTCAGGTTGGATGTCAACCCGAACGCAGTATTACACCAACTGACGACGAAGACCAGTGCAAATCAGATCAAGACTGTGAAAAAGGATTTATATGTAATACAGAGCCAACCGGCAAAATGTCCTGCGTTCATCTTTGTTCCACAGTCATATGTGGGACAAATGAACTATGTCAAATTGATGGTAATGGTCATCCTGTGTGCAGCTGTCGCGATAGTTTTACTTGGAATCCTGTTTCATCGTCGTGTGAGAAACCATCGATTCCAGACTGCACCAAGGACGCTGACTGTCAAGCGAATGCCGCTTGCAGACAGGATGTTCTTGGAGTGCTTAAGTGTGTTTCAATATGCTCTGAGTTTACATGTCCTGCCAATTCTGTTTGTGTAGCTAGCGAACATCAAGGTAGGTGTGAATGCCTACAGGGATTTGTTGGAAATCCAAACGATCGAAATGGATGTCAGCCTGTGCAGAAGAACCAATGTCGTACCAGTGCTGAATGTTCCGAATCGGACGCATGCGTTAGGACAGGACCATCGGAAAGTTTGTCCTGCAAACCTGCCTGTGACAGTGTTCAGTGTGGACCTAAGGCTATTTGCATAACCAACAATCATTTGGCTCAATGTCAGTGCCCATCAGGTCCATTTGCAGGTGATCCATACGATCCTTATCAAGGATGTCGAAGTGTTCCATGCGTGTATAACATCGACTGCCCAGCAACACAACTTTGCAACCGATTGACCCACACTTGCTACGATGTGTGCGATGAAGAATCATGTGGAGAAAATGCCGTTTGTATTGCAGATGATCACCGTGCAATATGTCAATGTCCACCTGGATATAAGGGAAACCCGTTGCCAGAAGTAGAATGTGTTTCAGTAGGTGGATGCTCGCCAGGAACATGTCACCCAACAGCTATATGTGAAGTATCTCCAAGTGGACCAGTGTGCCGTTGTCCTGCAAACTTCATAGGTGAACCCACAACAACCGGTTGCCGACCAGAGGGACAATGTCCAAACGGAGACGCTGATTGTCCAGCAAATTCAATATGTTCTGGTGGACGATGTGTCGATCCATGTGAAAATGCTTGTGGAGTGAACTCAGACTGCAAAGTTGTCAATCGCAAGGCTATTTGTACGTGCCCCTTAAGGTTCCAACCAATCGGAGAATCAGCCAGAGATGGTTGTACAAGATCTGTCTCAAAGTGTCAGACTGACATCGACTGCGGTGGAGCAGTGTGCTACAATGGCCAATGCCGTGTTGCCTGTCGCAACTCTAACGACTGTTCAGTGGGAGAAAAATGTCTGCAAGGCACTTGTGTAGTACCTTGCTTAGACCACAGCCAATGTTCTAGTGGGCTTGCATGTCTCGATGGAATTTGCTCGATTGGATGCCGAGCCAACAAAGACTGCGGCAACGAAAAGTCCTGCATCAACAACAAATGCGCCAATCCTTGTCAAACAGGTGGAGTCTGCGGACCAAATGCTTTGTGCAACATGCACGATCATCGGAGCTCATGTAAATGTCCAGAAGGCTTCGAAGGGAACCCAACACCAGATCAGGGATGTGTCCGTGTACCTTCACAATGTCAAGCAACTAATCAATGTCCTACCGGGCACATGTGCATCGGCAACCAATGTAATCTTCCATGCCAGAAGACTTCGAATTGCGCCATCGGCGAGCGATGCTACAATAATGTTTGTGCCAAGGTATGTTACACCAGCAACAATTGCCTGCCAGGTGAAATTTGCAACAATGATGGAACCTGCCAGCCAGGATGTGATTCCGATGCCGATTGCCCACCAACTGAGCTATGTCTTAGTGGAAAATGCAAATGTGCTACAGGATTTATAGGAACACCATTCGGTTGTGCTGATATTGATGAATGCACAGACAATCCATGCCACAAAACATCTCGCTGTGAAAACTTTCCGGGGTCGTACCGATGCGTATGTCCAGATGGTACAGTTGGTGACGGATACAGCAGAGAAGGATGCACCAAGCCTAAGGAATGTTACAAGAACACTGATTGCGCAGAGAACTTAGTCTGTGTCAACGATAAATGTGCGGACCCATGTTTGACAATAACTTGTGGCCCCAAAGCTGTTTGTCATAGTAGCCAACAAATAGGAAACTGTGAGTGTCCAGTTGGACACCTCGGAGACCCATATGATACTTCTGTAGGATGTTTCAAGGTAGAA
Source organism: Dasysyrphus tricinctus (assembly GCA_963921185.1). NCBI lineage: Eukaryota > Metazoa > Arthropoda > Insecta > Diptera > Syrphidae > Dasysyrphus > Dasysyrphus tricinctus. The sequence goes on along the minus strand of OY992531.1, from coordinate 249,681,387 downwards.
TGTGTGAGCAGTGAAGACTGTGCACAAGAAAGGAGCTGTGATGCGGAAACAAACCGCTGTGTAAATCCCTGCGATACAACTAATTGCGGCAAGGGAACTTGTCGAGTGCACGACCATCAAGCTTCGTGCTCGTGTCATGAGGGATACCAACTCCTTAATGAAGGTTCAACCTGTGAAGATATCAACGAATGCCTGGCGACCCCTTGCCATCATACTGCTTTTTGTCAAAACTTACCAGGCAGTTTTAGCTGTTCATGTCCCGAGGGACTTATTGGCGATCCTATTCACACAGGCTGCCGAGATCCAAATGAATGTCTTACCGACGCTGATTGCCCCAATTCAGCCAGTTGTCAAAATCAACGATGCAAGAATCCCTGCGAACGAGGTGATGCATGTGGAAAGAATGCTAATTGCATTGCTCGTGCACATATTGCTGAATGTTCATGTGGACCAAACACTCGTGGTGATCCTAATACCGAATGTATTCAAATTGAGTGCTCAGAGAATGAAGACTGTGCCAGCGAAAAGACCTGCCTGGACGCTAAGTGCGTTGACCCATGCTCACTGCCAAATGCATGTGGCCTCCAAGCCCGTTGTGTTGCCCAAAACCATATAGGATTATGTACATGCGATACCGGAAAAACTGGAAACCCACAACTCGGATGTGTTCCACTACAGTATTGTAGTGCTGATTCACAATGTCCATCCGGAACTATTTGCAACAATGGACTTTGCAACTCACTGTGTACCACCAATCGAGACTGTATTTCCGATCAGTTGTGTATCCAGGGAGTCTGTCAACCAACTTGTAAGTCCAACTCTAGCTGCCCCGAATTCCAATTCTGTAATAATAACATATGCACTAAGGAGGTTCTTTGTCGCACAGACGAAGACTGTGCCATTAATGAAAACTGTGTGCTAGATAGCTTCGGAAGGGCCAATTGCCAAGATGTTTGCATTGGCCGTGCCATTTGTGGACGCAACGCAGAATGTTCAGCTCGTTCACACAACGCAGATTGTGAATGCAAGGAAGGATTCTTCGGAGATCCAAAATCGGGCTGCAGAAAGATTGAATGCAGCTCCGACAATGATTGTTCTAATGACAAAACCTGTGACAATTACATGTGTAAGATTGCATGCCTGATTGGACAACCTTGCGGAGAAAACGCCCTGTGTACGACTGAGAACCACAAACAAGTTTGTCACTGCCAACCAGGTTTCATAGGAGATCCAACTGTTCGTTGTGATGTCGTCGACTACTGTAAGGATGCCCCATGTGGACCTGGAGCTAGATGTCGTAACTCTAGGGGATCGTTTAAATGTACCTGTCCAATAGGACTTGTTGGTGATCCTTACAATGAAGGCTGCCGAACAGCTGTTGAATGTCAAACCAACGAAGACTGTCCACCAGCAGCCAAATGTGGAACTCTCAATGGAGTCCCTAAATGCCGTGATGTCTGTGAGAATTCCAGATGCGGTCCTAACGCTGAATGCGTACCTAAGGGCCATGTTGCAAACTGTCTCTGTCGCAATGGCTATGATGGCCTACCGTCTGATCTTGCTGTAGGTTGTCAACCCTTACCAACACCCTGTCAAGTAACCAGTGACTGTCCAGTTAATACCTATTGCTCGGAGAGCATCTGCAAACGTAAGTACTATAGTTCACCACACCCTCGAAAAGCCCAAAGCCAATACAAAAAATCTCAAAAAACTAATGCCCCGCCTACCTTGGGAATACAATTAACTCCTATACTACTGCCGGAGTCCTGTAACCATTATTTTTTTTTTGGTTACTTACCATCGAATAGCATGTTTTAATTTTTATTATTGCCTGGTTTAGTTTGTAGTAAATATAAAACGGTCTGCTTAGCTTAAGACAGAAAGTCTGACCTAAAAACAAAACAAAACTTAAAGAACTTAATCTCAAATTCTAAAATAAAGGTATGATGCAACATAACCTCAAAACGAATAAGTTTTAACCGAATTTAGATTAAACCAGTGGTAAAGGAGAAAGTATTCCAGAGGTCTATGGAGGAACAACACGGAAATCACATGGAATCGTTTTGTTAATATTTTCTTTGACCAATTTCAGCTGCTTGTATTTTGGATACCGAATGTGGATCCACAGAGATTTGTCAAGGTGGACAATGTTTGAATCCATGTGATCAACCACAAGCGTGTGGAATGAATGCTCAATGCCAAATGGGAGTACATTTGAAACAATGTTCATGTCCGGCGGGTTTTACTGGAAATCCAGATGTGGAATGTGTTAGAAGTAAGTAGATTATAAGAAAAATGTGGATGGTAAGATGCATAATTTTCTGTTTTTACAGTTCCAGTTGCTTGCACAAGTGACCAAGAATGTGGACCTAATTACACCTGTAGGGATTCAATGTGCATGCCATCATGTGCTGCCGATCAAGATTGTGCACTGAATGAAAAGTGTCTGAATGGAAACTGCATGCGTAAGTATCACAATGGCATTTATCACGCCAAAGCATTTTCTTTTTTTTAAGAGTGACGTTGTGAAATGAACAACATCCACAAATTTCATTTCAAATTGAAAAGATTGTGGAGCGTATTCGCACCTCGATCAATAACAAATCACGTTCTCTAATTTAAAACTTTGACAGATAAGTAAACTTACGTTAAACCGCATTTTCTCTTCTAGTTACATGCCGTGTGGACAATGATTGCTTTTTGGGACATGTTTGCTTACACAACAAATGCGTTTTCGGATGTCACGTCGATGACGATTGCAGTGCTTCTGAATCTTGCCGAAATGACAAATGTATCAATCCATGTCATGAAAGTCCATGCGGTCCAAATGCGGCTTGCACAGTTTCAAATCATCGTGCCTCTTGTACTTGTCTCGAGGGAATGGTACCAAATCCAACACCAAAGGTTGGTTGTGTTCGAACACCAGCTGTTGGTTGTACAGAAAATCGAGATTGTGCCGTTGGTTTGGCCTGCTTCGAGTCACTGTGCAGACCTTTCTGCGGTGATGATGGTGGTTGTTTGGCAAATGAACGTTGCTCGAATGGAGTTTGTAAGCCACTTTGCCGTCGTGATGATGATTGTCGAAATAGTGAAGTTTGTTTGGGACAAATGTGCGTTGCAGGATGTCGATCCGATCAGGGATGTCCTGATAATTTAGCTTGCGTCGGACAACAGTGTGCTAATCCTTGTGACAATCCAACTGCGTGTGGAACTAACGCCGAATGCTCCGTTGCAAATCACAAAAAACTTTGTACTTGTCCTAACGAGCTTGTCGGCAATGCAGATATTGCTTGTAAGGCACCAGAAAACACCTGTTCGACAAAGGAAGACTGCCCCCCTTCGCACCTTTGCTATGGAGGCGTATGCCAGAGACAGTGTCGCAACGACCAGAACTGCCTCAGCGATGAAAGATGCATGCGAGGAACTTGTCGTAGTGTATGCAATACAGATTCGGCATGTTCATTGGGACAGATTTGTGAGAATCGTGTGTGCAAAATTGGTTGCCGTAATGACCTTACTTGCCCCAGTGATCAGTCGTGTGTTAACAAAAAATGTGAGAATCCATGTGCAACAGGTGGACAATGTGGCCACTGTGCCACTTGTCTGGTGGTCAATCATGGAGTGCAATGCAGTTGTCCAAATGGATTTACCGGTGATGGCCTTACTGGCTGTCTTATGCCACCACAACGCTGTAACCCAGGATGTGAATGCGATGAATCGAATACATACTGTGCGCCATCCTGTATCCGCAACGACGACTGTCCTTGCGGACAAATGTGCTCGAGAGATAGATGTCGCCAAAAGTGCGGTCCCGGAAAGCCATGTCCACTTGGTCAATTATGCGAGCGGGGAGCATGCTTGTCAGGATGCAAAGTTAACACCGATTGCACCACAGATCAAGTGTGCACGAAAAACCAATGCGTTAATCCATGCACCAAACCAGGAGCTTGTGGAGAAAATGCTCTCTGCACAGTCTCTGATCATCATGTTCTCTGCTACTGTCCCGACGGCTATGAAGGAGAACCAAGCAAGAAATGCGTGCAATTTGAGTGCCATGCTGATGAAGATTGTGAATCAAACAAAAGATGTGATGGTGGCAAATGCCGCAATCCATGCTTGGAATATGGAGCTTGTGGAATTAATGCACAGTGTAGAGTTGTAAATCGTCGTCCACAGTGCTCATGCCCACCAGACTTCTTTGGCAATCCAGAAACAGAATGTCAGTCGTTGACCGGAGCTGGATGTGCAACAAACCCGTGTGGAGAGAACTCAAAGTGCAGGGATGTTCCTGGAGGTTTTGAGTGCTCATGCATGGATGGTTGTATGGGAGATGCAACAAAGGGCTGCGTTTGTGGAGAAACTCAAGTTAATGTTTGTCACGATCAACCTTGTGGTTTGAATGCTGCATGTCGTGTTGCAGACCATAATGAACCACAGTGCTATTGCCCAGAGGACTATCCAAATGGAGATGCTTATGTACAATGTAAGTAAAACTTTCATTTTTAAAGTTAGTTCTTTGGAAAGAAAAGTTCATTTTGATTATTAGAAATTAGCGTATAATAATCTACAACATTGCAAGTTTTCATTAAAATTACATTTTTCCCACTTACCACACATTCCGGACAAATTTTTGACAATTTTTTGAAATTCAATTTTAGGTTACCTTACCTTACCAAAAGAAGACTGCCGCACCAATGGTTGCAATGTTGGCGAATGTGTTCGTCAAGGATATGATTATATCTGCAAACAAGGTAAGTGTTTAGTTTTAGTCCTTAATTTTGTGTTTTTTAAACTTAAAAAAAACACAAAGATACTAAATTAATTTTATTTTTACAAAAAAGGTTCAGCCAGTATTTTAATTTTTACCAAAAGTAACAGAACTTTTTTGTTTCGATTTTATTGATATCTAATACCTCGAGTAAGGATTGATGAGTATATTACTTAATATTGAGTTGTTTTTAATTTTAAAATTAAATCAAACTTAATTAACTTTGTTGTTGACAAATTAAACAAATATTTAAATTAAAAACAAAAAATTATTTAATTGTGTTTGTAACAAATTCTAAATTTCGTAATTAGAAAATTTAACAAAATCATATTTAATATAATTGTTTTTTTTTTTTATTTAGTTTTAACGGTAACTTTTGCTTAGAGTTTATTTTTTTTTAAATTAATCCTTTGTTTTAAAAATAAGTGGTATATTTTTTTTAATTAAAAATTTATTAACTTGGTTGCAAGAAAACCACAAAAATTTCAACAAAAACGACAACAACAAAGACAGAAGATAGTTTAGTGTGTGTATAGCTTAGAGAAAACAAAAGTTTAGAAAAAGATATTCCAAAGCATATACACATGTTTGGATATATAGTTTTTATATTTTTTAAACAATTGTTGTTTTTATCACTATCACAGTTTCTTTTTTTAAACAAAAAAAGATACATTCTACACACACCAAACACACACAATCCTTATTTTTTGTTCTTTATCTTTTTTATTACCAAAGATTATTTATTTAAGTTTAAGCCAAAATTTTCTTAAATTCATAATAAAATAATCAAAAAACTAGAATAGGTATATTCAACAAACTCGCATATGGAAATCCGTGGAATGTCGCTGTCGCTATCGCGGTCTCCCAATCTGTGCCTATTTTCTCTTGCCTTAATAATTTATTTTTTTAATTAACATTAAAAATAAAATACATTTTTTTATATGCAAATCTTTTTTTTTATATAATTCTTCGAAAATCGACCAAATCATAACTAAACCAAAAAAAAAATATAATAATGAAACGCAAATCAAATTACCAAAAAAAATATCCATTTTAACTCCACACCCATTCCAAAATCACAAAAAGGTTGATCCATTATAGCTTCGTCCATCGATATGAAAATATTCTAAAACAAAAAATATAAGAAAAAAACACACATTTTTAAATCAAGCAAAATTATAATGCTTTACCACATTCAACACAAAAAACCATGCCCCATAACTCATTTCCAAAATAAATTGGCATTTCTACTAAAACTTACAAAATTGCACACAAAATAGGAAATAAAATTTTTAAAATAAACTACAATCTGACAAAAAGACCTTTCAAAAAATGATACGTTTTTTTTTTTTTAATTTATGTAAATCTAGTTATGGAAAAAATATGTACTATAACACAATATTGTTTAGTTTAGAATTTATATTTGTATTTATTACTTTATTTTAATACTTTTAAACTTTCGAGAGTTAGGATTTTTAGCTTGTCTCTGCGACCATTTAAGACCATCATTTTATACACCTACTGTACGAGAAATAAATTTGAACTAAAAGTTGTGGTCCTAGAGTTGTTCCTTGTGGAATTTCATTATTTTAGTAAAATACTCAATTTCTAAAAACCACTTTTGAAAATGATTGATTGCAAGACATCATTCGTCCAGTGTGGCTGAAAACCTCTCCCACCATAAATATTTCAATGGGAACAAGTTGAGTGCCTTGTAACCATGGGTACAAACCCATCATTTAGACTTAATTTATATTTGCTCTTTTCCAGTATGCTGCTAATGTGAAAATGATTTCCGTCTGTGGTTTCAAACAAGACCACAAAATACACAGCGGAAAAATGAAAAAAGGGAAAATTTCACCGAATATCAAAAAACAAACGAAGAACAATAACAACAAATAGGAGCCGAAATCAAATATCAGTTTTCAGACACTTAGAAAACAGCTTACACTTAATATTGCCTCATATTTTTCCTGACATTAACTAAAATTCTAGTTAAGATGTGCAATTGTGGTTCAAATTTTGATCGGTGGTTTACAAATTTTTACTCGTCAATTTCGGCAGATTAAGGAAAAAATTTTCAGCAATTTCAAATCACCGATTTCGTGAGTTATCTAAAGTTCAACAATGTTTTAAATTCAAATATTTTATAAAAGCCAATTAGCTACTTGAACCATCATTGAATCTCAGCTTATTCCCCAAAGTGGTTGAGTAAAAACCACGTTTTAACAACTGGCTCTAACTGAGGTTAAACTATGGTTCGAACATGCCACTGGCTACTCTCGTGTAGTTGAACTATCTTTGAAGATCCGTTTATCCACCAAAATCAGTGGGTTAAAATAATTGAGCCACGGATCAAATAATTGAACAGCTTTTGTAGTACTGGCTCTTAGTACCCGTTGTATAATCGTAGTTCAAATTTGATTTGTGATTCAATAATTTTTGCTGGCTGATTTCGGCGGAATTACTTAGGTTTAACGATGGTTCAAGGTTCAAGTATGTTATAGGTTTAAGTACCTATGTTAAGTAGATAACAAAATAATTTCTTGTAAATTCTTATAAGATCGATAGTTTTAATTATTCATTCCGCGCTGCATGCATTTATTCAAAAATTAGGAAAAATATTCTGGTAAATGAACTTTTTACCTTTTATCTACTTTACATATAAGAAAAATGAAACATAATATTTGATTAAAAATAGCTTTTTATGGCCTTTAGTCCTATAAATTGGCGTTTCAACCGGTTTTATTTTGAAATATGCTGTCAAAGATAATCTACTTGCCAAAATTTATTGATGGTGGAAGCACTACATAGATTAACAATTTTGAAGAATTTGAATTTGGATAGTTTTTAAGCTGAAAACCGGCTTCAAAATGTCCCTTACTTTTAAATTTCCAATACTCAAAAAATATCATTCGAAGTGAAATTCCTTCAAAAATGATGCCACTGCGAAAATTCACAGTATTTCTTTTAGAATGAAGCGCACGGCACAATATTCTTTCAAACTGACATTTGACGATGGAAACGATTTGTTGGAGCCCTATGCCCCAATCGGGGTTACAGGATTTGCTGATGACATTTGACAGAACTGATATTTCTGCCCACAAAATCCTTTTGACAGGAATAAACAGATATATACAATGTTGTTCTTTATTGCTCTTTGGGTAGGTGAAAGTATTTTGGGTTTTTATCAAAATTCGTGAAAACTCACACAAATCCACAATAAGGGAACGGACCTAGGGTAAAATTGACAGCATATTCAGTCTTTACATGAAATTAGTACTTAGGGAACCGATTTGAATTAAATGCGACAAGGTTATATTAACGAAAAGACGTAAGACATTTCTTGAAATTTTGTACGATCTAATTTATATCAGTTTAGAAAAAAAGCAGAATAGGTATACGAAGTGCCACCATTGTATTTAAATCATTATCTTTCATTTTTATGAATTATACCTCCCATTTCGTATTCAAGAAATACTCCATCCTCCTATTTCTGTTCCTCCCCACCCTGATGTACACATTCATTTATATAATAGAAATTCCCTCCCCAAAATCGCTTGAAATTTTCCAAAATCATTTTCCAGAATCTAGACTACTCGGCAGACTTTTTTTTCTGGCGAAACTATGCCAATGAATTTGTATTTTTTTGTAAATGTTGTACTTCCCAGGCACTGCCACCTAAAAACAGAAATGTTTTTTCCGAGTTATTGCCTCTTGCGAGGAACTGACAAATCCTCCTTGTCATGAATAAGTGCTTCTAATCTAGCTGTTCAGACTCGGCAAAAAATTGTAGGTCCCCTACATTCCTACCAAGAACACGCACAGGACTGCACAAGAATGGTTGAGAGTTGTAAGTTACTAGGCCCTAGTTCTCCACGAGCTGTTGCGCCACCAAATTTATTTATTTATTAAAATTTGTACTTCAGCCACCATTTTGAAAAAAATCGTTTGAACTAATATTTCGAGAAAGCCTCGGCGTATAAAATCACTGTTAGCATCATTTTATAGTAATTTTGATGGTCTTTCTTTTTTTTCTTGAATTTATACTTCAAGAGTTAGAGACCTTGAAACATTTGTTCTTCTTTGATATTCAACTCTATAACGGGTTAAACGGTAGCAGAATACACACAAAATGAAAACCCTATGTTCTGAAATATTTTGTTTGTCTCTGGCGATTGGTCAATGAATTGAAAAGTTTAATTCTGTTAATCAAAAAAAATTCTTTCAGTATAAACATTTTGTGTTTTTCTGAAGCCAAACCAAAGTCAAGAAACCCCACCATCATATATAAAAGTTTTGAATACAAAACTTTGACAGTTCATTCTGTCATACGAGTATTACTTTTCATGCTTTGACATTTCGAAAAAGAAACCCCAAAGACATTCCTTGTAACATGTAAATATACGAACATACTCTAGAAAAGATTTTTTTTCATTTATCATTTAGCAAGTGCTTTGTATATAAAAAAATATTAAATAAATACGGTTCAAAATTTAAGCTCCAGTTCAATTGTACAGTAATTGCATTCAAAACAAGCTCAGTAAAATAAAATTAAAAACTTAAAAAAACATATTCGAAATCCCACCGTCTATATAGAAACGTTTGTATAAAAATTGCTACCAACACTTCATTATAATTTATTATTTTTTAAAATATTAAAAAAATAACTTAATTAAAAGAAAAAAATCTTTGCGAATCCATTAAAGTGGCCTTTATACAGTAAAACAAAATGATTTTTATATTTTCAAAAAATATGAATTTCTCAAAAATTATGTACAAAGTCCGCGATAGCGATACGTATCCATACAAATTTTGGTCACTTCAGAAACAAATTAAAATAGGGAAAAAAAAATATTTTTTCTATAGACCTTAGCTTATAACAATTTTTATTATATAAAACATATTTTTTTTTACAAAAACACCAACCAAAACCCTATCCCTAGTCTCCGTTTAAATAATTTTAAAATAAATTTTAGAACAAAATTATTTTTGAATAAAAAATAGAAAAGACAAAAAAAAACATTAAAATGAAATTTGAGAGAAAGGTATGTCAGATTGGGAACTGTGGACGGGACAATTCTCACATAGTTCACATATGCTTGAAACACAAAAAACACAAAAACTTCAAAGTTTTAGTGGTCATTTTGTATAATAAAACATTTTTTTTATACAAAAAAAAATCAATATAAAAATTCATTGTATATGTACATCAAACTTTAAAATTTGCTTAAATATATAAAAACAAACATGATAATTATTTATCCTTTCAAAAAAAAAAAAAAAAAAATATCCTTGACATCCATCTATATAGGCCTTTTCTATTGTACAGCTTTTTTAAAATAAACAAAAATTTTAGAAAAATCTTTTGTTAATATATTTTTCCTTAAAATTATATTTACTCTTTTGTATTATTGATTTTTTTTTTTTCTTACAAATATATTGGTGCTTCTATCTCTTTCTCCCTCTCTTCTTCTGGGAACTAACAAATTTTTTCATCAATAAAAATTATTTTATTCTTTTACTATGTAAATACAATTTCTGTTTTTGGAAAATAGTAATTAAATTTAGTGCTTAAGTTGTACATATATACTGTATAAAAACAAAAACAAAAAAACTAGTATAGAAAAAAGGTATTTCGTAAAATCTTAAACGCAGTCATTATCATTCATTTAGTTTCGTTGTATAAAAACAATAGAAGTCTGAGATGGCTTTCGTAAAACCGAATTTCAAAAAGAAAAACTCTCCGTAAAATTCTCCAATGTCGTGTCTCTAGCGGGCAGAGCGCATGTGTTGGATGTTTGAAAAAAAAGAAAAAAAAAACTGAGCAAAAACTTCTGGTAGATGATTTTCGAAATTCTTATTTCAAAAATTAAAGACAAAAAAATCATGCACACTTGTGAGAAAAGTTTCCCTTCACAGTTCTCTTCAAATATTATTATAAAAAAACAATATCTAGTAACGAATTCTTGTACATACACTAATCACTGATTTAAATTGCCATACCACCGTTTATTTTAAAATTATTTAAGCACCAAGACATAACTTCCCCGAAAAATCAACCGAGATACAAAAAAATACCTTTAAGAAATCCTCAAAAACACCTGTTTCCAACCTCAAAACTCCAAACCTAACTTCTTCGAAAGGCATTCTATATGGCCTTTCTTTAACTCCAAACTCTTGTTACACACTTTTTTATTTAATTTCTTTTATTTAATACACACAAACTACACAAAAACAAATATACACACACTCACACATATAAATATACTACTCCCACTTCCAAGCCCCTTTTAAAAATTAAAACAAAAAAACAATTATTATCGAAATAAGATCAAGAGTTACCAGAACAAAATCTCCTATACATTCCTCGTGATTTATAGACACCGAACAATGCCAGTCTGACAAGGATTGTCCAAGCGAGAAGGCATGCTTACAAGGACATTGCAACGATCCGTGTGCAATGCGTGGTGTCTGCGGCGCAAACGCACTCTGCAAAACCGTCCTCCATCGACCGCGTTGTTCCTGTCCGAATTGTTTTATTGGTCGACCAGAAGTCGAATGCAAGCCAGATCCCAAGTGCATCGATGTATCGACAACAACGCCAAGAGATCCAACTGTCCAATTGGCATGTTCCAATGATCAAGACTGCCCTGAAAACCTGCAGTGCAGCCCTTACGGACAATGTACTGATCCATGCCAGAGTCCATCGTTCTCCTGTGAGGGCCACAAAAAATGTGAAACCCGTCGCCATCGACCCGTTTGTGTTTGCAAGTCGGGCTTCATTGTCAACGAATACGGAGAGCTGACGTGTGCCCCAGAAAAGCGTGAATGCTACCGCGATGATGATTGTGCCTCGAACATGGCATGTACCGAGGGCAAATGTCGAAATCCATGTATCGTTCCAGTTGGCCGCCAAGCGGTTTGTGCCGAAAACAAATCATGTCAGGTACAAGACCATAAACCCGTTTGCATTTGCATGAAGGACTGTCAACCATCGATATCGATTTGCTTACGTGATACCGGCTGCCCAACGGGCTTGGCTTGTAGAAAGTATCAATGCGTTAACCCATGCGACTTTGCACAGTGCGCCGCCAATTCACCATGCATTGTGGAGGATCATAAACCAATCTGTAAATTCTGCCCACCTGGATTTATTGCGGACGCCCGGAATGGATGTCAAAAAGGTAAAAAAAAAAAACAATAATCACACTGAAACATGAAACCACAAAAAATATATACATACATATATATTAAATATATATTTATTAAAAAATATATAAAATATATATAGAAACCTTAAAGTGCAAATTAAATGTTTAAGTGAATAGGTCTTGAATTTTTTGTTTTTTTTTTATAAAATGTAGGAAGCTCTCTATCACCTATTTTGTAGAAAGATCAACTTTGTTTGTGGGTTTACAGGAGTAAAACTGATTTTGTTTTTCTTTTTTATGTAAAATATATTTTAAGTGTATTTTTGTTTCTTTTAATTAAATTTTAATTCAGTGTATGTTTTCTAAAAGATTTTTAAAATTCATAATGGTTACCATGAGGAAAGTTTGATTTTGTTTTAATCAATTTTGAATTTATAGTTTACAATTCCCATGCGAAAACAAATCAAAATTTTCAAAACAATTTTGCATCTATTCTGTGCACCAAGTTGAATAATATTCAAATTGAAAAACGTTTTCCTTTGAGTCATTAATTTACCCTTAATTAATAAACTATAGACCTGAAAATGGAAAAGAACTTTTTTTTGGATGCAAAAACTATTTGCATGCAAATAATGCCTAGAGGTGAATATATATTCTTTTTTGGAAGTGTAAACCGACCATCGAAAAAAAATATTTTACTCACCACACTTTTTTTCGCATGCAAAACAATTGGTATTGACAGCAATATTTTTTTTTTGCATGAAACTGTAAACCAATCATGCAAACAATTAATTTTGCATTTCACCTCAATTATTTTTGACATGCGAGAATATTTGCATAGATTTTTTTTTGCACAAGGGAGCTGTAAACTAGGCTTTAAATAAAATAATATTTTTTGGGAAGGTAAGTGTCATTTTACACTTCAAAAGTAAGTAAAGATACTACCACAGCAAATTTCAAATAGTGTGGTGAGTTGTGAAAATGAAGTCGCGTAATTATTAGTGCATTGGTCTACCATGCCGGATATTAAGGTTCAAAATAAAATCGATTCCACTTTAAATACTTTTTTGCAGGGGTACTGCTTCTTGCGAAGAAGTGAACAAAAAAGTTAAGAGTACTCCTTGTCATGATGAAGTGCACCTTAACTAAGCCGTTATAATTTCACCACTTATTTTATTTATTTAAGTTGTTTTGTCAATATTTTCCATAATATACACATGAGTGGCATACGGCAAGGTAAAAATTACTTCCATTCGCGAGCAATAATTAACAGCTTTTAGCCACCACACTTGTCTCAAAGCTAAGCCATGTATCAATTGGATTACATTGGATTTTGATTCTGACGTTTACACGTATAGAATACTTAATTTTAGTCAAAAATCAAACTTCGGATCAAACATAACGTGACTTTAATCTAATTGAAACACAGCTTAAAGTTTTTGTTTAACTACAGAGTTAGGAGTTAAGCGGTACTTGCACCAGGAGTGACAAATGGTTTAGTATATTATATCTTTTACAGTGTACAGTAGAACACAAACTCACCACACCTTGAACTTAACAATAATACAACGTGGATTTTAAATAATATTCAGTTAAGATTCAATACTACACCTTGACGGAAGTTCTAAAGCGGAAATGAGATCTATAGGACCTTTTTAAATTTCCTAGACAGTGTCTAAATATTAAGTTATAACTGCTTCCCAACAGTTTGGGTTAATTCTGCTTGAATTGAACTTTTCGATGATTAACAACCCAAACTTAAGATTCATTGATTAAAATTTTGGTTATAAACACATTTCTTGATATACCAATCAGAAAAATCATTCATTAAAGATGATGAGCTGGAAACAAACTGGTCCTTAAATGTCACTTTAGTGCGTCTAAGTTCCTTCAACAAGAATGAAAAATTTGTATCTAAAGCTTTTGAAGATTAACTGCTGACAACTGTTTCAATGGTATAAGAAACCGAACAATCTTTTAATTTTAAAAGAAGGAGTGCAAAAAAAAGCTTTAATACAAAAACTCAATGTTAAACTCAGAACTTCGCTTTTCATAGCTTTTATTTTGAGACAAAAACAGACTCATTGTTAAGTGTCAAACGCAAACATAAGGTCTTATTTTCTAAGGTGTCACGTAGAAATGTGAAAAAGACTATGGGCTTTATACCCTTAACAACTACCATGTGTAGTTGGTACTATTGGCTTTCCACTTTAGGGTATAACGTATAACCCTAATAGGCGGAAGTTTACTGAATTGTATGTCATTAATGAAGGAAAAAGAACTTTCCTGAACGTCAAATGGTCTAGTACATGGATTCATTGTTGACGTTTGCACCCACATAAATATATATTCACCTCACTTGTATCAAAAATTGATCTAGGGGGAAAATTTAACCAAAACTTGAAAGGTCTTGTGGGAAAGCATGAAATTTGTTTTGTAAGAATATTTTTTTAAAGAGGTTAGGTTTTCAAATTTGAAAAAGTGACAGCAAATTTGAAAGCTGACAATTGATTCGTGCCCTAGTCAATTTCACCATTCTACCATGAATAGGCTTTGATGTGCAAGAACTTCGCCTTCAAATTGTAATTTCGATTAAAGATCCCAGATAATCGAAAATTTGGCTTCTAGATTGCATTGCATTTGCAACCATTCTTAAAAGCTTGCTACCGAACATTATCTTGTCAAGACGGTAAATGTTGTCTACCTTTTTTAGAATAGCAGATTGAAGTTATTGTTTATAATTATCTGACAGTATTGAGGTGAATATTTTACGTGGTTAAACAGCTAACTTAAGCATTATAACTACATCTTATCTAGTTAAAATACATAAAAATATAATATTAACAACGTGTAGCGATATATTAAAACCAAAACAATTTGTCTGTCAAATTAACGAAGTCCCTGTGGTGAATATTTGAATTCCGAAGAGCAAACTTCAATTATTGGTGATAATGCGAACTACCTAAGATCAATATGTTCAATTTAAATTGAATATGTTCACAAAAATAGGGCAACTTAAATGCCGGAGAGCCGGTTGTATGAAAGTGAATACAAGACAACTATGTGATGCCGCCCATAATTATGGATTATTACTTTATGTCCACTTTCGTGAACTGTTGCATATCTTAAACTGAGGGTCGCTCCTGAGTGCATCTCACTTATGTGAAACTGACCTTTAGTGCAAACCGCATATAAAAAGAGAAGTAACAAGTTTCACATAAGACCATGTGTTCAAGTTTAATTCTGACACAAATGAGGTGGATCTAAACGTAGAAATGTCAAATTTTAATAAGGGATCAAAAACGAAATTTTAATCAAATTGACAGACAGATTTAGTGTAACTTGTGTGACCTTTGCTTTTGACTGTTCCGGAAGCTTTTTTTCATAGATATTTGACTATTTTAGTACTAGTTTCACCATTGAAATTCACCTATTAAATCATAAATCGATAGATCTATAGAACATAAGCCCAAACTTTTGTTTTTGCTCAAATCGTTTTCCAACAAAAAAATCAAACTTTCCTCAAAAACCATATTATTTTAATTTTTTAATTAATTGACTATACAACTGCATCCCATGAACAAATAAAAACAAAACAAAATTATTAGATAGAAACTCAACATATATACAAAATTTAACCCCCCTCTTCAGTGTTTTTTCTAAAAAAAAAAAATATTGTAAAAACCAAGCTTATTCTGCTCTTTTTTTATAAGAAAAAAAAACCCTTAAAACTTAACTACCAAAACTACTATCTTCTCTCTCTGTGATCCCTAAACAAAAAAACAATAAACACACATAATTCGTTAGATTAAAATAAAAAAGAGAGAAACTAAAACCCACGATTTATTCAAAAATATTTTATATACAAGCACACTGCTTAGCTTTTTTTTTTAATTTTGTTTTTAAACTAAAAACAAAGCTAAATATATAGACATAAACCAAAACATAAACAAAACAAAAATTTAAAAACATTCACACACGCTCATGCTCACAAAAAAAATTAAACAAAAACTACCAATTTTTTATAAATAATTTATTATCAATGTTTAACACAAGTTCATGAGATATTTAACCCAACAAAACACACGCGCCTGCAATGAGGAAAGAAAATTCACCACACTTTAATCACAGAGTCTGAACAAAATTTACTGAAAGCTTCTTGATGGACACATTCAAGGTCTGAGATACACTATACATCATTCATAAAGATTTGACGTGGAATTCACAGCTCTTTATTTCCATTTACAAACAAAAGACAGTTTATTTACGGAGAACAAGTACATATGTACATTTGAAAAGTGTTACGAAAACTTACTGTGGAATGTATAAATTTTTGGCCAGAATTAAATTAAAAAGAGGTTCAACAGACTCACAAATGGTCATTCTACATTCTTACAATTTTTGGCGTCATTGTTTAAATTGACATGATCTAGCATCAATTTACACGAGTAACAAAATTTAAATATATTTAAATTCTACCAGCATTTTTGTCACATTAAAAAAGTTGAACCAAACAGTAAAAACTAAAAGTAGCCCTTAAGTGGCGCCCAAAAAAAATTCAAATGTATCATCCGTTTCTTGGAAAATTATATTTTGAAATGTTCTGTACATAAGCCACCTTCCAAACAAAGTTTTGAGTCATGTAAAACTGCCCTAACAGTTTTGGTAGATTTCAGTCTTGAATTCAGGCTATTCTTAGCCACTTAATATATTCCTAAGGAACATACAGAGTTTGCTAGGATTGCTTCTAATAATATGTCAGCAAAAATATTATCCGGAACATTTCTTTAAAACTTAATACGACATTATCAGTTCGATTAATCATTTCTCCAGCTCATCGACTTGACGAGCTGTGACACTCTGAGCTGTCAACTATTGCATACTAATTCTCAAACATTAATTACTCATCCCATTCTATTTAATCTAGTCAGTCCATTTTGTTCGTATCGACTCATCAAAACTTCATTTGAATCAAATCTTATATCTTGAATGTGACCCAAACAAAACAAAAAAGTATTTATCAGACTGCTCTGCATTTAACTTTGCTTTGGAAGACTTAAAAGCTTTCTATAAGTAAAATAGTTGGCATTTCTAATAAAATTAAAGTACAAATAAAATAAAACTTAGTAAATATATGTGTAAATACAGTAAAGTTTTAGTAAGTTATAAGAAATTTTCTTTTTCTATATAACCCTTTTGTATAGTAACTTTAAGGATAAATGTAAATATATTTTTAAAACTAAAACTTAACATTAACATTAGTAACCAACAGAAAAAAAAACAAAAGATTAACATATTATGACACAAAAAAAAACAAACAAACAAAATAACTTAGTTTTATCAACCAATAATAGAAAAACAATAATCAAATTCGCAGCAACCCACAACTGTACACAAGATTCGGACTGCAGTGAAACGCTCCAGTGTATCATGGGCATATGTGGTGACCCCTGTACAACTGGGTGTGGTGAATCTGCAATCTGTTCGGTGAAAGCACATAGGGTTTATTCATGTGAATGTGCACCTAACTTAACTGGTGATGCACATATTAAATGTGTTGAAATCCAAGAAACAACAACAATTAGTTTAAGTAGTATTAGTGATGGTGAAGAACAAAATCAGACACTGGTAGGTATTGGAATAAGTGGGGGAGTTGAGGTAACAACAATAGCATATATGGTAGGCAATGAAACAGAAATGAGAACAAAAGTAACACAAATACAAGCGGTTGATGAAGAAACTGGAGAAGAAACGTCGTCACCAGCATCAGGGTCGATGGTTACTGTAATGCCAATTTCAAAATTAAACATGACTGATAGTGAAGTAACTTCTAAAGTAGCAACAACAAAATCTTTTTCTGTAGGAACAACTCCACACGCAAGGCAAGATAGCACAATTGTAGTAAGTCCTCAGAGTACAACATTGATTCCAGGCAAAGCTAGTTCCGAAACAATATTCACAACTGGCAGAGATAGTACTTCTGAACCAACAACAACTCCATACGCAGGACATGGTAGCACAATTGTAGGTCGTCCTCAGAGTACAACATTGATTCCAGGCAAAGCAAGTTCCGAAACAATGTTCACAACTGGCAGAGATAGTACTTCTGAACCAACAACAACTTCATACGCAGGACAAGACAGCACAGATGTAGAACGTCCTCAGAGTACAACATTGATTCCAGGCAAAGCTAGTTCCGGAACAATGTTCACAACTGGTAGAGATACTACTTCTGAACCAACAACAACTCCATACGCAGGACAAGCCAGCACAGATGTAGAACGTCCTCAGAGTACAACATTGATTCCAGGCAAAGCTAGTTCCGGAACAATGTTCACAACTGGTAGAGAAACTACTTCTGAACCAACAACAACTCCATACGCAGGACAAGCCAGCACAGATGTAGAACGTCCTCAGAGTACAACATTGATTCCAGGCAAAGCAAGTTCCGAAACAATGTTCACAACTGGCAGAGATAGTACTTCTGAACCAACAACAACTTCATACGCCGGACAAGCCAGCACAGATGTAGAACGTCCTCAGAGTACAACATTGATTCCAGGCAAAGCTAGTTCCGGAACAATGTTCACAACTGGTAGAGAAACTACTTCTGAACCAACAACAACTCCATACGCAGGACAAGCCAGCACAGATGTAGAACGTCCTCAGAGTACAACATTGATTCCAGGCAAAGCTAGTTCCGGAACAATGTTCACAACTGGTAGAGAAACTACTTCTGAACCAACAACAACTCCATACGCAGGACAAGCCAGCACAGATGTAGAACGTCCTCATAGTACAACATTGATTCCAGGCAAAGAAAGTTCCGAAACAATGTTCACAAATGGCAGAGATAGTACTTCTGAGCCAACAACAACTTCATACGCAGGACAAGCCAGCACAGATGTAGAACGTCCTCAGAGTACAACATTGATTCCAGACAAAGCTAGTTCCGGAACAATGTTCACAACTGGTAGAGAAACTACTTCTGAACCAACAACAACTCCATACGCAGGACAAGCCAGCACAGATGTAGAACGTTCTCAGAGTACAACATTGATTCCAGGCAAAGCAAGATCCGAAACAATGTTCACAACTGGTAGAGATACTACTTCTGAACCAACAACAACTCCATACGCAGGACAAGCCAGCACAGATATAGAACGTCCTCAGAGTACAACATTGATTCCAGGCAAAGCTAGTTCCGGAACAATGTTCACAACTGGTAGAGAAACTACTTCTGAACCAACAACAACTCCATACGCAGGACAAGCCAGCACAGATGTAGAACGTCCTCAGAGTACAACATTGATTCCAGGCAAAGCAAGTTCCGAAACAATGTTCACAACTGGCAGAGATAGTACTTCTGAACCAACAACAATTTCATACGCCAGACAAGCCAGCACAGATGTAGAACGTCCTCAGAGTACAACATTGATTCCAGGCAAAGCTAGTTCCGGAACAATGTTCACAACTGGTAGAGAAACTACTTCTGAACCAACAACAACTCCATACGCAGGACAAGCCAGCACAGATGTAGAACGTCCTCAGAGTACAACATTGATTCCAGGCAAAGCAAGTTCCGAAACAATGTTCACAACTGGCAGAGATAGTACTTCTGAACCAACAACAACTTCATACGCAGGACAAGCCAGCACAGATGTAGAACGTCCTCAGAGTACAACATTGATTCCAGGCAAAGCTAGTTCCGGAACAATGTTCACAACTGGTAGAGACACTACTTCTGAACCAACAACAACTCCATACGCAGGACAAGCCAGCACAGATGTAGAACGTCCTCAGAGTACAACATTGATTCCAGGCAAAGCTAGTTCCGAATCAATGTTCACAACTGGCAGAGATAGTACTTCTGAACCAACAACAACTTCATACGCAGGACATGATAGCACAATTGTAGATCGTCCGCAGAGTACAACATTGATTCCAGGTAAAGCAAGTTCCGAAACAATGTTCACAACTGGCAGAGATAGTACTTCTGAACCAACAACAACTTCATACGCAGGACAAGCCAGCACAGATGTAGAACGTCCTCAGAGTACAACATTGATTCCAGGCAAAGCTAGTTCCGGAACAATGTTCACAACTGGCAGAGATAGTACTTCTGAACCAACAACAACTCCATACGCAGGACAAGCCAGCACAGATGTAGAACGTCCTCAGAGTACGACATTGATTCCAGGCAAAGCTAGTTCCGGAACAATGTTCACAACTGGTAGAGAAACTACTTCTGAAACAACAACAACTCCATACGCAGGACAAGCCAGCACAGATGTAGAACGTCCTCAGAGTACAACATTGATTCCAGGCAAAGCAAGTTCCGAAACAAGGTTCACAACTGGCAGAGATAGTACTTCTGAACCAACAACAACTTCATACGCAGGACATGATAGCACAATTGTAGATCGTCCGCAGAGTACAACATTGATTCCAGGCAAAGCAAGTTCCGAAACAATGTTCACAACTGGCAGAGATAGTACTTCTGAACCAACAACAACTTCATACGCAGGACAAGCCAGCACAGATGTAGAACGTCCTCAGAGTACAACATTGATTCCAGGCAAAGCTAGTTCCGGAACAATGTTCACAACTGGTAGAGAAACTACTTCTGAACCAACAACAACTCCATACGCAGGACAAGCCAGCACAGATGTAGAACGTCCTCAGAGTACAACATTGATTCCAGGCAAAGCAAGTTCCGAAACAATGTTCACAACTGGCAGAGATAGTACTTCTGAACCAACAACAACTTCATACGCAGGACAAGCCAGCACAGATGTAGAACGTCCTCAGAGTACAACATTGATTCCAGGCAAAGCTAGTTCCGGAACAATGTTCACAACTGGTAGAGAAACTACTTCTGAACCAACAACAACTCCATACGCAGGACAAGCCAGCACAGATGTAGAACGTCCTCAGAGTACAACATTGATTCCAGGCAAAGCTAGTTCCGAATCAATGTTCACAACTGGCAGAGATAGTACTTCTGAACCAACAACAACTTCATACGCAGGACATGATAGCACAATTGTAGATCGTCCGCAGAGTACAACATTGATTCCAGGCAAAGCAAGTTCCGAAACAATGTTCACAACTGGCAGAGATAGTACTTCTGAACCAACAACAACTTCACACGCAGGACAAGCCAGCACAGATGTAGAACGTCCTCAGAATACAACATTGATTCCAGGCAAAGCTAGTTCCGGAACAATGTTCACAACTGGTAGAGAAACTACTTCTAAACCAACAACAACTCCATACGCAGGACAAGCCAGCACAGATGTAGAACGTCCTCATAGTACAACATTGATTCCAGGCAAAGCAAGTTCCGAAACAATGTTCACAACTGGCAGAGATAGTACTTCTGAACCAACAACAACTTCATACGCAGGACAAGCCAGCACAGATGTAGAACGTCCTCAGAGTACATCATTGATTCCAGGCAAAGCTAGTTCCGGAACAATGTTCACAACTGGTAGAGAAACTACTTCTGAACCAACAACAACTCCATACGCAGGACAAGCCAGCACAGATTTAGAACGTCCTCATAGTACAACATTGATTCCAGGCAAAGCAAGTTCCGAAACAATGTTCACAACTGGCAGAGATAGTACTTCTGAAGCAACAACTTCATACGCAGGACAAGACAGCATAGATGTAGAACGTCCTCAGAGTACAACATTGATCCCAGGCAAATCAAGTTCCGAAACAATGTTCACAACTGGTAGAGATACTACTACTGAACCAACAACAACTCCATACGCAGGACATGATAGCACAATTGTAGATCGTCCGCAGAGTACAACATTGATTCCAGGCAAAGCAAGTTCCGAAACAATGTTCACAACTGGCAGAGATAGTACTTCTGAACCAACAACAACTTCATACGCAGGACAAGCCAGCACAGATGTAGAACGTCCTCAGAGTACAACATTGATTCCAGGCAAAGCTAGTTCCGGAACAATGTTCACAACTGGTAGAGAAACTACTTCTGAACCAACAATAACTCCATACGCAGGACAAGCCAGCACAGATGTAGAACGTCCTCAGAGTACAACATTGATTCCAGGCAAAGCAAGTTCCGAAACAATGTTCACAACTGGCAGAGATAGTACTTCTGAAGCAACAACTTCATACGCAGGACAAGACAGCATAGATGTAGAACGTCCTCAGAGTACAACATTGATCCCAGGCAAATCAAGTTCCGAAACAATGTTCACAACTGGTAGAGATACTACTACTGAACCAACAACAACTCCATACGCAGGACATGATAGCACAATTGTAGATCGTCCGCAGAGTACAACATTGATTCCAGGCAAAGCAAGTTCCGAAACAATGTTCACAACTGGCAGAGATAGTACTTCTGAACCAACAACAACTTCATACGCAGGACAAGCCAGCACAGATGTAGAACGTCCTCAGAGTACGACATTGATTCCAGGCAAAGCTAGTTCCGGAACAATGTTCACAACTGGTAGAGAAACTACTTCTGAAACAACAACAACTCCATACGCAGGACAAGCCAGCACAGATGTAGAACGTCCTCAGAGTACAACATTGATTCCAGGCAAAGCAAGTTCCGAAACAATGTTGACAACTGGCAGAGATAGTACTTCTGAACCAACAACAACTTCATACGCAGGACAAGCCAGCACAGATGTAGAACGTCCTCAGAGTACAACATTGATTCCAGGCAAAGCTAGTTCCGGAACAATGTTCACAACTGGTAGAGAAACTACTTCTGAACCAACAACAACTCCATACGCAGGACAAGCCAGCACAGATGTAGAACGTCCTCAGAGTACAACATTGATTCCAGGCAAAGCAAGTTCCGAAACAAGGTTCACAACTGGCAGAGAAACTACTTCTGAACCAACAACAACTTCATACGCAGGACATGATAGCACAATTGTAGATCGTCCGCAGAGTACAACATTGATTCCAGGCAAAGCAAGTTCCGAAACAATGTTCACAACTGGCAGAGATAGTACTTCTGAACCAACAACAACTTCATACGCAGGACAAGCCAGCACAGATGTAGAACGTCCTCAGAGTACAACATTGATTCCAGGCAAAGCTAGTTCCGGAACAATGTTCACAACTGGTAGAGAAACTACTTCTGAACCAACAACAACTCCATACGCAGGACAAGCCAGCACAGATGTAGAACGTCCTCAGAGTACAACATTGATTCCAGGCAAAGCAAGTTCCGAAACAATGTTCACAACTGGCAGAGATAGTACTTCTGAACCAACAACAACTTCATACGCAGGACAAGCCAGCACAGATGTAGAACGTCCTCAGAGTACAACATTAATTCCAGGCAAAGCTAGTTCCGGAACAATGTTCACAACTGGTAGAGAAACTACTTCTGAACCAACAACAACTCCATACGCAGGACAAGCCAGCACAGATGTAGAACGTTCTCAGAGTACAACATTGATTCCAAGCAAAGCAAGTTCCGAAACAATGTTCACAACTGGCAGAGATAGTACTTCTGAACCAACAACAACTTCATACGCAGGACAAGCCAGCACAGATGTAGAACGTCCTCAGAGTACAACATTGATTCCAGGCAAAGCTAGTTCCGGAACAATGTTCACAACTGGTAGAGAAACTACTTCTGAACCAACAACAACTCCATACGCAGGACAAGCCAGCACAGATGTAGAACGTCCTCAGAGTACAACATTGATTCCAGGCAAAGCAAGTTCCGAAACAATGTTCACAACTGGCAGAGATAGTACTTCTGAACCAACAACAACTTCATACGCAGGACAAGCCAGCACAGATGTAGAACGTCCTCAGAGTACAACATTGATTCCAGGCAAAGCTAGTTCCGGAACAATGTTCACAACTGGTAGAGAAACTACTTCTGAACCAACAACAACTCCATACGCAGGACAAGCCAGCACAGATGTAGAACGTCCTCAGAGTACAACATTGATTCCAGGCAAAGCAAGTTCCGAAACAATGTTCACAACTGGCAGAGATAGTACTTCTGAACCAACAACAACTTCATACGCAGGACATGATAGCACAATTGTAGATCGTCCACAGAGTACAACATTGATTCCAGGCAAAGAAAGTTCCGAAACAATGTTCACAACTGGCAGAGATAGTACTTCTGAACCAACAACAACTTCATACGCAGGAGAAGCCAGCACAGATGTAGAACGTCCTCAGAGTACAACATTGATTCCAGGCAAAGCTAGTTCCGGAACAATGTTCACAACTGGTAGAGAAACTACTTCTGAACCAACAACAACTCCATACGCAGGACAAGCCAGCACAGATGTAGAACGTCCTCATAGTACAACATTGATTCCAGGCAAAGCAAGTTCCGAAACAATGTTCACAACTGGCAGAGATAGTACTTCTGAACCAACAACAACTTCATACGCAGGACAAGCCAGCACAGATGTAGAACGTCCTCAGAGTACAACATTGATTCCAGGCAAAGCAAGTTCCGAAACAATGTTCACAACTGGCAGAGATAGTACTTCTGTACCAACAACAACTCCATACGCAGGACAAGCCAGCACAGATGTAGAACGTCCTCAGAGTACAACATTGATTCCAGGCAAAGCAAGTTCCGAAACAATGTTCACAACTGGCAGAGATAGTACTTCTGAAGCAACAACAACTTCATACGCAGGACAAGACAGCATAGATGTAGAACGTCCTCAGAGTACAACATTGATCCCAGGCAAAGCAAGTTCCGAAACAATGTTCACAATTGGTAGAGATACTACTACTGAGCCAACAACAACTCCATACGCAGGACATGATAGCACAATTGTAGATCGTCCGCAGAGTACAACATTGATTCCAGGCAAAGCAAGTTCCGAAACAATGTTCACAACTGGCAGAGATAGTACTTCTGAACCAACAACAACTTCATACGCAGGACAAGCCAGCACAGATGTAGAACGTCCTCAGAGTACAACATTGATTCCAGGCAAAGCTAGTTCCGGAACAATGTTCACAACTGGTAGAGAAACTACTTCTGAACCAACAATAACTCCATACGCAGGACAAGCCAGCACAGATGTAGAACGTCCTCAGAGTACAACATTGATTCCAGGCAAAGCAAGTTCCGAAACAATGTTCACAACTGGCAGAGATAGTACTTCTGAACCAACAACAACTTCATACGCAGGACAAGCCAGCACAGATGTAGAACGTCCTCAGAGTACAACATTGATTCCAGGCAAAGCTAGTTCCGGAACAATGTTCACAACTGGTAGAGAAACTACTTCTGAACCAACAACAACTTCATACGCAGGACAAGCCAGCACACATGTAGAACGTCCTCAGAGTACAACATTGATTCCAGGCAAAGCTAGTTCCGGAACAATGTTCACAACTGGTAGAGAAACTACTTCCGAACCAACAATAACTCCATACGCAGGAGAAGCCAGCACAGATGTAGAACGTCCTCAGATTACAACATTGATTCCAGGCAAAGCAAGTTCCGAAACAATGTTCACAACTGGCAGAGATAGTACTTCTGAACCAACAACAACTTCATACGCAGGACAAGCCAGCACAGATGAAGAACGTCCTCAGAGTACAACATTGATTCCAGGCAAAGCTAGTTCCGGAACAATGTTCACAACTGGTAGAGAAATTACTTCTGAACCAACAACAACTCCATACGCAGGACAAGCCAGCACAGATGTAGAACGTCCTCATAGTACAACATTGATTCCAGGCAAAGCAAGTTCCGAAACAATGTTCACAACTGGCAGAGATAGTACTTCTGAACCAACAACAACTTCATACGCAGGACAAGCCAGCACAGATGTAGAACGTCCTCAGAGTACAACATTGATTCCAGGCAAAGCTAGTTCCGGAACAATGTTCACAACTGGCAGAGAAACTACTTCTGAACCAACAACAACTCCATACGCAGGACAAGCCAGCACAGATGTAGAACGTCCTCAGAGTACAACATTGATTCCAGGCAAAGCAAGTTCCGAAACAATGTTCACAACTGGCAGAGATAGTACTTCTGAACCAACAGCAACTTCATACGCAGGACAAGACAGCACAGATGTAGAACGTCCTCAGAGTACAACATTGATTCCAGGCAAAGCAAGTTCCGAAACAATGTTCACAACTGGTAGAGATACTTCTACTGAACCAACAACAACTCCATACGCAGGACATGATAGCACAATTGTAGATCGTCCGCAGAGTACAACATTGATTCCAGGCAAAGCAAGTTCCGAAACAATGTTCACAACTGGCAGAGATAGTACTTCTGAACCAACAACAACTTCATACGCAGGACAAGCCAGCACAGATGTAGAACGTCCTCAGAGTACAACATTGATTCCAGGCAAAGCTAGTTCCGGAACAATGTTCACAACTGGTAGAGAAACTACTTCTGAACCAACAACAACTCCATACGCAGGACAAGCCAGCACAGATGTAGAACGTCCTCATAGTACAACATTGATTCCAGGCAAAGCAAGTTCCGAAACAATGTTCACAACTGGCAGAGATAGTACTTCTGAACCAACAACAACTTCATACGCAGGACAAGCCAGCACAGATGTAGAACGTCCTCAGAGTACAACATTGATTCCAGACAAAGCTAGTTCCGGAACAATGTTCACAACTGGTAGAGAAACTACTTCTGAACCAACAACAACTCCATACGCAGGACAAGCCAGCACAGATGTAGAACGTCCTCAGAGTACAACATTGATTCCAGGCAAAGCAAGTTCCGAAACAATGTTCACAACTGGCAGAGATAGTACTTCTGAACCAACAACAACTTCATACGCAGGACAAGCCAGCACAGATGTAGAACGTCCTCAGAGTACAACATTGATTCCAGGCAAAGCAAGTTCCGAAACAATGTTCACAACTGGCAGAGATAGTACTTCTGAACCAACAACAACTTCATACGCAGGACAAGCCAGCACAGATGTAGAACGTCCTCAGAGTACAACATTGATTCCAGGCAAAGCAAGTTCCGAAACAATGTTCACAACTGGTAGAGATACTACTACTGAACCAACAACAACTCCATACGCAGGACATGATAGCACAATTGTAGATCGTCCGCAGAGTACAACATTGATTCCAGGCAAAGCAAGTTCCGAAACAATGTTCACAACTGGCAGAGATAGTACTTCTGAACCAACAACATTTTCATACGCAGGACAAGCCAGCACAGATGTAGAACGTCCTCAGAGTACAACATTGATTCCAGGCAAAGCAAGTTCCGAAACAATGTTCACAACTGGCAGAGATAGTACTTCTGAACCAACAACAACTTCATACGCAGGACATGATAGCACAATTGTAGATCGTCCTCAGAGTACAACATTGATTCCAGGCAAAGCAAGTTCCGAAACAATGTTTACAACTGGCAGAGATAGTACTTCTGAACCAACAACAACTTCATACGCAGGACAAGCCAGCACAGATGTAGAACGTCCTCAGAGTACAACATTGATTCCAGGCAAAGCAAGTTCCGAAACAATGTTCACAACTGGTAGAGATACTACTACTGAACCAACAACAACTCCATACGCAGGACATGATAGCACAATTGTAGATCGTCCGCAGAGTACAACATTGATTCCAGGCAAAGCTAGTTCCGGAACAATGTTCACAACTGGTAGAGAAACTACTTCTGAACCAACAACAACTCCATACGCAGGACAAGCCAGCACAGATGTAGAACGTCCTCAGAGTACAACATTGATTCCAGGCAAAGCAAGTTCCGAAACAATGTTCACAACTGGCAGAGATAGTACTTCTGAACCAACAACAACTTCATACGCAGGACATGATAGCACAATTGTAGATCGTCCTCAGAGTACAACATTGATTCCAGGCAAAGCAAGTTCCGAAACAATGTTCACAACTGGCAGAGATAGTACTTCTGAACCAACAACAACTTCATACGCAGGACAAGACAGCACAGATGTAGAACGTCCTCAGAGTACAACATTGATTCCAGGCAAAGCAAGTTCCGAAACAATGTTCACAACTGGCAGAGATAGTACTTCTGAACCAACAACAACTTCATACGCAGGACAAGCCAGCACAGATGTAGAACGTCCTCAGAGTACAACATTGATTCCAGGCAAAGCTAGTTCCGGAACAATGTTCACAACTGGTAGAGAAACTACTTCTGAACCAACAACAACTCCATACGCAGGACAAGCCAGCACAGATGAAGAACGTCCCCAGAGTACAACATTGATTCCAGGCAAAGCAAGTTCCGAAACAATGTTCACAACTGGCAGAGATAGTACTTCTGAACCAACAACAACTTCATACGCAGGACAAGCCAGCACAGATGTAGAACGTCCTCAGAGTACAACATTGATTCCAGGCAAAGCAAGTTCCGAAACAATGTTCACAACTGGCAGAGATAGTACTTCTGAACCAACAACAACTTTATACGCAGGACAAGACAGCACAGATGTAGAACGTCCTCAGAGTACAACATTGATTCCAGGCAAAGCTAGTTCCGGAACAATGTTCACAACTGGTAGAGAAACTACTTCTGAACCAACAACAACTCCATACGCAGGACATGATAGCACAATTGTAGATCGTCCTCAGAGTACAACATTGATTCCAGGCAAAGCAAGTTCCGAAACAATGTTCACAACTGGCAGAGATAGTACTTCTGAACCAACAACAACTCCATACGCAGGACATGATAGCACAATTGTAGATCGTCCTAAGAGTACAACATTGATTCCAGGCAAAGCAAGTTCCGAAACAATGTTCACAACTGGCAGAGATAGTACTTCTGAACCAACAACAACTTCATACGCAGGACAAGCCAGCACAGATGTAGAACGTCCTCAGAGTACAACATTGATTCCAGGCAAAGCAAGTTTCGAAACAATGTTCACAACTGGCAGAGATAGTACTTCTGAACCAACAACAACTTCATACGCAGGACAAGACAGCACAGATGTAGAACGTCCTCAGAGTACAACATTGATTCCAGGCAAAGCAAGTTCCGAAACAATGTTCACAACTGGCAGAGATAGTACTTCTGAACCAACAACAACTCCATACGCAGGACATTATAGCACAATCGTAGATCGTCCTCAGAGTACAACATTGATTCCAAGCAAAGCAAGTTCCGAAACAATGTTCACAACTGGTAGAGAAACTACTTCTGAACCAACAACAACTCCATACGCAGGACAAGCCAGCACAGATGTAGAACGTCCTCAGAGTACAACATTGATTCCAGGCAAAGCTAGTTCCGGAACAATGTTCACAACTGGTAGAGAAACTACTTCTGAACCAACAACAACTCCATACGCAGGAGAAGCCAGCACAGATGTAGAACGTCCTCAGAGTACAACATTGATTTCAGGCAAAGCAAGTTCCGAAACAATGTTCACAACTGGCAGAGATAGTACTTCTGAACCAACAACAACTCCATACGCAGGACATGATAGCACAATTGTAGATCGTCCTAAGAGTACAACATTGATTCCAGGCAAAGCAAGTTCCGAAACAATGTTCACAACTGGCAGAGATAGTACTTCTGAACCAACAACAACTTCATACGCGGGACAAGCCAGCTCAGATGTAGAACGTCCTCAGAGTACAACATTGATTCCAGGCAAAGCAAGTTTCGAAACAATGTTCACAACTGGCAGAGATAGTACTTCTGAACCAACAACAACTTCATACGCAGGGCAAGACAGCACAGATGTAGAACGTCCTCAGAGTACAACATTGATTCCAGGCAAAGCAAGTTCCGAAACAATGTTCACAACTGGCAGAGATAGTACTTCTGAACCAACAACAACTCCATACGCAGGACATGATAGCACAATTGTAGATCGTCCTCAGAGTACAACATTGATTCCAAGCAAAGCAAGTTCCGAAACAATGTTCACAACTGGCAGAGATACTACTTCTGAACCAACAACAACTTCATACGCAGGACAAGACAGCACAGATGTAGAACGTCCTCAGAGTACAACATTGATTCCAGGCAAAGCAAGTTCCGAAACAATGTTCACAACTGGTAGAGATACTTCTTCTGAACCAACAACAACTCCATACGCAGGACATGATAGCACAATTGTAGATCGTCTTCAGAGTACAACAATGATTCCAGGCAAAGCAAGTTCCGAAACAATGTTCACAACTGGCAGAGATAGTACTTATGAACCAACAACAACTCCATACGCAGGACATGATAGCACAGTTGTAGATCGTCCTCAGAGTACAACATTGATTCCAGGCAAAGCAGGCTCCGAAACAATGTTCACAACGGGCAGAGATACTACTCCTCGACCAACAACAACTCCATACGCAGGACAAGATTATTTTGATATGTACAACTCAACATTTACGGTTTATTATACTTCATTATACCCGGATGATTTAACCACCGGCTCATCAGCAGAAAATATTACTAGCAAACCCTTTGAAATAAACACGATTACTACTCCTGGTTCTGATACATCCCAACCAACAAAAACTCACGATCTCTTGCCTCCAACTTCCGAGTCAACATTTACTGCCTACGAAACAACTTTCTTGCCTTCTGATAAGACTGACAATGTCATAACAATGATTACTCATTCAACTACCGAACCCACAACCCCTACTAATCGCACTTCAAGCACTTGCACAAGTGACTTTGAATGTGCTGACTTCCAAATATGCCTCCGTTCTGTTTGTTCTGACCCATGTTTTGCTTATACACCTTGTACAATATTGAGCTTTCACGTATGTAGAACCCTAAACCATACGGCTATGTGCTTTTGCAATGCAGATGCAGATGTGAATACACCAGACTGTCACGTGATTCCAGGTAAACCTTCCAGTCTCCTTTAAAAAAAATCAAAAATGACTTTCGGAATGTTGCAAACAAGCAAATGGAATGTTGCAAGTTAAGGCCCATGTGTGTGCGTAAGAACTGCACCTAAACTGCAACTTACGTCCGCAGGGACTGAAAATATCTGTCTTTCTTTGTATTTATCGGTACTGGTGCAAATACATTGTACGCATAAATAAGTATAAAACAGATTTGCGCGTCCTGTTTTTCTTGTACTCTCTCACTTTCTTCCTCTCTCCTTTCCTACTTCACCTTGCCCTTATCCCTTCTATCATCTTTCTTTTTCTTTTTTACTGTTTTCTTCATTTTTCTGAGCCACATTTCACTTACCGACATAAGGCTCATACGAATGCACCATTTATTTGTTAAGTGCAACCAAATCCATTATGTTTCGTTAAGTTCGTTTAGCAAAATGGGTTCCAAGAAAAAAAAACAGGCTTTTAACTCATAGTTTTGAAAATGAGTTGACATATTTTTATGCATGAGTTTTATGTTACCGCTATTTTAATGTTCCACACTGTTATCTGTCAAACTTGACAGCAGCCCATGTATGTGAATTTCATTGCAGTTTTTAGAAAATAATTATTGTTCCGCATGTTGCTCTGAAGGCAGAATATCCAATCAATGTCATTCGAATATGTTTTGCAGGGGAATGAAGACAAAATATGTTTGTTGTTTTTTTCTTATTTATTTATTCGTTGTTGTAAATATTAAAATTATTTTAAATTTGTAAATATTTGCAAGGTGATGGTGGTTGTATTTGCTTGATAAGTTAATTTAGAAAAAAATTTAAAAAAGTATTTTTAACGCTTGCATGTGTATATGTTGTGCTGAGCTGTTTTATTCAAATTTGTATTCCCTTTAAGATGTTTGATGTTTTATTTCAGAAAAAAAAACGATAACCGTTATTAAAAAAAAAAGAAAACAGCTGCTTAGCAAAGTTTATTTTTCGTAAACCTATTTTACTTAACGAAGAATTGAAATTTTACAGAAATCGGCTGCACTTCTAGCAATGAATGTCCCTCACAAAGAGCTTGTGTCAATTCGTTGTGTGTGGATCCCTGCTCATATGCAAATCCCTGCGCAAAAGATCAAGAATGTCAAGTTAAACAACATCATCCAGTTTGTGTTAAGGGTAAGTTTGTTAAAATCTGTGATTGGGAACACAATGGTTAGATTGATTATAGCTCTATCGTTATCTTACATAATATTGTTACCCTTATGCCAGAAGGAAGTATGAATGTGCAATTTGCTTGAAGCGGTTTATTGGTTTCCAAATTCGATGTTATATAGTTAATTTGCGAATAGCGAAGTAAATATAAAATTTTAATATATGAAATGTTGCAAAATTTTCATGTTAACACACTCATGCCTCTGACATAAGAGGACGATAATGTACTGAATGCGATCAATGAATTTGTAACGATTTTTCAATGCAATTTTAAAGCAGGGAAACAGTTGCCCAGTTTTGCTCAGTTTTTGGGAGATTTTTAAACTTATATATTTTTCGTTTCTACTTTTGTTTATTATAGTATGTGAATGTCAACAACACTCCGACTGTCGTGGGCTGGCGCAATGCGATGGATGTCATTGCTTACAACGTAAGTACATAGTATTTAAGATTCTTTTAAAACTTTTTGTACGGTTGTTAATAATCGAAAGCTTCTTAAAACTGTGAAGTATAAACGTGACTCTTTTTAACTATATATTACGACCAAACGTCCCTCTGGAAATAAGTTGCCAGCAATGTTCGGTAACATTTTGGTCCCCTTCATATGTTTACGCGTGATGGTTCTGCATTCAAGTGTCTCAACGAAAATCAATTTGATTGCAATGCAATTCTTAACCTATTCTTCAAAGAGTAGCTAAAATTCGCTCAGTCGCTCGCTCTTTTTTAAGCGCCCATGCTATTGAACTCTTATAAACACACACTAAGGTTGTCAACTTGGCCATATGGCATGGATCGTCAGGATGGTTACTATGAACTAGCTAAATAGTTCTTGAATCATAGATCATTAAAATGTGTCAAGACTTTTGTTCTTTATGTCGCTTTCTTAGTATGAGGGCTCATAACAATCAATGGACACGCTCATGTGCTAAACCATAGCTATTCGAAATGGTTTGAGTTGTTGAACCGATTTGATATTGCTAAACATTTTTGGGAAAGCTACATAGCCCATCCGATGGTCACCCTTACTCTAGCATTGTAGTTTGACTGATCCTGTGTGTTTTCAGCCTTACCAAACTTATCAGTGACTTTTCGAACTCCTGATTCCAGTCAACGTATGAATACACATAGAGACCTCTCGATGTCTTTGACGACAATAAACTGGAACGTCGAATCGAGAGTTAACCTTTTTACTTTCAGTGCTTTGACAGCTTTCTTCGTTAGGTTTTTTCGCCAATTTCTTTTATCTACTTTCGAAGTAAAACAAAATTAATAAATATTTTCGAATAAATTTTCAGCTCCAGAATCAGCTTGTAAACACTGCCCATATGGAACGCAATGCGATCCAACAACAGGGGCTTGCATCAAAGGTAAGTGTCACCTATTATCTCCGACGAGTAGCTATTGTTTGAAAATTTTGTAAATATTAATGTTTAAACATTATTAACGTCGCACATAAAATTTATTGCACCAAAAATATGTAAAAAACATAACATTATAACCAAAAAAGCAAACAATCACTTCAATCATAAGCGACAATAATAAAATTGATTCCCACCAGAGTTCTCTACCTAAGCATTATAATCCTGAAGCTTTGGTGGAGTATCTCATCTGTTTTTTTGAAAATTTTATTGTAAAACTTGTATATATATATTTTCAAAATTTTTTGTTTTATAAAAAAAAAAAAAAACACCAATTTAATTATGTAAATAATCTTTAGCCAATATAACAACCACTACCACTTCTACTACCACTACCAATTTAACTGATGTAACAAGTACTACTGCCACTGCTACTACCACCATAACATATGACACTACCCTTAAACCGATTATTAGTGATAAGAGTGGTTTTAGTACTGATAACACTAACATAGCTTCAGAGTCAACAACACCAACAATCCAACAGACAACACCTGGTATCGACATAACTACTGAAGATCATATAGTTTCATCTACGGTTCTATCGATCGATGAGGAGCCTTCAACAACACTAAGCCCAATAACAACAAAACAAACGTCAAAACCAAAGATCAAAACAACCACCAGTTCGACCATTGATGATATAACGACTGAAAAGTCAAGAACAGTATATCCACCAATAAGTTCTCTAACAACAACAGAGGAAACAATAACGTCGATAAGAAATCTAACAACGACTGGGGCTCCAACTGAAACAGAAGTTGAAAGCAGCACAAAAGCTGGGCCTACCAAGACCTATCGCATTGGTGAAAATAATATAACTGGATCTGTTTACACAACAACTGAGAGTAGTTTTGATGGATTAAGTTCAACAATATCCTCAGAATCAACTAGGGGAGAAGATGATCTGACAGGAGGTATAACTAGTTCCACAATTAGAGTGGATTCAACAACTCAAGGAAAGAAAGATACTACCACGACAGAAAGATCGTTTGAAACAACAACCGTGTCGATAGATTCAACAACGGTGAGTGGATTTATAACAACAATTCCACCAATAAGTTCTTCAACGGAGGCTCCAACCGACATAACAACCAGTGTGGAAGAAAGAACTGAAACCTCACTTCATGTGGGTTCAACTACACAAGCAGGAAAAACCTCAACCAGCTTTGATGATAAAACAAAATTAGGTTCCACAACTCCTGCAATAGGTATCACAACCACTTCTGACGAAGATCGATTTGATAGAACAACAACACAAACTCCCTCACCAATTTCCGATCATACTGTTGTTTATGTTGAAAATACTAAACGACCCTCAACTCGTGGTGACACTTCGCTTGAAGTTGATTATGATAACTTCACCACAATAATGTTTAAGAATCTCACCACTACAGAAAGGTACGATTCAACATTGCCTGTGATAGTTGACGATACCACGCCCCCAAGAAAAACTACAATGGGCGAAGGATTAGATATAGTCACTACATCATCTATGAAGCCATCAATAGGCGGTGAGACACGATCCACGGGCATTGAAGACATTGAAACACCAACAACAGCAACATTCTTTCCTGTTACAACAGAAGATAGCTTATCAACAACAACTTTGATAACTACGACTGTTGTTGATGATGTTATGGGAAAAGTTTGTGTCAACAATACTAATTGTGGAGTTAAGGAACTTTGTGTAGCAGGTCGTTGTCGTGTTATTTGTGATTCGCAAACTGATGAAGATAATATTGATTGTGTTACAGGTATAACATTAATATTTATTAACCTTTTTTTTCATTTTATAATTCACACTTAATATTTGGCATAATTTGCATTGGTTGTACATATTTTGATTTTTTTGTATTCTTCTATTTAATTAATTTTTGAAAGTAGTGCAGTAATAATCTGTAAATTGTGTAGATATATACAATGAGCAGGAATGCACATCATATTTCACTCGCTATAATCTCGATCGAGAATATTAATCGGAATATTTAAAAATAAATAACATGGGGGAATAATATTGAATTAGTTGGTTGAGGGGAAGAAACTTAAAATATTCAGCAGTAATTTTCCAACACGTCCCTTCACAACATATCTATTGACCATTTTTCTTTGCAAAAATGGAGAAAACTGGATCTTGTCAATGGTTTTCAATTATAACAGCCATTACTCAAAACCCAACTTCTGATGTCGGGAGGTATCTCCCGGGTTATCTGCAATTGACGCTTACAGGGGTTTCCCTGATAATCTCTATAAGCTTCAAAAATCTTTGACCTTTGACCTTGTTAGAAGGATCAATTCTAGTCAGCTTGAACTGTAAAACAGAACAATTGTCACTGCATTACAATTATATAATATTAAATATTTGAGGCAGAGCTGCAGAATTTCAATTTAAAATTCTTCATTTTATCATATACAATCCCAAAACTCATCCATGCTAATCTCAATTTTATTTCCTCATAACCTAAACCACAATAGATATTATTTATGTTAATTCCTTAACAATTTTGTACAAATACTACTTCCAAATTAATTTTTGATTTTTAATTGTGTAAATAGTACACGTTTAACTTCTTCATCAAATCATATACATATAAATGTTTAACCAACAAATGTTCACTAATAATAATACTTCTAACCCCCTAATCGCCGCATACAGAATCACCTGGAAGTGCAAAAAAACCCGAACCGTGTCAGTCGAATAACGATTGCATTGATACTGAGGCATGTTATATGGGTTTGTGTCAAAATCCGTGTGAGTTTGCTGAAGTTTGTGCACCAACTGCAAAGTGTGTTGCAAAAATGCATCGACCCATATGTTCGTGTCCAAAGGAACATGAAGGCAATCCAACAATCAAATGTACTCCAATGGGAACAAGTAAGAAACTAACCGTTTTTAACCTTTTACTACTCTTTAACTCTCTAAAAACCAACAACAACAACAACTCACCCTTAATCAAACCCAACAATCAGCAACAACCTCTCAATGATCACAGGTTGTACATATAGGAGAGTAATGTACAATACACAAAGTGTTGTTGCTTCTTCTTCAGTTTTTGAACCTTAGTTCTTTTGTTGTCTCTTAAGCACTTTTTAAAAAAAAAACTTATTGTCTCATACACGAAACAAAATTGTTCTCTACTTTTCTTTACCGCACCATCACCACCAAATATGTACCCTAACAGTTGAATGCACTCGTAATGAAGATTGTGGCATAACAGAGGCTTGTATCGGTGAGAAATGCCAACATCCTTGTGATGTGCATAATCCTTGTGCCTTTAATGCGATCTGTATAAACACAAATCATGGCTCCGACTGCAGTTGTGAAGATGGCTACCATGGTAACGGTTTCGTTGGATGCCAACCAACAGGTTTGTAAAATTTTGGGATATAACGAGAACATCACTTGATTTGTGTATCTGCTTTTATTTTTTCTCACTTCACCTGTACATATCAATCACGACTATCCTCACTTCTCATAAAACTCTAGCTCAAGACCGTGAATCGATTTGTCAATACAATGAAGATTGCCCACCGGATAAGTTATGCGATCGATTGAATCGACGATGTGTCAATCCATGCATGGAGGACTCTTGTGGAGTCAACGCAGAATGTATTCCAGCAAATCATGGAATCGAGTGTCACTGTTTCAGTGGATTCGTTGGAAATGCATATGTTGAGTGCCAACGAGTTCAAGGATGCCGATCGGATTCCGAGTGTGATTCGAATGAAGCCTGTGTTAATGGAAAATGTTCATCACCATGCAGATGCGGTACGAATTCTCTCTGTGATGTGGTCAATCATCAAGGTATATGTAAGTGCCCACCAGGATACGGTGGCAGTCCAGAAATAAGCTGTAATCCTCCAACAAATCCATGTGATCCAAATCCTTGTGGTGTGAATGCTCTATGCGAGCTTGATCGAGGTAATCCGATCTGCTATTGTCCCAAGGGTTTGACCGGAAATCCTTTCAAGAATTGCAGTAAGTATTAACGGCGATTTCTCTATAGACCCAAATATTTATTTAGGTAATTTGATTTCAGTTCCTGAGGGAGATGAATGTTTACCAAATCCATGCGGACCGAACAGTGGATGTCGTGTTGTATCAAACTCGCCAATTTGCTTCTGCTTACCTGAATATGAAGGTCAACCACCACTTGTGCAATGTGAGCTGCCCAGCAATCCATGTGATCCATCGCCTTGTGGACCGAACACCCAGTGCACGATTCTCAGTAATGGATTCTCTAAGTGCACATGTTTACCGAACTATGTTGAAAGTCCAAATACCATCCGTGGATGTGTGGCACCAATCAACCCCTGCGATCCAAATCCATGTGGACAAGGTGCAGTCTGTGACTCAGGACGAGATCCAGTTTGCTTCTGTCCAGACAACAAAGTTGGCAATCCATTCAAATTGTGTCAAGAACCAACAGTGGCTATCGAATTATGCCGCCCTGGTCCTTGTGGAAAGAATGCAGATTGTTATATCGTTGGTAACAGGGAACAATGCTACTGTAGTCCAGGATTTATTGGTGATCCTTACGGCGGATGTCGCGAACCACCACGAAGTGCTTGCGAGCCAAATCCATGTGGACAAAACGCTATCTGTTCGACACAGGGGCCAAATGATCGAGTTTGTAGTTGTCCTCAAGGGCTAATCGGCGATCCAACAAGTCCTGAAGGATGCCAGCGGTATGAGTGTCAAGTTGATAGTGACTGTGCCAACGATAAGGCTTGCATGGGCTTCAAATGTTACGATCCATGTCCTGGAGCTTGTGGTGTACAAGCAAATTGTCGTGTAGAAGAACATCATCCTGTATGTACATGCAATTCAGGCTTTACTGGAAATCCAGGAATACGTTGCTTCACCATGGATACACCAAAGACTCCTAGTAAGAATCCATGTCAGCCAAGCCCATGTGGACTCAACACCGAATGCAAGGTAATGAATAACCGTGCCGTGTGCTCGTGTCTGCCAGAATATCTCGGAGATCCTCAGAGTGGTTGTCGACCAGAATGTGTTATCAATTCAGATTGTGGACCAACAAATGCTTGCATCAACAGAAAGTGCGTAGACCCATGTTCAGCAAATGTGTGCGGTATTAACGCTTTGTGTAAGGTCATTCAGCACACACCAACTTGCGCATGTATCGACGGCTATGTGGGAGACTCATTCTTGCAATGTATCCCAGTTTTCAGGAATGTGACTCGCGATCCATGCTACCCTTCATCGTGTGGACCAGGAAGCGTCTGTTCGGTCTATGGAGATGGAGTCGCAATATGCGATCCGTGCTTTGGACCAGACGCTATTTATAACCCACGTTGTCGCCCAGAATGTTTATCGAACTCTGATTGTCCATTTGATAGGGCATGTATGAATCAAAAGTGCTTAGATCCATGTCCAGGATCTTGTGGCCGCAACGCAGATTGCTACGTATACGAACATAGGCCAGTTTGTTCGTGCCCACAGGGTCTTTTTGGAAATCCCTATGAGCACTGTGTGCCCCCATCACCAGTTCATCCTACAAAGGAAGAAACCTGCAATACCGTCAGATGTGGCGCAAATGCTGATTGTAAGCGTGGCAAAGGAGGTTTAACATGTGTCTGCAAAAAGGGATACTTTGGGGATGCTCTTGTTGGATGTCGCCCTGAGTGTGTTCTTAATTCTGACTGCAGCATTGATAAATCTTGTGTCAACACTCGTTGTGTGGACTCTTGCATTGGAGTTTGTGGACTTCATGCAAACTGTCACGTTGTTAATCATGCGCCAGTGTGTATTTGTGAAGAAGGTTACGCCGGTGATGCCTTTACAGCCTGCCATCCATTTTACCTGCCACCAGTTGATAGAACTCCAGGCAATCCATGTGAACCATCTCCCTGTGGACCGAACAGCCGTTGCTTTAGCACACCAGAAGGCTATGCAGCTTGTTCTTGTCTACCAGGATACAAGGGTGCACCACCCGTTTGCCAAGCTGAATGCGTTGTTAGCTCGGAATGTGCTCTCAACAAGGCTTGTATCAATCAAAAATGTACTGATCCATGTCCAGGAACGTGTGGAATCGGAGCTCGCTGTGAAGTTCTCAATCATAACCCAGTTTGTGGCTGTGAACCAGGCTTTGAAGGCGATCCATTTGTTTCATGCTCACGAATTCCAACCCCAACTGATCTAGGCCCAACAAAACGTCCCACAAATCCATGTTTACCATCGCCATGTGGACCGAACTCCATTTGTCAGGTGAAACAAGGACGTCCGGTTTGCTCATGTGTAGCTAACTATATTGGAAGTCCACCATACTGCCGACCAGAATGTTCACTTAACAGCGAATGTCCTTTGGACAAGGCTTGTATTCAGGAAAAATGTCAAAATCCATGCGAAAATACGTGTGGCCTCAATGCCCGCTGTACAGTAATCTCACATTCGGCTCACTGTAGTTGTGACGAAGGCTATGAGGGTGACGCTTTTGTTGGGTGTTCACGAACACCAGACAGTAAGACTATAATCAATTTCTTTTCTTTTTTGTTTGCTTATTTTATTTTCCTCTCAGAACCACAAGACCGAGTTGATCCGTGCTACCCAAGCCCTTGTGGCGAAAATGCAGTTTGCTCAGAACGTAACGGAGCTCATCGTTGTACCTGTATCGATCCATACATTGGAGATCCCTATACAACAGGATGTCGTCCGGAATGTGTTTACAACTCGGAATGCTCGTCAGCTTTGGCTTGCATAAAACAACACTGTCGCGATCCTTGTGTGGGCAACTGCGGAACCAATGCCGAATGTTCAGTGGCAAACCACGTACCAACATGTAGCTGCCAACGAGGTTATGAAGGAGACCCATTCACCGGTTGCAAACGTGAACCACCTCGTAAGTAGTTTAATACAAAGAGTAATTCAGCCCTATGGTAACGACATTTTTACTTTTTCTATACAGACACTGGCCCCAAGAGTCCATGTGAACCATCACCATGCGGTCCGAATAGTTTATGCCGTGTCATCGATGGTCGTCCAACGTGCTCATGTCAAGTGGGTTACTTCGGATCACCACCATCATGCCGACCAGAATGTGTTGTTAGTGCCGAATGTAATCAAAACCTGGCTTGCATCAATCAGAAATGTGTCGACCCATGCGCTGGAACTTGTGGATTCAATGCTAAGTGTCAAGTTGTTAATCACAATCCGATTTGTTCTTGTCCATCAGACTATATTGGAGATCCATTTGAGCAATGTGTTCCAAAACGTAAGCTACTACGTAAAATCTTTCGTGACTAACGCTTACTTTAACATTAAACTATCCTTACAGCCTTGGAACCAACACCAAATATCAATCCATGCATTCCAAGCCCATGTGGTCCGAACGCTGAATGCCGTGAAATGGAGAGTCGTGCGGTGTGCACATGTTCAACTGGCATGTTTGGTGCGCCACCAAATTGCCGTCCAGAGTGTGTCATCCATCAAGACTGCCCATCAAACCGAGCTTGCATCCGTCAACGATGTGAAGATCCATGTATCGGAGCTTGCGGCTTCAATGCCGTGTGCAACTCTCAAAATCACAAACCCATCTGCTCCTGTATTGAGGGTCACGAAGGTGATCCTTATGCTGGTTGCAACATGCGTACAGGTAAATCTAGACATTTAAGATTTTCAGCTCTTCAAAAGAAAAATTTTACCATCCCTCATTTCTATACGCACTTCACCTCCTTCACTATGCATGATGATTTCATTTTGGCTATATTATTTATATGTAAATATCATTTTTTCCTTTTTTCTTTTATCCTCTATTCGTCCTTCACAAAACAAAAAACATAAGTGGTGCCAGATTTTGTAGATCCGTGTCATCCATCTCCATGCGGATCAAACGCTATTTGTAGAGAACGAAATGGTGCTGGTTCATGTACTTGCATGCAAAATTACTTCGGTGATCCATATTTGAACTGCCGTCCGGAATGTGTCCAAAATTCTGATTGTCCTCGCACCAAGTCCTGTGTAAATATGAAATGTGTGGATCCGTGTGTAGATCTGTGTGGTATTAACTCAGAATGTCGAGTGAACAACCATCTGCCGGTGTGCAGTTGTGCACCAGGTTATACGGGAAATCCTTTAAGAATTTGCCATTTGATCCCTGAAAGTAAGACTCTAACACCCGAATACAAAAATATTAGAATCCCTTCTATAGAAGAATTTGAATTTTTAGTTAAAGCCATTGAACCAGAAAGAAATCCTTGTAGGCCTTCGCCCTGTGGGCTGTATAGCACATGTCGGGTTAATGCAAATAGGCCTGTCTGTTCTTGTCTTCCCGATTACATTGGCGGCCCGCCAAATTGCCGACCTGAGTGTGTTATCAGCTCAGAGTGTGCGTCGGACAAGGCATGCATCAATCAGCGCTGTAGAGACCCATGTCCTGGAACTTGTGGCAATAATGCTAGATGTAGGGTTACGAATCATTCACCGATATGTACTTGTGCTAGGGGTTACACAGGTGATCCGTTCACACTGTGTGTTGCCGAAAGAAGTAAGAACACCTTAGAAAAGTTCCCGCGAGAGCTTTACTCATTTTCCGTATTTTAGTTCCACCGATAGCAATAGAGCCAAAGAAGCCAACGAATCCTTGTGTTCCATCACCATGCGGTTCGAATTCTCAATGTAGAGTGGCAAGCACTGGAGCTGTGTGCTCATGTGTAGCTAATTACATTGGTAGACCTCCGAACTGCCGACCAGAATGTACCATCAATTCAGAATGTCCCTCACACTTAGCTTGTATGAACACCCGTTGCGCTGATCCATGCGTCGGTTCTTGTGGATCGAACGCTGTATGTTATGTTCGATCACATGCACCGATCTGCATGTGCAATCAAGGCTACACGGGTGACCCGTTTTCCGGATGCTTCCGCGAAGTTCCACGTAAGACTCAAACAAAAATTCTTGCAAATCCGATAGGTTTCTAAATACACTGGTGAAATTTTCAGGACTACCTGAACCAGTCATGCCCTGCAATCCGTCTCCATGTGGCATGAATGCCGTCTGTCAAGAGCGAAATCGAGCTGCATCTTGTAAGTGCATTCCCGAATACTTTGGCGACCCGTATGTCGAATGTAGGCCAGAGTGTGTCATCAATACGGACTGTGTTAAGTCCAAGGCATGCGTCAACAACAAATGCATTGATCCATGTCCTGGAATGTGTGGATATAACGCTGAATGTGGTGTAGTCAATCATTCACCACACTGTGACTGCCTGCCGGGATACACTGGAAATCCAATTAGCGGATGTCATCTGATACCACAAGACCCTAGTAAGATTAAACTAATCCCCCTTACAAAGCTCAAAAACAAAAATACTCACGATCCACACACACAACCCACAGTCATTCCAATTGCCCAGACGAACCCTTGTCAACCCAGCCCATGTGGACTGAATAGCAACTGCCGTGCTGTTAATGGTCATGCGGTGTGCTCGTGCATAGCGTCTTATATTGGCGCTCCACCAAACTGTAGGCCAGAATGTATGTCCAGTTCCGAATGTGCTCAGGATCGGTCTTGCATCAATCAACGTTGCAAAGATCCATGCCCGGGTACATGCGGACTGAACGCCAATTGTAGAACTGTCAATCATAATCCGATATGCACGTGCATGCCTGGATTCACCGGTGATCCGTTCCTGCGCTGTATATACGAAGAAAAGAGTAAGCTACGACGAAACCCCTAAGGACACGCTTTGCATGCTCATAAATTGCTTTTTTTGTTTTTTTTTTTCTCTTTCTCTCTTTCTTGCATGTTTTTCGGTTGTATTATGTAGAAATCATTACCTATCCTATGGATGTGAATCCCTGTGTGCCAAGCCCGTGCGGGCCAAATGCACAATGCCGGGTGGTCGGTGACAATGAGCATGCTATATGCTCATGCTTGCCGAATTATATTGGACGTGCCCCCAACTGTCGACCCGAGTGTTCATCGAATTCCGAATGTCCTGGCAATCGGGCTTGCATCAATCAAAGATGTCAAGATCCTTGTGTTGGGACATGCGGTTCGTTTACCACTTGCACTGTAAATAAACATAGACCAGTCTGCCGGTGTATCGATCATTATTCAGGTGATCCATTCTCTGGGTGTAGTCCAATAAGTATGGCTTCAAAGTTCTGCGATAATTCGACGTATCTTTCAACACTGTCCCTTGTTTTTTTTCTATGTCTGTTAGTTGAGATTCCACCGGAAAGAGCCGAACCATGCAATCCATCACCATGTGGAGCAAACGCCATCTGTAAGGAACGTAACGGAGCTGGTTCATGTACTTGCTTACCAGATTACACTGGTGATCCGTACAGCGAGTGTCGACCAGAATGTGTATTGAATTCTGACTGTGCCAAGAATCGAGCATGTGTTAACAACAAATGTCGCGACCCATGCCCTGGAGTTTGTGGAGTTGCAGCTGAATGCCATGTCATCAATCATGCTCCAAGTTGCAGCTGTCCTGCTGGTTTAACAGGAAACCCTTCGGAATATTGCCGGGAGATTCAGATTCGTATGTTTACAACTACACGCCGAAAATCAGCCGTTCTTATCTTTTTCTATCAAATTTGTAGAGCGAACTCCGAGCGAACAACCCTGTCGACCATCACCATGCGGCCCATACAGCAACTGCCGCGAAGTAAACGGACATGCGGTTTGCTCATGCCTTCAAAATCATATTGGTTCGCCGCCAGCTTGTCGGCCAGAGTGTTCCGTTAGTTCTGAGTGCTCTCAAGACAAGGCGTGCTTGAATTTGCGCTGTGTTGACCCATGTCCGGGAACTTGCGGCCAACAGGCTCTTTGCAAGGTCACCAATCACAATCCGATTTGCTCTTGCCCGTCAAGTTTCACTGGTGATCCATTTATACGGTGCATCAAAGAAGAATGTAAGCTCGCTTGCAATCTTTTGTCGCTTAGGTCCACCTCGTTTCATACGATTCTCTTTTTTAGATGACCGAACACCGATAGATCGTCAAGAAAATCCTTGTGTACCCAGCCCTTGTGGGCCAAATTCACAATGTCGGGAAGTTCGAGGTACCCCGGTCTGTTCATGTCTTCCTAACTTCATTGGTCGTGCACCGAATTGTCGCCCTGAGTGTACCATAAACTCTGAATGCGCAGCCAATCTTGCTTGTGTCAATACACGCTGCAAGGATCCTTGTCCTGGATCATGTGGCTTCAATGCCTACTGCAACGTTGTCAACCACTCGCCAGTTTGTTCATGCCAGTCTGGTTTCAGTGGAGATCCATTCTCCGGATGTAATCCTACACGTAAGACTAACAATTTTGACCAAGTCTTTAGTTCTACAAAAAAAAAACAATTTCCTTTCGACAGCCATTGAAATTCCCAACGAAAACATCAGCCCTTGTAATCCATCGCCATGCGGACCAAACGCACAGTGTAAAGAACGAAACGGAGCTGGTTCTTGCACTTGTCTTGATGAATACTTCGGCGATCCGTATAGTGGATGTCGTCCAGAATGCGTCGCAAATAGTGACTGTCCAAAGGAAAAGTCCTGCAATAACAACAAATGTATCGATCCTTGTCCTGGAGTTTGTGGACGCAATGCCGAGT
The DNA here is from genome assembly GCA_963921185.1 of Dasysyrphus tricinctus. Classification (NCBI taxonomy): domain Eukaryota; kingdom Metazoa; phylum Arthropoda; class Insecta; order Diptera; family Syrphidae; genus Dasysyrphus; species Dasysyrphus tricinctus. The sequence continues at coordinate 249,636,429 of OY992531.1, read as the reverse complement.
GTAATGTTCTAAATCATGCTCCTAACTGCGCTTGTCTTCCAGGATTTACTGGAAACGCACTAAGTGCATGTCATGAGATTCAACAAACTCCACCAGAACCAAGTATGTCACTGACTAAACAGAAAACAAAAATTTTACTAACCTCCCTGAAATGAATTGTGTTTGTCTGACGCTTCTTTATCTCTTATTCTTCTTGAACCTATCAGAACAACCAGAAAATCCATGTATTCCATCACCATGTGGACCTTACAGTCAATGTCGCGAAATCAACGGTCATGCTGTTTGTTCTTGTCTGAATAACTTTATTGGATCACCACCTAACTGTAGACCAGAGTGTGTGGTCAGTTCTGAGTGTCCACAGGACCGGTCATGTGAGAATCAAAAATGTATTGATCCATGTCCGGGCACATGTGGCCCTGATGCACGCTGCCAGGTTGTCAATCATTATGCTGCCTGCTCCTGCCCTCCGGGCTACACCGGAGATCCCTTCAATAGATGTGAAAAAATTATTTGTAAGCATGTTGTATTTATGATGTTGTTCTTCTTCTGGGGAAGGGGGTTTGTTGGAGTGAAACGCTCACCTCTGTTACGGAAACCACCATAGGAAGAAAAAGGTTACAAGCTAAAAAAAAGACTTGTTAGTGTACTCGCCCAAAATGCCAATTTTAGTCCAGTCTTTCGCGTACTAAATAACTGGAATGGAACGGAATGACATTGGTTCTAAACGGGAAAATCTATGAAAAGCAGTTATGTACCTTAACCTGTTTTCGTATCCCATTTCCACTAAAGCTGTGTATTTGGAAGAACACAGAATTGATCCGTATTGGTATAAGATTTAAACGACGGAATCCGTAATAGGGGTGATTTTTAAATTTAGTAAATATTATTATTATTTTTGTAGCATGTTCTTAGTTATAAGCACTCAATTACACCCACTCCGACAAGCCCCCTTCCTCAGGTTATAGTTTTTATTTTTTGTATTTCTATTTGCATGTATTTATATTTTTTGTTTGTTTTATTTTGTTTTTATTTTTATGAATGTTATATCTATATCTACTACCACTATCAACCTACACACCTTGCCTGCTCTACCACTACTTTCACAATATTGTAGTCAAACCTGATATCCCAACTGGTAATCCTTGTGTGCCGTCTCCATGTGGTCCCAACTCGAAATGTATCGAAGTTGGTGGCTCACCTGCATGTTCCTGTCTATCCAATCACATTGGACGTCCGCCAAATTGTCGACCCGAATGCATTAGTAGTTCGGAATGTCCAGCCAATTTGGCGTGCATCAATCAAAAATGTAGTGATCCATGTGCGGGAGCTTGTGGTATACACACTATTTGTAATGTCATTAAGCATAATGCTCAATGTCAATGTGAAAGTGGGTATACCGGTGATCCATTCTCAGGATGTTCCTTCATTGAAAGAAGTAATTTATGTCCAAAAAATTCCCTCTTTTCTCCAATGACTAATACCTTATATTGTATCGTCTTTTCCCAGTTCAACCAACAGACGAGCCGAGGAATCCATGTAATCCATCGCCTTGTGGGGCTAATGCCGTTTGTCGGGAACGAAACGGAGTTGGATCATGCACATGTCTGCCAGAATACTTTGGTGATCCATATAGCGGATGTAGACCGGAATGTGTTCAAAATTCAGATTGCGATCGTACAAAGGCTTGCATCAACAACAAATGCCAAGATCCATGTCCAGGAGTTTGTGGCTTGAATGCCGAATGTAGGGTCTTGAATCATGCTCCAAGTTGTTTGTGCATTGAAGGTTTTACCGGAGATGCTCACAGCGCTTGTAGTGTTATTGAAACGGTGACAGAAGCTCCAACGAACCCTTGTCAGCCATCACCGTGTGGATCTTATAGCCAATGTCATGAAATAAATGGACACGCTGTTTGCTCATGCAATGAAGGTTATATCGGAGCTCCACCAAACTGCAAGCCAGAGTGTGTTGTCAGTTCGGAATGTCCACAGAATCGTGCTTGCATCAATACAAAATGTAGTGATCCATGTCCGGGAACATGTGGATCGAGCGCACGTTGTCAAGTTGTAAACCATAACCCGATTTGTACATGTCCACCAGGACTAACCGGAGATCCATTCGTGTCATGCATCGAACACGAAATAATTCGTGATAGACAAAATCCATGTGTGCCATCACCATGCGGACCAAACTCACTGTGTCGCGAAATTGGGGATCAGGCCGCGTGCTCATGTCAAGCGAACTATGTAGGTCGCCCACCAAATTGTCGTCCAGAATGTACCAATAATGATGAATGCCAAAACAATTTAGCCTGTCAAAATGAACGTTGCCTTGATCCTTGTCCTGGATCGTGCGGAAGCAATGCTATTTGTAAGGTTGTTCAACATAATCCAGTTTGCACTTGTTCAGATGGGTTTGAAGGAGATGCTCTTGTGGGATGCAGTCAGATTATCCGAAAGATTACGACCGAGCCACCAAGTTCTCCATGTGATCCATCACCATGTGGTCCTAATGCTGAATGCCGTGAACGAAATGGAGCCGGAGCTTGCTACTGCCACGAAGGATTCGAAGGCAATGCTTATGATACCGACCGTGGATGTCGCAGAGAATGTGAAGTCAACGAAGATTGCCAGCTCATGCAAGCTTGTGTGCGTTTCAAATGCGTTGATCCTTGTGATAATATCTGTGGTGACGGCGCTATTTGTGGGGTCGAAAACCACGTTCCGACTTGTACATGTCCACCTGGACTAACTGGAGATCCATTCTTCCAGTGCAAGGAAATAACAGTGATTGATAAGAAACAAAACCCATGTGTTCCATCACCGTGTGGACCAAACAGTATCTGTCGGAACATCAACGAACAAGCAGTTTGCTCTTGCCAGAGCGGGTTTATTAATCAGCCACCAAATTGCAAGCCAGAGTGTGTTGTCAGTTCAGAATGCTCCCCGGAACGAGCTTGTGTCAACAACAAATGCGTTGATCCATGCCCACATACATGCGGTATTGGAGCTTTGTGCGTTACCAAGAACCATAGCCCGATTTGTACTTGCCCGCGAGGTCAGACTGGAGATCCATTCGTTCAATGCATTAAAATTCGTAAGTTTTTCTTCTTCCCTTTGCAAATTAGTAACGATTTCTAATTAATTTCAATTTACAGCAATTATCATTGAATCTGAGCCAACAGAGCGTCCACCATCTTGTGTTCCATCACCATGTGGACCCAACTCTAAATGCCAAGTCGTTGGCGGAAGCCCAGCTTGCTCATGCCTGCCAGATTTCATTGGAAGTCCACCAAGTTGCCGACCTGAATGTGTTCTTAACTCCGAGTGCGGACCAACGGAAGCATGTATCAATCAGAAGTGCCGTGATCCATGTCCAGGATCATGTGGATTCGAAGCCAGATGTCATGTCCTCAACCACGTGCCAATTTGTAATTGCATTGATGGTTATACTGGAGATCCATTTGTACGTTGCAACATCTTACCACCATCAACTATGAAACCCCTCCTTGCTGATCCATGTAATCCATCACCATGTGGTCCAAATGCTGATTGCTTCAATGGAGAATGCCGTTGTCAAGATAATTATCAAGGAAACCCCTATGATGGATGTCGCCCAGAATGTACTCTAAGCGCTGACTGTTCCAGAGATAAGGCTTGTTTGCGCAACAAATGCGTTGATCCCTGCCCAGGAACTTGTGGTGTAAATGCCCGCTGTGAGGTAATAGCACATATACCAGTTTGCTCATGTGTTGATGGCTACGAAGGAGACCCGTTCACAAGCTGTCGACAGAAGCCAACAGTGGAAACCCCCCGAACACTTCCTTGCTCACCATCTCCATGTGGAGCAAACAGCCAATGCCGAGACATCAACGATCATGCTGTTTGTTCATGTATAGATGGTTATATTGGAGCACCACCGCAATGTCGACCAGAATGCGTAATCAATAGTGAGTGTTCAGCGACTCAAGCTTGTGTCAACAAAAAATGTGTTGATCCATGCAGCGGTTCATGTGGCATTGATGCACGTTGTGAGGTCATTAATCACAGTCCAATTTGTGGATGTCCACCGGGAAAGACGGGAGATCCTTTCAGACGTTGTGCAGATATACCAGTTACACCTATCGAAAAAGATATTGATACACCACGCGATCCTTGTGCTCCATCGCCATGTGGGCCGAATGCAGTTTGCCGACCTGGAACAAATGGACCATCGTGTCAATGTCTACCTGAATTCTTCGGATCCCCACCTAACTGCCGACCAGAGTGTATCATTAATCCGGACTGCTCATCAACACAGGCTTGCATCAACAACAAATGCCGCGATCCATGCCCAGGCTCTTGTGGAACGAATGCCGAATGTCGCGTCATAAGTCATACAGTTTCATGTTCGTGTCCAATGGGCTTCGGAGGCAATGCATTTGTTCAGTGCATCCAGCAGGATATTGAAGAAATCAAACCTTGTGAACCATCACCATGTGGTGCTAATGCTGAATGTATCGAACGCAACGGAGCTGCTTCGTGTAAATGCATCGATGAATACCAAGGAGATCCATACGAAGGTTGCCGACCAGAATGTGTCCTCAGTTCAGACTGTCCAACCGACAAGGCTTGCATCCGCAACAAATGTAAAGATCCATGCCCAGGTGTTTGTGGACAAAATGCTGAGTGTTATGCGGTTAATCATTTGCCAAACTGTGTTTGCATTGCTGGCTATTCAGGCGATCCATTTGCATCATGTCAACGAGAAGTCGCACCAACAGTTCCAACCATCTCAAATCCTTGCAATCCATCACCATGTGGTCAAAATGGCAAGTGCCGTGAGGCAAATGGAGTGGCAGTGTGTTCATGCCAGGATGGTTACATAGGCACACCACCAAATTGTAAACCGGAATGTACCGTCAATGCAGAATGTCCACAAAACAAAGCATGCCATAAATTCAAATGTGCCAATCCATGTGCTGGAACATGTGGTATCGAGGCCAAGTGCGAAGTTATCAACCACAATCCGATTTGCAGCTGTCCACTTGATATGACTGGAGATCCATTCACAAGATGTCATCCAACACCAATTCACAAGGCTGACACTGAACCACCCCGACCAGTGAATCCATGTGTACCTAATCCTTGTGGTCTGTACTCTGAATGCCGATCCAACGGAGAAACACCATCATGCTCATGTCTACCAGCTTACATTGGTTCACCGCCAAATTGTCGACCGGAGTGTATTGTCAATACAGATTGCGGTCCTGATATGGCCTGCATAGCTGAAAAGTGCCGTAATCCATGTGAAGGTTCCTGTGGAATCAACTCAGAATGCCGCATTCAAAATCACATCCCTATTTGTACGTGTAGACCACGATTCACCGGTGATCCATTCAGCCAATGTGTGGAGATCATTGAAGAGGAAGTACCAACCAGATCAACAGATCCATGTGATTTGCAACCTTGTGGAGCAAATGCTGACTGTGATGCTGGAGTTTGCACATGCCATCCTGACTATTTCGGGGATCCATATGTTGGCTGCCGTCCTGAGTGTACTCTCAGCACAGATTGCTCCCCAAATAAGGCTTGTATCAATAGACACTGCATAGATCCATGCCCCGGTACCTGTGGTGAACAGGCTCAATGCGATGTTTCCAATCATATACCAATATGTAGCTGCCCTAAGGGTTATACCGGTGATCCATTCATTCGCTGTCGCCCCGAAGTTAAGGATAAAGGACCTAGTGACCCATGCAATCCATCACCATGCGGCCCTAACAGCGTTTGTCATTCATCCGTATCTGGAGCCGTTTGTGCTTGTCAAGCTGGAATGCTTGGCTCTCCACCAGCATGCAAACCAGAATGTCTCACAAGCTCTGAGTGCTCATTACAAACAGCCTGCTTGAATAAGAAGTGTGTCGATCCATGTCCCGGAGCATGTGGACAATATGCCAAGTGTCAAGTTATCAACCACAATCCAGTCTGCAGCTGTAACGCTGGTTTCACTGGAGATCCCTTCACACGATGCTTCGAACAACCTATTGAAAAACCACCAATAGATCCATGCCAACCAACACCATGCGGACCAAACTCAGACTGCAAAGTTATAAATGATAGCCCAGCTTGTTCATGCTTGGAAACATTCATTGGCACACCACCAAATTGCCGACCAGAATGTACCATCAATCCAGAGTGTCCATCAACAAAAGCCTGTATTCGACAAAAATGTGACGATCCATGTCCAGGATCTTGTGGATACAATGCTCGATGCTCTGTAGCCAACCATATGCCAATATGTTCGTGTGAAAATGGCTTCACCGGAGATCCATTCACTGGCTGTCAACCAATTCAAGGTAGGATTGCACAATATTTCAATTTTGTTAGGCAAGGCATAAGCTTAAATTATTTAGTTTTTGATAATAATTTAATCTGGCAAATGGGCTTTATAATCGAATTTTATAGCAATTTTTTAACTGAAAAGCTTCTCGCCTTGATACTGGCTCCAGGTTGAAGGGTTACATTTTTGTCATTCAAAAAATTTAAATTCAAATGTTACTTGCGATACTGCATGTGACAAAATAACCCGAGGTAACCTGGCTTAGGTATGCAACTTTGATACAATTTAGAACAAAGCAATTTTATTACTATATTTTATGCAAAAGTGCACTTTGCAATTTTGCATCAAAATTAAAATGCAAAACTGTCAAAATTTTTGACATTTCACCTTACACTTTATACCGAAAAAAATATCATGCCACTTAAAATTTAATGGCAACACATTGCAATTTCTGTGTAACTGCCACTTTATCACTGTGTGTCTCACCAAGGTTCTCTTTTCTTCTACAGAACCGAAGAACTCTTAATACAAAAGAGATTTTTTCTAAATATAATTCACATTCACTTTCACCTAATTTATATATGAAGTCTGCACTTAAATCTCACCGATTCTCCGTTCAAGTGTTGAATCAATATTCAGTAATCAAAGATCTTATAGTTACTCGAGAGTTCAGAAATATGCCAACTTGTTCTTAAATATTCGAACGTGTCGCGAGGAATATAATCGTTGATATCAAAAATATGCCTACATCAGCATTCATGCAATCGAGAGAATCCTTTCTTGAGGAACCACGAAAGATTTAACAGCTTTCAATTTGTCTGTACCTTTGATTTTCTTCGATGTCAAAGAGACCTTATTCACGTCTTCTTCTTCCATTTTATCACAATTATTGAAATTTGTACATGTCAAAGTCTTGTCCTTTTGAAATGCATCCGAAAATTTCATTTTAAGCCCGCTTTCCAAACTCTCTCTTTTAAAATTTTCAAGCTCTCTTCTTCTCCAAAGACTGTACACGAGAGACATTTCTCTTTCTAAGCTTTTAAGTAATTTTTTCTTTTTGTCCCTATACGAGCCATTGCTCCCTTGAAGCTAGTCAAAGCTTTGAAAAATGTAAAGTTCAAGGTGACATACATACCTACATACAAAAATTGTTTCATCAAAAGCTTGTTCTAGTTTGTTAGAAACTTACTTTTTTAATATTTCCAGTAAAAATCAGCTTATGAAATGTTCCACACAAAGCATCGTTTAAAGGTTATTTTCCAATTTATTTTTTAACAACAAAAAAACCAAAATCAGTATGCTAGTTCCATGTTGGCACAATTCTGTACGAACTGTCTGAATTCGCTGTCACTTGGAAGTGTTGGACATTTCAAAAGTTGTTAGTTACTGTTGTTTAATAATAACCATAATAAACTAAATAAATTAAAACAAACATTTTGCGCAATAACATGCTCATGCTAAGTTATAATGGAACAATCGTCGTAAGATCTGCCTGCTATAGCTAAAAAGTATAATGCTAAAATAAAAATAACTGCCTTTTTAAACTGCCTTTTAAAACTGCCCCTAACCCTAGTTAATGCCTTTTAAGTCTGAAACCTTTAAAACCAAATCTTAATACCCGCCATTAGTCTGCCGTAACTCGATAAATAAACGTTAAGGACCCCTGCCTGTAGTTAACTCATTAAGTAGATTTATTAAAAATCTGCGTAGGTAATACTGCTTTATATTAGATTATTAAAAACCAAACATATTTTTGAAATCATCTTTGAGTCATAATAATTTTTTTGACTGCTAGTGGTGTGTAGTCGTTATAATAATCATATTACACCACACAAACAATACACACGCATAAACCTTCTCGAAAACTCTCGCAAGAGTTGGGAAGGTCTCACAAAAAAAAACACTGCCTCTCTAACCTTAAAAACACACACTGACCCGTAATTCTAATCACGCCGTTGAATCTGAAAAATAATAGGGGTTAACCCAACATCATGCGATGTTATAACCTTTCCCCAAACAAATATAAACCTAATATAACTTTTGAGTCTGAGTCTGCTTAGAGTTTAAAAAACACACAAAATTTTTGAACCACAAACACTGCCTTAATATTTAAACTGCACTTAATCTTAAACATTTACTAAATATTAATCAACAGCAAATAATATAATGAACACACAAAAATGCAAAAAGCACTTATGCCTCATAACCACAACAACAATTAAAAATATTGGTGAAAACGCAACAACAACAACAACAACCACAATAAACACCTACCTAATCAACAAAATTCGGAAACGTAAAAATAGTTGGCTTCTTTAGTTAACAGGTGTGTGCCGAACTAATCTCTTGAAAACCATTGAACAATGATATCTAATGGTCTTGTTTCTCTGTTTCCCACCCTTTTTACCGTTTCTCCCCTACAGAAATCAGTTATGAAAACGTGACCCCATGTGAGCCGAATCCCTGCGGATCGAATGCCGTGTGTCGAGAACAAAACGGAATCGGATCCTGTCAATGTCTGCCTGAACATTTCGGTGACCCATATCAAAGTTGTCGCCCTGAGTGTATTCTGAATTCTGACTGCCCCTCGAATAAGGCTTGCACACAAAACAAATGCAGGGATCCATGTCCTGGAACGTGTGGAGCTAATGCTGAATGCCAGGTGGTAAATCATATACCATCTTGCAGTTGCCGGATTGGATATTCCGGTGATCCGTATAGATACTGTAGCCTTATACCCGAGAAACGTAAGAAAATCGATGATTGTGTTTCCAAGTCTCCCCTTAACCACGAAATTCCTTGTCTCTAGCTGTCCGCCTGCAAGAACAATCAAAGCCATGTCAGCCATCACCGTGTGGACCGAATAGCCAATGTCGGGAACTTAACGGCCAGGCCGTATGTTCTTGCCTTGAGGATTATATAGGTCTGCCACCATCTTGTCGGCCAGAATGTGTTCTTAGTACTGAATGTCCCAGTGATAAGGCTTGCATTCAACAAAAATGCAAGGATCCATGTGAGGGAACTTGTGGTTTGAATTCGGAGTGTCGAGTTCGAAACCACAGTCCTCTCTGCTCATGTCGTCGTGGATTCACTGGAGATGCTTTCACAAGATGCTTCCCGATTCCTCGTAAGAAGAAATCTCTGATTCCTCTAGAAATGTATTGTTAAAAATATTCCTGTCCCATTTGTAGCACCACCACCAACGCCACCTTTAATAAGATACGAGGCAGATCCATGTGCTCCCTCACCATGTGGGCCAAATTCTCAATGTCGTAACCAAAACAACCGAGCTTCTTGTACATGTTTGGCCACTTACATTGGTGCCCCACCAAACTGCCGCCCTGAATGTACGATCAGTGCAGAATGTGCCAGTAACAAGGCATGCATTCGCGAAAAATGCATTGATCCATGTCCAGGGTCGTGTGGTTTTGGTGCCGAGTGTAGTGTAGTTAATCATACTCCGATTTGTGTCTGTCCCGTTGGATATACTGGTGATCCGTTTACCAGCTGTGCTCCAGCGCCAACTGAACCTATTATAAGTAAGATTTCTTCATATTTGTTGGTCTGTTTTCCATTTCTCAACTAAATTATTGATTAGGGGAACAAACTGATCCTTGCAATCCGTCCCCATGTGGAGCTAATGCTGAATGCTCAGGCGGTACCTGCCACTGTTTGCCAGGATACCATGGAGATCCTTACAACGGATGCCGCCCTGAGTGTGTGCTCAACTCGGATTGTTCAAGAGACAAAGCTTGCGTTCGAAGCAAGTGTATCAATCCTTGTCCGGGAACTTGTGGAACCAACGCCATTTGTGAAGTCATCAATCATATTCCAATGTGTAGATGTCCTGAAGGAACAGCTGGAAGTGCATTCATCCGATGCGACGCTGTCACAAGTATAATCATTTCTTCGTCCACGCTGTTTGCAAGATGTAAAACAAATTTTTCTTGTAACATTTTAGGACCATTACCCACAAACCCTTGTCAACCAAGTCCTTGTGGACAAAACAGTCAATGTCGGGTAGTTAACCAGCAGGCTGTATGTTCTTGTCTGAAGAATTACATCGGAAGTCCACCTCTGTGTCGTCCCGAGTGTACATCCAACTCAGAATGCCCACCAACTGAGGCCTGTCTGAATCAAAGGTGTCGAGATCCATGTCCTGGAACCTGTGGAATCAGTGCTAGGTGTGCTGTGGTCAACCATAGTCCATTCTGCACGTGTCCAGAGCGATTTAGTGGCAATCCGTTTGTCCGGTGTCAGCCTATAAGTAAGACACAATCAAATGAACCGGAATTGTTCGAAATTTAACCTATGCCCTTCCTTAATATTAGTTGTTGAGCCAGTTCGAGACATCATTGACCCATGTCATCCATCTCCCTGTGGACCTTATTCTCAATGTAAGGCCATTGGGGAAGCACCATCTTGTTCGTGTCTTGAAAATTATATTGGACGTCCTCCGAGCTGTCGACCAGAATGTGTAACCAGTTCGGAATGTGCCAGCAATCTCGCGTGCATCAATCAGAAGTGTAAGGACCCTTGTCCAGGACGTTGTGGTGTGAATGCAGAATGTCGAGTTGTCAGTCATGCGATACAGTGTATATGTATACCTGGTTACGTCGGAGATCCATTTATCCAGTGTGATGTTCCTAAATTAGCCGAAGAACACATCGATCCATGTCATCCAAACCCTTGTGGATCAAATGCCGAATGCAAGCAGCGAAATGGAGCTGCATCATGTCAATGTTTCGCAGACTACTTCGGTAATCCCTATGAAAGTTGCCGACCAGAATGTGTTCAGAATTCCGATTGCCCATCGAATAAGGCTTGTATGCAAAACAAATGTTTCGATCCTTGTCCAGGAACCTGTGGAATCAACGCTGAATGCCAGGTTATGAATCATGTTCCATCGTGCAACTGCATAACAGGGTACACCGGAGATCCATACCGATTCTGCAACCAGCCAACACAGCGTAAGAAAGTTGTCTTGATTTCCCGAACAACCTCTCCTAACTTTAGTATCACTTTCTATAGCGTTGATCAAGGACTATGTGAATCCGTGCCAACCAACGCCCTGTGGTCCCAACAGTCAGTGTCGAGAAGTAAACGGTCAAGCCGTTTGCTCTTGTCTACCAGAATATGTTGGATCACCACCATCATGCCGACCCGAGTGTACAATAAGTTCTGAATGTGACGCTACAAAAGCATGCATAAATCAAAAGTGTAAGAACCCTTGTGAAGACAAGCCATGTGGTAACAACGCCGAGTGTCGCGTACGCAATCATAGTCCTATCTGCACCTGTCGATCAGGATTTACCGGAGATGCCTTCACAAGGTGCTTCCCTATTCCACCACGTAAGGGACTTATGGCATTTGTTTTTCTTACTTAAACTAAATTTTAATTCAATTAGCTCCTCCTGAGATCTTAAAGGAAGAAATCCGAGATCCTTGCCTGCCATCACCATGTGGCCCTAACGCTGAATGTCGAAATATCAATGGAGTACCATCATGCTCATGTCTCGCTACGTACATTGGCTCACCACCAAACTGTAGGCCTGAATGTACCATCAATGCGGAATGTCCAAGCGATCGAGCTTGTATCCGAGAAAAATGCGTCGATCCTTGTCCTGGCTCGTGTGGCTTGAATACTTTCTGTAGAGTTATCAACCATACACCATCATGTGCTTGTATTGAAGGATTCATAGGCAATCCGTTTACGAACTGCCATGCCAAGCCACCAGCACGTAAGAGAGTTTGCCTGATCAAGTCTGCAGTCATTATTTTGCCTTTTTCCCATTCATAGCAACAACCCCACCGGTACTCGATGATCCCTGCAATCCATCACCATGCGGTCCAAATGCCAATTGCAATAACGGACAGTGTACCTGCATACCTGAGTATCAAGGTGATCCCTACACTGAATGTCGTCCAGAATGTGTTCTAAACTCTGAGTGCCAGCTGAATCGAGCTTGTCTGCAAAACAAATGCAAGGATCCTTGCCCAGGAACTTGTGGAACCAACGCTCTTTGTGAAGTTAACAACCACATTCCTATGTGTAGATGTCCTGAGGGAATGTCGGGCAATGCTTTCTTCGAGTGTAGACCTGTTCCAAGTAAACAATCCCAATTTCTTTTTATTTGAATCCTCCCTAAATCCTTCTTTGATTTGCAGAACCAATTCTTGGCAATCCATGTCAGCCATCACCGTGTGGTCCCAACAGTCAATGTCGAGTTGTTCAAGAGACAGCAGTGTGTTCATGCATTCCAGAATACATTGGAAGCCCACCCCAATGTAGACCCGAATGTACAACGAACTCTGAATGTCCACTCAATCAAGCTTGCCAAAACATGAAGTGCCGAGATCCATGTCCCGGTACCTGTGGATTCAATGCTAAGTGCAATGTTGTCAACCATAATCCATTCTGTAGCTGTCCCGATGGTTTCTCTGGAAATCCATTCGTTCGTTGTGAACGGATAAGTAAGTCATTCTCCAACTATAATTTTAAGTAGTCTTATTCATGCTCCATTTTGCAGTCGTACCAATGCCAGACGTTAAACCTGTCAATCCTTGTTTACCATCACCATGTGGACCAAACTCCGAATGTCGTGTTACGGGTGACAGTCCATCATGCTCTTGCCTTCCTTCTTTCATTGGTTCTCCACCATCTTGCCGGCCAGAGTGTGTTTCCAATTCAGAATGTCCAACAAATTTGGCATGTATCAATCAGAAATGTGTCGATCCATGTCCTGGGCTCTGTGGAAATAACGCCGAGTGCCGTGTTGTGTCTCATACAGCAATGTGTATATGTGCAACAGGCTTTACTGGTGATCCATTTAGCCAGTGCAATGCGATTCAAATAAGGGATGAACCATTGAATCCATGTAATCCAAGTCCGTGTGGAACCAATGCAAAATGTGAAGAACGTGGCGGAGCTGGATCTTGTCAATGCCTGCCAGAGTATTTTGGAAATCCCTATGAAGGCTGTCGGCCAGAATGCATTCTCAACTCTGATTGCTCATCGAATCGCGCATGTCTCCAGAACAAGTGCAGAGATCCATGCCCAGGAACTTGTGGACAGAATGCCGAATGCCAAGTTATCAATCATGTTGCTTCCTGTAATTGCTTCTCCGGATACACCGGCGATCCTTATCGTCTTTGCAATCTAGAGAAAGAACGTAAGCTTAGTCCCGACTTCAAAGCTACGAATCAAGCTCATTTAAATTTTTGTCATTTAAAGCCCTCAAAGAATACATCGATCCTTGTCAGCCATCGCCATGCGGTCCAAACAGCCAATGTCGTGAAATCAACAGTCAAGCTGTTTGCTCGTGCCTTCCTGAAAATATTGGAAGCCCACCAGCTTGTAGACCTGAGTGTACAGCAAGCTCAGAATGTCCAGCTGATAAGGCTTGTATCAACAGAAAATGTGTCGATCCATGTCCAGGAACTTGTGGACAGAACGCCGAGTGCCGTGTTAGAAACCACAGTCCAATTTGTTCATGTAGAAGTGGCTTCACCGGGGATCCATTCCAACGTTGCTTCAATATACCCCGTAAGATAATCGAACGTCAAAATTCGTATTCCATTCTCAGACCCCCCATCTTTTCTTTAGCTCCACCACCTCCAGTAAAGGATGTTTATCGGAATCCATGTGTACCATCACCATGTGGGCCAAACTCTCAATGTCGTGAAATAAATGGTTCGCCATCTTGCTCTTGTCTGTCAAATTTCATTGGATCTCCACCTAGTTGTCGCCCAGAGTGTTCCATTAGTTCGGAGTGCCCTACCAACCAGGCGTGCATCAACGAAAAATGTCGAGATCCTTGTCCGGGGTCGTGTGGAATCAATGCTAATTGCAACGTTGTCAATCACACTCCAATTTGTACTTGTTTCGAAGGATATATTGGTGATCCATTTACGATCTGTAATCCTAAACCTCCTCCAGTGGAACGTAAGTACTATCATTAGTGCTCTGATTCACATGTACTCAGTAAAATTTGCACCCTAGCAGAAGTTTTTGAAGACGATCCTTGCAATCCATCACCATGTGGACCAAACGCTATCTGCAACAACGGCCAATGCACGTGCATAGCGGAATATCATGGAGACCCGTATACTGGTTGTCGGCCAGAATGTGTTTTGCATACTGACTGTCCCAGAGATCGAGCATGTATTAAACATACATGTGTTGACCCTTGCCCAGGAACATGTGCCCAGAACGCCATTTGTGAGGTCTTGAATCACATTCCTAACTGTAAATGTCCTGATGGCATGCAAGGCAATGCCTTCATTAATTGTTCACCGAGACCAAGTAAGATCAACTATTGGGTTGTAAAAATGTCTCTTATAAAATATCCCTTCACCTTAGAAATTGAAATCACAAATCCCTGCCAGCCCTCACCATGTGGTTCGAATAGCAGATGTCAAGAAATCAACCAGCAGCCTGTATGTTCGTGCCTTGAACAGTTCGTTGGAAGTCCACCGTTCTGTCGGCCAGAATGTACAACCAACTCTGAGTGTTCTCTAAGTCAAGGTTGTTTCAACCAGAAATGCAGAGATCCATGTCCAGGAACCTGCGGCACCAATGCCAAGTGTAAGGTTGTCAATCACGTTCCATTCTGCCAGTGTCCCGAACGATTCTCTGGAAATCCGTTCATCAGTTGTCAGCGTATAAGTAAGATAAGCCCCTCTTTTTTCCATGATGCTTTGATAACCCGGTTGTCCCTTTTAGTTGAACCACCTCGCGATGAACCAAAAGCTCCATGCACACCATCGCCATGTGGACCGTATTCGGACTGCCGAGTTGTCGGCGAATCACCAGCATGCACCTGCATTGCAAATTACATTGGATCTCCACCAAATTGTAGACCCGAGTGTCTGGCAAGCTCAGAATGCCCCAGCAATCAAGCTTGTATAAGGCAAAAATGTAAGGATCCATGCCCTGGTTTATGTGGTGCTGGAGCTGAATGCCAAGTATTAAGTCATACCCCTAATTGTCTTTGTCCGGCTGGATTCCAAGGGGATCCATTTGTGCAGTGTGTGGCAGTAAGGCTCACGCAACTGGATCAAGTTGATCCCTGTCAACCAAACCCATGCGGAGCGAACGCCGAGTGTATTAGAAAGAATGATGCCGGAGCCTGTCAGTGTCTGCCAGAGTATTTCGGAAATCCATATGAAGGATGTCGTCCGGAATGTGTGCTCAACTCGGATTGTCCATCAAACAAAGCTTGTCTTCGCAATAAATGCACCGATCCATGTCCAGGCACATGTGGCCAAAACGCACTTTGCAACGTTGTCAACCATGCACCTTCGTGTGTTTGTATCACTGGATATTCAGGTGATCCATACAGATTCTGCCAACAGGAACGTGAACGTGAGTCTTCGGAAAATTGCCACTATTCTCTCCTTTCTCTAACTTATTCGCATTTTTTTAGCCATCATAGCGTATGTCAACCCTTGTCAGCCCACTCCTTGTGGACCGAACAGTCAATGTCGCGAAATCAATTCTCAAGCTGTCTGCTCTTGTCTACCGAACTTTGTCGGTAGTCCCCCAGTATGTAGGCCAGAGTGCGCGATAAGTTCAGAGTGTCCAACAGACCGTGCCTGTATCAATCAGAAGTGTAAGGACCCATGTCCCGGTACATGCGGGAATAACGCTCTGTGTAGGGTAAACAACCATAGTCCTATATGCAGTTGTAAGCCTGGATACACTGGTGATGCTTTCACTAGATGTTTCCCAATTCCTCGTAAGTTATTCACAAAACCCAAAATCCCAGGTACGTTCCTTAAACGTATTATAATTACAGCTGCTCCACCTGCTATAATTCAAAGAGAGCCCCAAGACCCTTGTGTGCCATCTCCTTGTGGACCTAATGCGCAGTGTCGCACCATCAATCAATCTCCGTCTTGTTCGTGCCTTGCTAACTACATTGGTGCTCCACCAAATTGTCGTCCAGAATGTTTGATCAATGCAGAATGCCCAAGTAATCAAGCTTGCATCAGTGAAAAATGCCGCGATCCTTGCCCGGGATCATGTGGAAATGGTGCAGTTTGTAACGTCATCAATCATACACCAAGTTGTACATGCCCCGCTGGTTATACTGGTGATCCATTCACCTTCTGCCGACCAGAACCTCCACCACTACGTAAGGATTCTAACGTCGTATTGAACTTTACCCACTTACCTCATCATTTTTTAGCACCTGTTCTTGATGATCCCTGTAATCCATCACCTTGTGGTGCGAACGCAGTTTGCAACAATGGACAATGTACATGTATTGCAGAGTATCATGGTGATCCGTATGCTGGATGCCGTCCAGAATGCGTTCTTAACAGTGATTGTGCTCGTGATAAGGCTTGCATCCGCAGTAAATGCGTTGATCCCTGCCCTGGAACGTGTGGCACAAACGCCATTTGTGATGTCATCAATCATATACCGATGTGTAGATGTCCTGAGGGAATGGCTGGTAATGCATTCGTGCAATGCTCTCCAGTTCCACGTAAATACTTACAAATTGTATATCCCTATCATTTTTTAAACCTCGTAATTAACTTTTTAGCTCCAATAATCCAAAACCCATGTCAACCGTCACCTTGCGGTCCGAACAGTCAATGTCGCAAAGTAAATAACCAAGCAGTTTGCTCTTGTGTACAAGGGTTCATTGGAAGTCCACCAACTTGTCGACCTGAATGCACAGCCAATCAAGAATGTCCTTCTAACTTGGCTTGTGTCAATCAGAAATGTCAGGATCCGTGTCCAGGATCATGCGGCCGTAATGCCAAGTGTTCAGTAGTGAATCACAACCCCTTCTGTACTTGTCTTCCACATTTTACTGGAAGTCCATTTGTGGCATGTCAAGAAATTATAGAACGACCTGCTGATCCTATTCCAAGCGATCCTTGCCAACCATCGCCATGTGGACCGAATTCGGAATGTCGAAGTATTGGAGAAGCTCCATCATGTACATGCCTAGAAGGCTTTTTCGGAAGTCCACCTTATTGTAAGCCCGAATGCGTTTCCAACTCAGAGTGTGCCAGCAATCTGGCCTGTATAAACCAACGCTGTAAGGATCCATGTCCGGGAGTTTGTGGCTCGAATGCAGAGTGCCGTGTCGTCAGCCATACACCTGTATGCATTTGTAGAACTGGTTACTCAGGAGATCCTTTCAGTCACTGCGATGTAGTGAGGCAATTGCCTCCAGAACAGATCAACCCTTGTAATCCAAGCCCATGTGGACCTAACGCAAATTGTATTGAACGAAATGGTGCCGGAGCCTGCCAGTGTTTGGCTGAATACTTTGGGAATCCCTATGAAGGTTGTCGGCCTGAGTGCATACTCAACTCAGATTGTCCAACGAATAAGGCATGTGTGCAGCAAAAGTGCAGGGACCCTTGCCCTGGAACTTGTGGACAAAATGCTGAATGCAACGTGGTCAATCATTTGCCAACATGCAACTGTTTTGTTGGCTACACCGGAGATCCCTATCGCTATTGCAATATTCCTGCTGAACGTAAGATCCTTCTTTCACTCATCTCTGAGTTAAAATTCACCTCTTCAATCCCTTTAGCAATGAGTCATGAATATATCAACCCGTGCAAACCTTCGCCTTGCGGTCCAAACAGCCAATGTCGTGAAGTCAACCAGCAAGGAGTTTGTTCGTGTCTTCCAGAGTTTATAGGAACTCCTCCATCGTGTAGACCTGAATGTACTTCCAGCTCAGAATGTGACTCTGAAAAGGCATGCATCAACCGAAAGTGTGTTGATCCATGTCCTGGAACATGTGGACAGAATGCCGAATGCAGAGTTAGAAACCATAGCCCAATCTGTTCCTGCAGAAATGGTTACACTGGAGATGCTTTTGTGCGATGCTCGCCAATACCACGTAATACCCCATCAGTCTTTTTGGGTAACCAGAAAACTTTTGAACCCAATTATTTTTTGTTTTTAGCGCCACCTCCTCCACGAGACATCGAGGTTTACCGCGATCCTTGTGTGCCTAGTCCTTGTGGTCCAAATTCTCAGTGTCGAAACACAAATAATGTTCCGTCTTGCTCTTGCCTACCCGATTTCATCGGTGCGCCTCCAAATTGCCGTCCAGAATGTACCATCAATTCGGAGTGTGTCAGCGACAAAGCTTGCATCCGCCAGCATTGCGTGGACCCATGTCCTGGATCGTGTGGCTTTGCTGCCACATGTAGTGTCATTAATCATACACCAAGTTGTCAGTGTCCAGTTGGATACACGGGAGATCCGTTCGTTAGCTGTCAACCACATCAACCACCTCGTAAGGCCTCATTGGACCTTTACATTCCAACCACAGAAAATGTAAATATTTTGTTTTTAGCACCTCTGCGAGAAGAAGAACGAGATCCATGTAATCCAAGCCCTTGCGGACCGAATGCTGTGTGCCAGAACGGTCAATGTTCCTGTATTCCTGAATATCAAGGAAATCCTTTGGTTGGCTGTCGCCCGGAATGTATTCTCAATTCAGATTGTTCACGTGATCGTGCTTGCATTAGAAGCAAGTGCCTGGATCCATGTCCAGGAACTTGTGGTTCTAATGCAATTTGCGAAGTGCACAATCACATTCCCATGTGTCATTGCCCCGAAGGAATGACTGGCAATGCATTTAGTCAATGTATTCCAGCTCAAGGTATTTGTTTCTCTTTAAAATCTGAGAGATTCTTTTTTTAACATCAAGAGTTCTCTTTTAGTTGAACTTTTTATCAATCCATGCCAACCATCTCCATGTGGACCTTATAGCCAGTGCCGTGAAGTGAACATTCAAGCAGTGTGTTCGTGTCTTCCAACGTTTGTTGGAAGTCCACCAACATGCCGCCCTGAATGCACCACCAATTCCGAATGCCCACAAAATCAAGCTTGTCAAAATCAAAAATGTCGAGATCCTTGTCCCGGAACATGTGGTCAATATGCCAAGTGTTCTGTGGTGAATCACAATCCCTTCTGCTCATGTCCGGAACAATTCACTGGAAATCCATTCGTTCTCTGTCAGCGAATAAGTAAGAATTTAAGCTCATCATATAAGGCCATTCTAAAAATAAGATTTCCTTCAGTAAAACGTGACCCAGAACCAACAAATCCATGTCAACCATCACCATGCGGACCGAACTCCGAATGCCGCAACATCAACGGCTCTCCATCGTGTTCTTGTTTAGAAAACTTCTTTGGAAGTCCGCCAAATTGCAGACCAGAGTGCGTTACCAATTCCGAGTGTCCAACAACACAGGTTTGCCGAAACCAGCGATGCAAAGATCCCTGTCCCGGATTGTGTGGCCAGAATGCTGTTTGCAGAGTGATCAGTCACACTCCAATGTGTACCTGTGAAGCTGGATTTACAGGCGATCCATTCGTTCAATGTAACATGGTCCGTTCTACTCCACCAGAAATTGTTGATCCTTGCAATCCAAGTCCTTGCGGAGCATTTGCTCAATGCCGTCAACAAAATGGCGTTGGTTCTTGCCAATGCTTGGCAGAATATTTCGGAAACCCTTATGAAGGATGCCGCCCTGAATGTGTTCTCAATTCTGATTGCCCGTCTAACAAGGCTTGTCTTCAGAATAAGTGTGGAGACCCTTGTCCAGGAACTTGCGGACAAAATGCCGAGTGTCATGTGTTAAACCATCTTCCATCATGTGCCTGCAGAAGCGGATACACTGGAGATCCGTACCGATTCTGTGCACCAGAAACCAAACGTAAGCTATTCACGACCAGCTTCTGAATTTATTAACCAAGTTACTCCCTATTTTTCGATAGCTGTCATAAAAGATTATGTTAATCCTTGCCAACCATCACCTTGTGGTCCAAATAGTCAGTGCAAGGAAGTAAACGGGCAAGGTGTTTGCTCATGCTTGCCAAACTATATTGGTACACCCCCAGGTTGTCGCCCAGAGTGTACAATTAGCTCTGAGTGTAGTCTTGACAAATCTTGCCTAAATCAAAAATGCGTGGATCCATGTCCAGGAACCTGCGGAACTAACGCCGAATGTCGTGTACATAACCACAGCCCTCTATGTTCATGCAGAAGCGGTTTCACTGGTGATCCATTCACCCGTTGTTACCCTACTCCACGTAAGACCCCCAAATTTAAATAACCTAGGTTACCTTACTGAGACAATATTTTTCCGTACAGCTCCTCCTCAAATAGTTGTTCCCGAGAGAATTCAGGACCCTTGCCTGCCATCACCATGCGGGCCCAATTCGCAATGTCGCAACTCAAATGGACAAGCTTCCTGCTCTTGTCTGCCAAACTTCTTTGGGGCTCCGCCAAACTGCCGTCCAGAATGCTCATCTAATGCTGAATGTGCCAGTAATTTGGCTTGTGTTAACAACCGTTGTATTGATCCATGTCCAGGTTCGTGTGGTTTAAATGCACAGTGCACCGTTATCAATCACACACCTATCTGCTCATGCATACAAGGTTATGTGGGTAATCCGTTTACAGCCTGCCAAGTCGCTCCGAAACGTAAGGCCTCTAAAACCATACCTCTTGAGCCCGGTCATTACATTTGTCTCATTTTTATTTTATTTTTAAAGCGGAACCTCCAGTTTTGGATGATCCTTGCAATCCATCACCATGTGGAAGCAATGCTATCTGTAACAACGGTCAATGCACTTGCATTGCTGAATATCAAGGTGATCCTTATGTGGGATGCCGTCCTGAATGTGTTCTAAGTACAGAATGTCCCTCGGATAAGGCTTGCATTAGAAATAAATGCACAGATCCTTGTCCAGGAACTTGTGGACTTAGCGCCATTTGCGAAGTTATCAACCACATTCCGATGTGTAGATGTCCAGAAAATATGAACGGAAATGCTTTTGTGCAATGTAATCCTATTCAACGGGAACCAGAGTTCCAACACCCGTGTAACCCAAGTCCATGTGGTCCGAATTCTCGTTGTCGAGAATTCCAGGGTAATGCAGTTTGCTCGTGTATTGAAGGGTTCATTGGAAATCCACCAACATGTAGGCCCGAATGTACCAGGAATTCTGATTGCTCACTTTCCATGGCTTGTCAGAACCAGAAATGCATTGATCCTTGTCCTGGAACCTGCGGATTGGGAGCCAAGTGTACAGTTGTGAATCACAATCCATTCTGTACCTGTCCAACCGGCTTCACTGGAAGTCCATTCGTTCGCTGTCAGGAAATAATAGCACCAGTGCGAGATGAACCTAAAAATCCATGCCAGCCATCACCTTGCGGACCGAACTCTCAATGCAAGGCCGTGGGAGATTCTCCATCATGCTCATGTTTGCCAGAATTCATTGGAGCACCACCTAACTGTCGTCCGGAATGTATCACAAACTCTGAATGTGCCAGCAACAAGGCTTGCCTCGGTCAGAAATGTATGGACCCTTGTCCAGGACTTTGCGGAATCAATGCTGAGTGTCGTGTCATTAGTCATACTGCCATGTGTATCTGCGCAGAAGGATTTACTGGTGATCCATTCAGTGGATGTTCGCCAAAGCCACCACCTGCAGATGAGACAAGACCTTGTGATCCAAATCCATGTGGAATAAATGCCGAATGTAGGGAGGTCAACAATGCTGGATCATGTCAATGTCTTCCAGAGTATTTCGGCAACCCTTACGAGGGATGTCGTCCTGAATGTGTTCAAAATTCTGATTGTGCTTCAAACCGAGCTTGTGTTAACCAAAAATGCAAGGACCCCTGTCCTGGAGTGTGCGGCCAGAATGCTCTTTGTAATGTCATCAATCATTTACCTACGTGTGATTGCTTATCGGGATATACTGGTAATCCATACCGCTACTGTTCTATTCCAGAAAAACGTAAGTTCCACCGGAAATCAAACAAGAAAACACTTCTTTAACACTTAATTAAACACCTTTTAGCGATTATAAAAGATTACGTTGACCCATGTCAACCAACGCCATGCGGACCGAACTCCCAATGTCGTGAAGTAAATGAGCAAGCTGTTTGCTCATGCTTACCTGACTTCATTGGAAGTCCGCCAGCATGTCGACCAGAATGTACAACAAACTCAGAATGTCCCCTGGATAAGGCTTGTAAGAACCAAAAATGTGAAGATCCTTGTCCAGGAGTTTGTGGAACTAATGCCGAATGCAGAGTTCGAAATCATTCTCCTTTGTGTAGTTGCAGAAGTGGCTACACAGGTGATGCATTCTCTACCTGTTACCCAATACCACGTAAGCCCCTACATTCTTTCCCCAAAATTCGTTAACTGAATCTTTCTCCTTATAATAGCTCCGCTACCACCGAAACGCGATGAATATCGAAACCCTTGTGTACCCTCACCGTGCGGACAATTCGCAGAATGCCGTGATATCAATGGTAGTCCATCATGCTCTTGTCTTCCTACTTATCTGGGTTCTCCACCAAATTGTCGTCCCGAGTGTGTCGTCAATTCGGAGTGCCCAAGCAACAAGGCTTGCATATCACAAAAGTGTACCGATCCTTGTCCAGGATCTTGTGGCTTTAACGCCGAATGTAGTGTAATAAATCACACTCCAATCTGTCAATGTACGCGAGGTTTCACGGGTGATCCATTTACATCGTGTCACTTAATGCCAATACCAGATCCTATACCACCAGAGCCAACTGATCCATGTAATCCGTCACCGTGTGGAGCAAATGCCGTTTGTTCGAACGGTCAGTGCTCTTGCATACCAGAATACCACGGAGATCCCTACATCGGCTGCCGCCCAGAATGCGTTTTGAACTCGGATTGTCCAACAGACAAAGCATGCATCAGAAGCAAGTGTACAGACCCTTGTCCGGGCACTTGTGGAGCGAATGCAATCTGTGAAGTCTTCAACCATATTCCCATGTGTCACTGTCCCGAAGGAATGGGCGGAAATGCTTTTGTTCAGTGTTCACCTTTACCACGTAACTACCTTAACTCTTTTTACCAACTTTCTGGTCTAAAAGTTTTCCATGTTTCAGCACAAATTCGACAATATCCATGCCAACCATCACCATGTGGTCCTAATAGCCAATGTCTTGAAATCAATGAACAAGCGGTGTGCTCTTGCTTGCCAGAATATATCGGAAGTCCACCGCAATGTCGACCAGAGTGTGTCTCCAACTCAGAGTGCGCTCTCAACAAAGCTTGCCTTCAAAACAAGTGCAGGGATCCCTGTCCCGGAACTTGTGGAGTGAATGCCGAATGTTCAGTTGTCAATCATAATCCAATATGTCGCTGTATAAATCGATTCTCCGGAAATCCATTAGCAGCTTGCCATCCAATACCAAGTGGGTTGAACTTTAACCCAATGTTTCCTACGATATCTCAAACGGTCTTTATTTCAGTTGAACCACCACCACTAGAAGATGTAAAAGATCCATGTCGTCCGAACCCTTGTGGACCTAACTCAGAGTGCCGTGCTAATGGTCAATCCCCATCCTGCTCCTGTCTGACCAATTTTATTGGTTCTCCACCCAACTGCCGACCTGAATGTGTTGTCAATTCGGAGTGTCCAAGCTCACAGGCTTGTATGGGTCAAAAATGCAAGGATCCATGTCCAGGAGTGTGTGGAAGCAACGCTGAATGTCATGTCATCAATCACACTCCAATGTGTGTATGCAGTACTGGCTTCAGTGGTGATCCATTCATTTTCTGTGACACTATTCGCGCAGATCCTCCAGAAATCACCAGCCCATGTGAACCAAGTCCGTGTGGAGCGAATGCGCAATGTACCGAACGCAACGGTGCCGGAGCATGTCAATGTCTGCCAGAGTTTATTGGAAATCCATATGATGGATGCCGTCCAGAATGTGTTCTTAATTCGGACTGTCCATCAACAAAATCTTGTATTCAGAGTAAATGTAAGGACCCTTGTCCAGGAACTTGTGGCCAAAATGCAGACTGTAACGTTGTCAACCACCTGCCATCATGTAATTGCATCCCCAACTATACTGGGGATCCATACCGCTTCTGTAGCCCCGTTAAAGAACGTGAGTGATTCTTTAAAGGCCATCTCCAAATCAACGCTTATCTTTTTCCCATTTTAGCCATTCGAGAATATGTTGATCCATGTCAGCCTACACCTTGTGGCCCTAACAGCCAGTGTCGCGAGGTTCAAAACCAAGCTGTATGTTCATGTCTTGCAACTTATGTTGGTAGCCCACCTGGTTGCAGACCCGAATGTACAACTAGTTCCGAGTGTACCTTCGACAAAGCATGCATAAATCGTAAATGCACCGATCCCTGTCCGGGATCGTGTGGACAAAACGCTGTTTGCCATGTTAGAAACCATAGTCCTCTGTGTTCGTGTCGAAACGGGTTCACAGGAGATCCCTTCACAAGATGTTTCCCGAATCCACCACCGCCACCAGTAAGAGATATTCAACCGTATCGTGATCCATGTGTGCCATCACCATGCGGTCCAAATGCACAGTGTCAAACTATCAACGATCAGCCATCATGCTCTTGTCTTCAATCATATTTCGGGGCTCCACCCAACTGTCGTCCGGAATGTGTCATCAACTCGGATTGTCAATCCAGTATGGCATGTGTGCGCGAGAGATGCATCGATCCTTGTCCAGGTTCATGTGGGAACTTTGCCGTCTGCAGTGTCATAAATCACACTCCAATATGCACTTGTCCAGCCGGTTACACAGGTGATCCATTCACCAACTGCTTCATTCAACCGCCGACTCCAAGTATAATAACACTCAATTATCCCAGACCCAATCTAATGTTTCTTTTCTCAGAACCGCCAGTTCTTGATGACCCTTGTAATCCATCGCCTTGTGGCGCCAACGCTCAATGCTCCAATGGCCAGTGCACCTGCCTGCCAGAATATCATGGTGATCCTTACTCCGGTTGTCGTCCAGAATGTGTCCTCAATTCCGACTGTTCTCGAGATAAGGCTTGCATTCGCAGCAAGTGCGTTGATCCATGCCCTGGCACATGCGGCGTTAGTGCCATTTGTGAAGTCAACAACCACATTCCAATGTGTAGGTGTCCAGACGGAATGACTGGAAATGCTTTCACTCAATGTTTGCCCATCCCAGGTAGTCGAAGATCCGTGCTTCAGGTTAAATTGAACTCTCTTAACTTAATTCTAAATTACCATTTAGCTCCACCTCCCGGTAACCCATGTCAACCATCTCCTTGTGGGCCGAACAGCCAATGTCGCGAGGTCAACCAGCAGGCGGTCTGCTCATGTGTCCCCGGATACATTGGCCGTCCACCATCATGTCACCCAGAATGTTCTATTAATTCTGATTGTCCACTCAACCAAGCTTGTCAGAACCAGAAATGCCGTGATCCATGTCCAGGCACATGTGGTCTTAATGCCCTTTGCAACGTAGTCAACCACAATCCATTCTGTTCATGTTTGAACGGTTATTCAGGAAATCCATTTACCAGCTGTCAACGTCTGCCGCAACCCCCTATTCAGCGGGAGCCAACAAATCCGTGTGTTCCAAGCCCCTGCGGACCAAATTCACAGTGTGAACAAAGAGGTGAATCACCATCTTGTTCGTGCTTGCCAAGCTTCATCGGAAACCCACCAAATTGTAGACCAGAATGTATATCTTCATCGGAATGTTCCAGCAATTTGGCATGTATCAAACAGAAATGTGTAGATCCATGCCCGGGACTCTGTGGACAGAATGCTCTATGTCAAGTTGTCAGCCATACGCCATCATGTGTATGTCTTGAAGGCTTCGAGGGCAATCCATTTACACAATGTAATCCACGAAAACCACAACTTGCCGAAGAAATAGATCCTTGCAATCCAAGTCCTTGCGGAGCAAATGCTCGATGCCAAGACCGAGGAGGAGCAGGATCATGTCAATGTTTGCCCGAATACTTTGGAAATCCATACGAAGGCTGTAGACCAGAATGTGTTCTTAACTCAGATTGCCCGTCCAACTTAGCTTGTGTGAATCAGAAATGTCGAGATCCATGTCCTGGAACTTGTGGCCAAAACGCCAGGTGTAATGTAATAAATCATCTGCCAACTTGCAGCTGCTTCGACGGATACTCAGGAGATCCTTACCGCTATTGTTCAGTTCCAGCAGAACGTAAGAGTTTTGGAAAACCTTATGCCCTGGCACATTATTCACTTAATGCACTTTCACTCTTCCCCATTATAGCTATTAGAGATTATAAGGACCCTTGTTCACCATCACCTTGTGGTCCAAATGGCCAATGCAAGACAGTAGGCGAACAAGCCGTATGCTCTTGCTTGCCAAGCTATGTCGGTAGCCCACCTACTTGTCGACCTGAATGCACTTCTAACAATGAATGTCCCCAAGACCGGTCCTGTATAAACCAGAAATGTGTTGATCCTTGCCCTGGTACATGCGGTACCAACGCCGAGTGTCGAGTGTGGAATCATAGTCCGTTGTGCTCGTGTAGCTCTGGTTTTACCGGAGATGCTTTCACACGTTGCTATGCAATTCCACCACCACCACCACAACAGGAACCATATCACGATCCATGTCTTCCATCGCCTTGTGGACAGTTTGCAGAATGTCGCAATGTGAACAACCTTGCCTCTTGCTCGTGCCTTCCAACTTACATCGGTCAACCACCGAACTGTAGGCCAGAATGTACATTGAACTCTGACTGTCCCAGCGATCAGGCTTGTTTGCAGCAGAAGTGTAGAGATCCTTGTCCGGGATCCTGTGGCTTTAATGCTATTTGTAATGTTCGTAGCCATGTTCCAATGTGTACATGTCCAACAGGCTATGAGGGTAATCCCTTCGAAGCTTGTTCGCCTGCCCCGCCACCAAGTAAGACCAACGTAAAAAAAATTCTTCAAGGATTCCAAATTTATCTTTGTTATTAATTGTTTAGTACCACCAGTCGCCGAAGACCCCTGCAATCCATCGCCATGTGGGCCTAATGCTGTCTGCAACAATGGCCAGTGTACATGTATTCCAGGATATCACGGAGATCCATACGTCGAATGTCGCCCAGAGTGTGTTCTGAATTCGGAATGTCCTCGGGATAAGGCATGCATCCGAAACAAGTGTGTCGATCCTTGCCCAGGAACATGTGGCTTGAATGCCATTTGTAAAGTCAATAATCACGTCCCAATGTGTCATTGTCCAGAGGAGATGACTGGCAATGCTTTTATTCAGTGTTTGCCAACTCCAAGTAAATCAGACTCAGGCTCAAAATTAGGCTTCCAGAAAATTAACCACATACCTTTTCTTGCAGAGCCCGTTATTGAAAAACCATGTAATCCTTCACCATGTGGTCCCAACAGTCAATGTCGGGAAGTCAACCACCATGCTATTTGCTCCTGTCTGCCAGAATTCATAGGTTCGCCCCCAGGCTGTCGACCGGAATGTGTAACCAACTCTGAATGTCCCGCTAGTCGGGCTTGTATAAATCAAAAGTGTCAAGATCCATGTCCAGGTGTTTGTGGACGCAATGCACTGTGTAGTGTGATCAATCACAATCCACATTGCTCGTGTCCTTCGGGTTATACCGGAAGTCCGTTTGTTTCTTGTGATGTTAGAGGTAGAGATCATACTTTGATGTTTCAAGAAGAAATTGCATATATAGTTTCCCCCATTTCAGTTGAACCAATCATAAAGAACGACCCTGACCCATGCTACCCATCACCATGTGGACCAAACTCGCAATGTGTTAATTCCAATGGAAGCCCATCTTGCACTTGTCTGCCAGAATACATTGGTGCTCCTCCTCAATGCCGCCCTGAATGTGTATCGAACTCAGAGTGCTCAAGTGATAAGGCTTGCATTCGCCAGAAGTGCGTTGATCCGTGCCCTGGCTTATGTGGCCTAAACGCTGAATGCAGAACATTCAATCACGTACCCAATTGTGTTTGCTCGTCTGGCTTTATCGGTGATCCGTTTACTAGATGCGATGCGGTACAGGTACCTGTTCAAGATCAAATTGAACCCTGTCATCCGAATCCATGTGGTAGCAACGCCGAATGCCGACAACATGGCTCAGTTGGGTCCTGTGTTTGTTTGCCAGAATACTTCGGGAATCCATACGAGGGATGCCGTCCCGAATGTGTGCTAAACTCAGATTGTCCATCGAACAAAGCTTGCGTTCAGCAGAAGTGTGTTGACCCATGTCCGGGAACTTGTGGTCAAAATGCAGAATGTCATGTTATAAGTCATTTACCATCATGTACCTGTTACCAGGATTACACTGGTAATCCTTTCCGATACTGTTCTCCTATACAAAAACGTAAGAAATATTTCCTCGCATATAATTCGCATTAAAAACACTCTCTCTTCATTCAAAAAGCTGTCGACGAGTATGTGAATCCTTGTGAACCGTCTCCTTGTGGAGCGAACAGCCAGTGTCGCGAAGTCAATAAACAGGCTGTTTGTTCGTGTCTGCCCGAATTCATAGGAAGCCCACCTGGATGTAGGCCAGAATGTGTCCTGAATACTGAATGTCCTCTCAACAAGGCCTGTATCGGTCAAAAATGTGCTGATCCATGCCCAGGAGTATGTGGACAAAACGCCGAATGTCATGTTCACAATCATAATCCAATATGTTCCTGTAGGCAAAGTTATACCGGAGATGCATTCACAAGATGTTATCCTATCCCACGTAAGATTTATCGGTTAACAAAGCCTCTCGATACTCAATTTCTTCCTACAGCACCCATGGATCCATTACCAGAACCAGTTCGTGATCCTTGTAGACCTTCACCATGTGGACAGTTTGCTCAGTGTCGTAACATAAATGACCTTCCGTCTTGCTCTTGTTTGCCAAGTTATCAAGGAACCCCACCGAATTGCCGTCCTGAATGCAGTGTTCACTCCGACTGTCCAACAAACCTGGCTTGCATCAACGAAAAATGTCGCAATCCATGTCCTGGATCATGTGGTCTAGCTGCAATCTGTAATGTTCTCAATCATGTTCCGAACTGTGTTTGCACAGCCGGATACACAGGAGATCCATTTACAGCCTGTAGACCTATACCAATTCAACGTAATATTGAAACCACCTCTTATCTGATCTCCTTAGCTCACATCAGACAATTCTCCATTTTAGGTGAACCCCCAGCTCCGACTGACCCATGCAACCCCTCACCATGCGGTGCCAATGCGATCTGCAACAACGGAGTCTGTACATGCATTCCTGAATACCGTGGAGATCCTTACTCCGGTTGTCGACCCGAGTGTGTTCTCAACTCCGATTGTCCTCGCGATAGAGCTTGCATCCGAAGCAAGTGCGCTGATCCTTGCCCCGGCACTTGTGGAGCAAATGCCCAGTGCACGGTACAAAACCACATACCAATGTGCTCTTGTCCTGAAGGAATGACTGGAAGTGCATTCATCCAATGTGACAAAATACCACCGCCAGTTATAACGAATCCATGCTATCCCTCACCATGCGGTCCCAACAGTCAATGCCGCGAGTTCAACCAACAGGCAATATGTTCGTGTGTTCCAGGTTTCTTCGGAACGCCTCCATCTTGTCGTCCGGAATGTACAACCAACTCCGAGTGCCCATTGGACAAGTTCTGTTTGAATCAGAAATGTAAAGACCCTTGTCCTGGAACGTGTGGCATTCGAGCAGAATGCATTGTCCGGAACCACAACCCGATATGTAGCTGTCCACCAAGGCATACTGGAAATCCATTTACAGTCTGCCAACCAATAAGTAATTATTTCACGTTTGTCCTCGATCCCAATTTTACAGTATTCATTCTAGTTGAACAACCAGCGCGTGAACCTTCAGTTCCTCGAGATCCATGCCAACCATCACCATGCGGCTTCAATGCCAAGTGTGAACCTCAAAATGATAGCTACAAGTGCACTTGCCTGCCAGATTTTCTAGGTCCGCCACCAAATTGCCATCCGGAATGTGTTACCAACGCCGAGTGCGCATCAGACAAGGCCTGCATCAATCAAAAATGCGCCGATCCATGTCCTGGATCTTGCGGCTCTCAAGCAGAATGCAAAGTGATTAGTCACAGTGCGATGTGCTATTGTCCTCAGGGAATGACAGGTGATCCATTTGCTGCGTGTGTCCGCCAAAAGGACCCACCCACAGAAGTCGCTTTACCATGTAGTCCATCGCCATGTGGACCGAATGCCATTTGTAGACCAAGAAATGGCATCAGTAATTGTCAGTGTTTGCCAGATTACTTTGGCAATCCTTATGATGTCTGCCGTCCCGAATGTACTAGAAACTCTGATTGTTCAGCCGATAGAATTTGCGAGAGTAATAAGTGTAGAGACCCTTGTCCAGGTACTTGTGGTCAGAATGCTTATTGTCGCACTGTCAACCATGTTCCGAACTGCGAATGTGAATTCGGATACATCGGAAATCCCTACATAGTGTGTAGAAGACCACCTGCTGAACGTAAGAATATATTTTCTGTAATGAATACAAAAGCCAAACTAACTAAACTGCCTTGAGAAACTTTGAACTAAGCTAAAATCTTTGCTAACAAATATCTCAGACAACCTACCGTTGTAAGCTTAATAAGACAACGCAAATGTCTAATCCTTCTTCGGAAAGACCCAATAATCCTAACTTTTTCTGTTTAAAAAAAGACAGATTTTTGTTTTTAATTCCACCGGAAGTAGGATGCTCTCTTCCATAACTTTTAGTCTATTCTGAAACCTTAAAAATTATTATAACCTCAAAGATGATTTCAAGCCTTTAGAAATAAAAAATATTAATATATCCTAACATCTAGCCATAGGTATAATCTTAGTCAGGCCTTAACCTTGTTTCACTTAGTTCTTGTATCTGTTTTCAAAATTATTTAATAACGCTTTCCAATTGAACTTTTGCCGTATTGCCTTTAAAGATTTAACCAACTGCTTTCCTTTGACATCTAACCGCTTAATGTTGCCACATCAAAAACCATTATAATCAAATAGAAAAATTCACAGAAATAATTAACCAATACGTGAAACCGTGTCAACCATCACCATGTGGACCGAATAGCCAGTGTCGCGAAGTCAACCAACAGGCAGTTTGTGCCTGTCTAGCGGATTATGTGGGAAGTCCACCACTTTGTCGTCCTGAATGTGTGGTCAGTTCTGAGTGTCCCAGTGACAAGGCCTGCATTAATCAAAAATGTGCCGACCCATGCCCGGGATCTTGTGGTATTAATGCAGACTGCCATGTTCGTCAACACAGTCCAATATGTTCATGCAAAACTGGCTTCACTGGAGAGGCCTTCACTCGTTGTTATCCAATACGTAAATATTTCCAAATTCATTCTAAGCCCTCAGAATCTATACCCCCATCGTCTCTTATAGCGCCTCCTCCTAAGGACCCGATTCGAGTTATAAACGTATGCAGTCCATCAACGTGTGGACCGTATTCTCACTGTCGGGAGATAAACAATTCACCATCATGTACTTGTCTTCCGAACTACATCGGATCACCACCATATTGCCGCCCAGAGTGTACAATTCATTCAGAGTGCCCCAGCAACTTGGCATGCATCAACGAAAAATGCCGTGATCCATGTCCGGGATCATGTGGATTCGACGCTATTTGTAAAGTCATAAATCACACACCAAGCTGTTCATGTCCAGAAGGCTACGTTGGAAATCCATTTACGAGTTGCCGTCTTGCTCCACCATTGCCCCCAGTTATTTTGAAAACTCCAGTCGATCCATGCAATCCATCGCCATGCGGCTCAAACACCGTGTGCAATGATGGACAATGTTCGTGTATCCCTGAGTATCACGGTAACCCAGCTCTTGGGTGCCGCCCAGAATGTGTACTTAATAGTGACTGCCCAAGAGATCGTGCTTGTATTCGAAATAAATGCACAGATCCCTGCCCAGGAACGTGTGGAATAAATGCTCTTTGCGAGGTGAACAACCATATTCCAATGTGTCGATGCCCAGAGAAAATGACCGGTAATGCGTTTGTTGCTTGTGAACCGGTTAAAGGTAAATCCCCTGAAAATTCCAAAACTAGCATTAGTCTTACCCAATTATCGGCACTTGTAGATGAAGTTCCAATAAATCCATGCCAACCATCACCGTGCGGACCGAATAGCCAGTGCATAGAAAGAAATGGTGTTGCCATATGTTCTTGTGTGACTGGTTACTTCGGAAGCCCACCTAGTTGCCGTCTTGAATGTTACACTAGCTCAGATTGTAGCCAAAGTACGGCTTGTATAAATAACAGGTGTGTTGATCCTTGCCCAGGTCAATGCGGTGTGAATGCCATATGCCAGGTAGTCCAACACAGAGCGCATTGTGAGTGTTCGCCTGGTTATGTGGGTAATCCTTACAATCTTTGCAATAAAATAGGTACGTTTAAAATTTTGCCCAAACCATCCGAAACCTTCCTTAACCTTTCTGTCTGATATTTTTTAAGAATACCGCCAGCCATTGCCACCACCTCGCGAGGTGAACCCATGCCTTCCTTCGCCATGTGGCCTCTATTCCGAGTGTCGAAATGATAACGGCCAAGCTAGATGTACCTGTTTGTCCGAATATGTTGGTCAACCTCCATATTGTCGTCCAGAATGCAGCAGCAACGACGATTGTTCCAATAACTTAGCATGCATCAATCAAAAGTGCCGCGATCCTTGCCCGGGATCGTGTGGATTGAACGCCCAATGTATAGTCACGCTGCACATACCTCATTGTGTGTGCCAAGCAGGACTTACTGGCGATCCGTTCTATCGTTGCATAGACATACCACGTAAGCTCCCATAGTTACATGGGTCTTCTGGAACAAATTCTTATTAGCATTTTTTTTTATTTCATTCCAGAACCACCACCAGCTACTAAGGAACCTACAAATCCATGCTATCCTTCGCCTTGTGGAATCAATTCCGAATGTCAAGTTAGAGGTGACAGTTACACTTGTGAGTGTGTTAACGAATACATTGGCAATCCATACGAAGGATGTCGACCAGAATGTGTCGGAAATTCGGAATGTTCCGCCAATAGAGCCTGCATACGATACAAGTGCGCTGACCCTTGCCCAGGAACCTGCGGCATAGAAGCCATATGCACAATTCATAATCATATACCGGTGTGTTCATGTCCAGCTGAAATGACTGGTGATGCTTTTAGACAATGTACTCCAGTAGTTCGAAGGGAAGATCCACCGAAGGCCGCGGATCCATGTTATCCAAGTCCATGTGGAACGAACTCCATTTGCAAGAACGTGCGAGGCAATGCTGTGTGTGAATGCCTGCCAGGGTACTTTGGAAACCCAATTGGACAAGGCTGTCGACCAGAATGTACTCTCAGCTCTGATTGTGCAAAACATCTTGCTTGTGTCAATACCAAGTGCGTCGATCCATGTCCAGGAGTTTGTGGCTACGGAGCACAATGTCAAGTAGTCAATCACAACCCAATTTGTTCGTGTCCAAATCTAATGGTTGGTAATCCATTTGTCGAATGTCACACACCAGCAGTCAAGGAGCCAGTTGATCCTTGCAATCCATCACCGTGCCGTAGCAATGGAAACTGTCGTGTCATCAATGGGGCCGCAACCTGCACATACCCCGAATGCGTAACCAACGAAGAATGTACAAGAGATCGAGCATGTGTGAACCAGAAATGCCGAGATCCTTGTATAAATGCTTGCGGAGTCAATGCCATATGCAGTGTCATCAACCATAAGGCACTTTGCACCTGTCCAACTGGATATTACGGATCCCCATATAATCAGTGTACACAACAAATAGATGTCGTGAACGTACCACAACCGGAATGTACATCGGACAATGACTGCTCCAACGACAAGGCCTGTATCAACCAGGAATGTAAAAATCCTTGTGAGCAAGCAAACATCTGTGGACAAAACGCCAAGTGTCATGTCCAGTTGCATCGTCCATTATGCGTCTGCAATGAGGGATACACTGGAAACGCTCAAACATTCTGTCACGCAGTGGGATGTCGCTCAGATGATGAATGCCCAGCAAACGAGGCCTGCATCAACAAACAGTGCACCGATCCTTGCTTGTACACCCAGTGTGGAACATTGGCTACTTGCAGGGCCGATTATAATCACAAGGCCCGCTGCTACTGCCCTGAGGGTTACCGAGGTAATCCTCAAGTGCAATGCGTGAGACCAGAATGTACTCGCGACAATGATTGTGCCTTCCATTTGGCCTGCCTTAACGAACGTTGTGAAGATCCATGTAACTGCGGTGCTGGCGCCCAATGCCGAGTCGACAACCATCGTGCCTTATGTAGGTGTCCACCAGGATACACTGGAAATCCAACACAACAATGTACAATAATCATACAAAAGGAAACACCACAATGTACCGTAGATGCTGATTGTCCCAGCAAGTATGCTTGCTTCTCCGGAGAATGTAAGAACCCATGTGTGGTTACGAAGCCTTGTGGAACAAACGCCATATGTTCCGTTGTGGATACACTTCCATTGCGTACTATGATGTGTCAATGTGAACCAGGATACATTGGTGATGCCGATGTTGGCTGTCGTAAGGGTAAGCATTATTCCAAACTATCAAGTTTGTAGCATATCAACTTGAAAGATTACTTTTGCTTACCATTTTCAGCGGTGCTAATGTTCAAAGATTTTTGTACATATGTGTATTTATATTCCAGAGCACCTTATTTTGAGATCACACTTTTTCTTATTCACAATTTTTTTCTATATTCTCATTTGATCCTGGTAGAGGGAAATCTTTATTGAAAATTTTGTTCTTCCATTTAACAGAACCGCAAAAGGATCAAGGCTGTAGGACACATGACGACTGTGCCGATACTGAAGCTTGCCGAAATGGAGATTGTATGAATCCATGTTTGGATGGTACACCATGCGCCAGAACTGCTGAATGCTTAGCACAAAGACATCGTGCTGTGTGCACATGCCCCAGTGGTCTACTGGGTGATCCGTTCGTCAATTGCTATGAGGAACCAAAGACAGTTGTTGCAGGATGTACCCATGACTCGGATTGTGCTCCATCGACAGCATGTATCAACAGACGTTGTCAAGATCCTTGTGCCGAAGGCAATCCATGTGCTGGAAACGCTGAATGTCGTGTGTCAAACTACCGACCGCTGTGCTTCTGCCCATCAGGATGGGTTGGAGATCCACAAGTACAGTGTTACAAACGTAAGTATTCCCTGATTCATTTTATCCGAAACAATCTTAACCATACTCATCCACAGCTGAATGTAAGACGAACTCAGAATGTCCCTATGACAAGGCTTGTATCAATGAAAATTGTGTCAATCCTTGCACGTTTGGCTCTGTTCGATGTGGAAATGGCGCCCAATGTCAACCTCAAAACCATCAAGCTGTTTGCGTGTGTCCAGCAGGAACCCAAGGTAATCCTTTCGTTTCCTGCATTGCTGGTCACTGTCAATACAACGAAGACTGTGCCGATCATGAGGCCTGCGATCGCTTGAACCGTGTTTGTCGACCTGTTTGTGACGAAGATACATGTGCTGCAAATGCCATTTGTACTGGACGCCGACATCAACCACAGTGTGTGTGTCGCCAAGGAACCACTGGAAATCCATTTGTGGAGTGTGTTGGCTTCAAAGAACCACCAAAACCGGAACCAGAGTGTGAAGTTGACTCGGACTGTCCAACTCAGCTGGCCTGCATGAACAACCGTTGTGCCAATCCATGTGCAGTACCGAATGTCTGTACACCGCAACAGATTTGTACCGTTTTGGATACACTGCCATTGAGAACTATGATTTGCAAGTGTCCAAGCGATATGTTTACAGATAGTTCAAGGAACTGTGTGCCAATTAAGCATGGTGTCATATCAGGATGTCAAACAAATGATGAATGTGCTAACTCTGAGGTCTGCCAGCGCGGACAGTGTATTGAAGCTTGTCTACTGGATCGTTGTGGTTTGAATGCACAATGTAGGTCCAGAGATCACTATGCACAGTGTACCTGTCCAATTGGCTATGAAGGCAATCCAAGGGTTGAATGTAATCCCATCGGTAATTAACCATTTCTGCTCCAAGTTTAAAACTTAAATTAAAAATATTTCAACTTGTTTTCAGCTGGTAAAACTCCAACAGGGGTCCCAAGTGCTGAGTGCTACACTAATGAAGACTGTCCAAGTGATCAGATCTGCCGGAACGAACGCTGCATCAATCCATGTTCCGAAGATCCTTGTGGAAGAGGAGCATACTGTCATGTCGAGAATCGCACACCAATTTGCAGATGTCCCACAGGATATAACGGTGACGCAAGAGTTGCATGCATTCCACGTAAGTTTTTGTACCCATTCTCCCGTTTAGGCCACTTTTAAAGTTCTCATTTTTATTTTCAACAGCAACGGATGTATCAACAATCGGCTGCAAATCGAACTCTGATTGTTCAACGGGCGAATCGTGCGTGAATGAACAGTGTGTCAATCCATGCAACTGTGGAAACAATGCTGAGTGCATCGTAAGGAATCACCATCCTGTGTGCTACTGCAAAGCAGGCTTCTCTGGAAACGCACAATATGGATGTGTGCAAATCGGATGTTCATCCGACGATGAATGCGCTTTGGATAAACAATGTATGAATCGGGAATGTGTCAATCCTTGCCTGTTATCTGATCCATGCGCTTTGAACGCTGAATGCTTCGGAAGGAATCATCGTGCTACGTGCAAATGCCCACAAGGACTTGAAGGTGATCCGTTTACACGGTGCCTTCGTGTTGAGTGTCGCTCGGACTACGATTGCTTATCGAACCAAGCTTGTGTGGCTAATCAATGTATCAATCCATGTTTGGACAGCCCATGCGCCCAAAATGCTATTTGTAATGCCATAAATCATGCTGCTGTATGCAGATGTCCTGAGACTGCCCCACTTGGAAATCCGTTCTCGTACTGTGAACGACGAGTTGTTGAACCACAATGTGTGAATGATCCAGACTGTCCAAGTCGCATGGCTTGCATCGACAACAAGTGCAAGAATCCATGTATTGAACTTTCACCTTGTGCCAGTTCAGCTAAGTGCAGTGTTTTAGACAGTGTGCCTGTAAGAACAATGGTTTGTGTGTGCCCAGAGTCACATGTGCCAGACGCCCGGGGAGAATGTAAACCGATCATATTACAAACACCCCCAGGATGCACTGCAGACAGCGATTGTCCTGATAAGGAGGCTTGTGTTAATCGTCAATGCCGTAACCCATGCAATTGCGGAACGAATGCCATCTGTAACGTACAGAATCACCGAGCTACATGCTCGTGCCAGGATGGCTTTGATGGAAATCCATATGCAACTTGTCGAAGCATTGGTTGTCGTGTGAATGGCGAATGCGACTCAGGCAAGGCATGCATCAACGGTAACTGTGTTAGTCCTTGCTTGGTTAATGATCCTTGCGGAATTAATGCTGAATGCTATGTTCAAGGAAATGAAGCACTATGTCGCTGCAACTCAGGGTACAGAGGAAACGCCTACGAACGCTGCCGCGTTATTGGTTGCCGTACCAACAGCGATTGTCCATCAGACAAGACTTGCATCAACGAACAATGTGTTAATCCATGTATTTATGAAAATCCCTGCTCCTCAAGGGCTGAATGTAGACCACAGAACCACATCGCCATTTGTCGCTGCCCGAGTGGATTCATGGGAAATCCTTACATCGACTGTCAACCAGATGTAACTCCTGAATGCACATTTGACACAGATTGTCCATCGAGATTGGCATGCATAAACAACGAATGCCAGAACCCATGTTCTGTCCTTGAGCCATGTAACCGTCCTGCCAGATGTGAAGTAACACCAACATCACCGGTTAGAACAATGATTTGCATATGTCCAGATGGATATATCAGCTCGGGAAGTGGAACATGCAGGCCGACAAAGGCTGTAGTCACACTACCCGGCGGATGCATCTCCGATTCAGACTGTCAAGCAGACAAGTCCTGTATCAGTGGAGTATGTAAAGATCCATGTAGGTGTGGATTGAACGCTGAATGCCGTATCAAAGACCACAAACCAGTGTGTACGTGTCGCCAGGGCTTCGAGGGAAATCCAGAATTTGAATGCTCGAAGGTTGAGTGTGTATCAGATAGTGCTTGCCCATCAACGCACAATTGCATGAACGGTTTGTGTATCCCTGCTTGTCAAGATAAACAATGTGGACGAAATTCCGATTGCATAGCAATCAACCACAGAGCAATCTGCGAATGTGTTCCAGGATATGGCGGAAATGCCCGAGTTGCATGTGTTCCAGTTGGATGCCGCACAGACAGTGAATGTCCAAGCGATAAGGCTTGTGTGAATGGTAAATGCCAGAATCCATGTGACACAACAGCTGCATGCGCTATTGACGAAGTTTGCAAAGTTTACCAACATCGACCACAATGTGCCTGTCCACCAGGAACGATTTCCCGAAAGAACGGCTGCGTTATTGAGCGATCGGATTTGTGTGTCTATGATGCAGAATGTCCAATGCAAACTGCTTGCATAGGAGGAGAATGTGTGAATCCATGTAATGCTACAACACCATGCGGAGTCAATGCACACTGCCGAGTATTAGACACAGTTCCAGTGAGAACCATGATATGTGAGTGTCTGGAAGGATACACCGGAAATGCTGCAGTTCAATGCGATAAACGTAAGTTATTTTCCCTTATCTTCGAGCTTTGTTCATTAAAAATGTTCTTTACTTAAAAACGAATTTTTTATATTCTTATCTAGGATCTCTCTGCGTTATTGAAAAGGGCTTCGTTCGAGACATCAACGGACAGTGCATCTGTCCGCCAGGAACCGCTCTTGACATTTACGAATACTGCACTCCATGTGTTGTTGAAAATGGTTTCAAGATCGACGAAACGGGACATTGTATGTGTGCCCTCGAACGCGGAATGGTCGTAGATGAGCGTGGACGTTGCATCTGCCCTGTCGAATATGGATACCGTCTGACAAAGAACGGAGAATGCGTGCCGACCGTTCAAGCTGAATGCCAAACGGACGAAGATTGCGCCGATAACCGTTATTGCAATCCAGAAACAAAGATCTGTGAAGATGCATGCCTAACAAAGACATGCGGAATCAACGCCTTCTGTAACACAATCAATCACAAGGCCATTTGTCAATGTAACATTGGTTATACCGGAAACGCCGATGAATTCTGCAGTAAGAATTCAACAGAGAATCATTTGCAAACGGCTTTTATAACTTATTCAATTTCAGATCATACCAACTTCCGCACAGACTTCCCACGCCCAGAGATGATCGTTAGCTGTTTAGCTGACGGAGTTCAGGTGCAAATACATCTGCCTGAACCAGGTTTCAACGGAGTTCTATACGTTAAGGGACACAGTAAGGACGAAGACTGTCGTCGAGTGGTTAACCTATCAGGCGAATCCGCTCCTAGAAACGAAATATTCAAGGTTCACTTCGGCAGCTGTGGTCTTATGCATATCAATGGAATTGCCAGTTTTGTACTGGTTATTCAGAAACATCCTAAACTTGTCACTTACAAGGCCCAGGCATACAACATCAAGTGTGTATATCAAACCGGAGAAAAGAACGTAACACTTGGATTCAATGTTTCTATGCTGACAACAGCTGGAACAATTGCCAATACCGGTCCACCACCGATCTGTCAAATGAGAATCATCACTCATAATGGACAAGAGATCAATTCTGCAGAAATCGGTGATAATCTGATGTTGCAAGTTGATGTCGAACCGTCAAGTAAGTTTTTGCTAAAAACAAGCCCTTAAGCCTTGTTCACAAATGCCTAATCTTCTTTCCACACAGCTATCTACGGAGGTTTCGCTCGAAGTTGCATAGCTAAAACAATGGAAGATAATGTCGAAAATGAATATATTGTCACAGACGAAAATGGTTGCGCTACAGATCCAACAATATTCGGCGAATGGGAGTATAATCCCGACACGAATAGCTTGTTGGCCAGCTTTAATGCATTTAAATTCCCATCGAGTGATAATATACGCTTCCAGTGTAATATAAGAGTTTGCTTCGGCAAGTGTCAACCTGTCAATTGCCGCGGCTATAATGCCTTCGGAAGGAGAAGACGTCGTGCCATTGCTGATAATTCAACATCATCGACAGCAGTTTCAAGTGCCAATGGTGGCATGGAAGGAACACTGCGTGAGGAAATTACAATACAATCGAATGCCATTTTAACATTCGAAAAACGCGAGGGTGGTTCCAGTGATTCAAGCAGTAAGTTTTGAGAAAAATTAATTAATATTTTTTTAATTCGTTTTCCTTTGGCCGTTCAGAGTAACTCTATTTTAAATATTCGATAGAAACAGTTCCAAAATCCAACTGAAAACGACATAAATCACAATTTGTAGTTTCATTCCAAGTCCGAAGTTGTCACTTATCTCGTTTTCGATTGGATGTTTGGACTACCCCCTTTTAGCACTCCATAGGAATGAAACAGAAAGCAAAACCAAACTTAAACGACATTAAATTTTAAAGCAAGCTTAAAAATACGTCTGACAGATAGGTCTGTCAAACTTATTATTTCTTTTATATGAATTTACAAAAACTCTTCAAGAAATTAACCAAACGTTTCCAGGCTCATCGGAACAGTATTTTCTAAAAATTTTTAAAAACCTCTTAAATCAATTATTTTAATCAAAAAAAAATTAATTGCTTTCCATTGCAAGATTCGATTTTTGACAGATTATGTATGACAGTCATTAAGTGTCAAATCTAGGCTGAAATACTTTTGATTATAAATAAATTTTTAAATATTACATTTTTATCCTTCTTCTAGTCAAACCTGCCGCCCAGCGTGTAGAAGACATTTGTGTCTCAATGGTTGGTCTCATCATAGCTCTGGTGATAACAGCGCTTCTAGCTTTAGTTGCCGTTGCAGTAGCTGTATCATGTTGGCTAATGGCCTACAGACGACGACCAAAAACAGTAGGTCCATTGCCACATCCGCCAGAGTTCCCAAATCCCCTCTTTTCCAATCCAGAGGCGATACCAGAACCAACACCTGACTATTTATCGTAAGAAACAAATTTAATTTATAACTATACAAATTAGCAAAACAAAACAAAATTAGGTGCTTGCACTAAGTTTCAAAAACAAATCATCAACCAAACGTAAAAAACAAGAAAAAAATGGAACTAAAAAAATTAGATTTAAGTTAAAAATAAAATTGAAATATTGTAAAAAAAAAATATGTGCAAAAAGACGCACCATGTATATTTATAAACGAAAATCGAATGCTTTAATGAAATGATAAGAAGCAATCTAAAATGAAGAAAAGAATGTGTCAAAGTTTCTGAAACTAAAAACAAAACTAATTAAAAAAGAAAATTAACTTAGATTTAAAAAATAATGAAATGTATAAAATATTAAATATTTTGTGTAGCTTTAAAAAATGGCTTTGCTTTTATCAGAAAATTGTTGAGAACAAAATAAACACACAGCTTAGAAACCATAAAATGCTGTAGGTAGGATTATAGGAAAGCATTAAACTTATCCGGGTAGAACTACCAATTTAGATAAAATCAAAATCATTTTAGAGAAAATCAAATTCTATGGAGAATTTTTAGTTCATTCTCATGGGACTATTAACAAATAGACGTGCCGAAAAAGCTAAAAGAAAATCCAACTGCCAAAGTCGTATTAAAAACCATAATAAAAAAAAATGGCACCGATGAGCCTTGCGCTATATAAAAAAAAAATTCTCATGGAAATTGATATTCAGCGACTTCTCCTCCGTTAGTCAAAATTATAGGATAAAAATATAAAACTATTCTTAACAGGGCTGAAGAAATCACAAATTAAAAAAAGAGAACTGCCCAAAGACCCTGATC
Source organism: Dasysyrphus tricinctus (assembly GCA_963921185.1). Lineage (NCBI taxonomy): Eukaryota > Metazoa > Arthropoda > Insecta > Diptera > Syrphidae > Dasysyrphus > Dasysyrphus tricinctus. The sequence goes on along the minus strand of OY992531.1, from coordinate 249,594,412 downwards.
TTTATGGTAAAGGTGTTTTTTCCCTTTTTATAAAATACAAATTTAAACTATAAATTAAACTGCCTATGGTAAAAACCTTAAATTAAGTGAATCTTTTTTCAAGAACAACAAACAATACTCCTGCCACGTAGTATTTAATCGAAAAAGTCACCCTAAATTATGGATTTTTTATAGCAAAGCGGACTGCCCCAGTTCTGGAGAACTGCAAAATTTTGTATTATAATATTATTTAAGCACTGTGGATTACTTAAAGGTAATCGGAAGTCTTCACTCGATAATAAAGAAATGAACATGTCCCAGATATTTTGCATAGCAAAAATATAATTTTTTTATAGGAAATTCTACTTTTGTAGGTTTTAAGCGACGATTAACGGAGGATTTGATATTAATTATAAAAAAAAAACTTTCTTAACAATTTAGTTAGATTAACATTAAAAGAAACTCTCTAATTTAATTAATACTTATTTTAGTCAAAGAAATAACTACTCTTTGTACATTTTTAATTTAAAATTTGTTGTGATTATTTAAAAAAAAAAGTAAATAATTTATAGGAAATCCATACAACGAACAGAAATGGTGATTAAGAAAAAGTTATCATTAGCAACTGATTTTTAGTTCTTTGCAGCGAAATTTAAGAACTAATATCAGTTGATGTTGTATATATTTTTTCGAAACCACCCTCATCCATTTTTAAAATGGAAAATTTTCAGAAATAAGTTCGTTAAAAAAAAAATGCATAAAAAACACATCACTAACTAATTTAAAAATAAAATAATAAAAAACAATGTATAGTCACTACTTTAAGGAAAATATTTTTTTTTTTGTATTTTATTTAATTGTAATTTTTTTACAATTAAATATTTGTGTATAGGGTCTTAACTCCACTCGTTAACTATTCTTTTTTAAGTTTTGTATTATTTTTATATTCTTTACTCAAATTGTTTAATGCAATAGCTAAAAGTTTAGCCATTTATAAAAAATAAAATAAAAAGAAAAAAAAACAGAAATTTGAAAACACAATTATGTGAAATGCAAAATATATAGTTTGAAAAATTTTGTATAATCCACTTTTATTCTTCAGTTTTAATATTTTTTCATAAAATTCAACTTAAATGACAGTTGATAATATTTTATATCTTTTTGCACATTTTAAATGAGTTATAAAAAGAAAAAGACTTTAACAAAAAATTGTAAATTACTTTCAGATAAAAGAAAAAAAATTAATACAAAATAAAAAAAAAATAAAATAAAAAGAAAATGTTCGCTTATGTAAACTAATAAAGAAAAAAATAAATAAATAAATAAATAAATAAAATAAACTGATATTCTTTTTATTTAAAAGTCAAATTAAGTTAGGTAACAGCTGCTCAGTAAACAATATCCTTTTTTTTTGCACTTTTGTAAAATAGCGTACATATACCTACATATTGTAGAAAAGAACGGGGTTCAGAGGTAAGTGTTTCTCGGTTGGCGATTAATCTTAGCATATTAGGCAGAACAAAATAGATTTTTTTTACTCATCAAATTTATGAAAAATTGCCATCTCGAATGCAGCTTATAAGTTTAAAAACAAAAACTGTCTTATTTATAAACTCGTTTTAGCGACGGGTTGAAGTAGCTCCGACTTTACAGCGCCTCTAATCCTGAAAAGTTTATTTATAATAAAAACACGAGGAATAGAGGCGCAGTAAGCCAAAACTAAATGTCATTTTGACATGATATCGTTTGAAATTTACAAAAAGGATTGCTCACCAATTTTTGTTTACCTTTTGTTACTAAGAACGTTTTCTTTTATTTTACTTCTCCATTTAATAAATTTCTTTACCAAAGTTCGACCAATAATAATTAATTGAAATGAGTAATTTTGGAAATCAACCAGGGGTTTGTGTCATCGTGTAACCCCGGCTGGGGCATACAACAAAGCGTCTCCATCTTGTAGAATAATACGCTGCTGTATGGAGCGATTTGTGAGCATTATTTTTGTCTTTTAGCTGTTTATTCTTAGACCACTCGACTCTCCCTTCACTTGCAGTGTTAGGCATATTCCGTTCAGCCCACTGATGTTATTTGCCAGTAGACATATGTCACCTTCATAATCTAAATGCCTTTCGAACAGTCTCCATTGAATTCCCTGTCGCTCAACTGTACCAACACTTTCTGTCAATACGTCATCCATCACCAGCATGAAAAAAATTGGCGATAGAACATCCTCTTGTCTCACACCTTGTTGCACTACGAAGGAGTCGGATAGCTGCCAATTGTGTAAAACAAAACACCTTGCGTTATTGTAGGACTCCCTAATAATGGTTACAATTTTTGGGGGAATTCCTCTACTAAGCAACGATCTCCGTATGCATTCTCGGTTGACTCGATCAAAGGCCTTCTCAAAATCCACAAATATGAGGCAAAGCGGTGATTGAAATTCCATCGACTTCTCGAGGACGGTACGCACGACACACGATCGTCAACTGCGAATGCCAGCTTAATGACTCTTGAGTGTAGACTCGATTCTATCCTTAATCCGCTCGAGAATGATGGTTGCCATTAGTTGTGGGAAAACGGACAACACGGTGATACCACGAAAATTGTTGCAATTCTTAAGGTAACTTTTCTTTGGTAGCTTAACATTTACACCTTCTTTCCAGTCCTTGGGATAGCTTTCATTTTCCCAAATGATTTGTATCAACGTATGTAGAATACTAGCCGCTGTTACGAGATCGGCTTTCTGGAATTCAGCTGGTATTCCGTCAGGTCCAGCTGCCTTGCTGTTTTTGAGGAGATTTATTGATGTTTAAATTTCCGATACAGAAGGGGGTTCGCAGTCAATACCCCTATAGGACCTGCGCATCTCGTTAATATGGGGCACTTCAGCACTCTGCTCGAAGGAATTCTCATTTAGCAGGGCACAAAAACGGTCCTTCCATCTGCGTAGCCGATCCGCAATTGATACCAAAGGTGTGCCATCTACATCCATTGTAGGATGATTGGTGTTGCTTTTTTTCCCAATAACATCTTTGGATATTTGGTACAGTTCCCGGATATATCCTCTTCTTGCAGCGTTTTCCTCATTTTCTGCGAGTTCATCCAACCTCACCCTCCTGTCACGTCTCACACAGCGATAGACCGTCTTATATGCAAGGCTATACTCGCTTCGCAATTCAGCGTTCATAAAATCTGAATATACAAAAACGTAGGAAATCAGGTACTCCTCAAAAAACTTTAGAGTTTAGACGAACAAGAGGTGAGATAAACGCTTAAAACCATTTTTCACAAACAAAATTTTACAGTTTTTAGACTTTTCATGGGAAAGATATGTCAAAAATAATTGTGACCAAGAATTTTAAAACATATTTTAACCTACAAAATCTGAGCTGAGATTTATGTTTTTCAATACACTTATTCAAAATGGCGGACAGCGCAATATTTCCTACCAGCCAGACTGCCATTATGCAAATTTAAGGACTTGAAGCAAACATATATAACATAAAATACCAGCCATACTAAAATCACTTCTTTTTTGACGTTGATATAGCTCTCGTACTATTAGGGCTACCCACGATATTTGAAAAGTCTCGGTGTCGTTTGGTATCGGTATCGGAAATTGGCCAATACCGAATGTTTGGACTGAAATTTACCGAGAATCTCCGTGGTATGGTTTTGTATCGACAGAAAAATAGATTTCTCCAAAATTTAGATAACATTTCCACATTTTTTGCTCTTTTTAGCAGAAAGAATATTAAGGAAGTGGTTTTAGTACATACCTTCCGCCCACTGCCACACCCACTTGGCTTCTCGGAAGCGTCTATTATTGAATGGAATTTTCAGATTTGGTTCTTTTAAGCTAGGTAATGAGTTTCGTGAAATCCACTTCCTGCACGTTCATTTTTACTTGCGATATATACGGGGTCTATATGGCAAGGTATGCACTCGTAAAAAAATCAGACTCGAGATATTTGTTCAAACTTGTCATTACAATGATAAGTAAGACGAAAAGAGTTGGTCTCACAATTCCGTCTCAGGTACCTACAGCTTAACGGCTGAATCGATTTTCTTGAAACTTGTTACTTGGTAAAGAACCATTTTTGTTCACGTTTTCGATTTTCTTCAAAACTGATTTCAGTAAAATAATTAATGCAGACAATTTCTAAAAAATATAAATAGTATTGTGTACCAAAATTAAAAAAAAAATGTTTCAGATATTTTTTTTGAAAATCAAATATTTCGAAAGCACCATGATCGATTTTTTAAATTCGGTAAGAGTTAACGGCCAATTTCTTCACAGAGTTCTAACGTTAATACCGGTATTAGTCCTAAAGTTAATACTCAAATCAGTCATCTCACTTCTTCAAACACACAAGTATGAATAAATGAGAGATACTGATTTGAGTATCAACTTTAGGACTAGTACCGGTATTTACGTTAGTACGCTGCGAAGAAATTGGCTGTAAGAGTTTTTTAAAGAAAAATTTTACCAGAATGTAAAGGAAAATATTTTTTTTCTCAAAAGCGGCTCTTACGATTTTGATAAAACTTTTTCCGTATACCAAAATTAATACGATCTACTACCAAAAATTATAAAAATTAACACTAAGCAACTTTGAATAGGACTTCTCATAGAATCGTTTTTAACGGGATATCAAAATTATTTCGAGTAAGAAGGAGTTTTGGAAAAATTCGAGTTAGAGAGAAATATATTTTTATTTTTTTTGTTTTTTGTTTACCGACTCATATAGAAATCACAGCATGAATACACTGTGAATTTTATTTATCCAGGGTAATTTGTTTAAATTCAGACACCTAGAAAACCAGGCCAGAGCTCAGGCCAGGCGAAACGCAATATATGGAGTAGAGCTCACTTAAACTTCTTTATTTGAACTTAATTCATTCGTTCCACTATGGAATGGAATTATATGGAATTTCAACTTAGAGGAAGGTGACTGTATTTAGATTATTTTCATTATCGGATAAACGGATTTAGAAAAATTTATTTGTATACAAATTTGAAAAAAGTTAAGTTAAATTATACTGCATATCAAAAAAGGTTCAAATTATTTTTTTTTGAAAATTCGATATCTCAAAAACGAGATGACAATTTTTTTTAAATTTTATTTTCTTATGCAAATAAATAAATACTTAAGATTTTCTTAAAAATGTTTTAAAAAATAAAAAAAAAATTATTACACTTTTTTGTAGGAATAAAAGATTTTGAGAAATACGTGCATATACACACTCATTACCTTTTTTACGCAGGCGGGATGTGGAGAAAATTGTATTGCAGTAAAAATCTCTTACTATAACGTTTCGCTACGTTTTGCGAAAAAAAAGTGTAATAATCTTTTGTGTGTAGAATTTTATGAGCTACTAGCTGTCCCGCGCAGGCTTCGCTCGGGTAGATCCAATTATCGAAAAACATTAATTAAATCAAATAATAAATATCGTTTATTACGGAAAATCTAGGTGTATTTTTTTTCAAGCGGATATATTGGTATGTATATTAAAATCCCAATTAATGTCAGTAAATCAATTCATTATTTGATTCAATTTTGTATGGCTCTTCCCACCCACTTTTATCGGCTCACGCAACCACCACTTTCATTATAAAATCAGACTCCATATTTTACTATCTTCATTTCACGTTTCTAAAGTTGGCATAACATTTTTGAGGTAGACCGAAGAGACCATTGCAGGAATTTGCAGTTTTTTTGTATTTTTTATGCATTTCTATTCCGGATTTTGCAGTTCACCAAATAGTGGGTGTAACCGACTGTGCTGCTAACTTGACTGTGAAGTTGGCAGTGCCTGTCCTTTTCTCAGCAACCGGGTTAGCTAGGAATCTGAAATAAGGTTCTGAATTTGCAGTTTAATTTGCAGTTCAAAAAAAGGAAAAAAACAAATTTTTTAATCCTTATATACAAAAAAAATTCATACTGTACTGCTAACTTCACCGTGAAGTTACCATTAAAGTCCTTTTCTCAGCAACGGTGATACTAAGAAATTTGAAGAAGGGGTCCAAATTTGCAGTTTAATTTGCAGTTCAAGAAAAATTAATGTCCAAATTTTGAAGTCCAAATTTGAGAAAAAAAATCGAATAAATTCATTTTTCACTGTTAACGTCAGTGTGAAGTTAGCAGTACATAACCTTTTCTCAGCAACTGAGCCACCTAGAAAATTGCAGTTAGGGTAACCGGCAGTTTTTTATGCACTTCAAGAAAAAACTAAGTTCAAATTTTTTAGTCAAAATTTGACAAAAAGTCCAAATTTGACAAAAAAAAATCGAAAAAATTCAATGTTAACATCAGTGACGTTTTTTATCGATTATTTTTGTTAAATTTGGACGTACAAATTAGAACCTAGTTTTTTTCTTGAAGTGCATAAGAAACTGCAAATTATATCTTTCCCTTTGTTAAAGAATTTAAAGGATTTGTTCAATAATTCCAGAGATTACCCCCTACATAGATACAAACAAACAAACAAATTAATGTTTCATCTTCTTAAAAATACATATGTTTTTGGAAAAATGTACGGTTGTTAATATATTTAGGTTTAAAGAATTTATATTTGTCCCTTTTACAGTAAAAAATCGAAGGTCTAACTTTGATACGGTATAACTTCAAGATAAATAGGTGCATAGCTTAATTTTAAGATAATTTGATTGACTAAACGTTATTTTCTCATGTTTTTTTTTTTTTTTAAGAAAAAAAATCTAGTTGTAGGATAGAAACCAAATTACCTTCTTTTTCAAGATGGCAGCCTTCCTCTTTACCCGGTTACCCAAGAAAACTGGTTTTATAATGAAGAGATGTAGCCAAACACAAACCGTACAAAAAATGTTTCCCATCGATTAAAAAAACTTTAATAAATTTTTTGACAAAATTTGCTACACCATGTTCTTTCCACGATTTTCTCTGTATCTATGCTACAATTTGTACCTTTATATTTTTTCAAAAAAAAAAACTGATAGTTTTCGAGAAATTAAGAAAAAACTGAATTTTACTTTTTTTAAGAATTTCCACCAAAATTAAGCTTTTTCGGAATTTTTTGCTGTTTTATTTTAAGTCAATATTTTACCCCCCACCCCCCCCCCCCTCACCTTAACGAGGGGAAATTGATCCCCTTTCGATATAGTTTTTTTTTACTCATTCTACGCGCTTTAACCGTTTGTTGCATTTAATGCAAAACACCCTTATATAATTAGAAGCTAGACCACACAAAATAAAGAAAATGGAAGCTTTTGGATGACCCTGAACTTTACAGACGATTTGAGTATCATATTTTGGACTGTCATCAGTTGCGTGAAAATGGTTCGATTTCAAAAATTGAAACGGAATTCACTTTGTCATGACAAAATCTCGATATTCCATTTTTAATTTTTTTTTATTAACCGCAATAAAAAAGTTATGATGAAAAAATTAAGAAATGCCGAAAAAAAACTTTAAACATTTTTGGACTGTCACCAGCGCCGTAAAAATGCATCGATTTCAAAAATTGAAACGGCAATCACTTTGTCATTACAAAATCTCGATATGCCAATTTTTATTTATTTTTATTTACCGAAATAAAAAAGCTATTTTTTTTTTTTTTTTTTTATAATTGGCGCGCACTAAAGGGGTTATGAATACCCTTAAAATGTTTACACACAGTGCGAGCGTTTAGGAAATAGAGGTAGAACAGAAAAGGAGATAACGATGTACATTTGTCTTAAATGTCTGGATATTGAAATGGGAAGGAAAAACAGAGTTGGGTAAGGAATTCCACATTCGTGTGGTACGGCTAAAGAAAGAATCTCTATATTTGACGGTACGTCCAAAGTTAGGCTCGAGGGTATACTGATGACGATGAGCATTCCTAGCAGTGCGGGTATTACGCTGAAATTGTTTCAGGGGAGGAATGCAGCTAGCTACTTCAACAGAGCAACGTTTGAAAAAGTAGCGATAAAACAGTGATAAGCATGAAACATTTCGACGGTGTTCCAACTGTTGGAACAATTTATTCAATCATGCCCTATGCATAAGCTTTCCAGTCTCCACTTGAATGCGTACTACATATATTGTTATTGTAAAACTTAATTAAAAGCTTTCACTAACTTTGATATATTTTCTGATATGTACATTCTTCATTTATTCTGTCATTAAACGTTAATCTTAAAAGATCTTCTCTGTTTTATTTAACTCTGCTCAACAGGTTATGGGCCCAGAGAGTTTATAAGAAAGATTTCGGAAAGTAAACTGATTGCGTTTTTTTTTTGTCAAAGTTAGGCAGTCATATGAACGTGGGAATCGGTGGTACAAAGACTTTTTTATAATCGTGAGCGAACATACAAAACGGGAGAAAGGTGTAATAGGCAAATATAAAAGTTGCGGTTCCTTTAATTTTTGTATCGTTCGATATCGATAGCTCATTAAGATTAACGGAGACAACAGTTTCAGAAGTTTGCGGTTTCTTTGTCTGAACAGCGAAATTATAACGTTGTGATAACGGGTATAAGAACTCAGTTAGTTTTTTTGTTTTAAACGTTTTGATAACGGGTACGACAGTTCAGCAAAAATGAGTATAGACAACGAGTCCTCTTTTAAAATTGACAAGCTACTGGATGCAAGTCAATGGTCTGTTTGGAAATTTCAGATGCGAATATTGCTCAGCGCAAGCGATTTATTTGAGACGGCTTCTGGAATTAATAAGAAGCCAACCGATGTAGCAAAACAAGCAGCTTGGCAGAAAGCTGACGTATTGGCGCAGAAGCAAATCATTTCAACTATCGGGCAACAGCCCATGTTCCATATCATCAATTGTGAGACTTCCCATGATATGTGGAAAAAGCTCCACAGCGTGTATGAACAAAAATCTGACTCCGGTATACATATGCTACAGCAACGTTTCTATAGTTTCTCGAAGAGCCCTGGTGATAATATGGCGTGTCACATTTCTAAATTGGAAAACATCGTGCAGCAGCTCAAGGATTTAGGTGAACCTATATCAGATTCAATGGTTATTACAAAAGTATTAATGACACTTCCTCCAAGTTTTAATTTTTTTCATAGTGCATGGGAGTCCACAGATAAAAAAGAGCGCACATTAGATAACCTCATTTCACGTCTTATGATCGAAGAAACCCGAATGTCATCACAAGAGGAACCTGAAGCGAGTGAAGCCCTAGTTGCAAATAAGTGCAGACGTCTAAGGAACAACAACAAGCAAGAAAACAATAAATCTTCTACTAAACCTGGAAAATGTTTTCTATGCAACGAGAGGGGTCATTGGAAGCGAGACTGTCCAAAGAAGCGGGGTAACACGAGTAAGCCTACAAAATTTGATAAGAAATTGGGTGAAGCTTTCGTCAGTGAGGCCATGTTATCTGAATGTGTCGATGAAAGCGCATGGTATCTCGACTCGGGGGCTAGTGACCATATGTCAAACAAACGAGGTTGGTTTAGTCATTATGAAGCTTTGGATGAAGCTATTCCTGTGAGAGTTGGAGATGGTAATATTATCTATGCACATGGTAGAGGTATCATCGAAATACTAGCTTTTGATGGGAATGATTGGAATAAAAAGCAATTAGTTGATGTTCTTTTTGTGCCAGAGATCCGACTTAATCTTTTTTCAGCTGGATGTGCATTGGACAAAGGTTTTGATTTCGTTTCAAATAAAAATCAATGTGAGCTGAGGTTGGGTGATCGAACGGTTGCAGTGGGAGTCCGCAAATCAAAATTTTTTAAAATGATGTTCAAGGTAATGCTGGCAAACCGATGTGAGAACAAAGAAGATGGCAATGGTGTTGACCAGAATTGTGATGCTGGTAAAAAGGTATGTGAAGCAAATGTTGTTTCTCGTCAGTCTTTGAGGTTATGGCATGAGCGGCTGGGACACCAGTGCGTGACACATGTTAGGAATTTTTTGGAATCTGCAAGGATTGAATATGAGGATGAAGAAAATTTTCTGTGTGAGGGTTGCATTCTTGGAAAACAACATCGTGATTCATTTCCTCGGAGCGAGAGCAAAGCAACGAAGTGTGGACAAATTGTGCATGCCGACGTATGTGGTCCCATGCAAGAGACGTCACTTGGAGGCTCGAAATACTTCCTTCTTTTCAAAGACGATTATTCCCATTTTCGTACTGTTTATTTCATCCAACAAAAGTCAGAGGTAATTAAGTTTTTTAGTCAATTCTTGCAATCCGTTAGGAATGAAACTGGGCACTGTATCAACATATTACGAAGCGACAATGGTTTGGAATTCGTCAACAAAGGTATGGAGCAGCTACTTCAAAAGGAAGGCATTCGCCACCAACGAAGTGCACCGTACTCTCCTCAACAAAACGGGCGGGCGGAACGTGATATGAGAACTATAGTTGAAGCAGGACGAGCGCTAATTTTTTCATGTCATATTGGACTCAAGTTTTGGGCGGAGGCTATCAACACGGCAGTTTATGTGCTTAATCGCACAGGTAAGAGTTCTGTGCCTAATAAAAGTCCTTTTGAAATTTGGTTCAATACTGAGCCAAAGCTTGACCACCTAAGGATTTTTGGTTCCGAGTTTACGTACACGTACCAAAAGAAAGACGCCAAAAATGGGATGCCAAATCTGAGAAGTGTGTATTCGTAGGATACTCTGACAACGTCAAGGCATATCGCGTGTGGAGTCCATCCCAAAATAGAGTCAAGGTTTCTAGAGATGTTATCTTTAGAGAGTGCGTGGAAAATCCCAGAAGACCAGAGGCAATCATTAAAGCAACCAATCGAAAAGAAACTCAGGACTTTATGGCAGATGACTTTGAAGTTAAAGATGAAACAGGTGCCGATACATCAGATAGTGCAACACCAGAGGTCAAAAGTGGAAGTGTGATGAAAGACACACCTCAGGACAACAGCCAATATAAAGAAAAACTTCGCAAATTGGATCCGGTAAGCTACGTTTATTCATCCAATTGTTTTTCATTTGTAGCGGATTCTCAAGAGCCAACAAATTTTGAAGATGCAATCAACTCCGACCAAAAGGTGAAATGGATTAAGGCCATGGATGATGAGTATGACTCGCTGTTGAAGAATCAGACATGGACTCTTGTAGAATTGCCTGATAGTAAGAAAGCCATAGGTAATCGCTGGGTATACAAGATTAAGTACAAGTCAGACGGAACAGTGGACAGATACAAGGCTAGACTTGTAGCCAGAGGATTCACACAGCAGTATGGGATCGATTTTCGTGAGACATTCAGCCCTGTTGTCAAGTTCGAATCCATAAGGATCATTCTCTCGATAGCTGCAACTGAAGGTCTCATTATCCGGCAGTTCGATATTAAAACAGCTTTCCTCTATGGAGAATTACAGGAAGAGATTTTTATGAATCAACCTGAAGGCTATGAGGACGGGAGTGGTAAGGTTTGTAAGCTCCTTAGAAGCCTCTATGGGCTTAAGCAAGCATCTCGATGCTGGAATAAAAAGTTCACTGATTTCATTAAAAATTTTGAGTTTCAAGCTTCTCAAGCAGACCCTTGTGTTTTCGTTTATCGAAAAGGCAAAGATAAAATGTATTTAGCAGTTTACATCGACGATGGACTGATAGCAACAACTTCCGAGGATCTTCTTAAACCACTCGTTGATTACTTGAGTAAGGAGTTCGATGTAAAATGGTGTGATGCGGAGTGTTTTCTGGGGTTGGAGATAAGCCGTTATTCCGATGGATCTTTGCACATTTGTCAATCGGGATATGCTAAAAGGATTCTTAAACGCTTTCATATGGAAGATTGCAATCCGGTCTCGACGCCATCAAATGAACTTCAAGCTTCTCAAATAGACTGTGACACTACAGAAAAACTTTTTCCATATCGCGAGGTGGTAGGATGTTTAATGTATTTGGCCGTTGCAACACGTCCGGATATTTGCTTCGCTCTTAACAATGCTAGCAGATATATGGAACATCCTACTAATCAGCATATCAAGGCCCTGAAGCGTATATTGCGATACGTCAAGGGGACCATTTTTTATGGCATACATTTTGTTTCAAATAAAAATAACAATTTTTCTGCTTTCAGCGATGCTGATTTTGCTGGGGATCCTGACACTAGAAAGTCAACATCAGGTTATGTGTTCATGATGGGTTCTGGAGCGGTCTGTTGGTCATCTGAAAAGCAGAGGTCGGTGGCCTTATCGACTACCGAATCGGAATATATAGCAGCAGCACAAGCAGTAAAGCAGTTACTATGGTTACGACAGCTATTGCAAGAAATCTGGCCGAGCTCTCTACGGGATTCACCGACGTTGTACGTGGATAATCAGAGTGCAATAAAACTCATCAAAAATCCAGAGTATCATAAAAGGACCAAACATATCGACGTTAGGTACCATTTTATACGAGACAAGTTCGAGGATGGCGTCTTTCATTTGAGCTATATTGGCACTCACGAGCAGCTTGGAGATATATTTACCAAAAGCCTACCTAAAGAAAAATTTGAATTCTTTCGTGATGCAATTGGCATCCATCCTAAAATTAACTAGATTTTTGAATAAAAGTGGGAGTGTTGGAACAATTTATTCAATCATGCCCTATGCATAAGCTTTCCAGTCTCCACTTGAATGCGTACTACATATATTGTTATTGTAAAACTTAATTAAAAGCTTTCACTAACTTTGATATATTTTCTGATATGTACATTCTTCATTTATTCTGTCATTAAACGTTAATCTTAAAAGATCTTCTCTGTTTTATTTAACTCTGCTCAACACCAACGAAACAAATGTTGCCGAGATTGATCCGTCACCTATCAGTTTTAAAGCTCTATTTTGGATTCTATCCAGTAGGTGCAGTGATGTTTTGGAAGCGCCTGACCAGATATGAGAGTTATACTCTAGTTTTGGGCGTATGTATGCTTTATATATAGTAGCCAGATCAGAAGGGGAAAAATAGTTCTTACATCTTCTCAGGAAACCTAGGCACTTCGCAGCACTTTTAGCAATATCTTGTATGTGGTCGTTCCACAAGAGCTGATCAGTAACGCACATACCGAGAATCGAAAGCTTTTCAGTTTCCTCGATGCAAGTTCCATTCATGTATAAAGGTAAATTGGGTATATTCCGCTTTAACGACTGGAGACAACTTTGGGTTTTGGATGCATTAAATTCCACACGATTATTAATACCCCATTTGACAATGCTGTTTAAATCTGAATTTAATGAGCTCAACATATTCTGCCGCTGCTGCTCAACGTTTGAAGAACAGGGAGGTGAATCTGGAAATGAGTATGAAAAACTAAGGGTGCTGTCGTCAGCGAAGCAGTTTAGTGGATTAGTAGTTTCAGACAAGAGATCATTGATGAAAATAAGAAATAGTGTCGGAGACAATACGGAGCCTTGGGGCACACCAGCGTTTATTTTGAGAACTTCAGATTTGAAACCGTCCAAAACAACTTGGATTGAACGGTCAGAAAGGTAGTTACTAATCCAGCGAAGAAGTGATTCGTTGATACCAAAAGCATGCATTTTCGATAAAAGAGCTTGATGCCAAACTCTATCAAATGCTTTAGAAATATCGAGTGCAACTATTTTGCTTTCTCCAAAACGATGCAGTGATTGATTCCACTTTTCAGTTAGAAAAGCCATCAAATCACCAGTGGATCTGTTGCAACGAAAGCCGTACTGACGGTCATTAAGAAGCTTTCGTTGTTCAAGATATTTCATAAGCTGACGATTGATCAGAGTTTCCATGGCCTTGGAAAGAATGGATGTCAAAGCAATTGGTCGGTAGTTGGAAGGAGAAGATGAATCGCCTTTTTTAGGGATAGGCTGCACATATGCCTTTTTCCACCCAGACGGAAAGTGGCCTAAAGAATAGGAAAGGTAAAAAAGCTTACGAAGAGGTTTTGCTAAAGTGGAAGAACACATCTTCAAGACAATAGGTGATATACCATCGGGGCCAGCGGATTTCCGAATATCGAGATCTTTTAGTACTCTGGAAACTGTACGGGTACGAAAATGTATTGGTTCCATAGAGAATTGGACGTTCTCAAGTACAGGTGGGACCCTGTTGCTAACTGGCAGCGTAGAATTTGCGGCGAATTGTTCTACAAACACATTTGCCTTGTCTATAGAACTAACGACTGTCAAACTGTGATGAAAAAAGTAAGAAGTGCCGAGGAAAAACACGTTGAAAATTGTTGGATTGTCACCAGCGCCGTAAAAATGCATTGATTTCAAAAATGACAAAGTGATTGTCTTTCAAAGCGATGCGTTTTTACGGCGCTGGTGACAGTCCAAAAATTTTCAACGTGTTTTTCCTCGGCACTTCTTACTTTTTTCATCAAAACTTTTTTACTATGGTAAATAAAAAAAAATAAAAACAGGCGTATCAAGATTTTGTCATGACAAATCAATTGCCGTTTCATTTTTTGAAATCGAACCATTTTTACACAACTGATGACAGTCCAAAATATGATACAATATGAAATCGTCTGCAAAGTTTAGGGTCATGCTTTTGGTTACTTAGAAATATCTTTACAATAAACGACTGAAATGTCAAAATGCCGTACTTTACTTGTTGACAGTTCTTAATAATAAACTTCAGGTCACCCTGTACTACCTTACTTTAACCAAACAAATAAATTTAAAGCTATACTAACATGAAAGATCGTCTCAAAAGTGGAATGACATAATTTTACTTTTAGAATTTCTAATCAAACTAAAATCCAAAAAAAAAATACATAACCAGCAAGACTTAAAAAAATCTACAATAATTTCAATCCCACTTGTTCCAATATTCATTCCTCTTTACTTTTTTTTTAATAATTTTGTTCCTCAAAACATTCATTCATCACATTCATTGCTGAGGTAAACAAACTTGAAGAAACCAAAAAAAAAAAAAAAACTAAATCCTAAGCTCTCAGCTTTCGTTCTACGAGAAAGACTTGGGCAGAAATAGAAATATTGCAAAGGAAAAAAAAGCCATAAACCCTCTTTCTACCTAGAAAACTAATGAATAAACTTGCATCGGTTTCATTTGTATTTTTTTTTGTATTATAAATGATAACGTTAAGAAAAAAAAAAAGACAAATTGCAAAACTAAAAAGAATTATTTTGCAAAGAGAGCTTTGATACTTGAGGTTCTGTTTGTTAATCATCTTGGATATCAGACACTTTAGGTAGACTTGTAGAATACACAAAACTTGTGCACACCACGATCGCATTGACGATCAGTTGACAATTGACTGTCACACGAGTCGGACCAAAAAGTTGAATTTTTAAGCATACAACACCGATCGAGACTTTAAAGCGACTTAGTTGAGGGCCGTCGATGAGCTAGAGATCATAATAAAAGTGATCTTGACAGCTTTGAATTAATTTGTAAAATATGGATCCTCTAAGATCTAAGTGATCCTTAGCGACTTTCGAGAAATCTTTTTAAGTCTTCTGATTTTTCTTAAAAGAAATTTAATTCTGACGAATATCCGACGGGATCTGTGATCGTGGATATCAGTAGATGTTTTGACGGGGTTTTCTTGTAAAACCGTTTAAATTTGATTGAAAACGAAATTACCTTCCGAAAAACGTTGCGTGGGAGTTAAAATCACAGAGTGTAAATAGTGTGTTTCCAATATAAACTTTTGTGACATAAATTTTAACGACAAAAAAAAATTATAATTGTTTTCATAAATATTTCTGAACTTCATCACGATAACTACCACGTTCGTCGTTGTCGTCTAGATGACGTCTCCTCACTCATTGGATAAACCTACATCAATCAATTAGTCAATCATTCTAAAACAACAACAACAAAAAAGTGCGTTAGAGAGTGCAGTCTTTATAGAGAGTATTTATAGTGAAGTGGAGGAGTGAACCGGCAGCAATAGTCATTATTTGGTTACTCTATCTGTGATATCATGGTACTATATCGTTTAGATATTGCAATTCATAATTTTATGAGTTGATGATATTATTACGAGCTTGATTTAAATGGATATCAACTTTCAAACTGTCAGATTGAGTGGTTTTATAGATACACAGCAGAGCAGATCACCTGTTTTTGTGTTTTGTTTTTGTTGTTATTTAGTTTATTTGTTTTTGCGGTGGAATTGTGCATGCGATTGCTACTGCAACAATATATTTTGTTACAGATAAACACGCGTCATTGTTAACATTATGTTAATTTTAGTATGTTACAGTTCTTTTTTCTTGTTTTTTTTTTTTAATTTTTATTTTATCTTATTCTGTGCTAATTTATTAATTTGAACCGACATCTGACCTCTTTTGGCGGGTGGATGAGCATTTTAATATCTGAATCATCTTGCAAAGTGTATTCACACTTTTTTTTTGTTTTTAAGTTAAAATTGACTGATAGTGTAAAGTGGTTTAATGGGAAGCTTCCAGTTGTAAATAACTGTATCTTATCTGACATGTGGATAAATAAAAAAGAAAACATTGCAGTTTTTGACAGCTAAAGGTAAATATTGTGCTAGGTGGCGTTGTGGACATGGATTCCTTTTATTGGGAACAATCATTAAAGCTTAAAGATATCCAGCGATAACAAAAGATTTTAATAAAAAAATGATTTTTAGTTAATATTAAACTTTTACGGTTTTTGACAAGTAATCTGTAAAAAGTCTACATAAACCGATTCACTTGTAAAGTCTAGCACATAGTTCTTCGTGAAGTGAACAATCGCCAGTGGAGAGAGTGATTTTTTGACACTTTTCAATGGTACAGACCTGAAAATGAGCTGTGAACATTTGACGTTTATAACCACAATGTCTCAATTGACTAGTGAAATATAAAGAAGTAGGTAACACCACTGAAGCCAATTAGCTAGAGAATTCTTTTAATTTTTTCGATTCAAAAGTACAAGCGAAAAACTACGAACTGCAATTAACTTTTGTTCTTTATTTTATAATCGTCAATCGTTCACCAAGAGTACATTTCACACGGCAATTGCTCATGAACGAAAATTCTCCACTTTTGTCTCCACAAGGCTACACGAGCACGTTCACGCGTGAACAAAAATGCAAATTTTGTATGAATTCACGAGATGATACACAAGTCGCCCCTCTTCTTCTGAAGTGACGTAACTCGTAAATTGTCGTTTTTGGGATTTGGGCATATATGTGCTAGGTTAGCTTGATTGCATACTTCTACATCACTAGATTCCCCTCAAAATGTCCGGAACATGGCTTAATGCGTTATGACATAGTTGGCATAACATGTGATTTTAGTTAAAAAGTTTCTCACGAACAGACGTAACTGCGATTATGTGGACAGCAATTTTCCATTATATAGCAAATTATTGTTTAGGTTACATTAGGTAAAAGGGCTGACAGTTGATCTTGTTACCGTCACACTTAGATCTATTTAGATCCGTTGTGATACCCTAGGAAGTTGTATCTCACTTAATGTAAAAACCTATGTGTTCTGTTAGCAGTCAAGCCATTTAGAGGCATTGACGAAGTTCAGAAGGCTATTAGCCGAAGTTCTAGAAAGTTCCTCTAAGTTGTTATAGAAATGACTCCCTAGGTGTTTCTTTCTTATATGAAAGTGTGCTGGACAGTGACAAAGGAAGTAAGAGGTACCCTCATGTGCTTCTTCATCGCTGCACCCTCTGCAAAGATCATCGGTACTGAGCCCTATTTTCTTTTTGTGCCCGGTTGCATAATATTGTGTGTCCTCTGCTTATTGAAATTTGGCCATTTAATTTTGCCACAAGTTTTGAGCAGGTTCCATCTCTGATTGTTTTTTTCTAATATTTTGTTACCAATATCCTGTTTGATGCTACAGGTTGGAACTTTAATAAGTCGTTCAGCTTGACTTGAATCAAGCGATGATCCCGCTCTTGCTAGGCCATCAGCTCTTTCGTTTCCCTGTACATCACTGTGATCAGGAACCCAACAGAGTCTAATGTTATGCTGCATGCAAGAAGCTCTATACGACAGCAAGTTACAAACAAGTGTATCGTGGTAGCAGAAATTGCTGTTATTGCTGCTTGGCTATGAATAAAGAGGTTGATATCAGCTCATGGTATTGCCATCATTGATATTTGCGTTGCTGCTTTGGTCAATGCCAAAACCTCAGCTTGGAAGACGCTGCAAAAGTCCGGAGGTCTGAAGGAGCTCTCTAGTCCTAGAGTTTCCGAGAAAATTCCTGCACGAACTCCAGTGTTTATCTTAGAACCGTCAGTGAAGACTGGTATCGAAGATTTCTTCAGCAATGAGTAGGTTGTTTTTCCACTCCTCTCGATTAGGAAAAGAGGTAGTGAAGGGTCTAAATAAATAAATAGGGGAGCGCAACAGCCCGTAGAGAACCAGGGCCTAGTTACTTACAACTCTCAACCATTCCTGTGTGCTTGTTGTTGGCAGGAATTGCGGGGACCTACAGTTTTTTGCCCAGTCCGAACGGCTAGAGAAGCCCTTATTCATGACAAGTATATACTCTTGGAGGATTTGTCAGTTCTCGCAAGAGGCAGTACCTCGGGTAAAACATTTCTGTTTTTAGGTGGCACGGCGGGGAATCGAACCCACACCTTCAGCATGACAGTTCAATGCACTAACCATAAGTGAAGGGTCTGTATAAGCTTAAATGAAGAGTTATGTAGTCTGTGCAAACTTTATTTCCCACATATCTCTGAAGAATCTGAGTATGGCCCGTTGTGCTTTGTTTCCAGCAGTTAGTCTGGCTTAGCCGCAAGGCACTGTTGAGTATCGCTTTCAATCCCGCTGTGGGGGTGCTTCTAAACGTCCCGTAGTACCTATGCCTGCTAATCTTTGAACTGTTGTCAAAGTTTTCATGTTTGTTGCTTTCTCATTTGCGTTCCACCAATCTAGATTGCCGTTAGTGTACATCCACCTGATAGTTTGATAGTTCGATTTGGGTTCGGATTTTCCAAAAATCCTGTTGCAGGAATAGAATGCGATCATAGCTTTCTTTGTGCTTTCTTTAGTTTTGAGACTCCAGTTCAGTTTCTTATCTAGTATCACACCAAGGTATCTGGCCTGGTCCGAGATTTTAAGTGGAGTCTCATTGTTGAACTCTAAGCATTGGTATTTTTCTTCTGTTCGTGAAGAGAACCAATTCTGTTTTTATGGTGTAAGTACAGTGGTTTCAGGTACCAGCCCCATCTATCGGTGAGTAGACATAATATGCCTAAGTCAAAATTAAGATGTAAACCTAGTTTTGCTATCGACCCATCACTAAAATAAATTTAAACAGTGTTCGGTTCTTCCTGTTTACTTTACTCTGTCCAATAGAAATTGTCAGTTCAGGGCTTATGGGCGAGCATTTTTCAAAACAGTGGTGCCTGTGTATACTGTCACGTCACTCAAATTTCTTACTAAAATTTCTCACGTAATGACGTTTCTGACAAATCGATTATTTTTAACTAGTTTAAGTACAGAATTTACAGTGAATCTCATATCATTTGGAACTTTAACAAATTCTTTAAAAACAATACCAAAACCATTGTAAGCACAAAAATAAAGAGATGCACAAAACTCAAAACTGCTCTCCTGTAAAATATTAGGCTTTTTTTCTTTTTTAACTCAAAATAGAGTCAAGGGAATGTCGAGCATGTTCTGATCATTTGAATAAGCGTGTTCGGAGCCCTCTGAACTATTTTTGAAACATACCTGAACACTATGTAGCTGTCAAATGCTATGTGCTCAGCATTTAAGTTTGTCTGCTCAGTTATTTTATTCTGAGCTCATAGAACGCACTCTGAACAAGCTGAGAACACGTTCAGAACGGAAAAAGAAACACACATTTTAAGCTCTGAAAGCTCAGACATAAAAAAGAAGAGCAATCTTTTGTTTGACAAGTCAGGATCTGCTCTGAACTAAAAAAGAAAAACGCTTAGTAAAAAAGCAGATACGTCAGTTCGTGAGAAGAGGGACGAAGTATGTACTAGGCTTAAATATTTATAGCCCTATTGATGAATATCTTCAACAATTCATATCAATAAAAATATAAACTGCTCATCCACGTTAAGTTCAAAAATTTAACGAAAATCTACTACAATCAATAAGAACTCTACTCTTACCAAAGACTATTTATTGAACTTTTGCATGAAGCGAAAAGTTTAAAAGTCTAGTGTTAAAAAACACAGGTTTTTGATTTAAAGTATTTTTGAACACAGTAACTATTGAACACCCTGTAACTTTGAAACTTCAAGTAAAATTTAATTTTCACTTTTGGAATTGTAAGCCTAAAACTTGATGTACATAGTGATAAACATAGATGTATCCGCATCGTTGTCTAACGTCAAATCATTTTCGTGCACAATATATGTATGAGCCTGTACTGTACATCACATCTTGAAACACTATGGGATGTTGTTTCCTACTATTTCTGAACTCCTGGTTCTGGTAGCGAGTTCCCCAAAAATAAATAGTTCATATTGAAAAGGACCCGGGCCAAATGGAAAGCAAATTAACAAGAATGGGGGTACGGAAGTTACGGAAGTTTGGTCCTCTTCCATGAATACCTCCATGACTATGCATCACAGTCGAATAACAGAGATTTCTTGTTCAGCTCATATACGAAGAGGGTTGCATTCACTTCGGGAGTGGGAGTATGGAAGTACGGTTCCAAGGTGTACCTCTTTCAATGAACACCCATGACTGTGCCTCGCAGTCTGTAATTTCATGGTCAGCCTATATGCAAGGAGGGATGCATTCACTTTGAGAGTACTTTTTGGTTGTTTTATAAATCCAACAATTGAAACAAAAATCACGACTAGGTCGCGCTTACTTGCTCTTATTTATTTAAACAATATGAATTTACAGACCAAATAATTAGAGCTGTTTTTTCATTTAATTGATTTTTAAAAAGTGTTTTAAGCTTAAAAAAAAGAATACAAATTTTAATTATTCATTTATAAAAATCTGCTTTCGAAAAACTTTTCAATTTTTAGAAAAAAAAAATGTATAAATATTTTTCTCAAAAACGGCTCCACAATTTAAAAAAAATTTGTATTACTTTTAATAAAATATTTCAAATTATTTTTTTTAAAACTCTATATTTCAAAATCCAGTTGAAAATTTTTGCTTAAAGTCAAACATTTTGTTCAAAAATGTTTTGAAAATTTTATATATTTTCAAACTTTTTTCGCATAAATTCATAGTTCTTCAAGAATTCAGATGCCTTTTCTTTTCTTCGGCTCAAACTATTAAAAGAGTTGTTTTAGAAAATAAAGGAACGAATTTTATGCTTTTAAACATTTTTCTCTCATAATATTCGTGTTTGTATTTATCTATACAATTTTTAAAACCCTAAACTTCTTGAACGAAAGAGCAAGAACGTTTGGCCCAGTCGTGCAATTTATTTTATCTCGCAAGAAGCTTCTTCGTGAAAAATTTTGTTGAAATCGGTCAACCCGTTAAAAAGAAGATCGAAAGCCTAAAAAGGCTTACCATCAAGGTATTCGGACAATTTTTTACAAATAAGTAGAACATATCTCCAATATGTAGTCAAGAGACAACATTTTCCTCAACGGTTATGCCTTAATTTTAAGAGCTTGAAAATTACCGTT
The DNA here is from genome assembly GCA_963921185.1 of Dasysyrphus tricinctus. Lineage (NCBI taxonomy): Eukaryota > Metazoa > Arthropoda > Insecta > Diptera > Syrphidae > Dasysyrphus > Dasysyrphus tricinctus. The sequence continues at coordinate 249,572,917 of OY992531.1, read as the reverse complement.
TCACCTCTCATCATCGTAATGTCAAGTTTATTTATTTTTTTTTAATCCAAAACTTGCCCTTTAGTACCTACAAGGTATAAATAGGTTTCGCAAATATAAATTTGGGGTTGTTATGTTGGCATTCAAAGTTGAGAACGCCAGACGAAACTTTTTATTTATGGTTAAATATATTTGTTGTTATTCATTTTCTGAAAGTTGCGGTTGTAAAATCTATGGCGGAAAGATGGGGCGTGGGGAGAATCGTGGAGATTATTATTTCTTTTTTAAACAAGGTAGCAAAACTAACATATACAACGTTACATACAAATTCAGAATTTCACTTGACCGTCTGAGAGATATATAGGTATGTAGATAAGGGTGGTCCAAAAAAATACGAATATGCTGCTATTAAGTGTGTTACCACTGCAAAATTTCAATTTCAAAAATTTCAAATTCGTCTTCCAAAATTACATAATACACATACAATCGATTCTTTAAAAGTATTATTGAATATAGGCAAAACTACGAATATTTATGTTCAAATGCATTTGCTTTTATTTTGTATTTAAATAAAATGCACGACTGGGTCGCAGGTACTTGCTCTTATGTTCAAGACACTGCGAGTTTAAGAAAATTGTATATACAAACATGGAAATTATGAGAGAAAAATGTAGAGAAGCATGAAATACGACATTTTAATTAGCTAAAACAACTCTTTTGACAGTTTGAGGTGAAAAAAAGTATGCCATCTTAATTCATGATGGAATATGATTGTATGGGAAAAAAAATGTTAAAATCGTTGGAGCGTTTTTTTTTTTAATTAATTTTTTATATATAAAATTCTTGAAACATTTTTAAGAACAAATTTTGGTATGCAGATTTAAACTTTATATTTATGTGTATATAACAACAAAATTTGAAAAAAAATTGTCAACTCGTTTTTGAGATATCGAATTTTCAAAAAAAAAGTTTGAAACTTTTTTAAAAATCCAAAACTTTTTTTTTGAAAATTTTGATATGCAATATTATTTAATCTTATTTGAAATTTGTATATAAAAAAATTCATTTAAATCCGTTAAGCTGATAACGAAAAAACTCAATATAAAAAAATACATTCTATGACAGGTACTACTAATAGTTGCTATGTGTAAAATTTTATAATTTTTGATGGTAGATTGTACTAATTTTAGTATATGAAAAAAGTTAATCAAAATCGTAGGAGTCGTTTTCAAGCAAAAAAATATTTTCCTTTGCGGTTTTTTTCACTTTTGTATGGAAGGTACCGTTATTTTTTCATAAATGTGAAATTTTTTCTAAAAATATTTTAGAGAGTACTAAAAAAGTCTTAAATATCGAGTTTCAAAAAACTCGAAATATTTGATTTTCCAAAAAAAAATTTTGAAAAATATTTTTTTCAAAAATTTTGTTTAACAAAACTATTAACATGTCTTGGAAGCTTCTGTATAAAAAAAATAATTGAAATCGGTCATACCATTTTGAAGAAAATCAAAAATTTTAAAAATGGTTCCTTGGGAGGTTAATAACCATTTTTGAAAAATGGTTTTCCACCCAAAGAAAGCCTTAACTAAAATAAATTTATTGAATTTTTTTTAAGAAAAGTTGTCAAGCCGTTTTTCAGAAAAATACGATTATGTAAATTTGCCAAAACAAAATGTATGGCAGGTACCGTTATTTTTGGTTCTAAAAAAAAAATGAAAAAAAACGTGTGGGCATAATCACCAAAAACCACTATGTACCAAGTTTGAAGAAAATCGATCGCGCCGTTTAGGCTGTAGACGAACAGACAGACAGACAGACAGACAGAATTGTGCCACCCACTTTTTTGGTGTTCTCTATCATCGTAATATCATGTTTGATTGTTATCTCAAAAATTTTTTTTTGCACGAATCCAAAACTTGCCTTATAGTACCTATAATCGCAAGTAAAAAATAAATAAATAAAATTGGGTGGCGCAACTGCTCATGGAGAACCAGGGCCTAGTGACTTACAACTCTCAACCATTCCTGTGTGCGTGTTGTTCACAGGAATGGATGGGACCTACAATTTTTTGCCGAGTCCCAACGGCTGAATGAGAAGCACTTTTTCATGACAAGTATACTCTTGGAGGATTTGTCAGTTCCTCACAAGAGGCAGTACCTCGGATAAAATATTTCTGTTTTTAGGTGGCACGGCTGGGAATCGAACCCACACCTTCGGCATGACAGTCCTACGCACTAACCATCATGCCACGAGGTACTACATTTTGTGTTTAAATGTCTCTATTTACTTAACTTTTGTTATGAATTGTATGAGTAGGTACCTACAGGAAACATAGAATATTATAAAACAACAAAGTTCATCCCACCATCAAACTTGGTGAAAAAGTTTGATTTACTATAAAAATGAAAATCGAAATAAGTGTCCCTTCAATTGGAAATTTAATCAAGAAAATATCCATTCATATTATGTGACATTGAGTCTGGCGTCGAGATATTTTTTTGGAGAACCCATAATTTACAAATTTAACACGAAAGGATTTAATGTGTTCTTTGAGTGTTTCAAATATCTATATTTCACCAGCAATTCCTCTTCAGGAGATTTTGCTTTTTCCAATATAAATAATCTTGTCGTACCTTACTTACTTACTTTTCCGGTTCCCAATTCATGAAGGGTTGCAGCCTGAGACCATGCAGCCTTCCATTCTCTAAGATCTCTAGCACGCTGCTTCCAGTCATCTAGACTTTTGGTTCCAAAACTGTGTTCCGCAGAACCTTAAGGCTCCACTTTCCGCAGAGTTCTTGAAGTAAATACAAAAATAACTTTTGCAAGATATTTCAAAAATTAAAACTTTCAAAAGACGTTTGGTACTTTGTACTTGTTGTAAGAAGAATGTGAACTGATTTGAAAAAAATATCTTCATGAATCTGTGAAGATAATAAATTTCGTGAAAAGTCATCCTCTGCAGTTAACATTATTCAAGAAAGTGTGCAAATATATGGAAAGTCAATATTAACCACTTTTACTTCACATTGAAATCCTAATTGCTTTCCTGAGGAAAAGCTTTATGAAAGCGGTAAAAAATCCCGCAAACCAAAACTTCGAATTTGTTAAAACTCAAAAATTAAGTCTCGCAAATCCTGCTTTTATTTTTGAATCTCACAAAAAGAAATTCTCGCTTTCAAAATCTCTCATTTACAAAAATCGCATCAAAAAACTCGCAAATATAAACCGGTAACTTGCAAATTATAATTTTGCAAATTCAAATCTCACAGTAAAATATCGTTCCCAGTTCCGCACTTAAAAAAATAAAAATTCTGAGAATGAAAAATATATACTAGAAAACGAAGAAAATTTTCACTTAATTTTTCAGCTTTCCAAAACTAATATTTAACAATTACAAAATCTGCTGCAAAACTATAATTTTCGGGTTTTTAGTGTCTGGTATTTCGTAATTGTGGGGTTGATAAAAGCAAGATTTTTCAAACAAAAAGATCTTCCTTATGCGAGATTTCAAATGCAAAGATTAAATTTGAGAGATTTTGTACTCAATCCAAGTTTTTATTCAAACTTTGCCATAAGCTTAAAGTTTTTCATCTGCAAATGTTCTCAGGCATCTTGCAAACATTTGGAGAAAGTTCAAAAAACCTGCTGAAGCTTTGCAATAAAAATCATAAATCAGAAACAGTACCTATTTTTCACGAAAGACAAACTGGCAGCTTGAAAATATAAATTAATGCCTGGCTTACTTGTGTACAGAAGGACAATGGTGAATGTTTCCCACTTTTATATGAATTTTTGCAAAGAAGCGTGCTGGGGCTCAGAGCTATTATTCTTAATGTGATGGCTCGACATTTGGTAAACTAAGAAAATTCTTTGTTAAATTACTTTCCAGACAAAAATACTGACACTGAGTTGGTACAATCTTCTTTTTTTTAAGTGTTTTGCCTTTCAGTTTTGGTATCGTTAAGTGTTCAAGTACCGGAATATTTTTGGGCCTTGTTTGGGGTTCCACAGCTACAAAAAAAATTGGGAACCACTGCTTGACCAAACTTGCTGGCATCCGCAATGGCTTAGGCTTTAAGCCGGAGGTTCTGTCTTCTTCGTTCTCTCGAACCTGGCGGCGGGGATTCAAAAACCTTTTTGGCTGGTCCATTAGCTCTATATGGCCGAGCCAATGTAGTCGACTTGTTTGATTTTCTGAAATAGACCGGAAAATGAGGGGTATAAAAGAGCAATTACGTTCAAGGGATTTTATTATTGAAAATGTTTTTTTGGCCCATAAGCATGCTTAAAACTAAAAATGCTACTAAATTCAACCATGCGTTTCTGAAAGAATGGTCACACTAGCCACTTTTCAATATATTTGGTGTAACTCGGAAACTAAGCCGAATTTGACAATTTAACTTTTAAACTTTTGTTAAAAATTAAATTTCTATCGGAATGGATGGTTTAAAAAATCATCAGGATTATTATGAGTTTCACGTGAACAACATTCCACCCGGAAAAATTGACATTTCACTTTTCGCCTATTGTGAGTTTCACCCGAAAAATAAAAATTCCCCTTTTTTGTGAGTACTAATTTCGCGCAAAATGTAGCGTAATTAAGATTTTAAATTATCACTTATCTTTTGGAGGTGAACAAAAGATAAACAGGTGGTACTGGTTTGCTTTGCGCAAGTTTTTTGTTTATTTTAAGCCAAGATAAGTTCAGGCGAAACTCATAATAGCTTTAAAAATTCCGGGGGAACAAAAATTTTTCGGGTGAAATATTTTCCGGGCGAAACTCATAATAAGGCTGCATATCAATTTTTTTGCAGGAAGAATTAAAAACCATCTTAGAAAAATTCGAAAAAATTAAGGTTATTAAATTTTTCAACAAACTTTTTTCGAAACAAGAATAGGCAAAACATACTCAGAAAATATAAGGCATGTTACAAAAGTCGTTTTTATTCCAAAGTGACAGATATATACCAATCCAAACTTTATCATTTCTTTAAATTTTTTCGCAGGTTAGGCCCAAAAGAGGCTTTTCAATTTAATTTCACATTCGTAAAAATATTCGAACTCAAGATTTTGATGAAATACGAGACAATGCATTACGAATATTGAGAATATTTAAAAAGTATGTAAGCTTGCAGTTTTGTTTTCCGGTTGTTTTAAAATGCTTCTAGATTATAAAAAGACTTGGTACTAGGTGCAAGGAGAGTTTAATTTGTCATGTTATACCAAAAAACGGGGTTTCGGACAAAAATTGCAAAAAATGAGAAGTAATGGGAAAGTTTTGAGAGGCTATATCTTTGCCAATTTTAAATAAAAACTACTTTTTGAACATGCCATATTAAATATTTAAGCCTCTATTTTCATTTGTTTAAACATACTTTAAGTCGATCTTTGCTCCGAAAAATTAAGTAAACCATTTAAAAATCTTTGATTTTTCGATTTTTGTATGTTGGTTTTCGTTAATTTTTCTTGCTGAAATGTTTGTATAAAATTTTTTAAGAAATCCATTTCGATTGAAAATTTAATTTTGAACAAAAAGTTTTATGTGCAAAATTGTCAGATTCGGCTTAGTTTTCAAGTTAATCCAAAAATATTGAAAATTTGCCAGTGGGATCAGATATTCCGAGATGCATGAGTGAATTTAGTAATACTTTCGGTTTTAAGCATGCTTATGGGCCTAACAAACATATTTAAAAATAAAACCCCTTGCACGTTATATTTCCTTTTCACAAGGTCTATTCAACATCCTATACATCCACATCTTGATACAGCTCATAGAGTTCGCGGTTTTACTTTCTCATCCATTCGCCTTCCTCGCACACGTGACAAAATATCGGTCGAAGAATTTTTCTTTGGAAGGAGCCAAGTATCAGCTCTCTATTTTGGTTATCACCCAACACTCGGCTCCATAAAGCAGGACTGACAGTATGCGTTCACTTTATCTTTCGTGTAGAGTTTTTAACCCATGTGTTGCGCCAAACTGTAGTGGCACCGGTTTGCTAGAGTAATTCTTGGTGGGATCTCCACTAAGATGTTGTTTCGTGGTTCTAATGTTTACTCCGAGGTAGATGAATTCCTTAACTATTTCGAAGTTGTTGCTATCAAAAGTGACGTTTTTTTTCTAGTCGATTGACGGATTTTTCATTGTTTGTTGATAGCATGTATTTGGTCTAGTTCTCGTTTACTTGAAGACCAATAAATTTCACCTGTTCTTTAATTGCCGTGAAACTAAAGGCCTTTTGGGAGCAGTGTTAACGCTTCCCTGCGCACTATTTGCTCCAGAACGAAATTGAAAAAATCACATGAGCGCATCTCCTTGCTGAAACCCTATGCATGTTTTTAACATATCGGAAGCGCTTTTCCCCAGTTGTACATTGTATGGCGTATTTGCCAATGTCACGTGACATAAAAGTATCAGTTTTTCCGGGATCCCAAGCTCAGCCATCGCCACATAGAGCTCCTGACGAAAAATGCTCTCATTTGCGGCTTTGAAGTCGATGAATAGATGGTGATTCTCGACATTAAATTCGTTGGTCTTTTCCAGGATTTGTCTTAGGGTGCATATTTGGTCTATGGTCGATCTTCCAGGCTGAAAGCCACACTGTTTTTTCAGGGATATGCCTCGATATTTCTTGCAGAACATAGCATCACCTTTTTTGTAGATGGGACATATGGAGCTGATAGAGCAGTCATCGGGCATGCTTCCATCCACCAAAACCTGGTTGATGGGTTGATGATCGCACCCTTTCAACATATCCCTTCCTTGGTTGAAGAGCTCCGCTGTTAAACTATCAGATTCAACGGTCTAGTTGGTCTTGACCTTCTTTATAGCTATAGGTCTATTTCTTCTTTATTGGATAGTGGTACTAAGTCTTCATTTACTGGAATTGAGTTGCTCTTCCTGATGCCCATTCAGTAGATGCGGGAAATGCTTCTTGAATACATCTACTACTCCCTGTGCTTTGGTGACTAGGTTACCGTTGTCTTAATTAACCTATTTCGTAAACCAAGCGATCTTTCTTCTCTCTTGAAAAAGTGGAAATAAATGCGTTTTAGAAAACATTTACTCGATAATCTTGAAACAGTGCTTTGGTAACATCAGAATCACTCACATCTCTTATTAAGACTATCTCTAGACCTTCCTTTTTATATTATAAAAAAGGCTTTATAAAGCTTTTCAAATTCCTGCATTGGATGACACTCGGAAAGTTTATGAAGACCTGTTTTTGAGACTTAAATTATATTTTTTAAGTTTCAAAAACATTTGAAAGAATTTGAACTTTGAAAAAAATAAGAAAAAGATTGTCGGCATAGGTAGGTATCTTAAGACCTGATATAAACACCTTTTCAAACCATCGATTAATATCTACAATTATTTCACTCTTACATTGGCGCCATCAAACTTAAATAGAATCTCAACTACCAATTATTATTATTGAAGTGATATTTTGTATAACCTTTTACAATATTAAACTAATGAACTATTAAGCAAAAAACACCCTTTCTATCAGACACCATTAGCTGGCTATAAAAAAGTAAATTAAAAAGCACTTTTGTGCTCTTCCCATATGATGATGTCTAGGTATGTTTGTTTTGTGATAAAACAAAGTGTGAAGTTGGTTATAATAAAAAAAAATAAATCATATCAAGTTTATATGTAGGTACTTGACAAGGAGATAATCATAATTGACATTGTAAAAATATTAAAACAATCACAGATATGACAAGTTAATTATTTTATAGCCTCTTTAAGGCACCACAGAGCAAATAAGAACAGTACAAAAATTTAAATAAAAACAAATTAACAGAAGCTAATAGGTTTTTTTTGTAAATTTTTGGCTATGAACGAGTGATAAATAAGTCAAGGTCACCAACGCACAACGACGCCGCGCCGCACCGGCTCGGCTGAGGAAGCTTCAATTTAATTGAATAAACTTTTTCCTGTAGCTTATATGAAAATCTCTGAATGAAATTAAGTAATTCAAATAAATTGAGAGTAAGTGTCGAATGTAGTCACTCATCAGAGCTATACGTGTTTATTTTTTTGCTATTTTTTAATGAAGCTTGTTTGATTTTTCTTCATGTTTTTTTTTATATTCTAGGTATATTGTTGTTTATACGAGTATATTTTGTACCTACACTAATGTAAGGGTATTTGTGTCTGTTGCAGCTGTCATTAAAATTTATAACTTAGCATTTCATTTATTTACGAATAGAGAAAATTTTGTAGCATTCTTAATATTTATATGGGAAGGTGTAGAAAGAATTTGTAAGGGGAATTCATTTAAAAATTATTAATTATAGCTGGGGTTATTTTTTTTTTTTAATAAAAAATAACTTTTTATAAATGAAATTCTTGAAACATTTTTAAGGCAACATTTTGGTACGAAAATCTTAGGTGTTTATAACTGTGCATATAAAAATACTCGTTTTTTAAATATTGAATTTTCAAACAAAAATTTAACTTTTCTTAAAAATTCCAAAACTTTTTTTTTGAAAATTTAGGTACGCAATGTTATTTAATCTTGTTTGAAATTTTATATAAACAAAATACTCTAAGTCCATTCAGCCAAAAACTCAAAATAAAAAAATAATTTTAGCATACAGAAAAAGTTTTATCAAAATCGTAGGAGCCGTCTTTGAGAAAAAAAAATATTTTCTTTAACGTTTTTTTTTTTTAATTTTATGAAAGGTACCGTTATTATTTCATAAAAATTAATTATTAGTATTAAAAATACCAAGTTTCATAAAAATCGATTATGTAGTTTTCAAAATATTTGGTTTACAAAAAAAAATTTGAACATTTTTTTAAAAATCCAAAAAATATTCTTTTGAAAATATTTGTAAAAAATAAACTATTTCCCGCCTGGAAAAATGGCAAGTTTTTGTCAAGTTTAATTGAGGCACTGGAAAGGCTTCGGTAGGGAAAATCTAGACAAGGCAAACTTGTCAAATACTCGCGAGGCCCCCGCTAGTAAAAACTTGTTGGATAGGTCTTGTTATCCCATCACTAATACCCCATATATGACAAAAACAAAAAAAAACAAATATTTTATACCCATCATACAATGGTAAGACAAATTAAAGTATATACTTTTTCATTTTCAACATTGCACAACTGTATTGCGAAATAGCTCAGTAGTTAAGGTATAGGACTGGCAATCAGAAGATCCCAGGATCGAACCCAGTAAAGACAATTTTTTTTTTTTTTTTGTCTCTCGAGGAAAAAGGGTACTTCAATGGCGAGGTCCTAGAGAATTTCTAGAGTTTCTCTTGCTGGGCATTTGCGAGTATCTATGTAAAACTTTCTAGCCCCTCGCCAAAAACTAGATTGTTTTTCCAGCCGGGTTATATAAAGTCCGGGAGCCGACCTATCTTATCGCGGCCACGCAAAAATTGGATGCCAACTGATAGCTTTATTCCAAACATTTACGAAACTACTGGTCGGACAAGGCTTTTCTAGTCGCAATGGTTAGAAAATGCACTTTTCAGGTTGCATTTTCCGCTAAATGTACCAATAACATAAGGAACTTCTACAAATGGGGTATCAAATGAAAGCTAATGCTGTCCTCTACACGAAACCAATGGTCCGACATACTTTTTTTGGGTGTTGCCACGAGTCCGACCACTTTTCTAAAATTGGGGACTTTGTGCATCCTTGGATGAAAATGAGAAAAAAGTGGTTGAGGCCACTTTCTTAGCTATTTGATATGATTTTAATCAGTTTTCCCTAATGTAAAACGCAGTGTTAAGAAAAGACCATTTTTTAAAAAATTGGTCGGACTGGTCACAACGCAAAAAAGTCTGTCCGACCATTGTTATGATATAGAGGACAGCCCTAGCTTTCATTTGATACCCCATTTATAGAAATTGCTTATATTATTGGTACCTTTAGCAGAAAATCCAACCTGAAGAGTGCATTTTCCAACTATCGCGACCAGAAAAGCCTTGTGCGACCAGTAGTTTCGTAAATTTTTGAACTAAAGCTATCAGTTGGCATCCAATTTTTGCGTGACCGCGATGAGATAGGTAATCTTACGGTGGGCTCCCGGACTATAGAATTTTTTAAATAAGAAAATTATTGAATTCAGAAATACCGTTTTGAAGAAAATCAAAAATAAAAAAATGCTTCTTGGGGAATGGAATAATTTTTTTTTTTGTACGTTTCCTATCCAAATGTAGCCTTTACTAAAAGAACTTTAGAGAAAAATAAGAATTTGTAAAATTGCTAACATTTTTTTAAATTATGACTGGTACCGTTATTTTTAGTTCTAAAAAGAATGAAAGAAACGTGTGAGGAGAATCACCAAAAACTAGTACCTATGTACCAAGTTTTAAGAAAATCGATCAGCCGTTTAGGATTTAGCCGAACAGACAGACCAAATATGGGAAGACAACCAAAGCTGTTTAAAAATGTTATGCAGCGAAAGATCAAACTACGCCTCGCTTCTTCGTTCAACATAATTCCACAAATGTTGCCAATGGAGCCACTGGGTTGAAGATACCAGAACTTTGTGACAGACAGAAAATCGTAAGAAAGAATCTATAGCTGACCAATTACTGAAACTAGCTGACCTTTTATAAAGATTTTAGGGCCTTTCGGGGTACTAATTTTTGTAAATTTCCCATTAAGAGGTGCCAAAAATCGCGCGTGACATTGATCAATAATTTAAATATTCATTAAAAAAAACTATGACTGACCAATTACTAAAACCAAACTTTTACCAAGTTCTCAGGGCCTTTCTGATGGTGTTAAATTTTTGAAAATTTCTCATAAATGAGGTGCCAAAAATCGCTTTGACCTTGAATTTTTTTGTAATTCATTAAATATTCATAAAATAAAATAAATGGCTAACCAATTACTGAAAATAGCTGACCTTTAACAACCCTTCAAATTGCATACTTTTTTTTAAATGACCCAAATGAGGTACCAAAAGTTTTTTTTGTGACCTTGAAACGAACTTAAAAAATTCATAGAAAAAAAATCTATGGCTGACCAATTACTGAAAATAATTGACCCTTATCAAAATCTATAAATCTTTCGGATGGTATACATTATTTGCAAATTTCCCATAAATGAGGTGCCAAAAATTGCGCGTGACCTTGAGCGACCTTGAGAAAGAAAGTTTAAGCCTTTATTACAAGTTATCTAGGGCTGACCAATTTCTGGGACCAGTTGACCTTTTCTGACTGATTACTGACTAATTAGATGGCATTTTTTTATCGAATGTCCCTCATATGAGGTGCCAAAGGTCCAGAGCCCAACTAATGAATAGTTTCTTAAAGTTTTCGGAAATTAAAAAAAAATTGTTATTTTTTTTTTTCAAGTTGATATTTTTCAAATAAATAAATGCTAATTAAGATATTCAATACTCATATCAATTCTTAGTCAAATACCAAAAACCAAATGTAAAAATCTTTCATAGGTTTTTAAAAATTAGAAAAAAAAACGAAAGGTACTTTTTCTCAAAAACAAACCCGAAAAAAGGGTAATGAATTTTATTTTGTTTTTTTGCGTCATAAACATAACAAATCAAGCAAGCAACGGCAAAAACTGTCTTTCGTTTTTTTTTTTTATTTCAAACCTATGAAAGATTTTTACATTTGGTTTTCGTTATTTGACAAAGAATTGATAAAGGCATTGAAAATCGAACAAAAAAAAATAGCACTTTATATTTATAAGAAAAAAAATTTGAAAAATATTAAAATTATATTAAAAAATTTTGACTTTGAAATTTAATTAATCAAAAACTATTTTTTTTTTCCAATTTTAAGAATTATGGGAGCTAGAGTTTTCCCCCCATAGGATTTTTTTTAAATACCAAAGAATCATGCTCTAAAATATTATCGACGAACTACCGGACACTCTGTTGTTTACGTTTAATTTACATACATTTGAAAGTAAGTCTTGCAATGATGGTTTTAAAACATTTGTTAACAGTGGTATTTTTCCGTTTATTGTTGTATTATTTTGTAACATTGTCCACCATTTGACATCTCTTTCAATTGTTTTCCAAGAAAATATAATTTTTGCAAAATTTTTCTTAGAACGATAAGTAAAGCTTTTATACGTTTATTGTATGAAAGATAAAAATGAAATACAAATATTTTAATGAGATTCGTAGACAGAAGAAAAAGTTATGATCGATTTCATACGCACGCTACGGGTGCAATGCCATCATATAAGTAAGCTATCAATAAATATCGACAATAATTCAAGCAGTTTTATATTTTAGCCCCCTGTTGGATGTGCGGTGACCAATAGTATTTAAAATTCATTTGATAAATAAAAAGGGTGTCCCAGCAGGAGGATTCATTTTAAATCATTGAAAAAATGTAATTCAATAAGAATATGTTTACATACCTACTCTTGACGCAAGTAAAGAATTATAAACTCAAAAATTGACATTTCACAAAGTTTCAAGGCAAATTTGCCTATGTTCAATTTTTAAAAGTTAATAACTTTGAAAACTGTTGTTATTCTACAGCAAACAGGTGACAGATTTTTCCGTGCTTCAAATGTCATACCACACACCTTAATTCCTTATTCAAGCAAACTTAGTTACCTATTCTACCAGCTTAATTAATTTCGTATGCACATGCCTAGTTCTTAGCAAATAAAATTTTTGTTTTAAGGAGTGAAGCAGAACTTAAAAAAAATAACAAATTTAAAAAAAATTTACTGCAGCTGAAATCAAATTTTCAAGCTGTGTCTCAATATTAATAAATATTATTCAATCTGTTTACGAGTACAAATCAAACAAATAAATATTGTTTTGTTCATAGAATTGTATGAAGAAATTGAAACAAGACATATTTATTTGTATAACTGGGCCTGCAAACGACTTTAGCGACACCTTGAGGTCTCAACAAACTCGTAGATGCCCCTGGACAAGTCAAATATTAATTATCTGTATAGGAAATCAAGTAAATACTAGCACAGTTGTTTCTATTAATAATTCGTTTTGTTATCTTCTTTCGGGATCGGGATCTGGATTAACTTTTAACACGACGAGTCAATATAAGTCTCAAAGTAACATTTAGTGCGACAATTTCAACAAAAGTTTTTTGACGGTTTGTGGCTCTACTAGGTGTTATCTTCATGAGAAATAAAGTTTACCAAAATCGTTCCTTCGGAAGTCACTTTTTTCAAAATGGCGGCCGGCAACCCTGAAAATCAGAAAAAATTCTTTCATTTTGGTAGTTTTTGTCGTAGAACAATGATTATTGTATCTAATCTAGGGTTTTTAAGGTCGAGGAATTAATTTCAAGCAATAAATTTTGTTTTTTCAGCATTTTCTTTTTTGAGTGTCTTAAGAAATTTAAAGATACAACTTATGCATTTTTTTTTTTTTTTTTTCGATTTGATATGTATTTTTTACTTGTCTAAGTGGTAAACATTTAAACAGGTTTTACTGTAAATATTTCGTATTTTGTTACAATTTCTGCTTGATATAGAAAAGAAGTTATGCATTTTTTATAGTATTTGGTTTACTGCTTTTTTTCAGTTTTTGCAGTATAGAACCCCTTTTTTTAGACAAATTCCACACGAAAAAGGATATGTTCAAAAATATGTCACTTTTCGGCCCCATACATAAAATGTATTGCTTGAAATCTCCGACCCTAAAAACTTTAGATAAGATATAAAAATTATTGTTCTACGGCAGAAATTACCAAAGTTACAATTTTTTGAAAAAAGAGACTTCCGAAGGACCAATTTGTTAAACTTTTTTTCTCATGCAGACAATACCTTGTTAAGATAAAAACCATCACAAAACCTTTTGTTGGAATCTGTCCCACTAAAAATCTTATATTGATTCGTCTACATCAGTGCTTCCCAAAGTGGTCCAGGTGGACCCCCAGGGGTCCACGGGAGATTCGACAGGGGTCTACGTTGACATGAAATAAAAATGGGGGTTCACCAGTTGTAAGTGGGGGTCCACGAAAATGTATTTGGCTTCGATAGTAAGGACAAAAAATGTAGGCTTGGCCTTATCTGCCAATGAAGGCAGATATTACCCACACTTATCAAATAAATTAAGGAAACAAAAAGATTCCAAATTTTTCGGTGATTTTGGACAGGCTGTATTTCAGTGAATAATGGTCGTATTGCGACTTTAAAAAAAGGGTTTTGAAACTTTAAAACTAAGATTCTAATTTTCAAAATTGTTGGCTTAAATTTTTTAAGAGCTTCTCATGCAGTCCTTTCAATAATATTGTAAAAATAATATTGTTAATTTCTTGCTTTTTCTTTGGTCCGCGGGCTTGAAACAAATTTGATCAGTTAGGCTGGCATGTGGATCAGATAGCCTTTTTATGAAGAATTAATTCCTTTTTTTAAAACCTCCCTTAATTTTTTTGAGGAGTATATTTTAAGAAGATCAGCGACTGTTACTTCTAAAAACGTATATATTATTATTATTATATAGTTTATTCTTCTATTAAGGTTTACAAGTACATTTTAACAAACTCTTGAATAATTATATAGGCATGACATATTAATGTCGTCAGCCAGAGGGGCAATTTAAGTACTTCTCATTTAATTATACAATTTCAATAAAGGTTTTTCTTTCCTTTAACAAAAAATAATTGTACGGATTTGATTTAAGTATGATTGGTGAAAATATTATAAAATGCTGGATTTATAGCTTTTACAAATTATGAGTAGATAGATTCAGTTTGTATTTAAAAACACTTTGTAACTTTTAGTTTAGTTAAAACAAAATTTAAAATTATATGGACTTTTAGTTTAGTCAAAACAAAATAGGGGTTTTATCAACTTTTAGTTTAGTTAAAACAAAATTATGATTCTGGTAGCTTTAGGGTTATTTAAAGTAGAACTAAAAAAGACTTTTAGATAAGTTATATCGGAATTTCTGGTTAAAAATTTTCACTGGTGATTCTTGATCTATACATGAGCGCTTCTTTACAGTATTTATATAACAGCATCCAATCTTGCCCATTCAGAAAGGTGGCCACATCTTCCCACTGTAGGGTATTTTTTCCAAAGTAGACTCGCCTTATTTCCTTCAGTACGGGACAGACCCCAATGAAATGTTGCACATCTTCCCTCTCATTTAGATTACAAAGGTTACAGATGCCCGTTCCTTCATTTTGATGGGGCCGGAAATTAAGCCTTAACATCTCTCCTCTTATTTTGAAGATTGTTGCTATTATGGTCCTGTTGTAAGTACTATGGAAGTAATTTTTTTCGTTGAGGTTTAGGCTACATTTTGAATAATAAAGTCTCTCAGTAGACGATCGTGCTTTCTCTATGAACTCGTATCTTTCATTTTCATCGGTGATCCTGATTATTTCGTAAAAAGATTTTTTCCAGTCGGCTTCATTAATTTCGGATAGATTTAAGATGATACCACAGTTCGCTGCTAAATTGCTCCAATCCTTTACAAATAGCGTCTTTTGCCTTACTGCAAATTTCAAAATCTTATTTGGTAGCCTATTTTCATCCATATACAACATCCTTATAATATAATCCACATTTAGTTTTAGGGTTGAAATAAACATCGTCGGAAGCCCTGTTCCCAAATAATACATATATTTTGGAGTGTTGATAGGCAAAAAGAATATTTTTCTTAAAAAAAAACGAAGAAGATATTCGACCACCTCGTATTTGTGCACTCCCCACACCTGTGCTGCGTAAAACAAGATAGATTTAGCTGTTGCATTAAATACTTTTTGCTTTGTAGTAAGTGATATTAGCTGGTTGTTGAAGATTTTTTTCCAGTTTGTACAAATTGCAGACTTTGCTTTATTAAGTTTAGTTTTAAGATGTTTCTCCAACTTCATATTGAAAGTGAATTCCACTCCGAGATAAGTATAAGTTTTAACGACATCTAGGCACCTTCCGTCATATTTCCAATTTTCATCTTTAGCTTTTCTCCCGGAGCCATTTTTAAACACCATGACTTTAGATTTCTCGGTATTGACTTCCAAGTTCCATGTTTCGCAGTAAGCAGCTAGCCTATTTATCATTAGTTGTAGGGCTTCAGGAGATTCCGCAAGAATAACTATGTCATCCGCATACATAATAGCTTTGATCCGCATATTAATAAACTCAACTCCACATGGTAGCCATTCAACTAAATCATCTAGGAAAAGTGAAAATAGAAGCGGGCTTAGGTTTCATCCTTGCCTTACACCTTGTTCGATATCTATCTTTTCGGATCGATCTGTTCCATTGTATATAACGGGTGATTTTTTAAGAGGTTTAGAATTTTTTTAAAAAAAAAAACACAAAAAATTCGAAAAAATGAATGAAATATTTATTTGAATCGATAGTTTGAACCTTGCAATTTAATGTTTAAAGATAATTTCATGCAAATGTTGACCGCGGCTGCGTCTCAGGTAGCCCATCCGCTGAGTCCAATTTTGGCATACTCTTTCACACATATCGGCCGGTATCTCACGAATGAATGCATGGATGTTGGCTTCCAGTGCGTCAATCGAAGCGGGCTTGTCCCTATAGACATTAGCCTTGACATACCCCCACAAAAAATAATCTAATGGTGTCAAATCGCACGATCTAGGCGGCCAATTGACCGGCCCGAAACGTGAAATTAACTGTTCACCAAACTCGCCTCGCAATTGCGCCATTGTTTCGCGTGCTGTGTGGCATGTGGCACCGTCTTGTTGAAACCACATATCATGCAAGTCAAGAACTTCCATTTCGGGCAAAAAAAAGTTTGTTATCATCGCTCGGTAGCATTCACCATTGACAGTAACGCTGCGATTCGCATCATCTTTGAAGAAATATGGCCCAATAATGCCGCCGGCCCATAAACCGCACCAAACAGTGGCTTTTTCGGGATGCATTGGTAGCTGTTGCAATGCTTCTGGCTGATCTTCACTCCAAATGCGGCAATTATGCTTATTTACGTAACCATTCAACCAAAAATGAGAGGTCGAGAATGCCGACCATAAAATGGAAGCAGCGCGCGATGAACATTTCGAACCGAGCACGAATTTTGATAGTAAAATTCAATAATTTGCAAGCGTTGTTCATTTGTAAGACGATCCATGGTTAAATTGCAAACCAAACTGAAGCTGTTTGACAGTGACACAAGGTACTAAACACACGTCAGCTGTCAAAACCAGTGTTGCCAAAACCAAACCAGCTAAAAAATCACCCGTTATAAGCTGTTGTTTGTTGATACATCTTTTCAATAACACGGATGAAATTCGTAGAGATTCCTAGATTGCATAGCTTGTAAAAAAGGGATTTTCTATTAACGGTGTCGAAAGCAGCCTTAAAATCTACAAAAAACGCATATAGTTTTTTATTTTGACCAATCTTCCATTGAACAAGTGACTGAAGTATAAAAATGTTGTCGATAGTAGAATATCCTTTCCGAAAACCGCTTTGAAACTCACTTAGCTTCTTTTCATCTTGAACCCAGCTGTTGAGCCTTTCATATAGTATAGATGTAAATATTTTAAGTGCAGCATTTAGAAATGAAATTCCCCGATAGTTTGCTGGGTCATCCTGGTTTCCCTTTTTATAGATTGGCATAATCAGCGCTTCATAAAAATGTTCCGGGTACGTTCCGAATTTGAAAATAATATTAAGTGCATCTGTTAGTTTTTCCTTGAAGATATCTGAACTATATTTGTAGAACTCAGCTGGAATTCCATTTGTTCCCGTGGCTTTGCCTTCTTTAATATTATTCAAAGCTAAAAACGTATATATCATCGGCTTTCTGTCAAAACCTCATAAATCTTAAAATGCCATTTCAATGTATTTTAGATCAAAACAAATCACAGAATTCAAATATCAATATCTCGTAACTATGTTGTGGTACCTTTTGGTGCTATCAACCAGGTTAAAAACCTTTTAGGATCTAAGAATTCCATTTTATTACCTTTTAAATTTGATTTTTTCTTTTTCTCTTCTAAGCCATTTTTCAAAACAGACGTTAGAGGTTTTGACATCTATATTCAGTGCAACGCCTGTCAAGACTTGCAAAGTGGCGCCCTAATTTAGGGTTGGAAGTCAGCTGCGACGCAGATTTCCTTCTATAGATCTAATCTTCGCATTTTTTGACGAGTTTTGGGAATATGGTTAAAATGTTGACGGAAGGGGCCTACCGAAACCAATTTAATTTTTGAAAGTGGTCTACGAGAAAAAAGAGGTTGGGAACCTCTGGTCTACATGAACCCTTTTTTATTATAAACAATTTATTTTCTCTTTTTTTGTCTTCCTTATAAATCAATGGGGCATTTCGGAAAAAATTGTATTCACAAACGTCACAATCTTCACTTTGTTGAGCTTACTGACATGATTTTAAATGATGACAATAAGGCCTATAAGTGGGATATTCGTAATAATAGTATGCTATTTAATAGGTAAGTAATTAGTCAAAAAATTGCAATTAGTTTTAGAAATTGATTAGACATAGACAATTTTGTATCAATGGTTAAAGTTTCTCAAGGCCCAGAGCGATTTTTGGCACCTTATTTAATAAATAAAATAAAATAAAATAAAATAAAATAAAATAAAATAGTAAAATTAAATAAAATAAAATAATATAAAATAAAATAAAATAAAATAAAATAAAATAAAATAAATTAAAATAAAATAAAATAAAATAAAATAAAATAAAATAAAATAATCAAAATACAAAAAATAATATTTAAAAACAATTATAGGTAACACTCAAAAGCATTTTTAAGATCACACTTCTATTCTATAATTTTTTTAAACAGTTGTTTTTGTAAATGTGGTTTTTGTTAAAGTAGAAATTTTAACAAAAAGAATGCCGTCCTAAAATTTTCAAGAGTAAAATTTTTTTCGTGAACTTTTTTATTGAAATTAAATTCACAAAAAAAAAACAAAAAATTATATTTTGCTTCCAAAAAATGTATA
This sequence comes from Dasysyrphus tricinctus, assembly GCA_963921185.1. NCBI lineage: Eukaryota > Metazoa > Arthropoda > Insecta > Diptera > Syrphidae > Dasysyrphus > Dasysyrphus tricinctus. The sequence goes on along the minus strand of OY992531.1, from coordinate 249,554,055 downwards.
GCTGACTTGAAACACAAAAATGTACGTTTTCACCAAATTTCATCAAAATCGAATTATTTTCGTCGAAGATAAAAATAAAAGCAAAAAATTGGTTTTGGTATTTTTCACAATATTTTTGAGAATATATGAAAAAATAATCCAAGTTAAAATTGTTGGTCTCTTGATTATCTACATTTTGTACTTATAAATTTTTTCGATAGGTAGAAATCGTAAAAATCCCGTTGTCGCAACCCCACCCCAACTTTTCGTCCACCCACCCAACTTCTGGTCATCTATTGTGTGGCAATTTATTTTTAGTAACGTAAAATTTTGAACAAAATTAAGTTTAAAATTTTTGTCTTGAAAATTATGATTTTTCAAAAAATATTAACAAATAAAATTTTATTTGATAAAGAAATTAGAGACCCTATTTTTTGCTTTAAAAACAGCTTTAGCATGACATTGTAAGTGTTGCGTTTTTTTTTTGTGTTTAACTACATATTTGTTCTCTATTTTTACCCAATTGTTCATAGGCGCAACCTATACGCTCCAGCCATTGTAAAAAAAATTGAACTCGAGATTTTGATCAAACCTTACATTATGAAAAAAAATGAGTCTGTCTGCCTTAGGGCCAGTCTTTCAGTGCGAGATCACCTTAATATCGAAGTTTAACCTGAGCTTACTCCAGAAAAGTATTTTTCAGTCAATTGACATCCTTAGTTAAATCCGAGTAAGCTCACCTAATTTTCTGAGTTAACTTATTGACCAATTGGAGGACCCTTACCATCGTGGCGCCATCTCTATTCGATAGTTAAAGGCGTAGAAGGGTGATATCCATATAGTGTCGCACATCGATTTCAAAGGATTTTTGACAACTGAAATATAAAGTTAATCCCCAATTGAAAAACTGTCCCTAAACTTTCTCTGATTTAACTCAGAGCTATCTCTGCACTATAAAACTAACTGGCCCTTAGACTGAACAACGATTGAAAGATTTTCCTTAAATATGGTATGCCTAGTGTTTTTTTATAATTTTGAGATTTACTTACAATCTACTTCAATTGTTTTTATATTTTTTACTTCAAAATAGTGGACATTTTATACCTATGAACATACATACATAATATTATGTTGTTTCGAATATTCTTTGTTTAAAATTTAAAGTTGACATAAACATTTCTCCACTCAACCGACAAGCAGATTGTAATTTTTCCAGAATGAATACTCATAATTTTTCATGTGTGAACAACAATCCAAGTAGAATGCGTTACATCAAGTGAAACCGTTTTATAGCTCTTTCCATAGAACATGAACATACAAAGCAACACCATGTGATAGTAAAATAAAAACACCAAAACACAAAAAAAATAAATACAACAAAAAGTGCCAAAGTTATAGAACATAACTAAATGCGAATACCAACAATAATAGTAATATAATAAATAATTTCAAACAATACCATGGATAACTCCACCAGCAGCACCAACAACAAGCCCCCATCAGTTAGTCTAGGTAACTCCAACCAGAAACCAGCGACGACGTTGGCTCTAAGCTTTCGTCAGAGTTCACTTCTTGACAACCAGCCAGACAGTTTGGATGGCGACGAACAAGCCCAACTTATTCGCACCCCATCGTCTAGGACAAAGAAATTCATAATAATTCCATCGACACCGCCAATTTTAAAACAGCAACAGCAGCCCCAATTTCCTGCACCAAGTGAGCATCAGCAACATCAACAAAGTGCTGGCAGGTCCAACAACGACGATTTTTTGGTGGCAACACCTAGTAGCTACAGCATCAGTGCCCACCCCAAACCTATTACGATGCATCAAAGCGGAATCTCAGGTCAGTTCGCTGTTGCAAGCAATGGAAACGGCAATGGGAATGCCTCAAACACAAGCACTTGCACTTGCACCAGTCCGACAATTGCTTCAATCAAGTCATCATCCAGTCTCGGAGCCGATCTAAGGCCAAAACCGGATCGCAACAGCAGCATGAGATCGGTCGTGTCAGGTGAGTGTTATACTGTTGTATGCGGGTGACAGTGTGATAATTTGCCATTAAAGTGACAGCATTAGTTAAAGCCCCGACTAATTCAATTGCATAACCCTTGGGGGGTAGTTACAGTTTGTTTGTTGTGTTATTTTTTTTTTTTTTTGGGGACAATCACTGATCGTGCGAAAAGTCACAATCACTTTAGATGAGAAGGGGTCTGCTCTGCTATTTTGCATCATTGATTGTTTCAAGACGCGTTTTTGTATGGTCTGAGGCAGTGGTTGCTAAAGTACGAAGCTTCATCAGCACTGTACTTGCGTGGGCAATATCCTCTAGTGTGATCTTGAACAAGATTTGATTGTAATAAATTATATTTTTGCAAACTCGAAAGTAGCAAACAAAAAAATAACAACAAAAAAAGTTTAAATCTCTCAAGTATCTTAATTTGTTCATTCTCAAATTGAGGTCTCTGCTAAACTACATACCAAGAGTTACACACACAAGTAAAACAATGTGTACTTGTTAATTTTATGAGGCACATCAGTTGTGACGTGTGGTCTTTTTTTTGATAAAATAAAAGAATCCCTTTAATTTAAAATGCCAAAAAATATGTTATGATTGAAAGATTGAGGTTTGCTTGGAGGAGTTTCCCTTGATTTGTTTAACCACCTCGTTGATTATACAGGGCCGGACTAGGCCATGGCGTTTTCAGGGACGAAGACATTTTTGTTTAATGTTAAATTTTATTAAAAAAGTCAACTTTAAAATATTATCGTATGTTTTGTATGGACTCTGGACATCAGTGCCATAATATTGGTAGATGTATAATTTTGATATCCTTAAACAGAAATATATTCAAAAGTAAACGCAAAGCATGCTTCTAACTTTAAGTGAAAGCTTTAAAGCCGACCGTCATGGTGTGTGAGAGCAGCTAAATTGAATGGTAACTACCACATTTTGACGCATCACCTTTAACTTGATTGATTCGACATCCCATCACATCCTATAAGCTTGAAGACGAAAATCATAAGCCATCTGAACTGAATGTCCCAGATGAAGATGGGTTGCCTTAGGCTAGGAACGCACTTGCTTTTTTCTGTCGCGCGATTATTTAGTCGCGAAAAATAGAACACATGAGTTTAAATGAGAATGAACGCACATGACACCAAGAAATCATACCGGGCTGCGATCAATTTTTTTGGTTGTGACGACAGAAAATCGCAAGTGCGGATAAATTCAAAGTTTCTTCAAATCCAGATTCCTAAAATGCAAAAGAAATTTGCATACCACCAGCCTCGCACCCACCCCAAATCCTAAAGTGTGCCCAAGCAGGGGGGTTGCATTAATACCTTACTGTTTATTCGCTGTAATGCTGGGTGCCAGTACTGTATTTATGTAATGAAAGGCAAGTGTAAATAAGATCAGTGCTAGCCTTTCATTACATAAATACAGTACTGGCACCCAACATTACAGCGAATAAACAGTAAGGTATGTATGCAACCCCCCTGCTTGGGCACACTTTAGGATTTGGGGTGGGTGCGAGGCTGGTGGTATGCAAATTTCTTTTGCATTTTAAGAATCTGGATTTGAAGAAACTTTGAATTTATCCTATACAGTGAGTGATTCTTATTTAGTGGGACATTACCCCAAAATTTGTATTTTGGGCTTGAGTCTCACTTTGGTGGGACTTAAGCCCCAAATTCTATTTTGGCTTTATGACCTACTCAAGTGGGACATAAGCCCCAAAATAAAAAACTGGGCGTTATGTCCCTGCGCCTGTTTTGGCGTTATATAAATAGGTTTCTTTGCCTAGTGGGTTGTGTTCTTTTGAAGGCCCTAGCAGTGATTTAGCTTTTCCTTAAGAGATTTCATGTAGAAAATCCCTGTGCTGTGCCCACATACACCTAATAGGGTCGGCATATGCACTTACAATATTTTACACTGTTCCCTTTATCATCATTTAAAGAAAAATCGAACGATCACCGGACTACGAAAAAAGAAAGAATGATGCCGATTTAACTCTAGTCATTTTTCTCTTTCCAAGTTTTTGCGAAACATGTTATTTGCAGTTTTTTAATAGCCCTTCATTATACTGGTGAGTTTCAGTTATGTTAACCCAGGGACATGCAGAACAAAACTGAATGTGAAGTAAAGTGCCTTGCGTATGAGCTGCGAATAGCGAACTGCGAATTTTGTCATTTCTTTCACATGAGTAAAATGGTCGCTTAAGTGCCTTTCACATGAGCTGCGAACTGCGATTGCGAATAAATTTGTTAAGGAAATTCCAAGCGCAAATATCAACAACATCATGTTTTAACTGCGAACTGTCAAACACTTATTCGCAATCAACAACATCAGGACGCATTTCACAAATATGCGAATGAAAAATTCACTCGAATTTAACATCAATTTTTTAAGCGCCCATTTTACTGGTTTATTTTGTATGACAATTCGCGTCTGTCGGCGACCGCTTATGTGAAAGAAACGTCAAAACTCGCAAGCATTCGCAATTCGCAGTTCGCTATTCGCAGCTCATAAACAGACGCGAATTGTCATAAAAATAAACTAGCAAAATGGGTGCTAAAAAAATTTGAGGTTAAATTTGAGCAAATTTTTCATTCGCAGATTTGTGGAATGCGTCAAGATGGTGTGGATTGCGAATAAGTGTTTGGCAGAGCGCAGAAAATATATCGTTGGTCGCGTAGAAAATATAAAAATGCTTAATTTACCAATTTAAACTAATTTTTGTTGGTATTTCTTTTCAAAATAGTAGATAGGATCGTTTATTCACTTTGTCGAAGAGTTAAAACTCGAATTTGTTGATAATTGCGCTTGGAACTGCCTAAACAAGTTTATTCGCATTCGCATTTCGCAGCTCATGTGAAAGGCACTTAAGATGGGTACTAAAAAAATTTGGGGTTAAATTCGAGCGGTTTTTTTGCTTGTGGAATGCGTCGTGATGTGGATTGCGAATAATTGTTTGACAGTTCGCAAAAAATATCTTGTTTGGCACGTAGAAAATGTAAAATTGCCTAATTCTACATATAAGGTCTGTTTGGTAATCTGAAACCTATCGCAATTGTTTAAAAAACTGTCAAAAATTCGTGTTGATTTTGACAGCAAATTGTGAAAGGCTGTGAGAAGCAAAGTTTTCAAACGGGCATTTTATGCAGGTTCCTTTAGGGTGGCATTTTATATTCAAGAGGAGAGGGGTAGGATGCCTGTTCGTTTCCAACTGCAAAAGTTCCTACTGGGAGTGTTTAAACGTTTCAGCGATATTGAAAACTTCCTTTAAACTTGGGATCTTGAATGCTTCAACTATAAAAATCATTTGAAATCTGGGATTGAGAGAATGACAAAATGATTGAGAGTCAAAGTGATTTGACAATACATAATCCTACTGTATAAGTTGACAGGTTATCAGTTATAAGTATACCCCATCTGTCAATCAAAAATTCTTTAAATAACATTTTAAAATGTTTAGTTTTTTTTTTTCAAAACTTAAACAGCGAGTTTGTAATCAACGGAAGCTTTAATGGCAAATGCACGTCTATTTAGTATCTCATAAATTCATCATTTTTAATTGTTGTTTTATTATTTTTAGCTTATTCCCCCGATGCAGATAATCAAGACTCCCCCAATTCGCTGTTGCGCCCTTCAACTAGCGGCAAGCAGCTTAGTACAAGTTCCTACACATACGCTGACAGTGCTGCCAGTCAGATATACTCTGACGTCACTTCAGTACGATCATTAGCTTCGATCGGTATTGGATCGACTGACGGCCGTAAATTGGTGATTCGAAGAGTTCCCAACACACCGAACGAACTATTCAGCATAGTGAATCCACCGTCTCCACCGTAAGTATATATTATATTCAATTCAGAAAGATAGATTGCACATAATTCTTATCTCTGTGTAAATAAATACGAACTTTATCATTATCTAAACTTTTTTTAAACGATCATGATTAAGCAATTTTAAGTTGGCGCTTCGGGGAAATGGGCAATTATCTGCACATCTTTAAATCAAGCATTGCACGTTTAGGTGAAGCCATGTGACTCTGAGCAACCACGGACTCTGACTCTAGCTCTAGGTTTTGTGTCTAATTACCTCAAGGATTGTATAATTTTGTGTGACATTCGAATGCATTATTTCCAATTCTCAGATTGCAGTCCAATGGATGCATTTATGGGTTGGTTTTATTTTACAAAAATAGTAATGCCACAAGCTTGGTTATAGCCTAAATTGTGATATGATGGCCTTGGATAAGATAAAACGGGAATTACTCAATCCATCCGCTGTACTAATATAAACATCGCGTCGTCGTAAATATTGTTTAATTGTTTAGGTAATGAACAAGTTAGACTTTGCAAAACGTATAGTGACTAGCAGACGACTAGGAATTTTTTGCTAAACACGAGCATCCGAAACTAAAACGGAAAAAAATCCACCAAACAGCCTAATTAAACGTGTCTGGACAACAGAATTAATTAAAGCTTTAGTTTCAACTTACGTGAGTCTCGTGACGGGAAAGGGCAAACAAATTTTGTCAGTCGGTTCTTTAGAACTTATTATGTGATCTTTTTTGTGATCTAGATTTCAACTGAAGTGGAACTTTCAAAAGCCAAACGTAGCTCATAAGCATTATTTAATTTGAAGTAACTAATTCCTTCAATGAAATATTTGTTAGAATTTAACGACTGCCCGCAAAAATAGCAAATCAAAAATTACGTCGTTGAAATATTGTGCAACGTGTAAATAGTTAATTTCACGCGACTTTGATGAAAGCAAAAATTTTTAAATTTTGTAAAAAAAAATATTCCAACTCGAAATTAATCGCAAGACAAATATGATGGATTGACAATATTCTTCTACGCATAATAATACCATTGTTTGCCATATTGCTTGCAGTTTATATATTACCATCCGTATTTATTAGATTTAATTAGACGGTTAACTAGTTAGACTATAGGTCTTTATTGATAAGATAGAGGAGATAATCCTAATCTCTGAGTTAAACCTGAATTTACTCTAGAGACGTGTTTTTCGTATATCACCTTATTTGGTGAGTTAACTCAGGTACCAAACTGAGGGCCTTTTCCGTTTTGGAGCCATCTCAATTTCGATAGTGAAATTTATTCACAGTACAATTTCCGTTGTGGCACCATCACTACTTAGTGAAGTGAAAGGCGTTAAGTTAATCCCCAAATGAAAAACTGGGGGGTAAATTTATTTTCAGGATAAGCCAACTCTGATGGACTCTGAAAAATGAAGTTAATCCTCAACTCAAAAATTGCTTCTGAGTTAACTCAGGGTTAATTTATTTGCAAGATTAGCGAATTTTGATTTAACTCAGAGCTAGTTCTGCACTGAAAAACTGGCGCTAAGTAAAACAACTCTTTGTAAACAGTGAAAATGTTTATTTATAACTTTTTAAAGTTGGACGGTTGTTTAAAGTTACATAAAGTTAATAAATACGACTGTATGTTATTTGGATATTGGCCCTTACCTTATGAAAAATAAAAGCTTTCGATCTTGAAATACATTAATTATAGTCACAATTAAACTTATTTTGAACAGAAAACTCAGTAATTTCTCTATTTATGAGAAAAAGGGCTTAACTCCGTCCTATAAGAACCAAATTTCCGCTGAGTACAATTTATCAAGCCGTGGAAAAAAATCCTCCAACATGTTTACTTTGACCTTTGGTGATTGCAAAAGCCTCTTTGATGAAATTCTCGGGAATTGATGTCAGTCCAGTAGGCATGTTCTGTTTTGGGCCTTATCACTGAAAATAACCTTTCGAGAAGAACCTCAAATGCGTTCCTTTAAGAATTAAAGTCATGTTCCCAGAGTTCCTGCACAATTGTCAACTTGTACGTATGGTTACAACATAAATAATTCACCTCACTGAATTATCGGAAAGTCGAAGGGCAGACTAGTTTTTTTGCGCAGAACGTTGTTACTTTTGCACACTGGGGCGGTTGTATGGAGAATGTGCTCGAAATTCAAAATTTAAACTAATAGTTTCTTTAAAAAAAAGTTCTGTCGCAAAGTTGACACAATTGTCTATCCATCTGAAAAATTTTAAAGGTTAGCTAGGCAGTAGGCATTTTTCACAAAACTTGCATCTACATAGGCTTAAACGAATGAAACTTCTTTTATTAAATATGGGTTTTTATCAATATTTTCATTTCTCTCAACGAAATACTCATTTGTAATCTAACAGCGCTATGCAAAAAAAACGCCCTTTTCCACCGATTTTACTTAACCATGGAATTAGAGCCACGGTACACTTGTTCAGGTTGTATGGAGAGGGCGTCATAAATCTATAAGATCTGAGCTAGTAAACCGATTTGAATGAAATTTTAGACATGGTTAAGGATAGCATTAGGTATCGTCAGAGAAAATTTCCGCCCAATGACACGCCCACTTTGAAAAAAGGTTGATATAAATGGGATGTGTGTTCGTCTAGACTCTAGAAAGTTGTAGATAACGTAATTTTATATCGCTCTTTTATACAAAATTTTCTACCACTCCCACTTTTGGGGGCGGTTTTTACAAAATATTTGTATTTTGGATCAATTTCCCAGAAAACGAAACGAGGTGCCGTAAAAACATGCAAACAAAAATTTTGCAAAATATTTACCACGCCCACTTTTGGGGGCGTTTTTGACAAACATCTTATTTATTAAATCGTTTTCTTAAAAAAATGCAAAAAATATACAACAGAATATGTAGAAAACGCTTTTTTGAACAAGCAGCCCATACTAAGTTTTTTGCCACACCCACTTTTTGAGAGTGTATCGGGAAAAATTGTTGAATTATTGGTATTTTTGAAGTGTTCTTTTTGTTTATAATTTTAGTTTTATTTGTTTGCTTAACTGAATGAAATATAAATAAATAAATTATAAATAAGCAATTAATAAATAATAGTTTATTTATTATTAATTTAATTTAAAAATAAATAAATAGTAAAAAGTATAATAATTGGCCAACTGCTTTTGATGTTTTCCAGGATTTGGTTGGCTTGCATTGACCCTTTTGGATTATTTCCTTGACTTTCAAGCCATTTATCAATTAAAAAATTAAAAAAAATTGCATTTAATTACGCATTAATAACCAGCACCTACCAAAGATCAAACGATCAATCAAAACTGTTTTTTAATTTTGTTTTTTAAAGCTGAAAATTAATGACATATGGTTCTTTAAACTATTATAACTCAAAACAGGTAAAAAAAACTTATTAAAAGTAGAACAATATTTTTCATTTTAGTACCTCATACGTAGCGGGCACTCGGAAGCAAACCAACAAAATCTTTAATTTACTCTAAACTAATCCCACAAAGTTACAAAAAGTGCTTTGCACAGGGGTCCTATAACATTGAAGCTTTAAGTTATTAAACACTAAAATGTTTGTTTTTAAAAAGTTTTTACCTTCTTTTTAAATATTATTATAGTTTTTAAATATTGCTCACACTTTCTTAACACAAGTTCGCTATCACAAATTCTTTAGTAAGAAACTGCACCGATAAGCGAGCTGTATGTATACTTAATTGTAAATATTACCGTTATTTCTAAATATTTTTTTTCTATTTAAAGTGTTTTTTTAGAAAATCGCCCATCCCGCCAAAATGGGGCATAAAAATCCTTGTATCCAACTGTTCCACAAAAATCGTTATTTTTTCTTGTCGCCTGGGTTATTGTACTCTTGCCCACTTACACTTACGAAAATCTCTAAAAATATATTCGAACAAAATTACATAAAGAACTAATATAACGACAGATTTGCCTAAAAATCGCATTTTTTTCAACATCCGCATTTAATTCAACAAAGATCATCAGAAAAGTAAATTTGGGTTCATGTTAAGAGACCAAAATTCAGATTTTATCACACAGTTTGTTATCGTTTTCTTGCTCCAAGATTTCCTTTTCCCAAAACCAAAGAAAACATACGGAAAATATGCTTATGAATAACATCAATAATATTTGATTATATTAATATTTTAACTAGAATCTTATCAAGAAAATCATAATTTGCGTTTTCGTTTACCAAACTTGCATTTACGGTGGGTACATATTGATTAGGTATTCTAATGACATTCATATCTGATTTAGATAATCAAATAAAACTAATCATTCTATTTTTATTATATGCAGAGCATGTTCTTCGATCAATTAATAACTCACTATGTTAACACATTTATTTTACACGTTAATTGAATAATAAACAAACGTTTTGTGATTAAAAACAATTCGATGCACCTTTGTTATTTGATAAACAAAGCGTAATAATATTGATCAACTATTCATTATATTTACCACTACAACCATCAATGCGAAATTAATTCGATTATTGAAAGCCGAATCAGGCATTCTTACATGTTTTATATACACTCAAAAAAAAATATGCATAAAAAGTTTTAACTCAATATGGTTCAAAGTTAAAAACATTATTGTAATTCTGATAACCAAATACATATGTTGAATATAAAAAATAAATGTCAACCCAACCATAAACGTTATGTTTATTTAATAAATCATAACCCGTGTAGCCAAGAATCCAAGATGCAAAAATATATATACCTTAAACCTTATAAACCAGCAAAAACTTACATTAAAAAAGATGAGCGAAAAACCAAACTTTGTCAATGTCAAACATCGTCTAATAAAATGCAAAATGCAATTAGCCTTTAGTTTATACGAATTTTTCTTCAGTGTAAATATTTTTTTAAATTATTGTATCATCATTATAATAATAACAATGCGGTTTTGAGACAGTTGCTAGTTCGTGTGTGCATTCATAATTTATCTAGAAGCTAGAGTTTGAATAAATAATAATTTTATGATGACCAGAACGGATATCTATTGAATTCAAATTGAATTTTTTGATAAGAAATATGTTATAAAAAATCGCTTTGAATAAATTGTTTAATGGAACACTAATTTTTTCATTCAGATCAACAGCTTTACAAATATTATCGTGATATTACTGAAATATTTGCAATAATTTTAAGTTGTTCCATTTTTTATTTCATTTGCAAATTCTTGCCCTGATATAATTTCTTACCCCACAGCTAATATTTAAATTAAATAAATGAATGCATGGTTGCAACAAAGTTTGTCAACACAATTAATTACTACCCTCATTTTCAAATGATGTACATGGTGTACTTACTTCTTTATTGATTTAAAATATTTCATTAGCACTAATTGTGTTTTTTTTTTGCATCCAACTACAAATCTGTTAAATTTTGTAAAATGTGTTTTTACGTTAGTGATAGTTTTCAAAGCTTTGGACTAAGACTTCTACCAAATATAAATTAAATTCTTTCTTAATTGGACGTTGTATCGTGTAGTGTTTTTTTTTTTTGTATTAAAGAAAAATGTTTATGACAAAATTTGTTGCAATCCTGACTGTTTTATTTAATTATTTTTGAATTTAAAAATAAAAGTTAAAAACATTTCAATATTTTGTTTATATTAAATGCATCCCGCAAGTTACGTCGAATATCAAACTGGTGGTCAAAATCAAAATGATAATAAACAACCATTAGGATATATGGAGCTTACTTGGAATGGATATAATCGTGTAGCAAAAGTGTAAGTGCTGGGATAATCGAAACTATAGTAATTTAAAACCAAAATAATTTTTAAAATGATTTTGCTCTTGGCAAAATGATAATAATATTTAACAGAAAGCGAGCGTTGAGCGCCAGTAAAAAGAGTTCAATTAACTTTTCCTACAAGAAATTCTTATAAACGTTGGCCATCATTTTCATAAGCTCAATACCTATCTCTAAGAAATAGTTATTTTGTAGTCCTAATCAATTATTTTATACTCAAAATAAATATTAGTATTCCAGAATCCAGAAGTTAACTTAGTACTAATATATCGCGTCAGTCCGGAAGAGAACCAACACATCTCGTTTGTAACTCAAACATTTTATATGTTGAGTTGTAGTAATAAATTTTCTTCTAGGCTGATGCGAAGGTATAATTATTGACTCTGAAAATGAAAACATAATAAAGATTAATAAAATCCATCGAACTAAGAAACTTTATACCTCAGGCTTATCGGGCATGCCAGATCATTCAGCCAATAGGTAGGATATATGATGGCGCTTAGTAAAGTTAGAAAGTAAATAAGATGTGTATGCACTACCACCCAAACAAATGCTCCACAACTCATGTCACTTTGGCATTGGCCTAGATCAACAGGGCGACCACCCAAGGTTTCAAAAAACACAGAATTTCGTCGCCAGGGTGAGTTCAGGTTTTTCAAAAAAAAAAAAACGCTTTGGGGAGACCCCAGAGCTCAAAGAACAAATCTTTTATTTTTTGTCATTAATTGAGTAATGAGTACCCTCTGACATTAACTGAGTACCTTCTATCACATAAATATATCTGTTCAAACAAGATCATAGTTAGGTACAAGATGATTGATATACATATAAAAATGATTTAAAAATGATTTAAACATTAATGGATACATGTTTCTAGTTGTCTTACAGTGTCTATCTTTTTATCATAAACTATTAACAATTAATTTCTTTTGCAATATACGAGTATATCAATAAAATTAAACCAGATAATTTTAACATGAGTTTTAATATCTAATTAGACTTTATAAATTGCAATCAATCATTATTACTTTACTTTTTATCGAAAAATCAATAATCCGAAAATTGTATCTACTCGAATAACATGTTTGCGGATCATATTAACATGGTAAAAGGTTTGTTAAGTGAACAAGGTTAAGCTTTTAAATGGAAATATTTATTTTTATATTGTAAATAAGAAATAAACATTATGTGTGCATGGTCTGTTTCCATTTTTGTATTTATTTGCAATGTATTTAGTAAGAATTTTAAATATCTAAATAGCATTAATGTGTGGCATGATCTAATTGAAATGTTAAATAACCCAATATTTTAAATTTTGGATATGAATATAAACCAATTCTTGCTTTAAGAACTATTTAGTATGAAATCGCGTTATATTTAAACAAAATTTGAAATCAATTGACACAAGGGTTTTATTTGATTCTAATATATTCACCTCAATGGTATCAACAAACTAACTTGGGATCATACTCAATCCAATTGGCACAAGGCCGTAGGCCGTTATAAATTTGCTTAGTATTTCGATTAAATCTGGTCCCTCGATTGAATTTTGACGTTTTCATTAATAGATCCACTTTATTAGGGTCTAAAATTCAATTTGGAATCATATTTAAAACGATTTTAATCCAATAAGACTACGCCTTAAAAAGAAATTTAAATATTTCACTGAACATCATTTAATGGCTACCGGAAACCACCGAAAACAAAATACGAAGTTTTCCCGACCCATTTCCGTTCCTTTAGTACGACAGGTTTATAAAAAAAAGACCAGCATCGAGAGGACAAGATATGATAACTATGGAACAGTCGTTATAAGCGCCGTTTTCTTTTTATTTTAGATTAGAAGAATGTGCAGCAGTTTTTCTGCCAAATCAGTCCGCTTTTCTCATCTTAAGCCAGATTATAATTTATTGTTTTTTATTAAATCCTCATTCCAAAACAATTTTATTGGATAATCAAAATCTAGTTCGCCCCCACTCAGCATCATGCAATATATTTTCACCCATTTGGCTCGATTCGGTTTAACCAAATGACACTTTTAAGTCAAGTGTTTCAATTAAACAATATCAATCGACTTAATTGTTATAGATTTTTTGCAACAAGTGGACGCGGATTTGTAATTAAATTGCATTCCCGCCACCACCCGTCTATGACTGACTTGTGGGCGATCACATATATATACGATACAAATATGGCGGGACTAATGCTGCTTAGTTGTCCGTGTAAACTGGAACAAAAGACTGTAATCAGCTTAACCAAATGACTACGATTGCGATTGCATCTCTTCCGAATAGGCTGTCATTAATCACCATAAACGATACCAGGGTGTATAATTATATTGCCATGCGATTGTGATCGTTAAATGTGACTAATTGTTTTGTTCACACCCTAGCATTATTATTATATAGCCCCAAGCATTACGGAAGAACGTCTGTTTTAACAAAAAAAATTATCTTTTTTCTGTTGATATTTTGCAGACCTCCAGGTGTAGACGATGATGATGACAGCTTTATGGACTTTGAGGACAATTCGGCATATCTCAAGCCACGACAGCAACACTGGGCGAATAAGATGCAGTTCGTTTTAGCCTGCATCGGTTACTCTGTTGGCCTGGGCAACGTCTGGAGGTTCCCCTACATGTGCTACAAAAGTGGAGGAGGTAAGTTTTTATATCATAGAGAAGCGCAACAGCGGGATGGAAATTGGTCACTTATCTTAAGAGAGATCAGCGCCAAGTGTCACAACAGATTTGTTGTTATAGCGCGTTTCCTTTTCGCATTAGCACTTGTGCGACAAAGGGTATGTGTGATGATGTTTGTTCACGCTGTCAGCCGCACGTCGTCGTCGGTCGACCCGAGGGGTAGGTGCACACTAGCTTTGCTGTGTAGGTTATAATATGTCCCTCTCTTTGTTGACAACTTTAACAAATGTGTAAAATGAAAAAATGAGATGAAGATTAAAATCTTCAATTTCCTGGCGAACTTTTGTTCCACATGATAAATGGCATGCCAGTCCCAATGTTTCTCACTCGGACTGGGTGATTATGGAGCCGTTCAAAACTTAAGATGACACTGACGTGCGGTTTTTCTACACCCCGACTTGTTGTTGTTAATGTGCTGGTGTATTTCATTGAGTGGGATGTTACTTCTATTGTCGTCCGTTGTTGTCACCCATTTCATCACTTTACATATTATGGTAATCAAGATACTAAAATGTTTTTTTTTTTTCTTTTTATTACAGGCGTTTTCTTAGTACCTTATTGCATTATATTAGTTGTATGTAGCGTGCCGTTGCTGTTTATGGAACTATCGGTGGGACAGTATACCGGACGGGGGCCAATTGGCGCACTGGGACAAGTTTGTCCGCTTTTTAAAGGTGAGTTGTTTGAAATTGGAAGAGATATGTAAGTTAAGTGTGAATGAGTAATTGGGTGGTGTTAAGTGTGAATTTTTATTGATATAATTGTTAATAAATGGGATAAATTATTTAAATTATTATCTGCATTAAAGTAGTTTTCCAAATGGTGTTGACTTAACTATTATAACTAGTATCGCCCAGTGGTTGAAATTCGACCTCTCCCTACCAATGTCTCAACGGCAACATATAAATATAAAAATTAGATTCTGCCAGAGCGATTGGCTATACCTTTTACATAAACTTTGCCAGAGCGATTGGCTATACCTTTTAAATAAACTTTTAAATAAAAAAAAATTATGAAAATACGTTGTCATTAAGCCTGTTAACAAAGGAGATATAGA
Organism: Dasysyrphus tricinctus; assembly: GCA_963921185.1. NCBI lineage: Eukaryota > Metazoa > Arthropoda > Insecta > Diptera > Syrphidae > Dasysyrphus > Dasysyrphus tricinctus. The sequence continues at coordinate 249,538,697 of OY992531.1, read as the reverse complement.
AAAGTGTTAATACATAGAATATTTAAGGTTGAAAGGCGTCTATTAAGCGCACAGTGATTAAGCTAAACTTAAATATTTAAGTTTCGTATTACCAAACTCGTGTCAGTGCCTTAATTCATAACTGCTTTTATATTTTTAGAACTGGTTGCAATGAATTCGCAAAGTCGATAGGTTCAGGGTGTGAAAAATCACATTCTAGTATTAGTGTATCAGTTTAGTTTGATTTTGTTCCAGATCCTCTAGTACAAATTTTAGGACCTTGGTGCTAAACTAGTAATACTTTCAGCGCTTTAATTTGTTTTCACAAACAAAAATTATGGAAATCTTTTTGCCTTGCAGTACATTAATAGAATATTGTTTTTTAATTCTTTTTTGTAATCAAGAAAGCTTAAGCAATTATACAAATCAATGCAAAACTTTTCAGTGGGTGGAATACTTTTTTTTTTAATACGACAACTAACACCCAACATACCACTAAAAATCAATTAAAATGAAATATTTCGCTCTTTAGAGAAGCCAATGTTAGGGTTGCATGTGTTTTGTTATGTTAATTATTTAACAAATATTCACGAAGGGAGGAAAAACAAACTAAAATTTGAATATCAAATTGTATTTCTTTCCTATACTGATACCTACTCGTAATCACGTATGAGAACGAGTACATGCTGTTTTAACTGTCATTCTTAAAAACCAATAAATAATATAATGTTGATATAACTTGAAGATTAAATAAACGATTAATCATGGTCCATATTTTAAGGCTAAACATTTATTACTGTCGTTAAAAAAATGTGTTAGTACTTGGGAATATTGACAATAATTGTGCATTTGACATCATTATCTAAATGGGCTTGTTCGAGAGAAATAATGTTATCTAATGATTAGCTTGTATAATTTTCTGGATTCTTACAAAATAAAATTAGTTGTAAATGCAATTGAATCAAATTCTTTGAACAAAATAATTAAATGCAATACTATAAATAAATACTTATCAAGTTACAAACATAAGCAGAGAATTATATGAGAAATATCAAACACCGACAGACATCTTTTGATGTATACAATCGTTAGCACTTAAAAACCCTGATGGTAGCTATACAGAAAAAGAGAAGCAAAGGTCAGCCCTTTTGCTAACTACTTAATTTCCGGGCAGTATACCAATGGTAGAAAACACAATAGAGAGAATACCTGTCAGACCAAACATGGAATAAAGCCAAAACTATACAGCTAAAAGAATCCATTGGGCGATAAGCTCCTTTCAACTTTTCAAGTCATCGGGTGTAGATGGTATTTTTCAAACCCTTTTACAAAAATAAAAGGAGGAACTAATGCCTCATCTTATTAACATAATGTACTTCGAAGTAGTATTGCACTTGGGCATATGTACAGTAGGGAGCAAAAATGAGTACATGTTTGTAACTCGCGCACTTATTGATGCATAACAACAGAAATAATAAAGCAAATTGAAACATTTTTTTTGCTCTGTATTTTGTGTTCAATTCTCAACAAAATGGTATATAATACATAACGGAAAGGAGCGAGTTCTAAGAAAAAAACAAGTAAAACAAAAATAAATCGCATGTACTCAATTTTGCACCAAGCGTTAATCAGCAAAAATATCGAAGTTTACTGTTAGATTTGCAAGTTTTTGGTTTGTTTATGACTTCCTTTATCTTTTGTAGTTTGAGATATGTTTAATTGCGTATGGTTAGAACTTTCACCAGCGTATTTTAATAAATGAAATAAATAATTATAAAAATGTCATTGCTCTTAAAAATGATGAGGAAACTATCACGACAGATTGAGGACAGTATTGTAGTCATGACAAAGAGTGGCTTCTCGACGCAAATGATAGCTAAGAAGCTTAAAATAAGCCAATCGGTGGTCATAAAAGTCCAGAAAAGGCGAGTTATTGTTCCTAAAGCACAAGTCAAAGGCCGCAAAAATTTTTTGACGGATGCGGACGGCCCTCGCAGGATATTAGAAATGAAAAGGAACAAGTGTTGAACACCAAATCATGCTTCTTTAGCAATAAATAAGCCCCTTAGCCGATGGACTGCAAGAAGAACCCTCAAAGACATTGGTTATATCTCAGCGGTTAAAAGAACAAAAGCCTGAACTGTCGGAAAAAATGCTTAGGTGTGGTTAAAGTTCGACAGAGAACACAGAAATTGGACAGCAAGTATTTGGAAACGTGTAGTGTGGTCATATGTCCAATTTCTATGTTCTCTGTCGAACTTTAACCACACCTTAGCATTTTTTTCGACAGTTCAGGCTTTTGTTCTTTTAACCGCTGAGATATAACCAATGTCGTTGAGGGTTCTTCTTGCAGTCCATCGGCTAAGGGGCTTATTTATTGCTAAAGAAGCATGATTTGGTGTTCAACACTTGTTCCTTTTCATTTCTAATATCCTGCGAGGGCCGTCCGCATCCGTCAAAAAATTTTTGCGGCCTTTGACTTGTGCTTTAGGAGCAATAACTCGCCTTTTCTGGACTTTTATGACCACCGATTGGCTTATTTTAAGCTTCTTAGCTATCATTTGCGTCGAGAAGCCACTCTTTGTCATGACTACAATACTGTCCTCAATCTGTCGTGATAGTTTCCTCATCATTTTTAAGAGCAATGACATTTTTATAATTATTTATTTCATTTATTAAAATACGCTGGTGAAAGTTCTAACCAAACGCAATTAAACATATCTCAAACTACAAAAGATAAAGGAAGTTATAAACAAACCAAAAACTTGCAAATCTAACAGTAAACTTCGATATTTTTGCTGATTAACGCTTGGTGCAAAATTGAGTACATGCGATTTATTTTTGTTTTACTTGTTTTTTTCTTAGAACTCGCTCCTTTCCGTTATGTATTATATACCATTTTGTTGAGAATTGAACACAAAATACAGAGCAAAAAAAATTTTTCAATTTGCTTTATTATTTCTGTTGTTATGCATCAATAAGTGCGCGAGTTACAAACATGTACTCATTTTTGCTCCCTACTGTATATTAGGGTGGTCGTTAAAAAAAAGGTCATCCCGGATGGGCCCAAATCGTCTCTAAATGAAGAAAAAAAAAATTCCCTAATTTTTTCAGATTTTTATTTTCATCCCCTATAGTCGCTGTAGGGGTAAATTAAATTTCGCCTTATTTTTTGCATACTAGAAAATTCGCGTAAGATCTTCCAAAAAAATTCAGAGCATGTAGGTGGGAACTAGACAAGAAAAAAATCCTACCGGAGGGGGGTAATATCTCCTCCCGCTTGGACGGGAGGGGCAATTTAATAAAATATTTGCATAAAATAGGAAAAAATTAATTAAAAAACAACGGAAATATTTACAGTAATGTTTTGCAGCTTTTTGGAAAGCCAGAAGTCCATTCTTATGGCTTGTTTTTAAATTAAGGTTTTTTTCATGAACTGTTTTGGCTAAAAATTTTTCCAAACTCAATATTTTGAAGAAAAATTATTATTCTATTTTTTTAATTATAGGTTTGAAAACAGATTTTGCTGAAATTGTTTATTCAAAGAACTTTATTTAATAATCAACTATTAAAATGGACTTCTGGCTTTCCAAAAAGCTACAACACATTACTGCAAGTGTTGCCGTTGTTTTTTAATTATTTTTTTTTCTATTTTATGTAATTATTTAATTAAATTGCCCCTCCCTTCCAAGCGGTGGGAGATATTACCCCCCTTCAGTAGGACTTTTTTCTTGTCAACTTCTCACCTACATGCCCTGAGTTTTTCGGCAAATTTTGTGCGAATTTCCAAAAAAAACGGGAAATTTAATTTACCCCTACAGCGACTATAGGGGATGAAAATAAAAATCTGAAAAAATTAGCGAATTTTTTTTTTTCTTCATTTAGAGCTGATTTAGGCCCATCCAAATAATAAAACTCAAAAAAACCCATTATAACGACCACCCTAATGTATATGTACATATCGTCGGCTTAGAGTGAAAAGCAGCTAACTCGTATTTTGCATTTTTTACAAAAAATTATTTAAAAAAAGTGTTCGCATTATTTGAATAAAACCAAAATTACATTAAGCATTTTTCAACACTCGTAGTTGCTTAATTCGGTGAAATTGAAAATATTTGATAGATTTTTGTATTTTTTAGCAATTTTTGAAGTGATCCTTTTCATTCAAAGTCGACGATATGTACTAAGTCTATAGAGAAGAGCGAAGAGAGGTAATCTTCATTCCCGAAATTGGGAAGAAACATTCAATACCTCGAAAGTCTTTCAGGCCAATTAGTTTGACATCCTTTTTACTGAAGACTTTGGAAAAGGTAATTGATAACTTGTTCAAGACGAAAATATTGATAAATATGAGCCCACAAACACCTTACAAATAGCTTTAGGCTGTAAAGAAACGGTCTTTTGTCCGTTCCTGGACAATGGAGGTGCCTTTGACAATACCTAACATCAAGCTGTTAACAGGGATCAGACAAGGAAGTGTGTACCCAACACTATCATCAAATGGATAGGTGGGAAGCCAGGCACAAGAACTGCGGAAGCAGGGTCGTTTTCGAAAACGTCAAATCAAAGTCAATTTGATCGTCAAATGATCGTCATTTTTTGACGCATACTGCGATCGTCATTTGCAATCGTCCTGCTTGCACAAAATCGGTTTGATCAGCGCCATTAAATTTACTCACAAACGCATATGATGTTTACGAACACGCTCTCTGGTTTATCAATTTTTATATCTTCAACTCGATTTTCTTACTGCACAGCTGCACCGCAGTTGATATTTTCGAACATGTGACTTTAGCAGTTTTGCGTTAAAGAACATTCTACAACTACATTTTTGACGCAGATGACGTTTTCAAAAACGGCCACACGCAGGAGCCAGTGTCCAGGAAGTTATTACAACAAGAGGCTGTCCTCATGGAGGGGTTCTATCATCCTCAATCCTCAGAGCTTCTTCACATTCGCACGGATTTATACTGCGAAAAAACGTGCCGTACATTTCCGTATGACCCAGGGGCCGAATTACCGCTTCCGTGACCGAGTGAGTGAGTGCCATCAGTGATCGAATGAACGAGTATACACATCAAATTTTGGTATACTAGATTGCTCGAAACGTGAGCGGTAATGCCAAACTCACATAATTCAGTCACGTATTACTCGATAACTGATGCGGTAATTTGGCCCCAGGTCTTAGTGTGGAGTCCTTTGGTAGATGAACTACTGGAAAGTCTTTCTTCTCAAGGCATACGCTGCATGGGCAAACATAACTATGTCACACTTTCTTTGTGTTTTAGTCTCCATGTTGCGTGTATACACATATTTGAATTAAATTAAATAAAATTAAAATAAGGACAAAAAATGTATTTAGAATAAAACTTAAAATTTTTGTATTTTTATTTGTATTTGTTTTTATCACAACATAAAATTTAACTTTTCTAATCGACGCGTTTCGGATTATATATCCATCTTCGGGTTTTTTGGGTGGCAATCGAAACGCGTCACTTATGTCTGTGTTCTTCGATTCCCAGCCGCTGCCAACTAAAACCAGAATTGTTTTTTTCGAGCTACTGCCTCTTGCGAGGAATTGACAAGTCCTCCAAGAGTATACTTGTTATGAATAAGTGCATCTCATCTAACCGTTCAGACTCGGCAACAAATTGTAGGTTCCTCCATTCCTGTTGCGCTCTGGGAAATCACCAGATAGATGACAGCGAACTACCCTCTCTAAAAGTACTCCAAATACTCAAGTTCCTTAAAGAAAACATTTGGAGAATGTTCTGTAGTATGAGTAACCTCATCCTGCTCTGGACGTGGAAACAATAGATCTTAGTGGTTGCAGTGCACTTATACCGCAAATCTTTCAGTCATTCAATCATATGATGTTTACAACAAAATCCACGAACAATGAGAATCAAGATAATTTCTCGTTGAATCTAGGACCGAATCGCGTCTACCGGGAACGAGCTATTTATTTAAAAATAGCTCAGTTTTAGGGCTTCCGCTAAATGAAATTATGTATACTAATTATAAATTTAAATTTTTAAATAAAATTTAATTTTTTGTTTATTTCAGGAGCTGGTCTTGCAAGTGTGGTTGTATCTTTTCTAATGTCGACATACTATAGCGTTGTAATAGCTTATTCCATTTATTACTTCTTCACATCATTTAAAGCACATAGCCCATGGACTGATTGCAATAACAGGTTAGTCCTATTCATTATTATTATTATTCTCAACGGTTATCATTCAAAAATTCATTTCTTCAGATGGAACACACCAGATTGTTGGGTACCTCGACGAAGAGATTTAAATATGACTGCCCCAGATATGTCCCGAACACCTTCTGAAGAATTCTTTGAGTAACGTTTTTTTACTTCAAATACGGTGTAATTTTTTAACCCTCCTTCATTATACTCTCCATTCTTTATAGAAACAAAGTTCTCCAAATTAGTCCTGGAATTGAATTCCCTGGCATCATGAGATGGGAACTGTTTGCCTGTCTCATTTGTGCTTGGCTAATGGTCTACTTTGCTACATGGAAATCGATCAAATCATCAGGAAAGGTAAAATTTTAAGCCCCCAAGTTCGGTTCACTGATTTATTTTAAGAATTTTTCACAGGTCCGCTATTTCACAGCTACATTTCCGTTTTTCTTGATTATTGTTCTTATGATCCGGGCATTGTCGTTAGAAGGTGCCGATGCAGGACTTCGATATTTCTTTAGACCAAATTGGTCCGAATTGAAGAATGCTAATGTTTGGATAAATGCTGCCTCTCAGAATTTCAGCTCACTTGGTATTGCTTTTGGCTCTATGATATCGTTTGCCAGCTACAACAAGTACAACAATAATATTTTGAGAGACACCATTGCTGTATCGTTGGTTAATGTTTTCACAAGCTTTCTGGTGGGAATATTTGCTTTTGCTACGTTGGGAAATTTAGCCCTGGAACAAAATACAAATGTGAGAGATGTAATTGGAGATGGTCCTGGATTGATATTTGTTGTTTATCCACAAGCTATGGCCAAGATGCCATATGCCCAGTTATGGGGTGTGATGTTCTTTTTCATGCTATTGTGCCTGGGTTTGAATACTCAATTTGCGATTGTAGAAGTTGTCGTCACGTCCATTCAGGATGGCTTCCCTAATTGGATCAAACGAAATCTTGGCTACCATGAAGTTTTGGTGTTTTTCGTCTGTTTGATTTCATTTCTATTTGGACTGCCAAATTTGATACAAGTAAAAACTATCCTTGTTCTGTGAATTAATCACTGAAAAACAAATATTTTTTTAAAGGGAGGAATCTATTTCTTCCAATTGATGGATCATTATGCTGCCTCGATATCAATAACATTTCTAGCTTTTTGCCAAATGATCGCTCTGGCATGGTTCTATGGAACTGAAAGACTATCCAAAGATATCAAACAAATGACTGGAAAGACTCCATCATGTTATTTGAAGTCATGTTGGTTTTTCTGTGGACCATTGTTATTGTTCGTAAGTTTCATATAAATAAAAATTGAATCTAAGAACGTTGACATGGCTTTCCTCTTCATTTTTTAGTCAATTTGGATCCTAAGCTTGATAAACTATCATGGACCTACTTATCATAACGGAAGATACAAGTATCCAGAGTGGGCATATGCCATGGGATGGATTTTCGCCTCGATGTCACTAGTTTGTATACCAGGATATGCACTTGTTAATTTTATAAGGGCCCCAGGAGATGGTTTTTGGGAGGTAAGGGTTTTCATTTGTTTCTTTTCAAATAAAAAAACATACTTTCTTTTAGAAATTTCAAAGTGCTATTAAGCCAAACATCTATGAATGTAAAATTTGTGGAGAACATCACTGTGAACATGATTATCCAGAGCAGGAACTTTATATGCTAACACACGATCTTCCAGTTTATCAACCAGAAAAAGTCTATTTGAAACCACCCCCGGAAAAGAATATTCATTTACAAAATCCACTGCTGAAAACGATGTCAGATGATAAAACAGATGAGAAGAGATAAGAGATTTTTTTCCATTAAGTTCGTGTACATTTTACAACTGCAATCCATATTTTACATTCCAAAACGGTTAATTTTTTGTTCGAAACTTGAAAAAGAGTAATATGTAGTGTTAATTTGTTTATTAGCATAAAAAACTTTTACAAAGTATTAATTTATCAATTTTAAGGAATCATGAGGTTTTCGAATACTATCAGTTGCAGGCAACATTCAAATTTATTTTAAATACGACTTTTTTCAAGTATTAACATTTAAAGGAAGAATATAATATACAAATTATAGAAAATGTTTATTACAAAAAGAAAAAAAAAATCTTTCCAAATAAAGTTACCATTAAATAAACAAAAATTGTGAAAACTAGTTTTTCTAGTATCATCGTCCTCTGACCCCGGTTGGGGCATAGGGCGTCAACAAAACGTCTCCATCCTTCTCGGTCTACATCAAGGTATTTTAACTGTAGCCACGTCTTTCTCTAGGATTCTGCTTCTGTTCTTCCAACCCGCTGTGCATCCTGAGGATTAGATTCAAAGGACCGCTTTGCAATTTCATCATTTGGTTTCCTCACTGTGTGACCAATCCATTGCCATTTACGCTTTCTTATGTCGACTTCCAGCCGCTCTTGACTTGTCCTGCGCCACAATTCCTCGTTTGATATAATTTGTGGCCAGCGAATCTTTAGGATCTGGCGTAGACAGCGATACACAAAAGCTTGCAATTTTCTCGAAATGGTAGATGTGACTTTCCAGGTTTCGCAAGCATATAACAGCACGGATTTGACATTGGATTGGAAGAATCTCAACTTGTGCGTAAGGAGATTTGACTGGATTTCCAAATTGGGGACAGAGTACCGAAGGCGGCACAAGTCTTATTAATTCTACTTTTAATGTCCAGATCCGTAGTCCTGCCAAGGTAGTTAAACTGTTCAACTTCTTCCACTGGAGTCTCCCGTAGAATAATACGCTGTTGTGTGGAGCGGCTTATGAGCATTATTTTTGTATTTTTGCTGTTTATTCTTACACCACTCGACTCTCCCTTCACTTGCAGTGTTTGGCGTATCCCGTTCAGCCCACTGATGTTATTTGCCAGTAGACATATCATCAGCATAGTCTAAATGACTGAGGCTTTCAAACGGTCTCCAAAAGTATAGCCCTAAGGTATGTTTAGATCTATGCGACTTAGTCAGAGGCAGATAGGGTTCTGGGCACCCAAGAAACTGCCGGATGAACCCCGACGAGAGGATGAGAGCACCTGTTGGACACAAAATGTGGGGTCTTCACAGTACGCTCGTACGTCAACGAAATGCAGAATCTTCAAAATATCGCTACTTCCCATGAAAAGTAGACCTCGAGGCAGTCAATTTGTCAATTTAGTCAAGAGAGACCTCTACCTATCGATGATAAACAATTACTTTTGGCCCAAAGTGGATGATATAAATGTTAACGACATGAGGTTGCCACAGGACTTCTCAGATTTGTGCCACCGTGCGAGCCCGCGGCGGACATTTGAACGATGTCATATTCTCATTTTCAGTAAAAAAAAATATTATTTTTTTACCTCTAACATTATTTGTTAAATTGGTTAACAATTCCTTTTTTCATATCTGCTCCTCAATTTTCATCTCTCCGTGCATTCAAATCACCGATTCGTCCTCACGAACAAGGGTTTCGTTTGCGTTCTCAAAATCTCTGTGGTATCTTGGAGATTGGAAATAAACTAAAAATGTTCCTATCAAATTTGAAAAAGCTCAAACTGCATACATAACTAATGAGCCCTTTCGTAAAACCAAAGTAACATTTTTCAATAATTTCGCAAAACCGTCATTAAGTTTTTCAGTTATAGTTTTTAAAATGTAACAATCAACATACATAAATACTAACGTCACCTATGTACTTTGTATGTACGTAATTTGCGTTAAATTTAGTTTTTTTTTCTAGAATAAAAAGCAATAAAAATTGATTTCTGATAAAAAATATTTCAACATTTATTTACAATTCAGGCCTTAGGTGTAAAAATAAAAGCTTAAGTTACTAAGAAATAGCTACCTGTGGTGGTAAACTATCTGCAGGTATTTGTAGATTTTCAAAGAAAAACGACGCTGGAAAACTATTGTTTTGACAAGCGACGATATTTTTAATCAACCACAATATTTCACCACTTAAATGTTGATTTTTAAATTCAAACAAACGATTAAGTAAGCGCACAAGATTTGTATTCCACGTGCTGCATTTTTCAATTAGATTATTAAAGTAGCCCAAGTTAATAGCCAGCAAATTAGCCAATAATCGAATGCCATAGAGAATTCTCATTCTATTGGGGATTCCCTCAAAATTCTCTGTTTGACTTAAGTTGGCAACGCAGAAGTTCATCAGATAGTTAACCTGCTCCTCAGACAGAGGAATAGTGGGAACAATGATGGCAAAGTTGAATATGATCCGCAGATGGTATTCAGCACCTGGAGACGTGGGATTCTTCGTGTAAAACTTAAGAAAAAGACATTCCAAATCGGAAGGTCTAAGTGGAGTTTACGGATTTATACTTGTGATTACATAATATTGAAAATGAATACAAACTTACCGCAGTAATTTATCTTCAGCAGAGGCAATGACATCCAAGACAACAGCAGCGTCTTCTCGATAGTCTTCTTCATTAGCTTCATGCAGATATATAGCTACGAGTTTGGGAACGATTTCCATTAACATTAGGATGCGGGCACCTTTTCCACCAGTTGCAAATATATTGGCCAATGTCCAGAGGCACGTTCGCTTTAGTCTTTCTTCTGTGCAATCAAGATAAGTAACCAAATAGCTTCCCGCCATTGAGGCGATTTTTTCACAAACCGGGCCTTCCCCCAACGACAGATTACATAGTGTTTCAATTGCATGAAATTGCTGTTCGGCATCAGATCCTTAAATAAATAGAAGATTATCTATTGGAAACACCCAGGTACTCATAATAGTCACCTGTAAGTTCCTTGACCAGGGTCTGAATCGCTCCTGGGATCATGGCAAACGCACGAATATTCTCAATTCCCTGTAAGAAGGCATGACTGAGTCTATACATATCTTCGGCTGTTGCATGTTTGCGTCTTTTAATCCTGTTAGCCAATCCTTGAACGTCCTTCTCAGTAAGATTATCTAATTCGGTTATCTTTGATTGAATTTCACCCAAGCCAAAGCGCAATGAATCGTTTTCGCAGTTTCGTTTGATATCGCGAATATTTCTTGAATATTTTCGAATTTTTTCACGAAGAGCTTGGGTTGGAATTATTTGATTTTCGGCAGACATCTCAGTGTGATGGTTAAATAGCAAAAATAATTATAATAAAGTTAATCCCGCGTAAATAAATCGTTTAAAAGTTTATTTTGGTTTTGGCTTTTGTTTGATAACGGGATATTGACGTTTATTTTGAAGACTTAAAACAGAGAATGTCAAACTGTAAAAACTGAGTACACTGTTAAAAAACTCGAAAATATTTTTTCAGCTCAAATTTATTTTCGTTACCCTGAGGCCACATGGAGGCAAGTACTGGCAAGTGCCCTATTACACGACAACTTCTGAATAAATGACTTTTTTCAAAATTCAATGAGTGCCAACGAGAAAAAGCATCTTGTTTCACCTTCGCACTCATTTAATTTCGAAAAAGTCATGGCCCAAAAGTAATCGTATAATAGGGCAACAAGCAAGTTGGCTACATACACCACCTGTCAAATTTTTAAGATACTTTCCACGTGCAGAACAAGATGCTTTTCTCCCAACATGCTTCACTACCTCTTTACACGAGGTAACTGAGTTTCTTGCTACTTTCAGTTCCAGGGTGAGAAGCGCAGGAGTAACTTTGAAGAGATTTTTTTGACATTTCCTCTCATGGTGCGTCTAACCAATAGACTTTCAAAGGAATTTTCGAAAATTTTCTAGAGATTTTGATTCCTCATGTGAAAGGTACAAGAGATTTTTAAGGATATAAAAAAAAGTCAAAAAATCTTCAGCAACTCCAACTTGTTATTTAAATCTCCACTTGTTATTTCATCTGAAAATATTTGAGGTGATGGCAGTTGGAATGGGAGTGGCAACATATTGCTTGGGTGGAAAATTTCATTGCCAGGCAATTTCATGTCAATCAACAGTAGATGGTCTTTGTAATGTTTAAGTCCACTCAATTCTGACATTTCTTCTATGAGCGAAATTTCAAAACTGAGTCTGACTCCCTCCGCACCTCGCTCATCGGATTGTGTAATCGGGGTGATTGCCTGACGATAGAAATCAATCATGTTTCCTCTCATGTAGCTTGCCATTTTGCCATTGCCATTGTAAAATCGTCTCCATTTACTTTATTCAAGCCAATAGCAATGATTTAGGCAATTTATTGCCTCAAATATTGCCAATGGAGGTGCTGGGTCAGAGCAAGCAATCATCGTGTACTAACCCGATCCAAATCAGTGGTGTGTGCGGTTCCCTAGGTAAAGAATTTTTCTCTCCTTTGGCCTGAATGCAGCCATTTTTGCACCAGCTCTTCTCAAACATTACAGCTGTCAAACCATGACAAGAAAAACAGCTGTTTGTCAAAATTTTACCAAAATTTCTTGTAAGCATTTTTCTCCATCGGTGATTTTCTTTCTCAAAATTCATAAGAAATGTCGTTAACAATTCTTCAAAAACTATCCTTGCAATGTCTTAAAGCAGAGCAACCCCTACTCAGTAAGTACATCCACTCAAAAACAATATATTTCACTTACAACTTAATTTTTAGCAACTGTCCGAAATGCCAGCAAGAAAACCGGAGGCAGCTCGCGTAACAATCCAAAACATCCACGACCAAAACATCGTGGTTGGCGTGTACAAGACGGTTGGTATGTTGCACAAGGTACCATACTAGCCACCCAACGGACAACAAGATTTCATCCTGGTTTGAATGTAAGTGTATACAGAAAAAAATACTTTGAAATAGAATGACAAATCGAGTTCGTCTTTAGGTCGGCTTTGGACGCAATGGAACTCTGTTCGCCATGGAACATGGAAAAGTTTACGTAACCTGTGAAAAATTGGATCCTAATTGGGATCACACATGGATACAGCGTCACTACGCTGGCCGTATGGATCAACAGATTCACAAGAAATTCTTCAATGTCATAGCCGAGAAACAGCATCAACGTTTTAAGTTGATCGATGAGATTTAATTCAAGAAAATAAAATAGTTTTATGAAAAAAGGCATTTTTTATTAAACATTAAAACTTTATTATTATAAAATATTTATTTTAAATTAAATTCCGTCAAGAACGAAAAAGCTAGTTACTGGAATGCCACTTGAATGAAGTGCAAAATCATTTTTAAAATGTTTCTAAATGTTGGCTTTCCTACGATTTTATCTTCCATTTCCTTAAAAATTAATCTAAATGGATTCATTCGATGAGACCAGAAGTTCATCTATGTTCTCACCGGTTGGCGTTTAAGCGGAGGTATTATGTAGAAAACTCTTTGAACTTCCACAGGAGTTAAGAGTCTTATTCCGCAACAAGTGTTGGCTTATCCACTAGATCTATATTTTCACATTCCTTTTCTTCCCTCACCTCCAAGCCTTTTGGTTCAATTTTTCTCGGTTTCTTAAGCTTTATGAATTCCGGTTTTTTCCTGGGTTTTCTTTTCATAGGTACTTTTTTAACTACCTCCTTCGCTAGATCCGGCAAAGGGAAGTCATCGAAGCCTGTCCTCAGCTCGAAGGAGTTTTCCACCGTCTCTGAAAGTTCTAATTGGACAGCCTTTTCCGTATGAACTCGTTGCACGTGTTCCTTCAATTTATCCGATCGATGGGTATTGAAGTCGCACAGTTGGCACTTGTGCCGCTTTGTATTCTCAGCGTGTTTCAGGGCGTGGCGTTTCAAGTTCTTATTTTGACTGAACTTATAGCCACAAACCTCACAGACAAACGGATGCTCTTGCTTATGAGTGTCCATGTGAATTTTGAGGTTCTCTTTTCGGTTGGTTGTGTGTGTGCAATCTGGGTGAGTGCATTTGAAGAGTTCCCCCGCATGAGTCAATTTGTGAGACTTTAAGGCTTTCATGTGTGTCGTGCTGTAGCCGCAGACATCACAGAGCATCTCCTTTTCCTTTTTGTGAATTTGCAAATGACTATTTAAGCCTTGTTTCCATTTGAAACCTTTCGAGCAATGAGGACAAACGTATGGAGTTTCGATGGAATGTTTGGGGTGATGGACATTAAGAGCGGTTTTGGTGAGAAATCTGGAGTCGCATTCGAAGCAGAAGAAAGGCTTCGAGTCAACATGCTTTCTCAGATGTTCATCGAAATCTTTTATCGAGAAGAATCCAACTTCGCAGAGGCAGCAGGTTAGATTACAGGTGGAGCATGTCATCATATGATTGACCATATCTTGAACTTTGTAGCATTTGAAGTCACAACCGATGCAGTAGTTGACCTTGCTGTGAGCTCCATTATTCACAGCTTTGGGATTGCGAACCTAGAAGAATTCATTATTCAACTAGAGTTTCGTAGTTCATCTTCTCTTACCTTAAAATAGTTCTGTTTCTCCTCGAATAGATTCTCGACCACGACATTTATATCACCTTGTTTGGGTGGTTCCTCCTCTTCTTCGTTGCCATCTTCAATGCAAAACACCTTGAGGAGCTCTTTTACTGAAAGAATTTTGGCCAATTTCTTGAAATGATCGACATGGATTTTGTTTATAGACACTACATCCTGATAGAAGAAGTCAATTATTGTTTGCAGACATTCTGTGCAGGAGAAATTGTGGATTTTAATCTTCAACGGGTTATGGATGGAGAATTGTAGGGATTTTTGTAAAAAGTGTCGGCCGCCAATGAATTCACTCTGAGCACCGACTACACAAAAATGGCCCCAAGCGGAGATACCAGATTGAAGTTCGATCTTCAAATCGCAGAAGGTTCCGCTCTTCCGCTGGTCATCGAGGTATTTTGATACTTTTGATTCGAATTTAATTGGAATTTCTTGATATTGCAGCATTTTTGTGATTTAAGTTTTTAACTTTTGATGCAGCAAACAAAATACCACAAAACAATGGCGAACTGTCATTTGTTTCTGTTTTTGTTTTCGTTTTTGTTTCTTTCTATTTTCTTCTTTTGCGGATGTAAAATATTAAGCTTACAACAGAATGTTTATATCCGTTTTGATATTGAATATGCGGGTGTGCTCGGACTTGGCGGGCGATGCGGGCAAAGATTCTTCCCATGGCGTTCTCGTTTTCTTCGGAACTACAATCAAACTTTGTCATACTCAATTTACATGGTGATAAATATTAAAGAAACCACACTGACGTGGTGCTACGTCAATAGAAAAACAACAACAAAGTGAAAATCTCGTTATTGTTCCTAACATTTGTGTTGATTTCACCCCTTTTAAGTAGGGAGATTTTTGTGTCCGGCAATATTAGGGGTATTCATGCAACTGCGTAAAACACTAGATAAGTTTACGATTTGGTTAATTTTATCTTTTGGTTAAGGAACTGTCAAATTTTGTATGGGAAATGGTTTACACAATTTGGTTAATTTTATCCAAGGATTTAGCTGCGGAAAATTAACCAAATATTTGGTTAAACTTATCCAAACGTCATTGTGACTTTTAGAGATTGAATTTGACGTGTTTGTGACTTTAAGAATCAGGCATGTTTAGAAACATGATATAAATGATAATATCTCGGAGAACTAAAAAAGTTCTGAATCTGTTATTATTGCATTGCAATTAGTTGGTGATAAAAGTTGTGAATTAAAACGTAGTTTACACAAAAAAAAATAATTAGTAGGTCCACATTTACTCAACGATTAAAGGCTCTGCCCAACCAACGCGAAATTATAGCGAAGCATTCACAAAGACAGTTTTTTGTTGTTTTTTAGTATTGAGATCATTCACTTTAATTTCGTGTTGGTTTGGGATAGCCTTTAGGAAAGCTACTTTTCGTAAATTATTAAGGTAGAACTATAAATTCCCACCCAAACCAATGCGAATCTTTCGTTGACGACGACGAATGTGTTATTTTCATTTACAACAATGTGTTGTTATTGATGTTTTTGTTGTGGTCAACGAATGATTCGCACTGGTTTGGAAGATTCTGAATAGTCGGAAGCTGTTAGAAACAGATGTCATTAGCCAATGCAAAGTATCTTTCTAAACTCTCAAAATCAGAACTAAGCCATAATTCACTTTTTCTCTTTTTTTCGTTCCTACCTCAACAAATTTCTGTTTCACTTTCGTGAAGTGTACTCGGGGGCGCTCTATTCACTTCCGAAAGCAAAAGTTAACGAAAATGAAGAAAAGTACATTATGGGCGTGACATATGATTTGTTTGTATTCGCTGATTTTCGTCTGACCACTGCCGTGAGCTTGCGACTAATATATTTCTAACTTACAACGCGACTATTGTCATGTATATTAAGGTAGAACTATAATAATTGTTGATAGTTTACTGAAGTGGTCGGTTGAAAATGAGCGAATACATGAAAACCATCCTCATCTCACGGGAATAAAACTGACATTTGTTGAAGTTGGAACGAGAAAAAGAGAGGGATGATTCATTTTACTTAAGTGGAATATTTTTCACTTCTTCTTTTGACTGTTTGGAAAGCAACTTTTCGTGGGTTTTAATCCAGGTTTTTTTGTCACTTGAGTTGAGTTGAAATGGTATTGAAATTCCAGCAAAAAGAATGGCAATGCAAAACAAATATAATTGAATTAACAGGACTACTTACTACACGTATCTATTAAAACAAATATATATTTGTACAGGTAGATACACATGCAAATAAACAGACCATAATGCAATATCCGTAAAACCAACTCCTCGACCCAAGCCGAACGCGCCCAAATATTTGACGTTTAACGAACAGCTGATTCAATTACAAAGCATTTAACCAAATTAATAAAAAGGTCGTTCATGCAAACTTTTGCGTAAACTTATCATTTTACACATTTTGTAAACTTACGACGTTGCATGAATACCCTTATTGTTTTTAGGATATGAAGGTCATTAAGCATGTGTATGAATCCTGACTGACGGAATATCCAATAATGCCAACCTCCTATTTTAACGCTGTGGCTCAATTGGTAATATTTGAGGCAGTGGTGATTGAAACGGGAATGACAATTAATTGCTTTGGTGAGCAATTCCTTTGTCAGGCAATTCCAGTTTTAAAATGTGTGTAAGGAAATAGCAGCCAGCAACAAATGCTCCTGTGCTGTTTTACTCCTCGCTAATCACATAACATGGAATATGAAACCATTTGAGGGTATAGTTCGCCCTGCCAGACCGTTTAAAAAATTCAAAGTTCAAAGTGAATTACAGGTTTTTTAAACTGTCTGTCACGGGTGGACTACACACTCAAATAAATGATCACGAATTCCGTGATATGTTGCGAGGAGGGGTGAAAACCAATTTTGATTACCCTTGAAGTTGCATTCATATTTTGTTTTTGATGTACTGTTTAATCACTAAATTCCCGGTTATGGACAGCGGAATATCCTTTACTCAAGTTTTCGACGCCTATAACTACTTCTTTTCTTGCTATCACTCACACCCAAAATCTGCTGTGGGCTCTTGGTCTTATTGTCATAGACTAGGTTTCAGGTATCTTTGAGAAAATCTTAGTATTTTGGTTTTATTCTTAATGTGTACAATAGCTGTCAAGTAAACGGCTATTTTGTTGAAATTTATGAAAATAGTTCTTCAAGTACTTAAAATAATTCTAAGGGTATTCATGCAACAGCTAGAGTCGTCGTAAACGTTGTAAAGTTTAAAACTTCGTAATTCTGTCACAATTTGAATGGAAAATTTGACAGATTTACTAAGTTTAAAACTTTGCCATGTTTACGACGACTTTACGATGTTGGATGAATACTCTTTCTGTATTATTTTATTTATTCCGTCTTAAATGTAGTAAAATTGTGAACTTCGTAAATCTGTCTAATTGTCCACACACATTGTAACAGATTTACGAAAAGGGTATTAGTGCAACAGCGTAAAGTCGTCGTAAAGCGTAGTAAAGTTGTAAACTGCGTTTATCTGTCAAAGGATTACGAAACTTAAAACTTTACTATTTTTACGACGACTTTAGGCTGTTGCATGAATACCCTTGAAGTACAACTTAAGTAAACGAACAGTAAGTGTCCTATTACACGACGACTTTTGAGTCATGACTTTTTTCGAAAATTAATGAGTGCGAAGGTGAGATCAGATGTTTTTTTTCGTTCGCACTCATTGAATTTCGAAAAAAGTCATGACTCAAAAGTCGTCGTGTAATAGGGCACTAAACGACTGTAAGTCTGATAATAGCTGTGTTTTTTTGCATATCCAAATAAAATTGTGTGAAAAAAACGACAACAAAGCAAAACAATTTACATGTTAAATACAACAACAACTATGTCCATATAGAGTTAGCTAAGTCCAGATAATTAACTGGAGTTAACTTTTGTCCCGATAAAAACGGTACTGCCAGACTAACATTGTCGTTGTGTTATCGATAATTTGTATAGAAATGTCAAATGTTTGTTGGTAAGATAGTTCAAAATAAAATGGCAGACCAAGGCAAATGTTGAAATGTCCCGATGTCGCAAAAAAAACGCAGCTAATATGTCTGTTCGTTTACTTCCGAAAACTACGAACTTCTACGAATTTTATTTTTTTGTATATGAGCTTTGACTGATCTTTGGGCTAAATTCGTAGAATTTTTGGATGTACGCGAACAGACATATTAAGGGTTTTCATGCAACAGCGTAAACTCGTCGCGTAATCATCGTAAAGTTGTAAACTTCGTAAATCTGTCAAATTTCCCATACAAATTGTGACAGAATTACGAAGTTTAAAAGTTTACAATGTTTACGACGACTTTACGCTGTTGAATGAATACCCTTATTGTTTTAATTTTTTTTGAAATTATAATACAGTTGGTTCATTTATTTGTCATTTTTGTATTCATCATCTGCTTATGACTTTTTTCTTATTCAATTCTATGGCTATATCAATTAAACACGTTCCTCGAATAAAATCTGCAGCAACAATATTTGCATGCTCTCCCAAACGCTCTCGATAAAGATCAGTTATTCTCCAATTAACCTCATCGGCCATTTTGCGTAATCCACCATATTTGTCAGTTATAACACCCCAAGTATCAGGCGTCAATTCTGCCATATCAGCAACTGGACGGCTAGATAGTCGCCTGTATAGTATAAAATTAGAAATTGCAATTTATTTAAATAAATCGGAATGAAATTGTTTGCACATTTTAAATTGAAAAATGTAGGTATGTATGTAGGTAGAGAAGGCACATATATATATAGCTATATGTACGTTTCTGCTTAAAAGTATCTACGTAAAATATACTTACATTCTATCATATTCATTGATTTCAATTAAATGCTTCTCAAGACGTTGCCATGTGCGAACATCTCCCCATCGCTGCTCAATTGGACCAAATAAGATTCCAGGAAACTCCCACAGCGTTGGTCCATGATCGTATGCTAGGAAAATATTTTGATTCATCTTCCAGACATCTCCAAGGAACACTTGCCATGAAACATCAGGTGTCACCAGTAGTTGCCCAAAACGATTTTTCAGATATGAAACTAGCAAACGATGTACACCGAGAGTTTTTCCAAAACCTATACAGAAATAAAAATGTCATGCATGTAGGTAATAACTTTAATTATTTATATCTTTTAAAATGCACCAAAAACTTATAGTTGAGAAAAACAGGAGATAGGTAAATTAAATTTTAAATTGTTTTTAATGTGTCAATTAAAAAACATTTTATCTGAGTTAAAGTCCATTAACCACATCGTGCACTCAGATTGGTGTAGGCTATTATCAATTTAGATGCTTAACAGAGTTTGAGTATTAAATACTAATGTGTACCTTTCTTTATCTTTATAATTTGTCTGTATGTAAATTAATTAAAACTATCAGAAAATTTACTCTCTACTTATTTATGTACATAATTAGAATTTATAGACTATACCATGTAAAGAAACAATGATATATAATTTAAAACAGAAATATATTAATAAAACAAGCCAAGTAACAAAATACATTCATCCATATTTTCATTCAGTAATCTATATTTTGCTTACTTTTGATTTAATAGAGTAGGTAGAGATATCTAATTATTGTTCATCTACATCAATTAAATTCTGACATCAGGGAGAACATTTTGATTCCCACCAGTGGTGATGACTCTAGTTATCAATTATTTCGAAATTAATCACGATTTTTGAAATGAAGCAAACAAAAGCGATGGCAATGAATGCTAAATTAAATACCAGTTCTAGATAAATTTTAATGCAAACTGAAATTATTTTTAAAGGCTTAATTTAAACAACTTAAATATTTTGTCATTTGAAAGGGCCCACATCGCCGTAAAAAATTTCGTATCTAATACTATTATGTTTTTATCATTTTTGTATGTATTCATCGTGTAATTGGTCTACAACCTGTAGGTATTTTTGTAAAAAAAAAAAAAAACTGACAAGTGCATGGAATTGACAGATTGTAAATTGTAGTAGGTAATTGTTATATGTCACCTGTTATCAAGTGCAAAAACAATTCTATAAACTATGGGACATTGTATATCCACTCTATAGTATTCTCATAAAACACGATTTTGTAGGTTGACATTTGGTTGATAGGTTCGCTGTGATCGCCTTACCGAGATCCCTTAACAAAAATTAGTATTACATTTGGACACATAGATGGCCACGAGCTTTTTTTCTTCATGAGAATACTATAGAATTTATATACAATGTATGGGAAACCAAAACATCATACGATAAAGAAGCTTGAACTTTATGCTTATTCAAAGGAAACAAAATCCCTAAAGCTCAAAATCGAGGTTGTCATTCAGAGATTTATCGCTCAAATTAAGAAAACAAAATGTATTCAAATGAATATTTATTGTAATTTTTCAAAATGGAAAACTACCAACAAATTATTTATTGCGATCTTCCTGTTTTTAGAAATACAAAATTGGAGTACCTAAATTTAATTTCGAAAAGAGTAGGTAGAGTCGGTGCATATCTGCATATAGATCAAAATTTCCTCTTCACATGAAACAATTCCGTTTAACTGATGAGCCCTATTGTACCTTAGCTATAACTATTTTATTTTATTTTGATGCTTACTTCTGGCCTGGAAAAATTTAAATATGGCCCAGTTTTTCACTTAAAGTGAGTTTTATTTCTTCAAGGATTGATCTACCTTACCAATTATCATTACCAATATTCAAAATCTTTTCATGTGGAAGGTTGGGCCTATTTGAAATTTTGTTTTGGCTAGAAATATCTTTTAAGTCTTCAGCTTTATTTCTCCATCAAAATAATTAGGTGCAGGGAACTAAGTCCCCGGGAACCAAGTCCACCGAGGGACTTAGTTCTCATTAAATGGGAACTAAATCCACTTTAAGTGCCTTTCTACATTGTTTTCTTACTGAAAGTAATTTTGGTGAACAGCGTGTCTACATTATGCAAAGAAAATCCTTTCAGTTCAATATACCCTTCTTTATTTCACGCAATTAAGTACCATACATCTCTCACTCGCACAAAAAAAAATCCGTCTTCTTGAAGCCAAGAATTATTTTCAAAAGTGGCGCATCGGTGGATTTTGGGTGAAATCATCTTTCTCTTTCTTTCGCACATAAAATCTACCTATCTCACTGGATCCGCACCTTTCAGAGAGAAAACAATGTAGACAGGCACTAACGAAATATGAAGAGGGAACTAGAACTAACTTTCAACGATAAAAATTACAAACATTCAAAATTGCACAAAAACTTTACATACACCCAGCCTTGCACCTACCCCAAATCTTATAGTGAGCCCAAGCGGGGGGGTTGCAGGAGGCATGCCACCCCATGCATACCTCACAGTTTATTCGCCGTAATGCTGGGTGCTAGCACGTATTTATGTAAGACAAAGCATTATGGGGAATAAACAGTGAAGTATGTATGGGCATGCAACCTCCCTGCTTGGGCTCACTATAAGATTTGGGGTAGGTGTGAGGCCGGGTGTATGCAAAGTTTCTTTGGTATTTAAGGAATCTGGAATTAAAGAAACTTTGAATTTATCCTATGTATCCAACAATAATTTTCTGTTTTATTAATAAGATTGATATTTTTACTTGGAAGTGGGAATTAAATCCACATTTAAAGGGAAGTAAGACCACTCAGTTTTTGAGGAATTTAGTTCCCACCTTCTATGAGAACTAAATCCCTCGGCAGACTTGGTTCCCAGGGACTTAGTTCCCTGCACCAAATAATTAATGGTTTTGCTTTCTTAATACCTCAAAATTGAAGAACAAAGTCTCCAATGACAAATATAACTAGCGCTTTACGGTAGGTAACTAATGACTGTACTTTTTACAATCACTTTTACTTTTGTTAGTAAAAAAAGGGCGGCAATTTTGTATTTTGCCCAGGAGGAGGAGTGGCAGTAGAGCGAAATTCTGCTATGCTTTACGCCAGTTTCGGTGTTGTACGTGTGAGACGATAATAATGCTTACTGGTTCCAAAATAATCTCTTGGCAGTTGGATAACCAATGTTTTGTATAGTAGAAGGGGTCGATTTTAAAGTCGTCAAGAGAGACATGACGCATTGTTTTGGTAACGTTATGGTATTGCTTCTGTTTTTGTATTTGCTGCATTCGCAGCATTAGAATCCGATGGTAAAGTGTAACTATTGCAGTGTTACTACCAAACGATTCTCCAAACGTAGCACCAGGTACTTCCATTTTTGGTACAGATGATGAAACCCTATACTTGTTTGTGCGCGGAATTGCTCCTTTCGAGATATGAAACACTCTAAAAGCTATTTTGAATAATCCAAGAAATGGTTTAAAAGTTCAGCAGTAGGAATCCAATCCGTCTCCTTAGTTTGGTTTTTATTTTATTATTTCAACAATTTATGTAAAACTAATTCCAGCCTAATAGCTTGCACAACTTTTGTGTTTTTTCCATTGTTGCTATTGTTTTAATTTCTCGTTTCTAATTATTTGCAAACAAAATTTAAAAAAAAAAATCAAACAAGCTTTGGTTAAAGCTGGAAAAATTAAAAACAGCCAAAAATTGCTAATGTAAATTTGACGACAGCTTCAAAATCAGAGTACTTAATATTTTCATTGAACTGCCTAAAATTCTGGGCTCTGGGCTGTTGAACGTTGAACGAAAAATTCTGTTCTGAACAGGGGTTCTAACATCAATCAGATTAGTTCGAAAAAATATTACCTCTGTAGGTTTTCTTATCAAAACTGCCCTTCCCTTCCAAATTAAGATCTGTCAAAGTGCATATAAAAATAAAATTGAATAGAAATTGGTAGAAACTGACAATTTGGGAAGTAAAATAAACAATACTATGCTCTCCTTGAAGGAGAAAAATTCTGTGCAAAAAAATGCGTATACGCCATAGTGTACTACAAACTATTTAGGTATTATAAAATAAATATCGAAAACCATCTGAAGGTCGTTTAAGCTTCAATTTTCTTTCCCCATCATTTCTTTGGTATCATCTTCAGGCACAGAATTCACCTCAGTAAAGTGGTGCAGCACGGTGGTGCAGTAGAGAGTTACCGTGCCTCAACGTTTCAAGCCCAAACACAGCTCAGCCTGTAGTACCATCAAAAGTAATTTATAAGTTTCTTTTTTTATAATATACGTGCACTTAAGGGGTTCTGACTACCCTTTATAGACTTATCTTGAAATTGGACATTCCAAACTTATTTTTCGCGCTGAAAATTATAGTGCCAAAACATTAAATCGTTTTATGAGACTGCTCACAGTGGAATGTTGGCATAATTATGGACCAGTTTCATATGCACACACTTACTGGAATAATTGGTTGTTAAGTTTTGCATATTAATGAATGACTAATATGGAAGACTTTAATGTGCCACTTATCAAGGTAATTTTGAACTGTAAAATTGCGAGTCATTGTTTCTCATAGAGGCCACTTAAGTGCCACTTAATCTCAGTGTAAAACAAGTATGATGTCGATGAACAAATGTCTACACGCAAAAAAAACAATATTGGGAGTAATTCATTCAGCTAAAACTCGAATCTTTGGTTAGTGTTTCGAAATTGATGAAGTCTTATTTTTTAATAATAAAATGTAAAAACTTAGCTTACATACCGACTGGGAATTCCTTTACTCCAAATATAACAATTTCATTTGTCTCCAAGACAAATTCCATTACTTGATCAACTACCTCTGACAGAGGTCTCTGTCTTGTTATACCATGATTGACATAAAATAAATCTTGTGTATTTTTATAATAGCCCACTCGAATATCCAAATACCGTACACCATGCATCAATTGACCGCGAATATCATCGTCTTGAGTCAATGCATATTTCGTCACAATAGTCTCTCTTCTTGATGGTGAAAAATTTGGTCGATATGACCCCGAATCATGTGTTCCCGGTATAAATAAATCTCGAATTCTCAAAGCACTCACTACCGATCTCATTTCATTCATCCACTTTGGATGAGCCCGCAAGCAATTACTCGCGACAATGTTTCCATTTGTATCCACATAACTTGCCCAATAGCCATAGCACTTTGTATAAGCGGTAACATTCCGTGATAGACCATAATCAAATCGGACCGGAGTCGTGTACCATTGTTTTGATTGAACTGGCCGCACCAACGCCACAATATCTGCCATCCCTCCATTGCTAATCCAATAGAATTGCGATGACTCAGAGCTGCCACTGTCTATGGGGATCACGTCTAATAGTGATTTTGGTGTAGATTCAACTACTGGCACTACATCTCCACCTGAACCACTACCGCTGCCCTCTGAGTTGTCATCGAAAGTCTCTGTGGTGACTTTCAGTTTAGCTTTTTCGAATGAAAACGGTTCTTGATTAGTTATCAAGACCATATCACCGGGATGAGATCTGGCATTTACCCATGACACTTCTAATTGTCGTTGTTGTGCACTTATTGACAACCAAAGTTGTACATCCGTCGATGCAACAGTATTGCTTAAGATTACAAGTGTAAACAAATAGGCCAAGGTTGCCATTATCAATCATTTATTAGAAACAAAACAAATATTTAAAATTAGTTTCTTTGTAATTAAACGTTTATATTGATTTTATTTGTCTTTTGTACCAACAATGAGTGATGAATACAAAAAGGAAAATTGTAATATTTAAACGAGAATTTTGCAGCGCGCCAGTCCGATTACGTTGAAAGCTCGAACGTATCTGAAGATTGTCAGTTGTAAATCTCTAAGAGAAGCGCTCTGTTTGTTTTGTTCTGTTCTGTACTTCATACCCCGGAAGTTGGACATTTTTGATCTTTTTTTGTTTTCAAAATATAACTGTAAAATGCAACTGACCGGAAGTGTAGAATTAGGACTTAAAGCAATGAAACAGTGAGCAAAGCTGCAATGTCGTGTTTCTAATGCTAATGCTTTCCGTGGATTAGGCTGCTGCAAAGATAGATCTCTATGCCTAACTAAGAGATATGGGATATTTGGTGAAGCTATTTCTATGATAGACTCTTTGTTTGTTTAGGTCTCTCTTTGTTCAAATTACATTTATGGTCATTAAGCTCTATATTTGTATTCCACAAACAATGATCACTTGAACACTATAATACAGATATCTCGTAGAAATTTACTCTCAGCTTGGTTTTGCTTTTCGATGACATGACAACTTTACAAAAATACTCTTGAGCAACATATAGCTATTTTGTTTCTTGCTATAATGTGTTAAGTAAGAAGTAATTCAATTACCATCAAGTGGGTATGCGGTTGATGGAACGCATGTTAGCACTTTAAATCAATTGGAAGTTACTGCTCAAGCTGAGTGAGAAATATGTTAATGAACTGTTGGAAGAAGTAAAAGTGGGTGTAAGCTACACTGTACTGTATTTACTTAAACCGGTAAATTACGATCTTGAACGTGCTCGCTACGGGGTAAGTTTTATTAATATAGTCTGCAAGGTAGCGTTGTAAAACCATCATCATCATTTAATCTGTGTACCGATGATTATGTCTATAATTGTTTGTCACAAATATGATAGCCATCTTTGAGGTACAAATTGATATTGAGGTCATGATGATGTGTTGAAATGTATTGTCGTGATCAAGTATCTATCCATTCGGCATTATTTATTAGAATTCATTAATACTCGGTTCAACCTCGGAATAGTTTAACTAAGTCAAAACTCTTACACCACGTCAAACAAATCCTTATTTACAAAATATTTTCTGAGAAGTTTTAAGAACGTCCTCCTTATGTCAAAAAAAATTACCAATCTTAGCCTCTGGTTATTAAAAACGTAAATAAACCCCGGTTGATTTCCACAATTAATCATTTCAAATAATTATAATTGGTAATTTTTTGGTAAAGGAATTAATAAGTGGATAAGCAAAATAAAAGAAAAAGTTCATAACAACAAAAAGGTAACCAGAATTGGTTTACACTCTATTTTCTAAACTTCACACATAATGACATGTCAAAATGATATTAAGATACTAAATTGGCTTTAATATACGGCCTTATACCTCCTATGAACCAGTTAAAGCTTACTCCACCACTATTCCTTGTGTATTTTTTTTTAACAAACTTTTCTGAATTAGAGGCGTTGTAAATCGGAGTAACTTTACTCGATCGCTAAAATAAGTTTATAAATAAGGCTGTTGATCTTTAACTGATTTTAATTAAAGCACGACATAAGTAAACAGCTAGAGTACTTTTTTCTAATCGATTGCTTTCTTATACTCGTAAAATCTAATTTTTTAAGTCTCAAAAGTATGTTGTCTTCTTTTATAAAATCATTTGTTATAGTTGATAGGCTGTAATATATACCAATAGAAAAGTAAGTCCCACAAGAACATGAAGTTTAAGGATTTTTTTGTATTATTATTGTGTTTTATTACCTGTTTGTATGAACATCTTTGTATATAGGAATTGAAATCCAGATCAAAATGAATCGTAAATAAATCTAGCGTCCATAAGTTTATTATACATTAAATTTTGTTGTATGTTTTATTTAGATAAGTCCATTAATATTTAGTTGTAGGAGTACCTCGTGGCATAATGGTATTTGTTTTCTAGGTGTCTGAATTTATACAAATTCCCCTGGATAAATAGAATTCACAGTGAATTCATGCTGTGAATTCCTATAAAAGTCAGTAAACATCATTCAAAATGTGCGTCTTAGAAGGGTACAACAGCATCTAACTGATAAGCCCAACTGTACCTGGGCGAAACGCAATACATGGAGTAAAGCTCACTTTAAATTCTTTATTGAAACTTAATTCATTCGCTAAACTGAAGAATATTTTTTTTTAATTTCCTTCAAATTCATAACTTTATCTGTATATATTTTTCTTGAAGTAAAAAATGAATACGTTTTTCTGAAATTAAAATCTAAAATGTAAACCTACCTTCCGGACTATAAGTTAAGACTTTGTGCTTAAATGTGATAGCAAATTTCTCTTTTTTTTATTTCACAGATGCTGCTTTTTGTTTAAGATTGTTAAAAGTTAAATGAAATTTGACTTTTAGACCTCTGGGCACGAGTCCACTGATGTTCGATGCAATGCTAGTTAAGTTTCAGGAAATCGCCGATGAAGCCATTTAGTAACCCATATTTGTATGGCTTATTATAAAAGTGAATTATCTCCATTAAAAATTTGTAAAAAATAAAGTATTATAGCAGTTATAGCTTATAAACACATAACAAGCAAAAATGGAGTTAATTCAGCATTACAAATCAACGACGCATATTATGTACATACTTGTACATTATGTCGTTTAATGAAATACAAAACCACACATGGTTAGATTTAAGAAAAATACGTTTCTGACTATAAATATTCAGATAAAAACCACACTTACCGGCTTTGAAGTGGTTTCATTTTCATACCTATATATTGCGTATGGTAGGTATGCTGATTCAATAGACCCAACGCCAACTTTTTGTTTTTGATGTGTTTTGCCAACATCATCTCATATTAATTTTATTTTTATTATATTTTAATTTCTACATATGTTCAGATTTCTTTAGAATCAAGCATTTTATCAAAAAAAAAATTCAAATGAATTCTAAAAAGGAAAGGGAAAACGATAAAAAAAAAGAAATTTATTTTTCTCCGAACAAAACCTATAACCAGAAGAAATCAAATTCGTGTGAAAATAAAACAATTTTTTACTGTCATACTCATAAAGTAAGATCTATTACATACTTTTAAGATTTTGCAATTATGGTGGTATATAATATATAATTGAATCGGTAGTTGCAGAAAATGATAAGCACCAAAAATAGCAAACTGTTTTATTTTATATGGTATTGAAAATAGGCCGAAAAATGAGGGGCATACAAAAACATTTCGTGCAAGGGTTTCAATTATTTAATATGTTTGTTTGGCTTGGCGCATCAGCATGCTTAAAACCGAAAATGGTACTAAAATTCACCCATGCGTTTCTGAAAGAATGGTCACACTTACCACGTTCCAATACGTTTGATGACCCTTGGAAACTAAGCCAAATTCGATAATTTTACTCCTAACACTTTTTGTTAAAAATTAAATTTCCTAGCGAAATGGACTGTTTAAAAAAAAAATTAAAAAATTTCCTTCCTTCAAAAATTGAGGAAACGAGTTCGAAATATTATGTCTGTTCGTGTACTTCACAAAACTACGAATTTCTACGATTTTTATTTTTTTTTATATGAGCTTTAACAGAACTTTGGGCTAAATTCGTAAAAAATCGTAGTTTTGAAAGGTACGCGAACAGACATATTGTTTCCTTAGTATTAAATTGATTCTTTGTTTAAAAATTGAGAAAAATTACTGAGGAAAACTGTTTGAATTTTAGAGTTTGCGGAAATCACTAGTTCTCAAAACCTTGAACTGGTTCGTTATGCTACATTTCCACCTAACGCTAATCTGAGATTTAATAAGATTTACCTCAAATCTTCTTTAAATCTTGAAGATTTACCATACAAATATATTTCCTAAATCTTGGAGATTAGAAATTAATCTTGATGAATCTTCCTAGGACAAATAGTTTTACAAATCGAACTAATTGAAGCGCCATTTGCATTTTTTAAGGTGTTGTCAGACTTAATCTTTTTTAAATCTTTTTGTGCGGTGGAAACACCAAATAGATTTAGTTAATCTAAACTGAGATAAACCTTTGGTGGAAACATAGCATTAAACTATGATTGTCGCAAAATAAGGTCTGTTTGCTAACGTGAAATATCTTGCAAATTTTCACAAATTTTTACAATTTGCAGTCCGAAACCATAGAAGAAAAAACCCAAGTTTGGGAAACTTGGTGAAAATTTCACGCTACCCAACAGGCATATTATAGTAAAGGTAAATCGAAAACAATTATAGTGTGACCAGAGAATATCAAATAAAGAAGCTAATCCTCGGTTGTCAATTTGATTTGCCTACGAACTGAAGCGAACAGCTGATGTATTAGATTTGCAAAGTATTAGTGAAAAATAGTGAGGAACTCACACATAAATTCAACTCGTCATCCAGCACATCATTCAGCACAGATCTTGTTGCTGATGCAATTCACATCTATTCTTTTGGCACGAAATGAAATTACAAATACAACAATGTAAACAAATGGATTTCGGAGTGTGAAACGTACGAAAGATTGGCTTCTTGGTAATTGATATTTTCTGAGTGCGGCACTAAGTGAAATTGATTGCAAGATGTCAAACTCACAATTTATATTTAAACACTTGCATTAAAGTTAAGACCGGGTCAAAGCCGAATTTAATTTGTTTAAGTGTAACACAGTTTGCTCCTATAACATCTTTCATATTTTTTTCGTGCAAGCTTTCATTAATAAAACGCTCTAGGGCAGTGTTTCCCAACGTGAGACCCATGCTTGTTTCGACTTTAAACAGCAACCTTTTTAGAGTTCAAAATTAAATGAGTAAAGGAAAAAAAGATCTCATAGTATTAGCTTGTTCAAACTTTAACTTGTGCCAAATTGTGTTCGTTTTTTCCAAATATTTTATAAATAACAAAATGAAGAAAGACCGTGAGGGACTTATTAGGTGTGTTTGTTAATGTGAAATTTCTTGCAAACTTCCACAATTTGCTGTAAGAAAGCATAAAGCCTATTGAATAAACCGGAAAATGAGGAGTATAAAGGAACAATTATGTCCAAGGGTTTTTATTATTGAATATGTTTGCTTGGCCCATAAGCATACTTAAAACCGAAAGTGCTACTAAATTCACTCATGCGCTTCCGAGAGAGTGGACACACTGGCCACTTTTCAATATTTTTGCTATAACTCGGACTCGGACGAATTTGACAATTTTGCATTTAAAACTTTTTGTTCAAAATTAAATTTTCTATTGAAATTGATAGTTTTGAAAATTTTTTAAAAAAATTAAAGCAGGAAAAGTAAACAATAGGAGAAAAAAAACCAAAATTGGGAAACTTGGTGAAAATTTAACAGTCATATTATTCACTCTGAAGTAAATTAGCTCTCGAAAAATTTATTGAACTTTTTGATTCTCTTAAGCGACAGATCGAAGAAAATCTATTATCGGACGATGGTAAAGCATTTGTGTGTTATTTAGTCAACCGGCCCTATCGAGGTAACCGTCGGTCGGAGCGGAATTTTCTCCGATTTCCTACGAATCGGAGACATTTTGCTTCGAGGTAGCTCTCCGATCAGCTGATCGGAAATTCTCTCCGATGAAATCCAACGCATGCCATTTGTATGCGATGTAGTACTTCTAATGGTTTTATTTTTGACGGATACAAACACAATTTTTTCCGAAGTCCTCCGACAGGTTCTTGTTGCGGAAAGTGTTTTATTTTTAAAGAAATATATAATTAAAATGTAAGTAAGAAAGAAATAAACTTTATTTACGTTGACTTGTGGACTTTTTGTTTTAGGCCGAACGAAAAAAACAACTCCTCAGCAATATGAGCGGATGGTGAATCTGCTCAGCGGATATCCCGATATTGCTCAAAATTATACAAAAAGGACACCGCAGAAGTTGTGGCTGTGTTTGGGGAAGATCTGGCCAATCAGCTAAATTTATTGGGACCAAAACAAAGGGATGTTGGTGGATGAAAAAAAGTACGTTCGTGATCTTTTGCTTTGTGTATTGATCCATTTCCATTGTGATTAATATTCACACTTCATATATTTTCTTTATTTCGTGCCCTTAGCTCGTTGGACACTATCCATTTCTTCCTATTATTGCTTGTTTTAAGTTAAATAAATAAATAATTTGTGTTTCAAAAGTTTTTTTTTCAATTTATTCTTTTTTGACACTTCAAATGGAAACAAAACCCGATTTTTCATGATTTAAAACGCTTATGGTGTTAATTTAATAAAAAAAATTATCATAAATACATACATATATCGCATTTTCGATATATCTGTTAATTTGCACATCTCTGCCTGGAATTTATATCCATCGCAATGCGCCGTCGCATGTCTGTAAAATTTCTTCCGATGAAAGCTACTTCGAACCGAAATTGAATTTCCGATGAAGGATGCGTTGCAGAAAAAATTCCGCTCCGGCGGTTAACCCGATATGGCCGAATATCTTCTAAAAGCTAGATCCATTTAATAAGCAACTTCAAGGAAAAAAAATCTTGTAGGTGCAGAAACGGAGATATTAGGCGTGTTTAGGAAAATGAGATCTCAGAGGGCTTAGCGTCAAAAACTGAGCAAGCGAATGCAATATTTTGTTTCCTCAGTAATTTGACAGCAAAATTTCTGAGGAATCCTGTTCACGAGACTGAGATTGCTGAGGGCTCTGAGATCTCATTTTCCTGAACACGCCTATTATATATTAAGAAATGTGAAGTGACTGATACAGCTATAGATGTAGCTAATTCTTGATCATCTTGAAAATTTATTTTATTTCTCAAATTTTGAAATTTTTCTTCTTTTTTAAAAGTCAGTTTCAATTTATATTTAGGTTTTAATAGTGTAATTTTCCCACATGTGTCTGTATAGCTTCTAGATAATATCTTACTCTTAAATTGCATTATTGAACTCCTAAAAGAAAAGCATATTATAAGCTGTATGTGTTAATAGTTTTTATTCACAACGAACATACATTCCCTATTTATGTCATTAAAACATATAATACAAAATGATTGCAACTTAAGCATACAAATACATATTGTTAAATTAAAGTTAAAAATATTTTTAAATTAAATTGCTTAAAGCTAAAAAATACTTATTTGTTTTTCATTACAATTAATTATATTTACCTATATTTAAGTACACTTAAGAGTACATAAAGCCAAATTTTAATTCGAATTTAAAATAAACTTAATTAAAAATTAAACCAAATACATTTCTTAAGCGTATTTTTCTTTTAAATATTGTTTTTTAAATATCCTTGGAATGAAAGAGGAAGTTGCACAACATCGTGCCGCCATGAGTTTTATATGGTCCCGAGTTGACGTATAGATATAATTATTTTTATAATAAATTTGTTATTTCTTAAGCTTAAGAACTAGGACTCTCAATAAAAACTGTATTGAACATAGCTTGACAAAATGTAACCATTCCCTTTGATATCATGCCATAAATTTTTGGTTTATTCTTCCATTTGATACAAGCATAGTAGAATGGAATTCCAGCTAGTGTTATCGAAATACCAACAATAAGATTCATTGGTTCTGAAAAACTTGGCATAAGGACGAGTACGATACAGCATACAACAAAAATGATTGGCAGTGCCAAATGGACCTTAATAGGTCTTGGAAGATCAGGTCTAGAAAGATAAAACGTTAGTTAAAAGCTCTTTTAAATATGAAAAAGAAATATTCTTACTTGGTTTTTCGCATCCATAAAAGCCCAGCAATACTTGCAGCTACAGATAACCAGAGAATTTGGCTAATATAGTTTATGAGTATGTAAACATCGGCTGTGAGAAGCATCACCAAGGACATACAACACTGAAAATCAGAAAATTAAGTCAATTATTTAAGAATTATTAGATGTCAACAAAGACTTACCGAAAATATCAAGGACGGAATTGGTGTCTGTTGCTTGGTATGGAAAAGTGAGAAAAACTTCGGTAAATGTCCCTCTTGAGCACCTGTTGCAAACAGTCTTGCCGATGTAAATAACACTCCATTGACACCTCCAAATGTGCTCAATGCTACAAATATTGGTACCATAAAAGCTAAGGGTCCAAATACGTGGTTACCAAAAGTCACTGCAACAGCAAAGGAACTCAACATTTCAGTCTTTGAGACGACAGCAAAGTAGGCAAGATTCACAAGGACATAAATCCCTGTGACAAGTGGCATAGCTATCCAGATAGCACGAGGCAAGTTCCTTAGAGAAAGCAACAAAAAATAACGAAAAGAAAAATTAATGTTAAAAGGTGGGAGAACAAAATCAATAGCACTTCCAATTGCAAACAAATGAAACCACTTAAGAAAATCAAAACTCTTGCAAAGCAGAACCAGGGGGAAAGGTTCAGTTAAAGTCAGAGGGAGGTAGGAATTCAATGAAACTCAGAGATAAATGGATGTTCATTGGAGGAGTTCATGAATTGCAAACGACTTGACTGTTGCCTTCATTTAATCGAGGACGATGAATACACAAAACTTTTATCTCTGAAGTCAACAGAACTTGACAGAAAAAGAGGGTTTTCGAGGAGGCAGAATGTAGGCTAGCCAAAGCTTATGACGTAAGTTGTAGTTCTTCAAAGGGATTTAATGAGGCTCTTTTCCAATAAAGCAACTGGTGGTTGATGGTTGGTTGTGTTTGTTATTTTGAATGGGCGGATTAGGGACGAAGAGTAAATTTGAAGAGGAGTAAATTTGATTTATGTATAAGGTTTTGAATGGATTCACTATATATCAGATTCAACATCCAAATGATAAAAAGTAAACGCATTAGGAGAACATTTATCATTTAAGAAGCAGCGCTGCAATTTATAGAGCGATTTTGCTTTAATACAATTTCGGTACTCTATAATGAGGGTGACAGACATCTTTAGTTGAACTATTTAAGCTATTTTTATATTCGTATAGCCTGCAGGTAAAAGCTTGACAAAAGTTTAAGAAATTGTGCTCTCCTTTTGTAAGTAGCAAGCTACAAAGTATGTATCTGAAAACTAGCTGGTTAGCTTGACGTTTGTTTTTAAATGTGTTGGAATGATTTTTAATTAGCAGGAAAAGAATAATTTTAAAAAAATCCACATTTGAACCATAATTGATTTGAAGCTAGATTAAATTAAAATAAATTGGATGGCGCAACAGCTCGTGGAGAACCAGGGCCTAGTGACTAACAACTCTCAACCATGCCTGTGTGCATGTTGTTGGCAGGAATAGAAGTGACCTACAGTTTTTTGCTGAGTCCGAAGCTAAACTATACCATCAAATGTGGTGAATTGCTTTATTAATTTAGGGCCTGCAGGATAGACATGGTTCAAATTTTTAATCCTTGGTTCAGCATTATTAATACATATATCGATCATTTTGATGGATTAACTGAGGTTCAAGCATGTAATTGGCTATTATCACATACCTAATCCTTTAACCATCGTTGCATCTCTGTAAATCCATCAAAATCGGTGAGTTACAATTCCTGAATCACGGATCAAATATTACAACTGATGACCGCTAAGGCAGGTTTGTTCACAGCTAATCCATCTCTAACCAATGATTAATGAATCTGGTAAACCATTTATGATGAATTTTAACCAAAAATTTTTATAAATCAATGCATAGTTTTAGTTGTTAACTATCGAAATCACTAATCAGCCAGTTGTGATTGATTAACGCCATTTGATCAGAGCCTGTTAATTTTTTTACAGACGTAGATTTAACCTACTGTGAACAAACTGGCCCTTAGCACATAAACTGGTGACGTGATAAAAGACTCTTAGGGCAAGCTTTTCAGTGCGAAATCAACCTCGTTTCAGGTTGTTAACCCGAGTTAATTCCTGATTTTCAGTCAATTCAAATTCCAAACTAACTCCAAATTATGTCACCTTATTTGGTGAGTTAACTCAGAAACTTTTTGTACAGTAATTTCTGACAGATGTGTGTTATAAATCGATTACAATTTTTCGAAAGGGAGATTTTCGTTGTGGTACCATTTCGATTTCGATAGTTGAAGAGTGATATCCATACTTTCACAACTCGATTTCAATGGGTTTTCGACAGCTAAAAGACAGAGTTAATCCTCCACTGAAAAACTATTTCTAAGTTAATTCAAGTTTAGCTACTTTCAGGATTAACAAGCTCAAATTTAACTCCTTGTTATCTCAACACTGCAAATCTGACCCCTATGAGTAATATTTTTAGGAATATGTTTTATGTTCTTGAAAAATCAAAAAGAAATAGACATCAAACACACATAACCATGTAAAATCTTTACCAACTTACTTGTATGGATCTTGTAGCTCTTCTGTTACAAAATTCAAATAATTCCAACCACCAAATGCAAATAATCCCGAATAAAAAGCAAATCCAATATTCGCCGCACCATACTGCCCATCCCATAGATTATTAAAGTTTTCCAATTTTCCCGTTGCCATTGAATACAATCCAGCTAAAATAATCATCACCAGAGCGATAAGTTTTCCAGCAGTGAAAACATCTTGAATTTTCATCGACCATTTCACAGAGAGACAATTTATTGCTGTTAAGAAACCTATAAAATAAATGACAAAATTTAAAAGCAAATTAAATAATTTGTATTATTTTATTGTAAAATGTAATAATAAAAATATTACATTTGAATTCTCATGCAACAATGCATTAAAGGAATGCAGATTCTTATTTTTTTGTTATAGATCAATTATTTTGAGCTTATTCGACTTACATAAACAGATGGAAGCTAAGATTTTAACTGCCGATTCAGGTGGAGAACAGTCCTCAAAAAATGGTTTGGCTGCGTATTGGGCAAATGTCAGAGCCACAATAGTCTAAATGAACGAGAAGCAAAATTACTTCAATACCTAATTCTTTTTATATTTGTAAAGATTTGATATAAATCATTATAAAAATATCTTTCAGTTCATAATAATCATACTTTCTTCTCTAGAAACAATTTTAAACAGCAAATAATAAAATGAATAATAATATTTTACAATACCAAAATTACAACTTTATATGTAGGTAGATCTAATAAATCTTTGTGTATGTTAACTTTGTAATAAAATTGACAGGTAAATATTTAAAAAGACGTAACGAGGTTACAATATTGATATTGTGATTGTGATTATTCAGTTATGGTAGGTAGTCGAATGAATATTTATATTAAATATATAAGAACTTACCTGTGTTGTGGGTCGAATGATCAGTAGTGCGATCCAAAGTCGTAAAAATCCAACCAACGGACCGAATGCAACTAACAAATAAGCATAATCGCCACCGGATCTTGTGATGCTAGTACCTAGTTCAGCGTAACATAGTGCACCTATAGTTGAGAGTATGCCACATAATGTCCATACTACAAGCGAGGTTCCAACTGACCTGTTTGAATTGAAAATATTTTATAAAAATAAATCATTCTAATTCAATGCAATTAATTTGATTTAAAAAAGATAAATCACTATCACACGTTTATACAATGTAAAAATGTATCATTATACTGTCGGAAACAATGAAAGTTTTTTACAGTAGTTTTTTTTTTTGGTTGTAGATATTTTTTTCAAGATTTTGCCGATATATTTGGTACAAAAAAAGAATTTTTAAGTATAATAGTCCAAGAGCCAGAGCAAAAGAAGTACATAGGTTCATAATGCAATTTATTACTAAACTGATTTTCTTGATGGAATGTGTTCGGGTGTTCCATTCTTTTATTTTTTTTTTTTTTTTAAACTAAAGTTGTTTCTGTGAAAAGTTTTTGAGCAATTAAATTTTAAAGCCAACACAATTTTGAAAACAAACAACATGACAAAAAAAATTCACAATTTTTTTTTTCAAAAATATTGACTTCAACATTTATCAAAAATCAGTTGAATAATCAATTGCAAAATAACAGTACCCGGCTCTTGGCCTAATAGCAGATAAGTTTCGTCGCATTAAAAAATCCATATTGAAATCACTCGAGCTTCTATAATTTAAATATTGATATACCTACATATGTTTTATGGTCGAATTCATAAAGAATATTCGAAATTTTATTCTTCTCATTGATCGTCTTGTGTATATTTACTTACTACATACAAACTTCGAAACCATAGATGCTGTGAATGATATTTTGTGATGATAAAGAAAAAATATCAAATTTCATATACGAGGATGTTTATGTTTTCCAACTGGAAATATTTTTTGTCACGGTTGTAGGTCATGACTAATAACTCAAGGAATATAACTTACACATACATATATGTATGTATTCAAAATTCTAGATAAAAATTGGCTCATTTAAAAAAATCAACAATTAACAAATTGAATTAAATATAAGACTGCGTTGCACGTGTACACTCAGATAAAAATCCAGTACGATCGGGCTTTTGTTCATTTTGATTTAATCTTTTAAGCTTAGTCTAAAAATGATACCCAAGATGCTTCAATATCGAGCATCTGTAAACAAGTTAAAATTCTTAAATTAGGAATAGAAGCTTGATTGAAACTCAATATGAGTCCTTAATCTTAAATTAAGTTCGATGTAATCTCAGAAAAAACAAAGTGAGTAAAATATGTTATATTTAATAAATTAAAACTGCACCTTCACTTCAGAATGACAAGTAATCGGGAAGCAGCTGCAAGACCCCTTTAAACCCCATTTCCGGCTAACAATGCAATTACATACGTGTGGATGCCTGGAATTTACCTGATGATTTATATAAATGAACCCATTAGTGATTTTGAAATAAATTTAATTAAATTGAAAATTAGTTTAATTATCTAATGGACATGT
Organism: Dasysyrphus tricinctus; assembly: GCA_963921185.1. Classification (NCBI taxonomy): domain Eukaryota; kingdom Metazoa; phylum Arthropoda; class Insecta; order Diptera; family Syrphidae; genus Dasysyrphus; species Dasysyrphus tricinctus. The sequence continues at coordinate 249,500,833 of OY992531.1, read as the reverse complement.
TTTTGAATTTATGTCAAAAATTTCATTTTCATGTTTTGGTAACTTCAAAGACCGAAACTTTGAAAATTTTGAGATATCATTTTTTAGCTGTTGAAAAATTTCACTATAAGTATAATTTTAATTTTTTTAAATAATGCCAACTGCAGGTTAACGAAGGTTGAAATTATATTCTAAAATAAACTTGACACAATATTTATATAAGTTACCTGCTTGCCAGTGACAGGTGAAATGAAGACACTACGTTGCATTTTCGCAAAGTTCGCCTAAGTAGCATTTGAACGAACCTAAAAAAAATATCTCCGTTTGTTGGGTCAAAATATTGTGTGTTTTATTCATAATGTAATAGTCCGGGAGCCGACCAAAAGATTACCTATCCCATCGCGGCCACGCAAAAATTGGATGCCAACTGATAGCTTTATTTCAAACATTTACTGTGAGGAACTGACAAACCCTCCTAGAGTATACTTGTCATGAATAAGTGCTTCTCATCTATAGCCGTTCGGACTCGGAAAAAAACTGTAGGTCCCCTCCATTCCTGCCAACAACACGCACACAGGAATGGTTGAGAGTTGTCACTAGGCCCTGGTTCTCCACGAGCTGTTGCGCCACTCAAATTATTTATTTTTCAATTTTAGAAAAGCGTCTTCGATGTTACAAGTAGGTATTCCACCCAAACAATTTTCTCGTTTCATTCAAAATGCTTCAAAAAAATGCATATCACACAAAAAAAAATACATTTTTTCTGATTAATTTCTTCATTTTTAATTTTTCTAACAATCTTTTCATTATATGTACGAGTACCTTTAACACATTTTTCGAAAAGATATTCAAAAAAAAGTTGATTCATATTCCATATAAAAAGAAAATTCTGTTTTAAAAATCTTTGATACAACTTTCGTCGAACGAGACGAAAACGCAACGTCATTTTCCGGAAAAAAATTAAAATATTCACATTTGTTACTCAATTTGAACTTTTAGTCGCTCGCGCCGTGCGTCGCCGGAAACGGCGAGGATTTTTTCTTGCAAAACTATACTGATCAAATTTGTTGATGGGATGTGATGTGATGTGATGATGACGTGGCTACATGTGTGGTACATCAGCAGCCATTTTTAAAAACGCGTTTAGTCAATATCTTGAGAACGGTTCATAATATAAAGATATGTTAATGCCTTTTTCTATATGAATAAGGGTATCTTTTGAAAGCCACACCATTGTATATACAATCTATAGTATTCTCATGGAACACGATTTTGTAGGTTGACATTTGGTCGATAGGTTCGCTGTAATCGCCTTACCGAGATCTCTTAACAAAAATTAGGATAACATTTGGACACTAGATGTCCACGAGCTTTTTGGCTTCATGAGAATACTATAGAGTTTATATAAAATGGCCACACCAAAAACTCGTGATTTTTTCGGGTTGCTCATCAGCCCAAATGCGACAATTTTTTTTAACATGCCAATTTTTCGGTGGGAAAATAGAGCATCTTATTATTGCTCTAAAATTAAAGAATTTTGTTTGCTCCTATTTCTGTAAAACTATAATTTATTAACAGCAAATTATTACCCAAAATGTTTAAATATATAGGGTTCTAAGAACCTATCAGGCGTTCTTTGCTGACTTCATATAAATTAAGGAAAATAAAATAAAATCGCACGACAAAATTGAAATTGTCACAACTAATAAACAACTGGTAAATGACAAGTTACTAAGCAAAAATCCACTTGATATAAAAAATTTCAATCTCATTTCAAGGTGCTGATGCCTATGCTAACTTGATGTACCTAAACTTTGCAAAGCAACAAAACAAAAGTTTAAAACATTGAGCAACAGACTATCCACCTAACCTTTTTATCATACTGCTATTCATTTAATAAAGAACCCCTGTTTCTGTTGTGTAAATGTTTGCACATATGTAATAGTTTCGTTACAATCAATTTGGACAAAAATGGTACAAATTTTAGCTATAGCAGCTCTAGTGAAAATTTGAAGAGCAAAAAAGTTGATGGTTTTAGATGATTAAGCTAAAAAAGGAATAATTTTCAACCTTCAGAATCACCCGTGGCACTGGTTTAATTTACAGTGGGTGTGCAGACGGACAAACAGACGCACGGACGCATAGTCCAACGGACAACATAGCAAAAACGACCCTTTGGAGTTCTTTATCACCGTTATATTATATTGCTCTATGAGTTGGTAAAACAGAAAAAAAGGATACATAATTATTTTAAATAAAGAGCAAAAAGTTAATCAAACAAATTGTATTATATCACGCTTTCCCAAGTCATAAATATTTATATTCTTAATTATTATGTGAGTACATAATTATGTACGTACGAGTATGCATGAACGAATGAACATTTTTTCCAAACTCATATAATTTGAGAAACGGGTCTTAATCTACATATATAAAATAGTCTGGGTTAGTAACATCACAGTCGATTACCACCACTTTTTGTGGTCAGCTCTAGACATAATGATAATTTATAGGTATCTACTATTTTTTATAGCTCAATTTATTGCATAATTATAAAGTTCAGAATAAAACTAAATATAACATTCGATATAACATTTAGAATTGTGATATAAATTTATTGCTGTCAAAGTCATTAAAACAATGTGAATTTTGCCATTTATTTTCTATCTATGTATGTATAAAACATACAAACAAAATCCCAACGAACAAAAATACCGTCTGGTGGTGCTACAAAACGAGGATCTATAAAATACATGTTTCCAATGTCTGCTAGATTTTGGTGCTTCCAATTCTCAGAATATCAGTCAAAACAATAGCTTATGATTCACTGAAAGCAGAGGTCTTTCAACTTCAAAAGGTATTTTGAAATCAATCTTTTATTCCGTCTACTTGTTCATTTTATGAACTCAGATAGCTTTATCCGTAGTTGTTGTTCAGATGTTCTCAATTGACAAACAAAAATTTCATGTCCATTAGTGTAATTGCATACGAACTAATGGATAACACCACCTACATAAGAATGCACCTACCTGTTGTATCAGTTTACTTAATTGAATTCACATTACAATATAAACAAAATACCCATAAGCTTATTTGACGATAAGCCATCCAATCCAAATCCACTCACTAATAACATTAACACCTCTTGACCTTTCGCTTCCAACATATATTTAGTAGATAGGTAAATATTAGCATAAAGCAAAAAAAAACTCACTCTGTATAGAAGAAGACTCCAGTAGGTGATATAAAAATTCCGGAACCTATAATTGTTCCGACAATGATAGCCACTCCATTAATCAAGGTCAGCTTGCGTTTGAGTACAATCTTATCAGTGCCTTCGTCATCATCCGCACTTGATGGGGATTCCTTCATCATAGCGCTTTCACTTAACACATTCCGCGTGGCACCATTTCTATCAGCCGACAGAGGAATCGCCTCCACGTTATTATCTACTTGACGAGGCATTGGGCTTTATTAACGCCACTTATTTACGTTCAAAACACTTTTAACACAATTCTGAACTTAATGTCACAGACTCACGCTAATTCAAACAAAAAAAAAAGTTTTTTTCAATTGATTAATTGGGTTTTCGTCAAAGACAATCGGCACAAAAAGGTGCGGTGCTCCGCTCGTGCTTCACTTTAAATTGTATTCTAGGAACGGCTTTTTTCTGATGCAATAACACACTATGTTTAAAATTAGTCTTGTTGGCAAATGTGCGCCAAAACCCCGAAAAAGAGGAATTGTTTTTTTTTTTAGTTTTGTATGAGAAACTTGTTTATAAATCGAATTTGGCGACTGTAAATCATTGACCTTCCCGATATCTTCATGATTTACCTCTAAATGCAGAGCAAAAAGGTTCCTTTTGCAGCTTCAAAATATTATCAAAAGATCGATTTGGTTTTGAAAGATGAAGCAATTTTGATGTTAAATAAAATAAGAACTACACTAAAGAACTACCTACTTGCTTTGAAAATGGTCGCGAGAAAACTAAACTTTTAGACTAAAAACAATTTTTGTTTAAGCAAAAATTAATGGCCACTCTTCCGATGAATTTATTCATTTTGGTTGTTGATTTCATTTGTATAGAAGCTTTTGATAAATTGGATATTCTCTTACACCAGTTTTAGGGTTACCGTTATGATAGTTTAATATCCAAAATGCATATTATCTTAACTTTGCTTTGACTCTCGGGCGCCACTTTTTGAAAATGATCAAAGTTAATCTCCAAAACGATAATTTTAATTATAATAATGAGTTTTTGTGAATTGAAATCATTGTACGAGTTTTTTTGGAATTACAAAATTATTTATGGTACCTGCAATATAACGGTTATTTTGATTTTCGGTTTTCTCATTAACCGC